>CM077343.1:85577282-86777282 GCA_039655645.1 Ammopiptanthus mongolicus
ACGTAGATAAAAAATGCAAAACATAAGAAGATAAGACATCAAGATGGGCAGCCTAAAACTTTTTCAACTCGAGATTCACAATCTTCTAGAGTCGCATACTCTTCCAATGATTAAGGACTCATTTAGTTAAATAATTTAAGTAAACGCTAAGCACAATTACAGATTTGATGATTTTTTTTATAAACCCTTTTTAGTTTATTTTATAAGCTTTTTTCAAGTTTATTCCAATAAACTTATTCTTTGACAACTTTATTGAAATAAATTAAAAATAATTTGTAAGAATGTCTTAGGGACAGTTCGACAAGGTTAAACAATTGGCTTATAGCGGATAAGTTTGTAATTTTATTTGGTAAACGTTTTTCGTACTAACTCATAACGTTTTTTCACTAGTTTATAATATTTTTTCATATGTTACTTGGAGTAACGTTTGAGCTTACAACTTATTATTTTTTCTCTTGTGTCTATTCTTATGGTTTAATTAAATTTCTCATTTATCCTCTCTTAAAGAAAATAAAATAACTTATTGTGAATATCCTAATTTAATTAACAAAATATGTATTTAAGAACTAATTGCACTAACTAGATATATATTTAGGATAAAAAATAAGATGAATTCTATAGCACTCCAATTTTATCTAGACGGCCTAATCAGATGGTGAGAACTATTTGACTTATCCACTAATATGATTCATTTAATTGGGTGACACATTCTGATTGGACATGATAACTTTTAATCCAAAAAACTTTTTTGGGGTGTTAAATAAAAGTTTAGGTGAGTTGAGTACCGGAGACTCACTAGGACCAGGACAATTCTATAAAAAATTCTATAAAAAACTTGTTCTTATATAAGAACCCAATAAAAGTCATAAAATAAAAAAGAGATAAAAATAAGCAAGAAAAAAAGTAGGAAAATTTGTGGGACCCAATTGATAGACTTTTTAGAGTTATATCATAAAAGTGAAGAGTTGTTTTGCCTATAAAAAAGTGAAAAGTTACTTAAAGTTGTATAAAGTAACAAGTGATGGTATAGTTAACCAATAATAATAACCCAATTTCTAGTTCTTTAATACTTGTAGTGTTTGGTATAGCTGTGTAATTTTATCCCCACACACGTACACGTATAGGTGTAATGTTATCGTTGGAAAGCAGAGAGTTTAGGTATCCTATGTCCAATCAGAATGCATCACCTCAATTAATTGAGTTATGTCAATATCACGTAGAGCTAAGTTATCACCATTGGATTGATCTACATACACAAGGGTATGACACCCAATGGGTATCCTAAAATCTTCCAATATTATATATTACATTGTGAATTGGTGAAGTCAGTCACATTCTATCTTTAATTTGGACATTTAAGAGTCAAAAATAAATTATTGAGAAAATCTCGGACACATAGATTCAGTGTAGGTTTTAGGGGTCTTCGCGGATTGGATTGGATCGGTTTTAATCAAAAAACCATCCGATCCAAAGATGAAAACAACTTGCGTTTTGGATTGAATCGGTTTGCTTCCTTAAAAAAATCCGATCCAATCCAATCCAATCAAATACAGTTTGGATTGGATTGGATAATTCGGTTTTTACCAATATATCGTTAGATAGTTATATTAAGTCGAAAACTAACATTAAACTTATATATGCTAGAATTAATGTAGTTCTAATTCTTAAGTACATGCATGAAATCTTCTAGTACATGAATAACTATTGATTCCTAGGTACATGAATAACTATACAAATTTCAATACATCTAGTATTTGACAATTCCAACAAAAATATTAAAGAGAATGAGAGTGTTGGTTCATAAAAGTATAAAAACAATGCTTAAGTATGAGTATATGTATATAATAGGTCGGTTTGGATTGGATTGGATCGGTTTTCACTAAGGGATCCAAAATCCGATTCGATCCGATCCAATGAAAAAAAACGGTTTTTGCGGTTTATTCGGTTTTTTTGATTTTCGGTTCGATTTTTGCAGTTTAAATTAGTTTGGATCGGTTGATAAACACCCCTCGTAGGTTTGGTATCACGGTTGGGAGCATCGGAATTATTTCTGCAGCAGTCAAACATGAATCTTGTAGAAAAATAGTACATGTTTGGATTACCGTTACAAACGTACGTTTAGGTCCAAATAATGTATGTATATTCCAAATGAACTCTATAGATACTTTGCCCAAACGTATGTTTGGAATTTTTCAACTGTAAAACAAACATGCATTATTTTTCTTGTTTGGTTATACGTTTGGGGAAACAATTTTGCATCCAGAATCGATTCTACCAAAAGCAGTATCGAGTTGCTTTGCTTTTGAATTGAAAAATTACACTAAGAGTGCGTTTGGGAAAGTTGGAAAAAATAAATTATACTGATAATCGATTATATATATATAATCGATTATTGTAACAATCGAATATAATCAGAATCTGTTTTTTTTTGGTATGTTTGCTAAAAATCGATTTTAAGATAATCTATTTCATTTGGGTGGTGAAAAAATAATCACTTTTACATACTAAATTACGAAAAAGGGTATGAAGTAATTTGTATAATTTAATAATACTTGTTTGAAGGTTAGTTTTGTAGGGATAAATAGGGAAAAGAGTTTCGAGAATGAAAAATAATCAAATCACAACAATCTTAAGGTAAAACAAATTAGATGACATAAAACAGCTTTTTCGCCACAAAAAAAGCTTTTTTTATAAATCTAAATTAATTGTCACACATGATAGATCATGTCTGAAACAACTTTTTAACCAAAAAAAGCTTAAATGAAAAAAATCAATCTTTCCCAAAGATGCTCTAAATTTTAAATCAAATTTAGTTTCAAAATAAAAACATTTTACCATAAATCTTCAATTCTACCACATCAATAATATTCAAAAATCGCTTTTATCACCCGCGGCCAAACACACGCTCAATTTTTCTTCTCGTGTCTTTCTTGGAAAGCTTGTGGTGGAAGATTCTGCAGTTCGAGAACTTCACAACTACTCTGTAGAATCTCTCTTTTACTGTTTCACCTTCTCTTACCGTTGTTACTTTACATTCAAGTAATTGCAAATTTGGTGTCGCAATTCTTGGTAACTTCATTTTGTTTTCGTGTCTTCTATTTCTTGTTGCATGCATTTTTCTCGTCTTTCATTTTTCTTTCTTGCAACTTCAATTTTTGGTGCTTTAGCTGAGTGATTGAACTTTTATATTTTAGTTGAGAAAGTTCTTGAGTTTTCTTTTCTTTTTTTTTTTTAAATGTTGTGATTCTTGGGGTTTATACACTACGTCATCATTAGTCACTTCGTGATTTAAGATAAAATTTTCGAATCGTTTTTTTGTCGATAGTGCCTTGTCATCAATGTCTTCAAAAGTATGCCTTGAATCGTATGATAATATGCTGAATACTTTGTCATCAATTTCTCCAATGTTCTAAATATTTTATTAAATTCTGTGGAGTGACGCTCTCAGAGCACTGCAAATGACGAGTGAAGGTGGTAAAAAACCAACTATAAATGACGGCTTAGCATATATCATGGCAGTAAAGAATGCATTTCAAGATAGCAGGGAAAAGTATAATAACTTTTTGCATATCTTGAAGGATTACAAGGATCAAAGGTTTGATCATGTTGATTTTTTTATTGTGGTATTTATTGGCAGAGGGGATCTTGATTTTGTTTGCAGAAGCTGATTTGTGTCCCTTTTGTTCATTGGTAGATTTGATACAAGGGGTCTCATGGCAAGAGTGAAGCAGCTGTTTAAAGGGCATACAGATCTAATTTTGGGATTTAACATCTTCTTGCCAATTGGATATAAATTCAAACTTTCATGGGAGGATGAAATTGAAGAAGCTGCAAAATTCGTGAACAAGCTTAAGGTAAAATTATTGAATTTGATGCATTTTATGTATATCTTCCAACACATATGTGCATGCACACAGAAGAAAAAGCCTAAACGGCACACATACAGTGACATAGACCATTCTAATGCTGGTTGCATTACCTATATATTGTTGGCAGTGATATTGCTATATCAATCTATTGTTGCATTGTGGTTAAAGTCCCCATGCTTTATAGCAAGATCAACACAGAATGGAAAGTTTTGCTTTGGAGTCTGATTGGGTTCTTTTCATGCAGACTCGGTTTCAAGGTGATGATCATGTTTATAAGTTGATTGTAAGCTTGTTGAGAACGTGCAACCCCAACGTTGTCCCAGAGGTCTGTGTTGTCATGTTACATTCAGGCATTTTTTGTTGAAAAAAAATGGTCTCTCTATTTGTTTCCCTCTTATGATTCTTTAGCCACTCATTTTAATCATATATTGGAAATCTCCAGATTTCAACACTTCTTCAGGACCACGCAGATCTTCATGATGAGTTTACTCAATTTTTTACCGATACTGTAGGAACAACCTCTACTCATTTTACTTCTGTCCAAAATTCTCCTCTTGATGATAGGAGCTCTGCAATTACAACAGTGTCGCAAATGCATGTTGACAAGGTTTATCTCCCTGCATTTCTTATGTCTCTATGATTTATGGTTGGTCATCAAGCTAATGTTTCACTTATCACCGAGCCAGAGAGAAAGGACCACGGCTTCACATGTTGATCATGACTGCAGTGTTGACCATAGAGAAGAGAGAGACAGGAGAGAGTGGGAAAAGGATAATAGAGATAATGATGATGATTGTAGTGGGGAGCATTTATCCCCCGAACAGAAATCTAGTCGCATGGTTGAACCATTGTGTGATGCAGATGAAAATTTTGGCATGCGCCTCATGTCATCTACTTGTTATGACAAAAATGATATGAAAAGTTTGAACTATAAGCAATGCACTCCCAGTTACCGTCTTCTACCAAAAAATGTATATCTGCTTTACTTGTCTCTTCGTTAACTGGCATGCTCTAATGGAATCTCTGACATGATCTTTCTCTTTGTATTATATGTGTATGTGTATTATTGGTGTCACACAGTCCCGAATAGCATCACCTAGCCAGAGAACAGAACTTGATGCAGAAGTATTGAATGATCGTTGGGTATCCTCCTCTTCAAGAAGGAAGAAATTTCCCTTTAAACACAGGCGCATGAATCCGTATGAAGAGATCTTGCTTAGATGTGAAGATGACAGGTTGAAGCTTAAGAGTGATTTTTATTTAACCTTGAAAACATCTGGTTGATGATTATCTTTTATTGGTTGTAGTTGTAGTTGCCATGTTATACTTTTTGCGTAGTTTTGACATCACCGAATTGATTCAGAGATGTTATTTCCCTAAGCTATTTTTCACTTTCACTTGATATTATTGCTAGCAGGTATGAACTTGATATGTTGTTAGAATTATTGAATGTTACAACTAAGCGAGTTGAAGAGCTCTTAGAAAAGATGATTTCCAATATAACAGGAGACAGTCCAATCAATATCGAGGAGCACCTAACAGGTTATTTGCTTTTCACTTGATCAATGAATATTATTAGTGGGGGGGTAAAAATTGATTAGTGGAAATTCTCAAAGCACATATATACTCAGGTAATTTCTTCATGTTTGCCATATTCTTATATGATTGTTTTGTCTGTTCTTTCAGCTCCAAATATTAGGTGCATTGAAAGATTATATGGTGAGCATGGGCTTAGTATGATGAATGAGTTAAGGAAGAATGCATCTCTAGCTTTGCCAGTCATATTGATCCGCTTGAAGCAGAAACAGGATGAGTGGGCAAGGAGCCGTGCTGATTTTAATGAAGTCTGGGCTCAAATATGTGCTGAGAACTATATCCAATCACTTGATCACCGTAGCTTCTACTTTAAGCAACAGGATGCGGAAAGATTGAGCACTATTGGTAATAGATTTTGCTTCAAGAACATGGAATATTTAATGCTTTTACTATTAAAATAAGTTATTAGTTATTCTTTTTCCAAGGCTACAAAATTTTTAGCAATGCGAGATATCCTTGACTTCCATTGTTTTTTTTGTGATTTATGTCTTCTTTTTTCTTTTACACATACTTATGGGCCCACCCCGCCAATGCATTTGGTTGAAACAAATCTATGCACATAATATACCATAAAGTGCATTGGCCTTGATTCTATTTAATTATTTGTATTGATTATGACACAACACGGTTTCTAGACCCTGCAAACACATGCAAAATGAGAGAGAAAGCTATTGTTTAAACGCAATGGAACTTCAACTTTCCAATATGTGGTGATCATGATGCAAGAATTTTTTTAATTCTAATCTACCTTCATTTTGCTAATGCATTTTACAGCCTTAGTGGCTGAAATCAAAGAAAATAGTAAGAAGAAACGAGAAGATGATATTCTTCTCACAACTGTTGGTGGAAATAGATGGCCTATTCTTCCTCACTTTGAATTCGAGTATTCTGATCCGGAGATTCATGTAGATTTGTATCAGATCATAAAATATTCCTGTGAAAAAGTTTGTACAACTGGACGTTTGGATAAAGTTATGAACATTTGGACAACTTTTTTAGAACCCATGCTTGGTGTTCCTTCTGAATCCCAGGGTGTTGAGGGTACAGAGGATGTTGTCAAGGCTAAGAATAATTCTGTCAAAAGTGGAACTACAAGTGATGCTGAGGGTGATCAAAGTCCTGGTGTTGGTGCTACCATAATGAATCGAAAGAATTTAAATAATTCTAAAAATGTGGATGAGAATATTCCATCAGAACAACCAAATCCTTGCAAACAATGGCAAACAAATGGTGATTCAGATTGTTATGCACATAAGACTGGGTCTTTGGGCTGTAGTACATGGCAAGGTAACTACACTTGTACTTCATAGAATATTATGATCACGAGTCATCATCATATTATCATTCCGAGTCCTATTTCTGTCTTCTCTCTTCTATCTTTTCCGTATAATTTCAACGCTTATTATACTATTTATCCTAAATACTTGTTCATTAGTTTTTCCTTTAATCTTCAACTGTTACTCTATCTGACTGTGAATGGTTTTTTTTTTTTTTTTTTCTACAAGGTCCAACTGCTACTCCACCTAGACCTGGTAATGCTTCTGTTGAGGGAGGACTTGATTTACCTTCACTGGAGGTATGGCTTAATTAATTCCTTCAGTATATGTCAGTCTTTTTACAGTGTTAGCATGTAGTGTTTTACACGATCAATGGACCATTTTGATGTGCACCTATTTCAATGACGATATTACTTATACTGCTAGTGCAATACCTTACTATTTCCATGACGTGACAATTTCTTGTTTACTGATTGGAAAGAAACATATATCATATCGATTTTGAAAGGGCATATGGTGGCTTTTTATGATTGAGACTGTGCTTCTTTTTATAAGCATTCTCCTGATTGACACTTTGCCCTGCACTTAACTGGCTTGTATATTGCAAACTTGATTCTTACTTCTATTCTGCTATTTTATCTCTTTGAATCAGTTAAGATGATTTCTGTAAAGAACATAACATGTGGATGGTTTATCATCTGTATGAATATCTTTCTACTATGAATTTGACGATCATTTTTTTTTTGTAACTAATAGGATTTGACATTCATATTTTATTTCTATTCATGACTTAAATGTTAAGCCATAAGATGTTGGCTTTTCGAAACATAATATCAAGAACACCATTTGCTTTCTGCTTGAGTTTATGGGATTATCAGTTTCTTAAGTTCTCAGTAACACTGATCCTATAAATATATTCTGCACTCTAGTCTGGCTTGCATCTCAATTGTTCCTTTAAAATTTGAACATTTTTTTTTTCATGGTGTCAAGGTGCATTTTCAGTCCAGGTGTATTGGAAGTATTATATGAAAATTAATCATATCATATTGTTGATTAAATGTTAACGTGCTTACATCATTTACGTCATTTTTTTTCCTTTAAATTTGATTTAGGTTGCTGATTCTACTACACCAGTTCCATCCAAAAATGGGGCCATCACTGAAACCACGAAGGTTCACAGATACCAAGAAGAATCAGTTGGACACTTCAGAAGTGAAAGAGGAGAGGCTGCGTTATCTCATAATGGAGACTTTGAAGAGGATAACTTTGCAGTTTATGGAGATTCTGGTTTGGAGGAAAAGCATAAAGGAAGAGGTGGTGTTGCGAGTCAACTACACCAAAATAGACAAGGGGAAGAAGTTTGTGGTAAATCCGAAGAAGAAAATGTTGCTGATGCTGATGATGAAGGTGAAGAAAGTTCTCATAGGTCATCATCGTTGGACAGTAAAAGTGCTTCTAAAAATGGTTATGTTTCTCGACACCACTATGCTGATGTTGAAGGGTGTTCTCGTATAGAGCATGAGGAGGATGGGTATCACGAACTTGATAACATGGCTATGATTGAAGGTGAAGCCGAAGGAATGGCTGATGCAAATGATGTTGAAGGAGATGGAGCCTCATTGTTAGCTTTAGAACACCTTCTTCGCACTGTAAAGCCTGTAGCAATTCATGTTCCCGCGGTATTGGATGAGAAAGAAAGGAATTCTCAAGTTTTTTATGGAAATGATTCCTTTTATGTGCTGTTTAGACGTCATCAGGTACGAATGTGTCTATTTTCATATTTGTATGTATTCATGATTGTGGTTGCAGACTAAGCAGAGGTTTCAGAGCTTATCATATATGCCTTACATTTCCATTTGCTAATCTGACAGACATTGTATGAAAGGCTACAATCAGCAAAGATTGAGTCATCATCTGGTGAAAGAAATAGAAGGGCTTCAAATGATACAAGCTCAACTAGTCAATATGGCAGGTGACATGCTTTTAGTCTTCATTACATTCTATTACAGAATTGAAGATACATCTAAATATGCTTGCAAAACTGAGGGCACCTTTTATGCTACAGGTTCTTGAGCGCCCTTTACGATTTACTAAATGGTTCTTCTGATAATACAAAATTTGAGCATTACTGCCGAGCTAATTTTGGAACTCAGTCGTATGCCTTTTTCACATTCGAGCAGCTGATATATAAACTAATTAAACAAGTCAGATGCATAAATTCCTCTTTATCTCTACCTTCTATACCGATCCATCTTCTTTATGGTCCTGAAAACATGTCCTCTTTTATTTCAGCTTCAAGCTGTTGCCTCTGATGAGATGGATAACAAGCTTCTTCAACTACTTGCATATGAGAAATCAAGAAAACATGGAAGATTTATCGATATAGTTTATCAAGAAAATGCCCGTGCTCTTCTTAATGACAAAAACATATATCGTATTGAATGTGTAAGATTTTATTTGTCCACTTTTTCTCTACTTGGATCAGGTCTTGAATGAAATTTTAAGTGGAAAGTTTATATTTTGTATAACTTGGTTTTATTTCATACTCATCGCATTGCAGTCATCTGCACCTACCAAAATGTCTATTCAACTGATGGACTATGAACATGATAAGCCTAAAGTGACTGCTTTGTCAATAGACCCTGATTTTTCGGCTTATCTGCACGATGACTTCCTTTCTGTTGTCCCTGACAAAAATAAGTCAGGAATTTTCTTGAAGAGGTAAGGCTTGATAAGTAAGGAGAAATGTTTCTTCCATTGCATTCTAATGCTGTTAGATAACATTTATATTTATTTTAGTTTATTTAATTTGCAGGAATATACGCAAATATGCCTGTAGTGATGAATTTTCAAGCCAGGCCATGGAAGGATTGCAAATTATCAATGGTCTAGAGTGTAAAATAGATTGCAATTCGTCTAAGGTATCTGATCATTTATTTCTACATATTTTGTAAACATATGTGCCGTTCTCTAATCCTACTTTTATTTTGCACATTTTGCTAATGCCATGCATTTGATTAGAGTATCATGTCTGTTTGGACTGTGTTTCTGAATTGCCGTGTTTTATTTTTCTCCTTGGACTCGCATGTTGTTAGGTTTCATACCTTTTAGACACAGAAGATGTTTTAATTCGGACGAGAAGTAAAAGGACAAGCTTGCATCAGAACGATTCAGGCCAAGAATTGGCGAAGTCTTCAGACAATTGTTCAAGCAGAGTCCAGCGGTTCCGCAAAATGTTTTCTATTATATGATGATGATATCCATACATGGGGCGAGGGAGATGGGAAAAGGGCGGAGGGCATTGCCAGAGTATGAACCTCACAATTTATGTCTTGAGTCTTAACCAATTCAGCTGATTTAAGGGGATGAGATGAAATATTTCTTTTATTGCGAAATGTTGTATTTTGGGCTTTACTACTTTCATCAAACATCAATCTTTGTAAATAGCATTCCATAAACCATTTCCAAAATGATAATTTTGAATGACACACATTTATGCAAATTGATAACCGAAAAGCACTAGACAACACAATACAATTGTAGTGAGACCTTCTACTACTACAATTATAGATTGGATGAGAAAAAGATATCAATGGTTGAAATATCTCACCTGAAACTTTTGAAACAGGTAAATTATTATTTATGGAATAGTACATAATTTTATTTATTTTGCAAGTATACATTGACTTTCCTCTTCAAGCTTTGCTTTGCGCCTTCGCCCCCTCGGACATGGCGGCGACCATATGACAGAGATGATCGATTTTCCAACTTAAATGTACGACAAAGATTGAAAGATTCAAACGAAACGAGATTCCCAGATTCAAACGAAAATTCCCAACAAAAACCTAAAAGCCCCTCTTCTCTTTTCGGTCTTCGTATTTATAGACGACAGAGGAGGGGGGTCGCGCCTTCTACAACCCAACAGATCGAAGGTAGTTCTTAGTTTGCAGGCAAGCTTGCGTGTAGCAGAAGCGGCAAGGGTGAGAAGGGGGTGCGATTTCATCACCTATTTTTTAAAGTCGTCACAAATCCTCCACGCAAACCAAAATCTTCAAGATCGCTGCAAATCCTCTCTTACCCTTTCATCACAAATCCACTATGCAAACCAAAATCTTCAAGTTCATTACCTATTTTCGGAATTTTTTATTTTATTTTTTTTAAATGATTTAGGAATAAAAGTGAGGAGCAACTAAGCGTGAGTATAGAAAGAAACTAACTTTTGATTCCACCCTTCATTCGACAGAGTATAGAGGTCTTAACTAAGTAAATGATTTTAGAATAAATACATTTATACTTTCTCACTTTAAAAATAAACTCAATGTAAAGAAACTAAATCCTTGTTTGACAACGTATCTCTAATCACGAATAAATGTTGAAGATTTTAGAGATCAAATATATATGTACATGTAGGAGATATATTAAGTGAGATGAGTATTTTTATATGAAAGTGAGAGGAGTAAATTTTAACCTTTGGATCAAACCATGAATGTTCAAGATTAAAATATAAAGTCACATGATCATCCATGTATGATTTTAATGGCCAAGATTGTTTGATCCAAAGGCTAAGATTTGCTCCTCTCATTCTCATATAAAAACACTCCTAAGATTTGCTCCTCTCACTCTTATATGAAAACACTCCTCTCACTTGATACATCAAATTATTATTATTATTATTATTATTATTATTATTCGATTTATCAAATTGTCCCTAAGACAATCTACAAAATTACCTTAGTTAACCATATACTACCTTACTTTTATATATAAAGATATCTTACTTTTATATTGATTTTATTTACGTGCGTGTGTGTGACAGAAACGTATAGGGTGCAGGAACCGTAAATTTAACATAATAACAAAATAAAAAAACTATTGACAATTTAATATTTTGTTATTATAGAAAGTGTTAAGATAATTAACTATTCTTGTGATAAGACTACTTTACTTTTATATTGATTTTATTTACCTACTTAAAGAATTTTAAAAAAAATATTAATAATAATTATTGAATTTATCAAATTGCCCCTAAGATAATTTATAAAATTACACTTAGTTAACCATAGACTACCTTAATTTTATATATAAAATTACCTTACTTTTGTATTGATTTTATTTACCTATTTTAAGATTTTTAAAAGAAGATTAATAATAATAATTATTGAATTTATCAAATTACCTCTACGACAATCTATAAAATTACCCCTAGTTAACCATAGACTACCTTACTTTTATATATAAAGAGTAATTATTATTGAATTTAACAAGTTATTCCTAAGACATTCTACAAAATTACCCGTAAATAACCCTAGAATACCTTACTTTTATATATAAAGAAACCTTATTTTTATATTGGTTTATTTACCTACTTAAATATTTTTAAAAAAAATATTAATAATATTTATTAAATTTATCAAATCCCCCCTAAGACAATCTACAAAATTACCTTTTGTTAACCATAGACTACCTTAATTTTATATATAAAGTTATCTTACTTTTATATTGATTTTATTTACCTACTTTAAGATTTTTAAAAAAAAAATTAATAATAATAATTATTGAATTTACTAAATTATCCCTAATTAACCATAGACTACGTTACTTTTATATATAAAGATATCTTACTTATATATTGGTTTTATTTACCTATTTGAAGATTTTTTTTTAAAAGTTTAACAATAATAATTATTGAATTTTTCAAATTATCTTTAAGACAGTCTACAAAATCACCTCTAGTTAATCCTAGAGTATCCTACTTTTATATATATAAAGATAAAAGATAACGATAAAGATAAAGATCTATATTCCTTAATTTCCCTTCAAAAGAAACAAAATAAATGAAAGGAAAGACTACCAACTAATTTTATAAAAAAAGAATCATATAAATCAATATTTAAATTAATTTCGTCATTGCTATTTCTTTCTTTCTCTGTTTTTATTTTTTTTTCTATTTAAGATTATTTACGTAACGCAATATTAGATTTTTTTTATTTTTTTATGGCAATATTAGATTTTTTTCTAATTGTTTAAAAAATTAATAAACTTTAATTTCTCTTTTTAAAAAATGAAAGGAAATAAATCTATGATTCATACATTTAATTATATTTTGGATTATTTTCTTATTTATTCAAGCCTTTCAAAGTTAAGACATAAATACATACCAAAAAAAAATGTTAAGACATAAATAATTTTAAACTTTTTTATTTTTCTATTCAGTTATTTTCTAAAATTGTTTGAATTTACCTTTTATTAAATGTATATATTAATTATTTTATTAATTTTCATTGATAAATATTAATAACAAATTTCCAAATTAAACTGCATTAATTTAAATATTTATTTCTAATATTCTATATTTTATGAATTTAATTTTTAATACAATTATTGAATACAAAATATTTTTCGTGCAATGCACGAGTAGAATATTAATATAATTATAAATTGCAACAATGACCGTTCAATCATGCCCTTGCAGTTAGTATTAAAATTATGGACACGATTGTTTATAGAAATAAGATAATTTGAAGTTATTAAACTCAAACTGTTTTTTTGTAGGTGCATAGGATTAGATGACAATGCATGGTGTACATTAAGTCAGCATAGTGCTAAAAATTTACCTTCGTGCATGTATATATTAAAAAACGGATTGGATCAATTATATGATTTTTTAGTAGAAAATTTTATCGTACATGTGTAAAAAATTAATTTCACGATAGTAACCTATATATGATCTCTAAATTATACAGTGACAACTTAATTTGCAACAAGCAACCCACATGTAATTTTTTTTTGTCATATGACTAATTTACCCATGCACCATCAAAGTAAATGCCCAAGATTTGATTGAGTGTTATACGCCCCGGATAGAGATCTCTTGTACCAAAAAATAGTGTCTCGGTGTCCCTCAACTATTAAATGTTGGAAATGGACATAAATATTAATGAGTTGTGAGTTTGGTTTCTTAAAGTCAAATTATTATTGGTAGGGGACAGAGAATGTGACAGAAAATTGAGATAGAAGATTTTTATCCCCTCAAACCCGTCCACGCATATATATTACGCATGAAATCTGTCACCTTTCTTTGTACATCCTCTATTCTTTAAGAAGAACATAGCTTCATTTTTGTGAGGACACTGCAGTTTGGGTACTTCACATATCTGAATCCTCTCTTTCTGCTTCAAATTCTCCTCACCTTGCTTTACTTTGATTTAATGCAAATTTTTCTTGTGATTCTCTTCTTAGGATTTGGCTCTTCCCAGGTGAGCTGTTTGCAATTTGAGTTGATATTCTTGTAAGTTCATTTGTTTTCAATTTATTGCTATACTATTCTCTTGTTTTGTTTGCGCTTTTCTCTGATCTAGTTTTGCAATTTGAGTTGATATTCTTGTAAGTTCATTTGTTTTCAATTTATTGCTATACTATTCTCTTGTTTTGTTTGCGCTTTTCTCTGATCTAGTTCAATTTTCCTATAAAAGGTTCATCTTTAGATAAGTTATTAAGCTTTTCAATTTTAAATTTGCTTGTGAGAGGAAAACTTAGAGTCGCCTCTCTCAACCTTCCCTCTACTCCTCTCTTCCTTCTTACTTATCTACCAAAGAGGGTGATTTTGGGTCATTTTTTGGTCTGGAATCATCCCTTTACTTAGTTTTTTTTCTTCTCCTTTTATCGAAATAAGTGGTTTTTTCACATAGATTTGGTTTTTCTTTCGTGTTTTACCAAGATTTCGTTGTTTGAGTGGGGCGTTGTTTTGTTCGTCGTCTTGGTATGAGTTCTTTGGTTTTTCGTCTTGTTGCGATGTTCGTTTGATTCAGATTGGCAGATCAGCTTCGATCCATTACATATTCAATCAAGACTTGGGCGTCAACGTTACAAATCCGGAGGCATGGGTATTCCGGTCACTTTAATTTTGTCACATTTGTAGGCATTTTGCCTTTTTATGCTATTAACCTGGGTGCTGTGAGTTTGTTCACAGATTCATCCTTTTCGGTTTTTAGCGATGTTGAATTTGTGTTGTTTTCGATATATTTTACCAATTTGAATTAATAAATATATTTTTTAATCAACAAAAAAATTTAGCTTTTCAATTTTTGTTGTTGGTGATATTTTGCGAGTTTTACTGTTCTTTTTTAAATATTGGGAGTCTAGTAATTTGATATAACTCATCTATGATCTTCAGGTTTAGCCTCTAGCAGAGCTACAATTTATTCCATTTTATTTACCTTTTAACGTTTGTATTCGTGAGAAAAGACCACATGTTTGTTCTCCCAAAATTGTGTCTGAATCCCATGATAATATGTTGAATACTTTGTCATCAATTTCTCCAATGGTCAAAATATTTTATTAAATTATGTGGAATGAAGCTCTCAGGGCACCCCAAATGACGAGTGAAGGTGGTTATAAAAAACCAACTACAAATGATGCCTTAGCATATCTCAAGGTTGTAAGGAATGTATTTCAAGATAACAAGGAAAAGTATGATAACTTTTTGCGTATCATGAAGGATTTCAAGGATCAAAGGTTTGATCAAGTTGTACTCGTGTACCACATTCTCTCCCCAATCCATGAATTTTTTTTTCCTAACGTTTTATTTTATTGGGAGAGGGGATCGTGATTTTGTTAGATTGTCTCTTTTTGTTCATTTGTAGACTTGGTACTGAAGGTGTCATAGCAAGTGTGAAGGAGCTCTTTAAAGGGCATGATGATCTACTTTTGGGAATGAACGCCTTCTTGCCAAAGGGTTATGAAATGCAACTTCTACCGGAGGGTGAACAACCTCCTAAGACAATAGTTATTGGACATAAAGAAGCTACGAACTTTGTGAACAAGGTTAAGGTACGTAAAAACATTGTTGAATTTGAGACATTTTATGTATGTCTTTTGACACATTTGCGGGTAGGCGCGCACACAGATAAAAATGTTCCCCGATTTAAGTGTGGAGTTTAAGGTTTTAAATTGCGATTGTGATTATAATTATATTACGTTTATCGTTATGATGGACAATTGGTAAAAAATTAATGTGGTGATGTGGACGCAAGGATCCGGATTCCCTAAAGTTAAAAAAACACGCATTCACTAAATGTACATCGTTGGATCAATCATTGAAAGTGTTTAAGAAAATCTAAGATTGATCTAATGGTGCACACTTAAAAAATGCATGAATGCGTATTTTTTTGACTTTAGGGAATCCATACACAATGCACAGGGACGGATTTAGAGGGGACGAGCATGGGTGCTCGCTCATCCCTCTTGCGTATATTTTATAAAATTAGTTACATACATCTAGTATTTTTCATAAAAAATATCATACTACAAATATTTATACATATATAAATATATTGTTATATATTCGGCTCCTCCCTCTAATGCTTTCTGGATCCGTCCCTGATGATGCAGTTGCTGAGACTAACAAAACCACAACATTCCAACCTCATTTTAAAACCTTTGTATATATATATATATATGTATGAATTTGTTGGCAGTGATATTGCCACAATTGATGTTCCATATGGGTCTTAGCCCCTATGATTTAATGCAAGATAAACACAAAAAGGACAGTTTCACTCTTAGAGTACTCTGATTTTATTCATTCATGCAGACTCGGTTTCAAGGCGATTATCATGTTTACAAGTCCTTTCTAGACATAATGGACATGGTGGGAGAGGGAAAATTGCCTATCACCGAGGCTTACCTGCAGGTTTGTGCTCTCTATAACTACGTTATTATGTTAGAGTGCAAATATGTTATATTGGTCTTTATACATGTTTTCTTCCTTGTGGTAAGATTCTTAGACACTTTTTTAGACGTAATTTAGACACTCATTTTAATCATATATTGGAATTCTGTAGGTTGCTCCACATTTCGAGGGCCACGAAGATCTTCTTCATGAGTTAACTCACTTTCTTCCCGGTGCTTCAGGAGGAGCAGCTTCTAATTAATACATGATGATAGCACTAGATCAAGGAGTTGCATAACTCTATTAAATTGTGGAAGTGCTTAAGGAATAGGTTTGTGTCCAAGTAAAAAATAAACACTGAACCTTATGGGAAGAAACCGAAATAAAAAATAAATTAAAGATTGGAGCATAAAAGAATTTTGGTCTGCTTATATGTATGTCCATAACAAACAAATGGTGAATGACTATTTTTGGTTTATCATGGTCAACATTCGTTTATCCCAAAGAAAATCTATATATTTTGTCCCAAACTTAAGTTTAAATTTTCTCAAGGCAAACCAAATATGCACAGAGCAACTTTTGAGGAATGCCTATTATGTAAGATATGCGTTTACATAAAATAAATGCTTGCGTTCAAGTAGCACAATTTCAGCACATCGTAAAATCAGCCCATGGCATGTCAGGTGCTTAATTTTTCCGGTGCAAGCTTATATACATACTTAATTACTTATACATCATGCCCTCGTTGCTAGGAAGCTTCTGCTTCCACATCCACATAACGATAATTTGGAGTCTGAAGACATCATTTTATTCATTGACATTTCAATCTAGCCTATATAAGCCAATCGGATACTTAATCCGAAGTTCCTCTAAAGTCTAAACTAAAGCTTCTCAAAGTAACACTAGACAAGAGAGAT
This sequence comes from Ammopiptanthus mongolicus, assembly GCA_039655645.1. Lineage (NCBI taxonomy): Eukaryota > Viridiplantae > Streptophyta > Magnoliopsida > Fabales > Fabaceae > Ammopiptanthus > Ammopiptanthus mongolicus. Next base: position 85,594,612 of record CM077343.1, read on the forward strand.
GTTTGTTTTTTTATAAAAAACACGTATAAGGATACTCGAACTCATATATATATATATATATAATATCATTACAAGAAACCATGAATCACACCCTAACAACATTGCCTAATACTACTACAAGGATTAATATACCAATCTGAAAACTTAACCAAGTGTGCACAAAACCAAGTGCAAGACCATATTTTAATTAAATCCACCAGACCAACAAGATCAAAGGGATCATTGATAAAAATAATTTCACTGTGAACCAACCACATAGACCAAATAACCGCATATGTCAAATAATAAGACCAACTTGTGTAGCTTTTTACCTCGAAAGAAGTCTAGAAACTGCAAAAGATGTCCACTCACTTTTGACGGCAACCAAATTGAAGTCAAGCCAAGAGTACACTTTACATCAAACTAGGTAGGCACGCCTACACGAGAGAAGCAAATGTATAATATCCTTTTGCATGACAACACATAAAGAAGATCCCACTAGACCGTCAAGAGAGCTGTTATTATGTGCAACCCTAACAATTTTGCTTTTATAAATTATGTATAAAGTAAAATTTTGTGTATAATTTGATCTGTGCAATAATTTGTTTTTCATTTTTTATATGATAAATAATGCTTCACCAAGTCATTTACACAAAACCATATAATGAAATATTATCAAGTAAAATTTCTCATTGTTATTTTTCATTTTGAGTTATATATCTTCATGGATGCCCACGATCCTAATAGGTCTACAAACATTAGGATGAAGAAAGAATTAGGAATGAAAATACTATTAAATTACAAATAAAAATAATCATTGTGCATCAAAACTTAATAGATATAGAAATCTATTATAATAAGGAGTGATGTACATTAACAATTAACAATCTACTGAAATAGAACTAAATCATTATTTTCATTTAATAAAAATAAAAAATCTACTATAATAAGGACACACAAAAGTTTAAATTTGATTTGGATACAAAATATAGAATATAAATTACAGCAGGCAATATATAAATGTGAATATATTAAATCAACATAAATAATATTAATTGATGTCAATATATATTGACAACAAAATTGATGTCAATTATAAATCAAATGCATCATGGTTATATAAAAGGTGTGTTTGGGGAGTAACTTTTTCTCAGAATAATGTGAAAGGTGACTATGTATAATTATTTTAGAATTTTGTTTGTCTCCTGTTAATGGCAATAAATAAGAAAAACTTATTATACATTTGATATACCAAAAAATACAGCAATTAATGTTATTCATATTGTCTATTTTTTACTTGTTTTTAACATGGTATTAAGAGCTCACGTTTTTTATCTTCCGCCTGCCGTTTGTTATTCCTTTATTCCTTAGGTTTTCATGGCAATTCTGCCCGTCCGTTACCATTATCTTTTCTTTGTGCCGATCTTGTGGTTGGCTTCTTATTCCACTGTTAGCCTACACAAGATCATTGCCCTCCAGATGTCTAACATTGACACTACCCATACAAGCAGCACTATCGTTTGTACCAGCCTCTGAAATTTTAGCCCCAACTATTGTCGCACATGCCCACGTACACAAGGCACCCATAGCCTCTTTGCGTGTAAAACATGTTTCTAACCCAAATCTACTTCTACCCGACCTGCGACCCACCAACTTGACCTGATTGACCTATGCTCATGTTGGTGAGGCACCCTATTGCTAGCATGGTTGTGTTGAGTTAACATCGACGGCTAACTTAGCAGTGAAGTGGAACCAAACCCTCCCCTAGGTTTTTCGATGAGATCTTATCAATTTTTAGGTTCTTTTTCATTAATTCTACTTCTAAAACACACTTTTCTGGTTATGATAAAGACATTAATATATCTCAGCCTCTTTTAGTTATGTTAAATGTTTTCATTTATTGTCGCGGCACTGTCAGACACAAGGGCACTTGATTCAAAGGTGTCTCAAACATTTTCAAAGGCATCCTAGTTTCTCTAAGCCTATACTTGTTACTACTGCTGCTAATGAATCTGCAGTCTCTTCTGCTAGTGCTCTCGTATCTTTCCTTAAACATATACTTTTCAAATCTGGTAATACCGCTGTTACTTTATCCACCACTTTAGGTAACTCTAAATGTTAGTTTAATTCTACTTGTTGTAACCACATGACATCTACGTTTCAATTATTCTTTTCTTTATATGTTAATAACATTGCACCTTTTATACATACAGTCGATGGGTCTCTTATAAACGTAAGTCAAAAGTGTTTTATATCTCTGTAAACTTTTGATTTGCTTAATGTCTAATATCATTCCTAAATTAAATTTCAACCTTATTTCGATTGAACGGTTATGTGATCTTAGTTACGAAGTCACCTTTTCCTTTTCCGGTTGTCATGTGCAGAATCCATGGACAGGTTAAATTGGGAATAGTCGCAAAGTCAAAAGACTATTTGAACTCAAAGATCTTAATGTTCCTCAATCTCCTACATCAAATCTTTGTGCGGCTTCTACCACTTCACCTCTTCAGTTGTGGTAGCAACATTTTAGCCACAGTTTCCCCAGTAAATTGCATCCTCTCATTTTGCATGGCACTTAATTTAGGCTCTATTATTGAAGAACCTCTTCATTGTACTTTAAGTCAAACATCTAAGCAACCTGAATTATCTCTTACTAAAAATACTTCTTCTTCTGCTTCTCCTTTAGATCTTGTGCATTATGATGTTTGGGGGCATACTCCCACACCAATTATGGGGGGCAACAAATACTTTGTGATGTTAATTGATGATTATTTCCATTTTAATTATCTAACTATATTTAATGAAACATCTTCCTCAAATCTAAATTACCTTTGCTACCATGATCAAAACTCAACTTTCAAAATTGATTTAAGTTTTTCCTCTGTGATAATGCGTATGAATATTAGGCACCCTTAACACACACTACAAAAAAACAGCGTTTTAGCCACCGAAAAATCGGTCCCTAAATGCACAAAATCGGTCCCTATATTTATTCGCGACCGATTTTGGGACTGATAAGTGAGGGTCCCTAAAACAGTGGTTACAAATGGTTTAGGGACTGATTTATAAATCAGTCGCGAATTTAGAGACCGAATTTGCGGTCTCTAAATCCAGTCCCTAAATGTGGTCACAAAGGCATATTTCGGGACCATATTCGGGACCGAAATATTTAAACTTAGAGACCGAATATGCGGTGGCTAAATATTTCAACGGCTAGTTTTAGCTACCGCTAATTCGGTGGCTAATTCGGTCTCTAATATAAATATTTTAAAAAAAGTAAAATTAAATATATTTTTTAAAATTAAATTATATTTTTTATGTAAAAGATTAAAAAAAACTAAAATAAAATAAATTACAGAATAATCACTTAGCCCAATAATAAAATAGAAGAGGTCCAAAATTATATATATAATCCAAAAGTTTAATATTTCATTTGATCCATCAAAATATAACTATTAAATAAAGGTATCTCCTAATCACGAGGGGGTGAAGGTAATGGACTCAAATCATCATCGGCGTCCTCATCATCGACATCCTCATGATCAATCGCATCATCGTGCACGGGGCCTGAACCTGAACCCGAACCACTAGCCCGCATCATCTGGTAAAGCTCATCAATCTTAGAACTCTGATGCGTTAACTCAGTCCTAATCGTCAGGATCTCTTGGTCTTTCGCAGCTAGCTCCCGATTCAGGTTGAAGATGACCTCTCGACAGTCCACGGTAGGGCAGGGTTCGGTCTGAGTACATGGCGTTGATGAGGCCACAAAGTCATCCCCCATCGGCCCTAGTCCATAAACATACCCTTTCTTGTTCTTCCCTCCTGCCGCCTTCAAGAAAAGGGCATTATCAGAGGCGGCAGAGTGCTCCTGCCCTTGATTATCAGCCTCTCCTCGGAGGCGATGAAACTCTTCCTGTATAATATCACAAACATTAGCACTACTGTAATTATTAAAAATAATTTTTTTATAAGCAAAAAAAAAAAATGAATTAATCAACGCACTAAGGTTGCTCTGAGGACGGGTTGGGACAAGACCGGATTGACCCGACATGTAATGAAAAAGTAAAACAATAAAAAATTAATTCAAAAGTGTAAGAATTTTCGACAATAGTAGAGTTACACCATGTGTCAATAAATAGCAGTGCCAACTCTACTGTCCATATGAGTAAACAATATTAAACTGTTAACATACACCATGCACTATGTGTGCAGTTCGCCCTTTAGGGTCCAGCTATAGCAAAAATATTACTACTAAAATGTCCAAACTCATGTCCAACATAATTCAAGAACTACAAAACAGAAACGTTATTATAGTCATGACAAGCAATACAAGTGGACCACATTTTACCACTTGGATGGTGCACCACCACACCACTTTGGTGGGTGGTGCACCTTAGACAACACCACACATAAGTGACTGAATGCACAAAGAAGCACCCTTGGACAATGGACCTTTTGTATTTTCATACTAAGCAAATCTACAATAAGAACAGTAACAGAGAAACTCGACCTAAAGTAATGTTACACAAACAGCAATAAAAAATAGTAACAATTTTGACAGAATAATATGAAAGATAGTTGGGGAATGAAATAAAGTGATATCTCACCTATCGAGTAGTCAATAAACATGTTAATCATTCTGTCAAAAAAATTCGGGCAAAAGTTCTGATTGTCTAGCATTTTTCTTAATTATATTGATATCTCAATGAGAATATATTTATAAAGTTTTAACTCTAGAAATTTCTGAGCATTGGATAATGCATGACTTGTTGAGCAAATTGATTGTGTTGTGAGATCTAGTTAATTAATTTCATCCACAAAAGTATTTCTAGCTTCATGAAGTTAGGTTCAATAGCACAAGATGAATGCCTTGTATATATGATCTGTTGGGTTATATATGACTTATGTCTAACATATGCCACTAGCTTTTAAAGAGTGAACACATCATCCACCTATCAATCTCAGAAGTCATCATTTCATTTATAAAATTCTTCTAATTAAGACATAACAATAGGCCAACTTATAAGTTAATTTTACATTCTCCATACTTATATGTATGTACAATATTAATTTCACATTCAAAAGGAACAACCTGTCCATTCATTGCTTATAGTGAAGTCAATACCAAGTATTAGATTTGAAGATTCCAGACCAGCCTCTCTCAGAGCAGAAACAACCTAAAATATAACATGCTAAAGCTAAGTATATTCAGAACATCAGCACAGATACAGTAAATCCAGTTCACCAATAGTTAGTTCCAATCTTATCAAATTGACCTAAAAGTAATATGGTCAGCTTCTTTAACTGTGTGTGCAGGCTATATTAACTTCTTCAAATGGAACCATTCTTTCATATTTATTCTCAAACTAAAAAAGATTACCTATAAATTCATATTTATGAGGGACATTATACTGAATATACTTCACTATTATAGATAGTTCTCTGGGAAATTATATCCAACAGAGAATTCAGTACATATTTATAGTAATTACAGAGAGAAATAGAGAGATAAAGAAGTAATCCCTAGGAGTTCGAGAGCCTGGTCTCTCCTAACCAACCAACCACAAGATAACCGAATGGTTTCTCTATTCCCCTACTCCTATTTATCAGTTACAATAATTCAAACCTAGAGCAGTTACACAACAGTTAATAACATACAGCAGTTACTAGAAATAATTAAAACTGCTACACAGGCCCAACAGGGCCCGTACCTTACAGTAGGTTCCACATACCTAAAAAATCATCAAGGAATTCCTCATGCACAAAGGAATTCAAATGATCAACTAACATCTTATAGATACTGTCATGCCATCATACAGTCAAATAAACTCAAATTTTCCTATGTACCTGATTGTGGATTCCTCTTATAGTGTATTAGAAACAAGTTTTCCTAGTAACTGTGAGATTGATATTGACTATCCTCTCTCTAAATAATGAGCAAAAGTAGCAGTGAAAACCTGATCCAGTGAACTGAAGGGAAAGTATATTATTCCATTTAATTTGCTACCTTAAATTGAACTGAAGGGAAAGTATATTAAATACCTGCTATATTAGTATCAATATAACAATTTCTGTTAACAACAACATAAATCATCATCCGCAAATTGCAACCTCAATGCCTAAATAACATGCTTCTGATATGCAGTTACTCAAAGCCATCTCAATAACTCATATGATATGCAGTTACTCAAAGCCATCTCAGTTTTGGTATAGTCATAGTCTGACTATATGCTTCTGACAAAAAATAATATTCTGCTCACAGTGGCATGCAAATACATTCATTAGAACACAATAGTTCATTAGATCAGACCTTGCAGTGATTATAGCAAAATATCATGGCCACGTTTTCATTACTAACACCTCAACCTACAGCTGCATATCAGAGCAATTGGCAAGAAAAAATCAAAGGGGGTTCCCAAATTTTCTATCCGGTGTTCCCAAACAGAAGGGGGTTCCTTTTAAAAGTTACAAAAAAGAATGAAAGTCAAATAGAAAAAACACGTCAGGAAAGCAAAACAAGGCAATCCTACCGCATGCAGGCAAAGGACTCTCATCTACAAAACCCATTAGCTGAACAACACATAGATGCTAAGTATTCATTATTTGGCTCAGATAACTGTACATAGAAGGGGGAATTTGGGGAGGAAAAGAAGCACCAATAAAGACAAAGCAAAAACCAAGCACCAAAAGGCCCTGCTTCAAGTTTCCACCGCTACAACGGCATCAAACTTCAATACCTTTAAATGGGGTGTGATCCTTTCACAGAGAAGAAACATAAACATAGCAATAATTTCCCTACCACCAATTCCATCAATTCGTAGCAAGCCACAAGAATACAAACTCACTTACAGCAAAGCTGATATGAAACAGGACATGCGAAGAACACTTACAGCAACTCCCGCGGACTTCTCGTTGACCCACACCCCACTCTTAGTCTTCTTGGTCACCTCCATGACCTCGTATGCAGTGGGGTCTCTCTGAAATTTCTTCTTCTGCATATATAAAAGCAACACTTAATGTTTATAATTAATAATAAAAAATAGCAAGGTAAGCTAGAAAATAAATTTATTGAGAATTTTACTTACCAACTTTTCAAAATGACTAGGAATAGACCTGGAGCCGCCGGTGTACCGAGGAGCAGTAGGATCCTTAGCACGGTTTCGCTTCCCAATCGCGCTCTTTTGGAGGAACTTCGGGTCCTCGGCCCAATATTTCCGCAGGCCCTCTAGCACATGTGGGAAGAGCCAATCACCGCTATCCTCGCCACTCCGGATCTTATTCATGGCATTCTTCACTAGCCTGCCTCCTCTGGACTCGAAGGCCTTCCTAATCGCCTTCAGGTCTGAAGGTAACCACCTAAACTTCCCCTGCAAGAAAACATCATATTAGGTAACGATATTTAATTTGACAATATGAAAATGAAAATAAAAATTAAAAAACCTACTCCAAATTCCCTAAACCACACGTCACGAACATCCTTGTCCACTTTTGTCCATGTGGGCCACGGGTGGTCATATTTGCCCCTGTATAGCTTCGCAATAGCCTCCGCAGGTGCTGATGGGGGGTCAAAGCTGTGAGCAACAAACAATATATATATAACTTAATCAGTAAACATAATTAGTAACTAAATTAATAAACATAAACATTATGAATAAATGTAAATCAAACTTACTCTAGTTTGCCGGCAGGGCGAATCCAGATCCTCCTATCTGTGGGATCTGTCGTCCCTGGCTCAAAAGGCATCCCCCCATGCTGTGCACAAGATACATGTGTGGCTGCTGTGGCTGGCATGGGCGGTGTGGGTGGTGTGGGCGGTGTGGGTGGTGATGGTGCTGCTGCTGGGGGCCCCACGGTAGACCGTGATCCTGTCGAGCTCACATGAGGCGGGGCTGATGATGGTGTGGTTGATCGTCTCCCCCGACCGCGACGACCACCATGACCGCCACGAACTGGTCTATCTCCACCTGTGCCGTCTGCCATCTGTTATTTAAGATAAAACAAATATCACTGTTATCAATTATATATAAATATAAATATAAATATATATCATTAATTGATAGATATTTGTTGGATCCTATCCTGTGGTTTTCTAGCCTAAAACAAGTGAGTCAGCTTCTCACTCATGTTCATTGTTTCTTGTTTAATGCACAAGCATAATCAGGTACTTGACACATACAACAAATAAGAAATCATAGAAAATATTTTTTTCATATACAAATTACCTAAGTGGAGTCTCCATCACTGAAATCGCTCTCACTCTCTTCACCGTCGGATGAGATACTTGTATTCTCGCTTTCTTCGTCCAAATCATATTGATTCAGTAATGATGTGTTAACTACCTCGTCGCCACCCCCAACATCCGCAAGAATATCATTATAATCATCTAGATCAATATGTAGCATTACTTGGAGCCCATCAATTTCATGGACTTCTTGGTATGGAGCCTCTGTCTCGGCCGTACTGTCTACATTATCTGTAATCGCACTATGTGCCTTTATCTTAATTACACCTAACCAGTCTTGATGTCCCTCAGGGTACGAAGTGTAATAAACTTGCTCCGCCTGTTGTGCAAATATGAACGGGTCATACACCTGATATCTTCGTGATTGTCTGACTTCAACAGTCCCAAACCTATTGTCTACTTTTGTGCCTCTATTGGGAGTATTATCGAACCATTCACACTTGAATAGGACTAACTTTTTCGTTGGACGACCATAGTACTCTATTTCAATAATATCAGTCAATATTCCAAAAAAGTCATCCTCTAATTGACCGTTGGTCCCTCGTACACAGACACCAGAATTAGAAGTTTTCATGCCTTGACCCCATACCCTTGTGTGAAACTTATAGCCATTTATAATGTAAGTTTCATATGTTGTGACCGTTCTAAGTGGGCCCCACGCCAAATCTATCAAAAGCGGATCTTGAATATGATTTGTCGTATCTTGAACCTATACATAATGAATATGAAATTGAGTTTAAGAATATACAACATGTTACAAGGACAAAGTTAGTAACTGACATGATGTTTGAACCACGTAGGAAAATGGTTGGCAATGTCCAGTTGAATTTGTGAGTCAGATTTGTCGGCATCAAGCTCTCTTAGCCATTCGGTATATTCACTACATCATAATAAAATAAATAGTTTAAACAAAGTACATACAAAAGAGGGTAAATGCCTGAAAAGATGATTTGACATCAACTTACTTTAGATATGGCTCCACCTCTTCGCAATTTAGAAGTACGTATAACTCGGCAACTTTAGCATCACGTGCACTCAAGTATACTTTATAGGATGCACCACACGCACGACCAGGATAATTAAAAATTGATATTTGAGGACTAGATGAAGGACCTTCACTTGCGTCAACATTACGTGAGATTCTGGTCCTCCTTGTTTCTATTTCGGATGGATAGTAAAAAGAAGCAAAAGTAGAGGTCTCCTCCACTAAGTACGCTTCACAAATGGAACCTTCTATCCTAGCCTTATTTTTTACTTTATCTTTCAACGAACGCAAGAACCTGAGAAATAAGATTGTTTAGAGATATGCTAATTGATGAAAACATATATATTAAATGATCTAAAAGTAAAAGAGATGTATACCTCTCGAAGGGATACATCCAACGATATTGTACTGGACCACCAATTCTTGCTTCATACGGTAAGTGGATTGGAAGATGTTCCATAGCATCAAAGAAACTCGGAGGGAATATTTGTTCCAGTTTACATAACAAAATCGGAACCTCACGTTCCATAACCAGTAATTGTTCAACATTTAAGGTCGTGGATGTCAACACTCTAAAAAACTGACTGAGCTCAACAAGCGGCTTCCAAATATCATTCGGTAAAGAGTCGAATGCAATTGGAAGCAATCGCTGCATGAATACATGACAATCATGGCTTTTCATTCCATGCAATTTTCCTTCCCTTATGTTGACACATCTTGATAAGTTGGAGGCATACCCATCAGGTAACTTAAGTTGTTTAACCCATTCACAAACAGCTACCCTTTGGGGTTTACTCAATACATATTTAGCCTTTGGTTTTTGAAGTTTGCCACCCCCGATATCCTTCAACTCAAGCTCTCGTCGTTTACATATTTCTGCTATATCCAATCGAGCCTTAGACGTATCCTTCGTCTTGCCATTGACATCCATAACCGTGTCAAACACATTCATAAACACATTTCGTTCTGTGTGCATAACATCAATGTTATGACGGAGCAAATGCATTTTCCAATAAGGCAAGCTCCAAAAGATACTCTTTTTGGTCCAATTATATTCATCGCCATACCCAGGTATCGGTTCTCCTCCAGATTCATGGATGAATGGAAATGACTCAATTTGGTGCCATATCTGCTCTCCAGATAAATGTGGGGGAGGGGGAGCGGTCTCAACACGCCCCTTCTTGAATGTTGTTTTATTCCTCCTATAAGGATGATCTAAAGGAAGAAATTGGCGGTGGACATCAAAATATGAAGTCTTGCGACTGTGCTTAAGAGTGAAACCCTTTGATCGCCCCATACAACAAGGGCAACCAAGCCTCCCCGCAGTCATCCAACCCGACAACATCCCATATGCTGGAAAGTCGTTGATTGTCCACATCAAAGCTGCTTTCATCATGAAATTCTGCCTCAAGGATACGTCATATGTTACAACACCATAATTCCATAAATTGTTCAACTCTTCTATCAAAGGCTGCATGTACACATCAATTTTACTTTTTGGATTTGACGGACCTGGAATTATGACTGTCAAAAACATAACCTCCCTCTTCATGCACATCCCAGGTGGGAGATTATACGAAGTCACAATAACTGGCCAACACGAGTAAGCTTTACCGTACTGACCAAAAGGATTGAATCCATCCGTACATAACCCCAATCTCACATTACGAGCTTCTTGAGCAAACTCTGGATACATCCTATCAAAATGCTTCCATGCTTCTCCATCCGATGGATGACCCAAGATAGTCTGATCTCTCCGATTGTTAACATGCCATCTCATGTGGGATGCAGTTGCCATTGAAGAGTACATTCTTTGGAGTCTAGGAGTGATCGGGAAGTACCACATTTTTTTCAGGGCGGTCTTTTTTACAATGCCTTTTCTAGTGGTTCTGAACTTGTACCGGTCAGCGCCACAAAATCTACAACTAACAATGGTTTCAGTCGCATATTCATTACGATACAACATGCATCCATTCTGGCAACATTCAATTTTCTCAACTCCCAAACCCAATTTTGCCACTGACTTCTTTGCTTGATAAAGATTACGAGGCATTCGGTTGTCAGACGGCATGGTCTCGCCCATCAACTCAACCACACGATTGAAACAACCTTCCGACATGTTGAAATCGGACTTGATGCTAAGAGCAACCAGAGAAGCCGACAATTCTGAGTAATTCTGACACCCATCCCACAACGGAGCTTGTGCAGCCGCCAGCATCTCATAAAATCTTTGTGCATCCTCATTTGGATCCTCTTCTATATGTTGGTCTCCCGTTGCACTGTCCTGTTGAATGGCTCGACCAACTTCGGGGCCAGCATGATCCATAATCATCTGCTCGAAAGGATTGTATTGTTCTCTCTGTTCACCACCACCGTAATATGCATCGTTCACCACAATCGGGGGAAGAGATGGCATAGACTCGCCATGGCTAGTCCAGTAGTAATAATTAGGCATGAACCCCCTCGTGTACAGATGTGTCATCACATCGTCCCCAAAGTGCATCCGTCTACACTGACATTTCTTACAAGGACACCTCATTTTTGGGTTTTGTTGGATTAGAAAGTTCGGGTCATTACGAGCAAAAGTAACAAACTCCAACACTCCCTCCATGAACTCGGTTGTCAATCCTCCATCTTCCAACCTTCTATCCATCCACCTCCTATGCTCGGGAGCTTCCATTACTACTAACTAGAACAACAATACTTAGTCTAGGATCCTCATTTCCTTCTTATTACATAAAGTGTCCAGGGACTAATAAAATTGCCAAACAAACATATAATTAACTAAATTACTAGCACACTATTGAGCTCTGCTCTCCACTAACAAACAACACATCAAATTAGCATACACATGCATAGTTTCTAAATTATCAGCACACAACCAGCATCTTGCATCTCATATAGGATCACACATATTGAGCTCCGCTCTCTACTAACTATCAACACATCAATTAAACAAACACATGCATTTGAATTATTTTTCAGCACACATACAACATCCTGCATATCAACATACACCCTATTGAGCTCCGCTCTCTACTAACAAACAAGAAATCAATTCAAGGATCAGACATATTGAGCTCCGCTCTATACTAGCAATCAACACATCAATTAAACAAACACATGCATTTGAATTATTTTTCAGCACACATACAACATCCTGCATATCAACATACACCCTATTGAGCTCCGCTCTCTACTAACAAACAAGAAATCAATTCACATAGCACATTCACTTAACAAATATACAATTAACCAAATTCAACAATAAGACATACACAGTGATCATCAAAGCTTCAACTTGCAGCAAGCATACACAAATTTCAGCAATAAGATATACGCAGTGATCATCATTATAGCAACCAAGTACCACTATAGCAACCAAGTACTCATTTTTCATACATATTCTCATAATTAAACAATGAACAATAAGAGTACCTGCACGTGTGTTGTTTGTGAAGAGTCTGAACACTAGGAACAAGCGAGAGTTCCTACCACATGGAATAGAATTCAAGTCATGAGCATAATCACATAAACCATATCATGTAAGCCCACATTACTAGCACCAACATAGTTGCAAATTTTGAAATACAAGATTTCAAAAATCAATATGAAACAGCACTTGGCTTCTCTGATTTAAAGCCTCAAAACTCTATATGAGATAAAAGAAAAATGCAGATTATGCATAACTTTCTTAAAATAACAGCACTATCTGAATAAGATGTTGTCATGTGCATGCCTCACTTGACTAGATACCACACTTCATTCTCTCCTATAAAAGCTCCTTAGTCTACATTGAGTTCCCATAACTTATTGTCCAGTAATTCATAATTTATATATTAAGCATTGAAGTTCAAATCTAACAGTTCATTATACCAACATTTCTCAATCCTATTGCAGCTATTTTAAAAATACTCAATTTCTTTTATCCATACTAAAATGCATTGTACGGTTGTACCAATTTCATGACTGAAATAATATTGGCTCCTTGGTGTTCTTACTGTCTTTTATTGTGGAAGAGCAAAACCCCTTCATAGTGTAAAGTTTTATCCTAACTACCTTAAAAGTCATACACTCCATGTTTTCTTTGATTGTCTTCCCTAACGATAACGGTATCTTTGTAATAGTACATGAAGACGTACACAAATTAAATAAGATACGAACTGATTTCCTACAACTTTTAAATCCTATATAGAATCATTATGTGCCTATTCATCTCCTAATTAATATTGAAGTATATCTTAATGGAGTGACATGAATTTTAATTGGATATTAAGACATCTTTCTAATGCACAAGTCACTTTGTTTTTTTTTTTCTTTTCACAAATCCTTTACCCTCACTCAATCTTATCTTTATAATATGACTTCAAGCCTAGATAGTAACACTGCCTAGTGCCTAGAAACTTAGTAAGGAAGTCCACTGAGGGTAGGGATCCAAAGATTGACATATAAAACTGTTATTTGGACCAGAAAAGGGAATAAATTAATTGTTTTTTTTTTGTACAAGGAAATAAATTATTTGTTTTCTCCCCTTTTGCAGTTGAAACATCCAATTATGCAATGGTTGTGTATACAATATATATGACAACAAAATTAATAGTGCCAAATTGGGTAATGGGAGACACGCAGTGGAGAGGAGCAGGCCAATTTCATGACTGAAATAATATTGGCTCCTTGGTGTTCTTACTGTGTTTTATTGTGGAAGAGCAAAACCCCTTCATAGTGCAAAATAACTGATCTGAGAGAAGAGCCTACCGAATGTGAGAGAGAGGAGAGCAACATACCTGAGGGTGTAAGGCAGTGACGAACTGAGTTCTCTTTCTCCGGCAGTGACGAACTGAGTCTTCACCCTAGTGTAATGTTGATGAAAAGCGAGTTCTCATTATCCATGTTCAATCAGAGCAACTACTTGCGATCACAAGAAGAGCCAAGAAATTTAAAAACCAAAAACAAGTACTATTTTTAATCTTTAATGAGGATTATAAAATGTAGCATGTTCAGGAATCAACTATGAGTAGACACCAACTTGAATCTTTTCTCCACTTTCTTGACTTTAATGATTTTAAAAATCACAGCTACTATAATCTTAAGCTTGTGAACATCTTAGCCTATCACCCTACTCAGCCCGATATGACATTGCAATAGCCCTTGGGTAGAGCATAAGGAGAATAGTCTTAACTTTATTATTACAAAAATCTAATAGAATTTAAATCCCATTTGGTCTAAAGGCTACAACATATCAGCCAAACCACAAAACTTTATCAGGCAAGACGCAAGAGTACATACGAGTTGTTCCCGAAGGTGCTAAGTACTCCAATGTCAGGGATTTCACCAGAAAAGAAATTGGTAGACAAGTTCCTAAGAGAAGCAGGATCATCATAAACTGAAAGTTAAGGTTATTAATAAGACCATGGAGCTATAAGGTAAATTAACTTACAGAACATGCAAATGGGAGAGACGGCCGATAGAGGAAGGTATAGCACCTTTCAATAAGTTGCTTGATAAATCCCTGTATTTAAACTTTGTATTAAAATCCTACTTGAAAATTAAAAATGCGGTAGAAAAACAAAAACAATGTTAAGAGTAACTGAAACTAGAAACAATGTTAAGAGTAACTGAGAGCATATGGCTCCATAAGAAAACTAGAAACCAATTCAAAGCATCATCATAAAGGAATAATGACAAAAACAATGGGTAGAAAACTGGAGAGAGAGACAGAGACTTACAATATATTTAAATATGAAAGATTTCCAATATTTGATGGTATGCCTCCTTGGAAATAATTAGCTCTCAAGTACCAAGATACAAAAGAAAACTTCTAATGAAGAAGTCAACTAACTACTTCACTTACAGCGCTCTTAGCTCAGTACAATTGGTAATTTCATTAGGAATAATTCCATGCAAGCCGTTCTGATGAAGTGCCCTAATTCATTGCAAGCCATTGAATAGAATAAGAATGAGAGAAGTCATAAATGTAATTAAGTTTACCAATGCGGGAAGGAATATGTTCTGGTTCTGGTTCTACTTAATCAGAAAAAGGAGAGAAGAGTTTGGAGGAAAAGGAGAAATCAGAAAAAATGAAATAGAAGTGAGAGAGAAAGAGAGAGAGAGCGAGAAAGAGAGAGAGAGCGAGAGAGAGAGAGAAGTGGCAGAAGGCATACCTGAGGGTGGAAGGCCCACAACGGCCATTTTCCGGCGTGCTCCGGCGTGATGGAAACGAGTCTCGGTGAAGAGTGAAAAGAGGGGGAAGAGTGAAAAGAAAGCAGAGAGTGAAAAGAGAGTAATGAAAGGGGGGAGGAACCCGCGTAGAAATTAGGGATTTAGTTTTAGGGAGCGAAACATTCGGTCCCTAGTTCGGTCTCTAAAATTGGCCACCGAAAATATATCAGTCGCTACGAAAAAACACCTTAAGCGGTCCCTAAATCGGTCCCTAAAAGAGTCAACAAATTTGACTTTTATATTTTTCAATTTAGGGACCGAATTAGGGACTGATTACCTAGCGACCATACATTTCGGTCCCTATTTAGGTATCAATACCCATCTCCTTAAAAGCACAAAATCAGTCCCTAAATCGGTCCCTATTAGGGACAGTGTAAATTCGGTCCCTAAATTCGGTCCCTATTTCGCTTTTTTCTTGTAGTGACATCTAATAGCTTATATCATTAATAAGCATTTTGTAATACTAATATGTTCTAAGAGTATCGCTTAGGTTCGATGCTTCCCAAATTAAGAGTCCAAAAAGTTTTTTTTTATGCAACTACTTATGTTGGCCAAAAGCTAGGGGTGTTCATAAACTGATCCAAACTGCAAAAACCAAACCGAAAATCGAACAAATCGAAAACCGAAAAAATCGAAAATCGCAAGAACCGTTTTCATTTCATTGGTTTGGATTGAATTTCGGATCCCCTAATGAAAACCGATTCAATCCAATCCAAACCGACCTACTATAAACATATACAATTATTTTTGAAATTATAGTACTACTTATACTTTTTTTTTACTCCAAGTACTACTTATACTGAAGCGTTGTTTTTCATACTTTTATGAACAAACATCCTTATTCTCTTTAATATTTTTGTTGGTATTGTCAAATAGATGTATTGGAATTTGTATACTTATTATGTATCTAGAAATCAATAGTTATTCATATACCTAGAAGATTTCATGCCTATACTTAGGAACTAGAACTACATTAATGATTCAGTGAAAAACGTTCTTATAAAATGTTGAAAAATGTTGTTAGACATTTTGATATTGTGTATTTGATATGTCTGTTAGTAGTATGGTGAAAAACGTTCTTATTTGATAGGCTGAAAAACGTTACTATATATTGATAATTTGATATGATGTTTTCATGATGAAAATAAAACAATGGATACCTGAGAATATGGAAATTTGAGTCAAACTACATGAAATTAAACGTATATATTTACAAGTTTAATGTTCTGCTCAATTTAGCTTGTAATATAGGCTTTGATGTAATATAATCATGTAACGATGTATCAGTAAAAATCGAATTATCCAATCCAATCCAAACCGCATTTGATTGGATCAGATTTTTTTAAGGAAGTAAACCGATCCAACCCAAACCACGGGTTGTTTCCATCTTTGGATCGGATGACTTTTTGGCTCAAAACCGATCCAATCCAATCTGCGAACACCCATACCAAAAGCTAACTCTTGGTCTAAAATATTTGTTTTCTTAGTTAAATTGATTTATAATACCTTATATTCCTTTTTACTCTCTTACCTTAAAGCATAGGTGTTAGAACAGCAACAGTATAGAAGAAAAAGAAAACAAAAAACAGAAACAGGACACGATCTTTGTTTACGATGTTCGGCCAATTGTGCCTACGTTAGCGACTACAAAGTGGCTGTAGTTCCGTTTTATTTCTCAGTAAAATAGGGTTTCAATGTTACAAGTGGTATTTATAATATCACGGTACAGATTACAACGCCCCCCAACCTTATTGATACTGCATCACATGAGCCATACTCAACAATAGGTAATAATCAAAAAGTTGAATTTAAAGAATACATTTAGAAGGTAAAAATAATAAAGACAAGATTATGAATAATAACACACATATAATTTTCATATTTAACTATGTATCTAGCTATAATGCACTACAAGAAATTTGCTTTTCAGTGACAGATTTTGTCTGTCACTATATTAAAATCTGTAGGTATATATAAAATTTACATTCACCTACGACCGGTCCAACCGTCTATTATGAGCGACGACTAACAACGGAAAATGACTTTCACTATAGGTTTTATCTACGATTCACATACATTTACCTATAGTTGTATTTGACTGCCAATAGGCTTTACCTACGGTCCATCTACCTCTACATACGGTTTAAGTGATACTAATACCTCAACCTACAGTTTTAACGCTTGTCATTAAAAGTGTCCGTAGGTATATGACAAATTTATTGTAGTGATGTCACATTTACAAAACTTAACCTTCCAAAGGAGGCCATATAAAACCAAACCAATTAAAACCATTAGATTTTCCCAAATAAAGATGCCAAAAGAGGTAAATACAAAAGATGTAACAACTAATAATTTTGGCAATAACAAAACAAAAGATACGTAGTCCAAACTACTATATAAAGGGAATCATTATCTCTATCGAAAACTACTCGGAAATAGTGAAATGTCCAAGTTGTGAGTGCCCTGGGAAGAGCATGCATGGATCTCATAACAGACCTTAAAATGAGAAAGTCCTCAGCTCGGGGTCCATCATCCATGTCCCTGCTTTTAACCACATCTAAAGGTTATTGTGCATACTCGTTTTCTCTATGTACTTGCAAACGAGAATCTAGAATGCCACGACACACACACATTAAGGTGATATTCAAGAACTATCGATAAATATCGAGTCTGAAAACAATTTAGAACTAATGGAATTCTTGCCATATTGGGTTTTCACAAGTAATTTCAAAGCTTAATCAATATCAACTTCTAATAAATCCTGATGTAGAAAAATGTTTACTCATAACTGATAAATCATCAAAACCTTAATTAAAAAAAAAATTAAAATATTAAACAAGTTAAATGAGGCAAGGCTAAAAGGTACAATGTTTTATAATTCAAATGCAATGTATGCAATGTCGTGTGGTTTTATTCAATCTATGTAATACCCTGTTTCCTTAAACAAGGTTTAGGACATGAGTTAAGCATGTTTAAAAGTTTAAGATGTTCCTTATGGATTGATAGAGTGCTCAAACATTGACTGTTGACGCTCGAGCATGGGTACGTGCACATTTGATCATGGACGGTGCATGCGAGGAGGTACGCGTATCAGCTTACATGCACGCATGGCAGAAGGCGAGTCAATCAGGAGGCCACGCTCAAGCATAGGGAATCCAGCACGCTTAAGTGTGCTCATCAGTACCCTTTAAGTGAATTTCTTTAATTTCACTTTCACTTTCACACATCATCTTCACCTCTCTTCGCCTGAAACTTGCAGAGACCAAATGAGGACCTCCATTGTTGAGAATTCAAGCAAATTCGAGCATCAAAACCCTAACCCGTGCACTCATGCTAGTATCTACATCTTCTATGTTTCTGCCCGATTGAATCTTCGATTCGTCTAAGGTACGTCGAGACTACGTATATGTCGACATTAGCGACAATGGTGTTCTTCATCTTTTCTTCTTTTTCTTCGATTGTTCTTGGTCTTTATCTTCATTTTCTATTCGTTCTAGGGTTAACAATGCCGTATATCTGTTGTTTCTATGGTCAGGGCAAGTGTGGGATCACGATCGTGGTGGTCTTGGTGGAGGAATCACGGCTGTGTGTTGGTGGTGGTGGTGAGGATTGTGTGCTCGCGGTGTTCATGCAATCAACATTAGTTGGGGAGAAAGGATCCACAATCTTCGGGAAGGCGAGAGTAGGATAAAATGTTAATATATGTGTAGGGGATCCCTAAACGCTACTAGAGGTTGAGCCCTCGAAAAGTATCTAAACCTTATGTTTATGCGTCTTTGGGCTATCATCGCTAAGTGGATACCCTAGGATAGAAGACTATTGCTGAGGATGATATCTATGGTTGCTGTGATGCTTGAATTGTTGATTATATGTTTATATGTGTTATGCTAATATGTTCGAGGTGATAATATATCATTGATCACATGTTTTGTAGGATTGGTTGATCTACTTGTATGTTTGAGTTGCCTGAGTTGATACCACTGAGGTACTTTGTGGGTTGAGATATGAGATTATGGATGCATGGACATTATTGTTGAGGTAATGTTACTGAGTGTGATGGTATCAGTATCAACTAGAGAGGGATGTATTGCATTGCATGTTTTGCCAAGTGGCTTGCCGTATGATTGGGAGTCATATGAGGTTAGTGTACCTGAGTACGAGTACGGGATGCGGAAGGGACAATCTATGATACCTTGGGGATGTAACAGTGCTCGAACTGTGCCACAATGGTCATTATTTAGCTCATATTTCTACCATCAGACTCCGGTTTAGCCTTGTTATCCCGATTGGACCCTGAGTATACCACGTCGCAGGTGGATGTTCCGAGGCGACCAAGACACCCTTCCCGAGAGATGGAGTGAGGATGCACTTTTATTGGTCACGACGAGCAAAATGGCTAGCTGGACAAACTAACTCACATTCCTCGAGTTCGAGAATGTTTTGTGGAGAGAATCGACTAGCATGCATAAGGAGTTGGTGCTCCTAGTAAAGGTGTTGATCTTGAGAGACATAACGTTTTGGAGATGATTACAAAGTGTGACTCGAGAGATGGTTGAATATATGCTCTGTATATGTGCCGTGTGGTTATATGTTGATGCTTTATTCTATTATTTCTTTCTTTGTATGATGTATTATTGTGTTCCTTATCTCCCTGTTTCTTCTCTACGTGTTTGTTTTTCAGGACCATCGAGCAGATCCGACACCCAAGGAGGGAGATGGATCTGAGGCATCACTTGTTGATGTTACCACCCCATATGCCAATACTAGGGGATCTGGAGTTTGTTTACCATGACCTGGATAGCTGGCAGATTGACTGTGCCACCTACTTACTGTATATACAATATACATGTTTTGGTGTTGAGCCGATGGCGAACCTCATCAGACCTTTCAGAGTCACTTGGCACTTACCTTTCTCTTACATGTGGTACCCATCCAGACCTAGTACTCATGTCGGTATGTGGGACTCTCCAGAGGTGTCACATGTAATGGCCCGAACTGCTTTCAGGATTGTCGACTGTCCCCACAAACCAACACGGGTCTTTTCAGCGTGCTTTGTCCTCATTCACAGGCTTTCTAGGAAACTTCCCAGAAGGTCACCCATCCCATAATTACTCCAAGTCAAGCACACTTAACTATGGAGTTCTTATGTTCTGGGCTCCCGAAAAGAAGATACATCTTGTTTTTATAGATAGTACGAATCAATTCCTTTAAGCCTTCCTTAACTGTACAGTCTCATACATGTACAGTCTCAGGATTCCTCTCATTCCTGTGTGAATCGGTTCATTCATGTGTCCCTCCGCCTAAAAGCCTGTCAGGAGCCGCTTCTTGTCCGTGCCTCATGCACTGACGATCAATCCCCGCCCTCGTCAGCCTCAGGCGTTACATCACACGTCACAGGTCGACGCGACTTTGTATATAAAAGATCTCACCGGCAGGTATCGGCAGATGTGCAGTATAAAGGGGACAAAATGGGTTGGAACTGAATAGAGGAAGCGGAAAAACATACCTTGTAGTGTGTTCTTGGCAGTCGCAGATAAACACAATAGTCCATTCTTGGTTAAGAGTAGAAATCGCAAATGAACCTTGCAATAGCAGATAAGAGCAGAAATCACCTTCTACAATAGGGAGGAGAGACCGAGAGATCGCATTCTGCAAATGGGAGGAGAAATCGCGTTCGCAGATGAACCTTGCAATCATAGATGAGAGCAGAAATCCCATCTGAATGGTGGATGAATGCTTAATTGATTGGGCCTACTTTAAAAATTCAACATTCTAAATTTTATTCATTGAGTAATCGGGCCAGCCCGAAAAAACCGGGCCAACCCCGGGTCGGACTGAATGGCCGGGTAGGCTAATCTGGCCTAGCCAAATAGGCCCGGTTAAGAAGCCTAGCTTGAACCTTTTTTCAGGCTGTTTGGGAAGACCATCGGGCTGGGCTCAAATTGACAGTTCTAATCATATTCTAAACTAGAATAAGATAATCCAAAATAGAATAAAATCTCTAAATAACAAAATAACCCAAAATAAAAAACCTAACCATGACATAAAATCCCAAAATATAATAATAAATTAAGTAGCCAAATCTATGTCTTATAAGTTGATGGATAATTACGTCCTTGCCATCACGTTTTAAACGTTTCAGGTTTCCAAATTTTTTTTAAAGGAATTAATGAAAACATCTTCTCTGTGTTTTCAATTTTGGTCTTGATTTCATAAATTCTTTCAAAGAAACGATTCCATGAAAACTAAACCACCAAAGACTTTTTAATCCCATTTTTAGTTTTTAATCCAATAGATTACTTTTTTAGTTTGAGCCTTATGAATTAAGTCAATTAGTACTTTCACTGAAAATTGGCCTACGCAAAGAGGGAAACTTGGAAGGAAAGGTGTTACAGGGAAATGGTAGCATGCACTAGGAAGGTCAAAGTGAAAGCTACCTTAAGTGGCCCATCAAAGTGACCCAATGCGGACGTCGGGTGGCAGGTTACGAGTTCTATATTGAGTAAAAGATGGGGCCCAATATGATATTTCGTGAGACTCTCCTACGCAATGGACTGGTCTTTTAGGTTGGGCTCACCTCATGATATTAAACAATAATAATTGGTGTTCTCATTGAGAGTGAGCCGATGTGAAAGGTCCTTATGCTTGGTCGCTCTTTTCAAGGTTGCCCCTGTCGCAACGGTAAACTACCAGTTAAAGCATTAATAGTTATGATTTATGTTTATTATGAGAGTTAACCTAAAAGACTAGTCCGTTGAGTGAGAAAGTTTTATAATTCAAGTATCGCATATTAAATGCGGGACTTGTGAATAATGTCAAAACAATCAAACCAAACTGGCTAGTTTGACTAAAAATTAATTTTTTTAAAAAAACAGTTAAACTTTTTTTGTCAACAACTTTAGCTTATTCAAAATAATTTCAAAGTCCAACATAGGCCCAACACCAAGTTATCCAAATATAAAACCCTAAAAACAGATAGAAGATTTGTCCCTCTATGATCTTTATTATTATTGGATGTTTGGAGGTGTCTAATAAGCACGTAGAAGGTAGTGTATGGATGCAGCTTCCTCTAGGGCCCTTGATTAGTGAAAAACAGACTGATGGGCAACTTGTTACTGGTTGACTCGGTTTTTGAAGAAAGTTGTTGGTATTTACAAATAAGACCTTTCCCATCTCACCTTCACCCTTACTCCACCCTAGTTCCATTTCCGGTTGAAAGCCCACACCGTCGCTACCACCGTCACCCTTACCACCATCTCCTTCCACATCTTCTTCTCTCAATCACTCTTTGTCTCTACATTAACTCAACACCTAAAGCTCTCATCCTTATCCCTATTCAACCAGACATGTTTAAATCCGACGTAACCACCAACATTGCCACTATCATTGACTCACACCGACACCAGGACGCCTTTGCCGTCAAGAAACTCCTCATCAAGTGGCTCCTCCACCAAGCCGAGCCTCCATCATTGCCGCCAAGTGAAGGATAGGTTCTAGGTTGGTGACATCTTGACTCGAAGAGGGAATAAAGGTCTTAATGAAACTGGCAAACGCACTCCTCACCACCGCCACTATCCCACGAAAAATTTTATAGAAAGGACCGATGAGGCGGTGGTAACAGAATGTTTGAGAAGGCTGTGAAGGATTGTTATGTAGTTAAGTGGATCTGGAAGCTTCTAACGGAAGTCGAGGATGAGCACTTGGTGATTTACCCTAGCGATTTCTTGAGGTTGAAGAAGAGGTTAGTTTGAGTGAAGGGTGAAACGACAACATTTTGCTTCAGGTCGAAGGGGTGGAGATGACAAATATAAGTAGGAAATTGAAGTAGAAGGTTCCAGGAATGTTGGAGTTCTTCTGCAAATTCTTCAAATGCCAAGATATTCAACCTCTGTCTGTTCATCTACTTCGAATCTACTTCGAATCCATCTTAGATTTTCGAAATGATTCAACCTTTAAGGAATGACGATTTGATAAGGTATTATTGAGAATTGAGTGGTGGTTTGGCTGTTTTGGGCATGGTGATTGTAGTTTTGGGGGTGGTTTATGAGGTTTTGTGGGTGATGGTGGTCGGTGGGGGATATAGTGGGGGATAATGGTGACCGGCGATAATGGTAGTGGATGAGAGTGAAGGAATAAGTGGAAATGGAACAAATTTGTAATTATCAAGTTAAATGGACCTGTTTTACAAAAAAAAAATTATTTTTCGGTTATTGAAGTCATATCAACAAGGTGTATGATACATCAAATGTAAAGTGGTGCACCATAGAATTGGCAACAGTGGCCTACTCAATACTCACTATTTTATATTTGGCCAAGAGGGGTTGTGTAACACCCCGATTTTTCGTGCTTTCTAAAAATGATAAACTCAATTAATGAGTTTATATTTTTATCTATGCTTTAGAAAATGATTTTGGGAAAGCTAAAATCATATTCATGCTTCATATAATCGTAGGAGTCTACGGTTAAAGTTTGGGCCTAAAACTCAAACGAAGCCCGATCTATGTTTTCGGATGATAGTGTTTTTCTACTATCAAGACCAAGACCTCTTTTTGACTAACGGTCAGGACCATTAGTCTTAGAATTCAATTCTCTACTTTTTTGCTAAAATGTGTCCTGACGTCCAAAAATATAAATAATATTTTATATTCGAGTCGATATTTGATCGGGGAGACGATTCGAGCTGTCTTAGGGTTTTTCAAGAACCTTGAGCCGATAATTTTTATATCAGGGCTATGTTAAATTATTTGGGGACTCCTATCAATGTCGTAAGGATTTTCAAAATGTCAGGAGTGAATTGACCAAATTCCCCTTGGTTAGTTTTTACTAATTACCTTTTACCTATTTTTCTTAATGTCTTGAGTTAACTCTTTAAAAACACTATTCTTCACACTTTCTTTCCCCAAATTTTCGAGCACCAACAGCAGCCCAAGACCTCACCTTCTTCTCCATCTCATTTCTTCATTTCTCACCATTAAAGCTCACTTTGAGCTTGAATTTCTTGGAGCAACCTTCACCAAATTTGAAGGAGATCATCATAGGAGGTAGCTAGTTCTCTCTATCTCTCTCTATCTCTCTTTGTTCTCCTCTAATTTCCATGATCATAGAAGTTAGGGTTTTTATCCCTAAATCTTCAAAAATCCATGAAAAATTGTAGAAAAATCATTTTAATACCAAACCAATTTCTATGGCCTTCATGATATACTTGCATGATCCAAGAGATTAGAACCAAGAAATCTCTCTAGCTATATTTTTGAAGGAGAGGCCGAAACCCCCTATGTGTGTAGGGTAGGGTTTTTGGTTGATTTTTGATGTTTTGAGTTGATATCTATGGTTATCACACTTAGTTAGGGTGTTATCCAAGAAATGAGAATTTTTGGAGCTCCCTAGCTATTTTTAGTTTAATAGGGCCGAATCTTAGGGGTGGTGCAATAGGAGAAATCTTTGTTTTTTTGAGTTAATGCCTTTGTGGATTGTGTGTATGTAGTGATCGGCAGCTAGCTGAACCAGTTGTCAGATTGATCGGGTGTCTACAGCTTACCTTGGGACTACAAGAGGTAAGGGGACAAACCTGAGGAATTTCAATTCCGACAGCTATGTGCTGCATCGATGTTTGTATTATAAATAAATGTCTGTATCTGATTATTGGGTGATTGTTTTATTTACTGCTGTTAATTTGACTATGCATGACATAACTGCTGATATGTGTGGATACATGCTATAATTGTTAAATAATTCTATGGATGTATCGTGTGCTCTGCTATGGGATTTAAGGCGTTAGAGGACCTAATATCGATTAGGATCCGACACCGTGTAATTTAAAAGCTTTAAAAGCTTGAAATGTGGAATTAAGAAAATAAATATTTTTATTGTTTCTCAATTTAATTTAAGAGAAAATAATTAATTATCTCTTTTGAAATAAAATAATAATGAACAGCTGCTTTTAAAGAAAATCAACTTAAAAGAGCAAAGTTGTGAAAATGTGTTTTTAATAACAAAAAACGATGTTTTTAAGATAAATAGGGCGTTAGAAACCTTTATTAGTTTTTAAATTAATAAAGTTAACCGTTTGAGCAAAAACGTTTTAAGAAACGTGATTTTCAAATTAATTGGTTTTATCCAAGGAAAAAGGTTTTTACAAGCTATGTTTTAAGGTTTGTGTTTTACCGAAAAACGACGAAAGAAAAAAAAAAGTCTTTGGACTATGTTTTGTTTTATGGAAAACCGATCCCGAGGACTTTGAGTAAGTATCGGAGATTTGGGTTTTTGGTTTTTGAGTTTTCAAGGAAAGTGGTTTTAAAGCTTAGAAACTAGAAACCGAGACGTCGGGATTCTAGGGTTCTGACATGTGGATCAAGGATCCATGTTAGTTGTGATCCTGTCGGCTTAGGGATGATCTTTGTGGTCCTATAAGCTTGAGGATGTTTTTATGATCTTGAATCCAAAATTCTAACCTGGTGCATCGGTTAGGGATATTTGGATTTGAGTTGTTTTGGACTAGATGTCCTGTTTTGAGAAAATGTTTTTGAGGCTTAAAGAGTCTAATACATCATGGTGGTTGTTAGCGTTGATGCTACAACGGGACAATATTGATACGACAACAATCAATTATCGAAAACTAAATAGTTTTCTCATGCATTTTTATGTGGGCAGACGTGCCATGAAACGGGGGACCTTGATAGGCAAGGGGAACCTAAGATGACTTATTGTCATTATGTAACATTGTGCCTTGATGGACAATGATGTCATACGTGCTAGGGAGAGCGTATTGTGCCCAGTGAAGAGGACAATATAGTATGACTTATATATCGTAAGTACCACTGATATGCGCGCCCATGTATTATTTCCTGGGAGGTTACGTGCTCACGTTTTGCCGAATTTTAATTCTGGCGTTTGTCATTGTTGCCTGCGGGGCAATGACGTTGAGTCTGATCAACTCGTTGTTTATGGTGATGGGGTTTCCGAAAATCTAGATTAAATATTAGTTGAGATATATGGAAGTGTCATGCATACGTGTAGAGAATAATGTTGATTGTGGGGTACGAAACCCTTGTGCATTTACTACTGTTAGTACATGACTATATGTGTTGTACTATATGATGCATGCTGATATTTGGTGAGATATATTGTATGAATCTGCTATTTGGATTGGGCATGTAGTTGTCGTTTTTGGATTCATATATTGGTTTCTCACCCTTGCATATTTTCTGGACTGTTTTGTTTCTGGTATATATATATATTATATGTACAGATGAGCCTGGGGAGCGAGGGGTTGGCGCACTCGGGAGCCCGCTCCCTCATCTTTGAGCATAAAGAGGACCCTGCCGCCTAGGTCATATATCCCGGGGCTACCAGCGCAGCATACACTGGCCCAGTTTGCACTCTGAGGGGAAACGTTGAGGTGGGAGACTGTTCAGATCCCATTGCCACCGATTTGGATGATCCTGCAGTACTTAGTGGATCATGGAGAGTTGCAGCATCACATCGCAACAGCCTAGCCTCTACCGTAGCAACCTCCCTTATCTCCTCCACCTCCGTTTGTCTTGGTATCTATGGGACCAGAGGGGGAGGAGGAGGAGGAAAAGGAGGAGGATCCCGAGGAGGAGTTCATTGTGACTCCTGAGTATCATCCTCTGGAACACGGGGATGCTCCGGCAGAGGGAGCCGGAGATGCAGGGATGGTCAATGGGGATGTATTTTCCCCGACCACTCTTCTGATGGATCTGTTGGACCCTCCTTTGGGGGACTGTCCAACGGCTTCCACTAGTCTGACCAACTTAGGGTGTAGACTTTTGTTTTGAGGCAGGGGTTTTTGGGTAGTCTGTTAACGGCTACTGATGGCCATGAGTTTTAGAGATATGGTTCCAGACTGTCGCTGCCTAGTTTTTAACTTTTTAGCAGTTTTTATTTTATAGTTCTTTTGGAAAAGGACATGTTGTCCATGGTTTTTAGCTGATGTGTATATATACTTATATATGAGTACTCTGTTTTATTATTCTGAGTTGTGATTTTTATAGTCGTTAAACAAGAAAAAATTTTATCACGATTTTCAGGGTTTAACAAGATATATAAAATGAACTGTTTTTCCGAAAGTAAAGCCAGCAAGTTTTATTTAACGTTTTAATTGGTGTTTTGGGTTACAAAAGTGACACCGGATTGAGGGTGTCACAGGTTGGCACAAGTGGTTAATGATTCGGAGTTGAAATCGCACTCTCTCCATGGGTGAGGGTTTGATTCCCCCTGGCGCCACTAAAATCTTTCTTGCTAGGCAACCCTCTCCAGGGAGATCCCTTGACGCCCAGGGGCTAGTTGAGTAATTGCATCTAGGTAAGACTGCTTGAGGTTTAGGCATGCGCAGTAATCCTCTGGGTCGGGCCTCTATTGGCAACCTCAACATGTCATTGTTGTCTGTCTGGTAACCTTGGGAGGACCTTCCCTAGCTGTCATTTTATCCTCTGAAAAAAGAAAGTATTTTATATTTGAAAATATAATAAATATATGATATCCAAATATAAATTTTTATAAATTAGATGTTGATTTAAATTATATAAATAATAAAATTAATTTGGCATCCTTAAGTATCACTTATTTGCCTAATTAGGATCGAATTCTATAATATATTATATGAAATTCAAAATAATGATTTTAATTTTAATAATGTATTAATATAATTCTTTTTAATTTATATTATCAATAGATTACACATTATCATATATATATATATATATATATATATATATATATATATATATATATATATTATATAATGTTTAAAATAATTATTATAAAAATTACTGATTTTTAATAATTTAATAATATATAATTAATTAATAATACAAAAAAAAATTACACTCTTATTATATGATAATAATTAATATTTTATATATATATATATATATAATTAAAGTTCTTACTTTCAAAGCCGGCTATTCTCTATTATCTATCTCCT
This sequence comes from Ammopiptanthus mongolicus, assembly GCA_039655645.1. Taxonomy (NCBI): domain Eukaryota; kingdom Viridiplantae; phylum Streptophyta; class Magnoliopsida; order Fabales; family Fabaceae; genus Ammopiptanthus; species Ammopiptanthus mongolicus. Next base: position 85,622,983 of record CM077343.1, read on the forward strand.
CCATACCATGTGGCTTCACCTTTATCAAGAAATTTTTATAATATTTCATTTGTTTTTTAAATGGATTTCTAAATATACTAATTAATTATTATAATTACTAAGTTCTTATTTTTTTTTTCATTTAACTCATTTAATTTTCAGATCAAATATTATAATTATCAATACTAATTTTTGAATTAACCACATTATTTGTCATAACATCTTATTCAAACTTTTAGCATTTTAAAATTAATTCAAATACTAACTATTTGTTATGATTAGGCATGGTTAGGGATAACAATGGGTAGGGTATGGGTAGGTTACTATAGTACTCGTCCCCATACCCGCATTTAAAAAAAATATCCATACCTGGATCCATATCCGCGTGAGTAGCAACTTAAGTATCTGTACCCTTACCTGTTGGATACCTAAGTACCCATACCCGCACCTATTATCTGCACTTCAATTAATAATAATGAAAAATCAATAAATAAATAAATATTATTAAAAATGTATAACATGTGGAGAAAATATATGTATATATATATATAGAGTGGGGATCCACTTACTCCAAGTTTAAAGTGTTACTCCCCATCTTGACTCTCCATTTTGTTTTAATCACATTAACCCACTTTATTAAGTCAAGTGACATATTTTTCTTCTCCTATCACTCTACCCTTCTTCTCTCATTCCCATCAGCAACGTTTTCTCTCATCCCCCTCCCAGTGTTTTTGCTGAAGCTTCTTCTCCCTCCCTTCCTCAGGCAAACTTCGCTGCCGCCGTCCTCCATGTCGCGCCACCACCTTCCGCTAGGTCGCGCTCCAGTAAAGTTGCCGCCTACAGCATCTCCGGTAGAGTCGCGCTCCAACAAACATGGACCGCCAGGTCGTGCCACCATCATCCCCAGGCCGTACCACTGCCGTCCTCGAGGTCACGCCACCGCCGTCCTCCAAGTCACGTAGACGCCATAGTAATTTTAAAACCCTTTTTTGATGCTACTGTTAATGCTTTCTAGATCCCATTTTGAATAATCCCTATTGAATAAAATCAAAAAATTTGCAAACCTGGTAATTTTAAATCGCCATTTTGCTTGTGTATTTGGTTGCTGCAAGTGTGGATTTAGAGATGAAGAGATGTAAAGAGTGAATGGATTTTTTTGCCTGTGTATTTTTATTACCCTAAGGTTTGCACCATATGCATCAGATTTTTTATTACACCATATGCATCAGATTTTTTAGATTATTTGATTTCTATTACTACTTTTGATTCTTATTGCTTATGTTATCTTACACCTGCAGGTTTGTATGGAGCAATTCATAGTCTCCCGCCTTGGACTTGGTAGATAAACTTCCATATGGAGAAATGAAACAAGAAATGCAACATTACTGATGAAATGCAAGCACAAGATTACTGATGAAATGCAATCCAGTCTCTAGCCTTGGACAATGATGAAACGTAGGCACAAGATTACTGAATGATTGTATTTGATGTTTGTATATTGAAATTGTAGAATTAGAATAGGATTGAGATTAGATTGCTGAAATATTGTATCTAATGTAACATTCTGAAAAGTAAATAAAGTTGTCACATTTTCTTTCAACTCTTTGGGTGCCAAAGTATGTTATCTCAGTATCTAGTGAAACACCTTAAAAAGGATCAGAATTACACCACGTCAACAGTATGCTGACTAGCATAACACCAAAAAAACTAACATTTTTAAACTTAACTTGACCATCCAGTACATTTCTTCCATCAACACAAAAAAACTACATATTTACAAACCCAACTTGACCAACATAAACAAATTCCAGTACATTTCTTCCATGAACAGAAAATACTCAGCAACCCAAGATGACCTGCATAAGCAAGATGCAACACTAGTTAGTTGTGATAATGAATAAAATACAGTAGAAAATTTATAGAATGTGAGAATGCTTACATGTTTATTAATCAGATTTTTTCTTCTTGCAAGTTCTGCTGTTGTGAACATGTTCTCCACACTCATGGCAAGCTTTCCTTTTCACTAATGATTTATTAAGTGATACTTCAAGTCCACTCTTAAATCTACAATTTTGAGTCACTTTTTCCCCATCCTTCTTTCTCCCCTTTGTTTGTGATATGTGTGGATCTCCAAGAATCAATTGTGGTGCTTCGCACACTTGCTCTGGTATTGCAAATTGGTTCCCATGAGTGCGACTTGACTCCAAAAGAGGTATGTCATCATCAATATGTAAATTAGTCTTCATTGCAATTGCTGACTTATGAGTGTTGCCCAATTCCAAAATAATGAACTTATATATCTCATCGGACTCTTCAGCAAGATCAACCAGTATGCTTGCTTGTTGTTGAACATGCGTCTTTCTTAAAATCCTCGGTGTAGTAGACTGACCAGCCAAATTATTTTCATTATAAATGACTTCAATACCTTTGTTAGCATCCTTAGTCCAACGTTGCAAAATGAAATGGTTAGGAATTTGAATAATCCCTTTTGCTTGAAAAATTACTAGTATGTGCCTGCACAATATCCCCATAAATTCAAACAGTTAGCAACCACATTTACCAATATTTGAGTGTAAATTTATATTAACAGTGAATGTATCTCCAGTATCAAAGCAACTAGACACCTGATAGACATATCTAGCAGCTCCAATTGCTAAATCTTGATCACTTATGATAGATATAGGTTTTTTTTTTCCATCCATTGCTTCAAGCCAAGTATGAAACAACCATATAAAAGATTTCTCTGACTCGTCTTGTAATAAAGCACAACCAAACAAAATTGATTGATGATGATTATTCAATCCAATAAATGGGGCAAAAGGCATACTATACTTATTGGTTTTATATGTTGTATCGAAAGTAATAACATCTCCAAACTGCTGGTATGCTACTCTTGATCTAGCATCCACCCAAAAAAATTTACCATCCGGGAATCATCATCGCACTGGATTGCATAGAAAAAATTCGGATTTTCAACCTATTTTTGTTTACAATAATTGAAAACAGCTTTAGCATTTCCAGCATCTAAGTTCTTTCTTCGAAGATGTCTGATATAAATCCAACAATCTCTGTTAGAAAAAGATGAATCACCATTGTTGAATATTGTAGCAACCTTTCCGGTAGGTAAGCCTTCTTCCTCAAATTTTTCCACAAGACTTTTTGCAGCAACACTCATTTTTTTATGACACCTCATATAGAACACACTTCTGGGGCTAACCATGACATGATTATGATCATTGTTAAATGATTTTATAACCCAATTGCTTTCTATGGTACCTCTTGAAATAGTAAGCGAAGCCTGACAACCAGTTCGAAAAGTGGAACACTTTCTTTTCCTTTGAGTCATTTCTTCTTCATTCTCACAATTTTTCACTCTGTGTTGACCTTCATTACAACATACCAAAGTTTCTATTTTTGGTTGATCGAACACGTACTCCAAAACCATTCTTCTTAGCAAATGAAGTATAAAATTCTCTAACCTTTTCAATAGACACAAATTCCATCCCAACACAAGGTTGAATATTCAATTCTTTATCAATGTTCGAAGCATCTGGTGTAATCTTTGGAGAGGAAGCGTCCTGCACAGAACAAAGTTCAAACTATAATAAGGAAAATAGAGATTCAAACTATTGTTAGATTTAATCTCAATAATCATCTACAAGGCATGCTATCACAAACTTTATTGCGGAAACATAATAACCATATATAGCATGCATCTTTATTATCAAGAACAACTTAAAACTTGATACCTTTAGGATCTACAACATGCTGATTTATCAAAGATATAGGAATACCTGAATCCATTGTATGTTCCTAACCTCAAGCGTTCTTCAGAGGATGAACTTGATCATCAACCTTCACGAACGGAGGGTAGTAATCCTGAAACGCAGAGAGGGGGAAGAGAAAAGAGAGACGGGTAATGAACACCCGTTGGCTTGTGGTTCTTCCTGAACCGGGACTCCTTATGCCTCAGTCGCTCTTCAGATGGGGAGAAGAGGCGGTATGCGATATTGTCCGGTGTATTAGGGACCATAGCCTATATATAGGGTGATGGCCAATTAGGGTTCCCATTATTCCGAAATGGGCCATCAATGACATCCACTCATATTTAGCCCATATCAATTAACTAATTTATTATCAAATCAGAAATTTAATTAGCCTTATCACTTAATTTGATCACATATCAATCAAGGCTCCTAATTGATGAATAGCTAATATAATTAATTGATGATATTTGCCCACATTATGACATTGGAATATAATTAAATACAGAATATTCCAACAATCTCCCACTTGGGCAATATATCATAATAATTATATCAGAATTCTTTAGGCGCGCATCCGAATGCTATTTATCTTTAAATTTCCCCTTTACAATCTGGTCCATCTCATACATCAACAATGGGACCACCGCGGCTGTCGTCACTAACGTCTATTGTGACAAAACCCCGACGACTACCACATCAATGCACTTGATGACATAGATCGATATGGATGAGTGGCATGAAAATTTCATGCAATGTGATCTCTGAATCATGCCTATTTCCAACTGGTCCAACTTAAGTCTTTAGTGAGATCAATTTTGCAATTTTGCAAACCAAAGTCCTTAATGTGTAAATAAATTTTACACACAACAAGATACAAACAAGTTCATAATGAACTCATAAACATAACCTTATTTCTGCAGAAAATCCGAAATAACATAAGGTTTGTATCTCAAACATAAAACACAAATAGAGACTCCCACTAAACTAAGGCATCCTCAGTGACAACACCCATATGAGCAACATGCTCGTGAAAAACCTTAGGTGTCAAGCCTTTAATTAGTGGATCTGCTAGCATAAAATTTGTCCCTATGTGCTTCATAAAAAAAACTATTTTTCATGAACTCTTTCCTTCACAACAAGATACTTGATGTTGATGAACTTCAACTTTGTAGAACCCATGTTGTTGTTGAAGTACAATATGACTTGACTTATTTGTCACAACCTAACTTAAGTGGTATTTCAATACCTTTTACTAAATGCAACTACGTGACAAAAAATTACTCCAGTCATATCCCGTAGTCGGATGCCTACTATCTTGACATCCTGTAAAATCGAAGTCAGAATTCCTCATGATCTCTAAACTGTTAGATCTCCGATATGTGAGCATATGCCCTTTTGTTCTCTTTAAGTATCTCACATTCCTTATGGTTGCTTTTCCAATAATCCTTGAATTGTTCAAGTATCTGCCTAATAATCCTACTATGTACGCTATTTCCGGATGCGCACAAAATTGAGCATACATTAGACTTCCCACAGCCGAAGCATAGGGAATCTTCTACATTTCCTAAATTTCCAGATTGTCATAGGGGCATTTAATTGAGACTAAAATGTCTTCCTTAGTGACCGAGGTATCTCCTGGTTTACTATCTTTCATGTCGAACTTATCCAAAACTATATCGATATAGCTCTTTTGTGATAACCCAAAAGATACCTCGAGAATGATCTCTAAGTATCGAAATTCCTAAGACAAAAGAAGCGTCCCCAAGATCTTTCCCCACAAAATTCTTTGTCAGAAATTTCTTGGTTTCGCTTTATAAGCCTATATCGTTCTTGGCTAGCATAATATCAACATATAATACCAGAAAAATGAACTTACTCCCACTGAACTTGTAATACCCACAGTTGTCCTCGATATTCATCTCGAAACCAAATGAGACAATCTCTTGATGAAACTTGTGATATCACTAACGAGACGTCTTCTTTAGCCCATAGATAGATTCCCGTCAATTTTCAAACCATCTTCTCTGTGTCTTTCGACACAAAGTTTCCTGGTTTGCATTATATACATTTGTTTCATCAAAGTTGCCATTGAGAAACATTGTCTTGACATCCATCTCGTGAAGCTCCAAATTATAATAAGCAACATGAGCCATGATTGTCCTTAAAAGAGTCATTCAATGATACTGAAGAGAATGTCTCTTTACAAGCAATCCTTTTTTTTTTTTTTTTTGAGTATAGCCTTTTGCCACTAGACAAAACTTTATAACTCTCCATATTACCCTTTGACACCTTCAAGTAACAGGATAAGTTTCAAACCTTATTGTCTAGCTTGAGCTTGTACTCATACCTTCAATCCACTTTTCCGAATAGAAACGTCATATGGTTTGATGGGAGTTGATATAATCATCTTCCATTGTACCATTTACCTTTTGTTCCTAGAGAAATACTATATAATTATCCAAAGTAGTATTCACTATTTCTTTAGTGGATCATGGCAAAAGGCATCGGCTCTTGATACTCTAGTTCTTGAGGGTGTTGAGTTTGACCTTCAGGAATAATTTCCTTATTTTGAATGGGAAGAATAACGACAATATCCTCACAAGGATCCAAATTTGCTACACCAATAGCAACTGTATGAATTGGTTTAGGGATTAGAACCAATTCTTCCTCAAAGATATTGTCTTTAATCTTATCTCCCCCCAAACTCAATATCCTCAAAGAACTAGTCAGTTCCTGTCTCGAGGTTTCTTTAATTTGGGATTAAAAAATTCACATACCCCTTTGACCTTTCAGAGTATCAATAAGGTCGCCGCTCACTATTTGGAGGGCTCCAATTTCCTTCGCGAGGCTTATAAGGCCTTGCCTTAGTTGGATGATCCCATACTTCAAAGTGATTGGTCGGTTACTTTAGTTGATACTCTGCCAAGCATTTAAGCTGCAATCTTTAGTGTTACTCCCATAACAACTCTGGTAAGGTAGAATGACTAATCATACTCCTCACCATACCTTTAAGAGTCATTAGCAGGATTTAACTACATTCTTGATAGCCATGTTCTGATCTATGAAACAATAAAATGTATAAGGCCAATGGAATCTAGGATTCCCTCATACAAGTTGCTCAACTCTATTTGTAGATATGTGCCCTAAATGTTTGTGTCATAGTGCTCCTTAATTCCACTATCAACTTTACGCTTAGTGTCGTACGATTCCTCATCAATGTTTTGCCACAAGAGGTCTCAATACCAAGCAATTATAGCTTGTCCAGCCCATAGCTTAACTGGTTCCTACAATATTTGAATTTAAAAGACAAATTGAATCCATTGTTTGTAAATGAACAAAATTATCCTGATTTGTTCAATAAGAAACCAAAACCAAATCTAAATAGTGACTAAACCAAAATGTCTTTAATTTCAAGTATTAGCCAGTAACAACAATTTGAAACGCCAATAGCCTTATCCTTCACTGACTTGGTCAACTCCAATATAAATGCATCTTTCAACATCACTTGACTTTCATTAGTTCAGAAAATCCTTTATAGGCGTTCCAAACATAATATTTGGGACATTTCTTCTTTAGATACCTGATGTCCTTATAAAAGAAATAATTGTGACCCTAGTTATTTCTTTTGAGACGGGCCCTTAGCAGCTTTATCCTTAGTTTTCTTTTGTTAGCCCTTATCTTTAGAGGTATTTATCAAATGAGCACTATTTATCGTCTCTTGCTTCATTGTTTCCTTTCTTGCACACCTTATGAAATGAATTCATTCAGATACCATTTCTCCTTATAGCAGCTATAAGCTGACTTAAACTGACCGAATTGTGCATGAAGGAATACCAAATGCTAAATGCATGGGCAAGTCATTAGACAGCCCATGTTTTGGGGCCTTAAGTTTATGAGCAAGATTGGACATTCCCATAATGTGCTCCTTTCATTTCCTTTGTCTTTATACTTAATGAAAATCTAGCTCTCCAATGAGTGCTTGTTTTCGTCTTTATTGCTTTCAGAAAGCACTTTTAATTTCAGCAAGGAAATCTCTGGCATTAATTATGCAATCCAGAAATAATACCCCTAAAGATCTCTAGAATATTGTGCTCTATGATCATAAGACCCATGCAATTGGAGCGGTCCCACTTCCTATTCTTGATCCTCTCTATAGAGGTAATAGATTGTGTGAGAGAAGGTGGTTTTCTCCATCTTCATGCAAGATCTAGATTCAAAAAATAATCTTAATGTTCTCCTTTCAATCCCAAAAATAGTCAAAACTTTTGAGAATCGAAATTGAATTAAATCAGCAGATACATAAGCAATATTAACTTAAAGAAAACATAAGTACCGTAAAAATACTTACCAAAATACCCTGTGCGCCATTAATATTAAGTCTTTGGACAATAACATTAATTGTTGGTGGTATTTTGTTATAATGATCAAACACTGATGATAATTTCTGTCAAACAACAGCTATCTTTGGATACTCTATTATTCACATGAAAATTATCTTTATAATCACTATGTGTTTACCATCACAGGTGTGAATGCAACCCTGCCAAATATTAACCTTCCTTTGGGCCGATTAATATCCGCATGGATGTACACCTATATAACCTTTAATATTTCTTTTGAGTGATTTTCATAAGAGATGTCTCCTTTGCGACTTCATACTTTAATTGACTCACTCGAAATCCAAATTGGCAAATTGAAGACCCAAACAAGATACCAAGCGCACCATCAATTCCCAATCTTCGGATTGTAAGAATTAACTGCTAGTGGTACTCTCAGCGCAATGATCAAATATTGGTGATAAGTCCTGTCAAATAATGGTCACCTTCGGGCATCCCATTATCCACATGAAAAATATTTTATAATCACCACAAATTTATCATCACATGTATGTAATTATCCGGCCAAGTTGTGCCTTCCTTCGGGCCGACAACAACTCGCATAAATAATTCCATACTACATCTTTTGTAAATCCAGTTAAATCAAATTTACGCAACAGAGGTTACTTCGGCAACGTGTTGTTTCAACCAACTCAACCAAAATTACCAGACAATTTTAATAAAATGGGGGGTCCCGAATTTGCCCTTTTCACACAAAAAGCATGAAAACCTTAATGCTTAGTGTGAAATTAACCTTTAAAAAAAAGATTATTTTAATATGTGAACTTTCCCAATAGGTGGCTCTATAGTTCTAACTTTGATCCTTAGAGTCTGGACCCATTTCGAAATATTGCCCACAACCATAGGTAAACTATTAGAAGTGACAATACCCTCGAAAGGAATAACTCTAAGTTAGGCCTTCGTGATAACCAAACAGGATGTACATCCAGAAGGCTACCACTACTCAACCTTCTCCCTATCTCAAGTTGCACTCAGGCCCGGGTATAAGGTCTCGCTCATTAATGTATGTGAGAAAACAAAAAAAACAAATATCAATGAACCAATGAGCCAAATATATATATATATATATATATATATATATATATTAAACCATTCACGTAATCACTTGCGACAAAAGCACTGAAACTCGTGAAACCAATATGGCCACAAATAGGCACGTTAGCATTAGGTAAAGCCTTTAAGCATCAGGTATATATATATATAAAAGGTTTTCGAGCCAAAAACACTTACGCCAACCAAATCGTGAGCAATAAACAAATATATATAATAGTCGCAACTTTCCTGGATGGCCAAATAAAAAAAAAATTATATGCATTAAAGATTTTTGTTTATGTGCATACAATTCCCTTTTACAATTCCTAATTTTCTAAAAATAGGATTCATAAAATAATCACAATAAATCAAATATGAAGACCCGCTCTGATACCACTTGTTAGATTTAATCTCAATAATCATCTACAAGGCATGCTATCACAAACTTTATTGCGGAAACATAATAACCATATATAGCATGCATCTTTATTATCAAGAACAACTTAAAACTTGATACCTTTAGGATCTACAACATGCTGATTTATCAAAGATATAGGAATACCTGAATCCATTGTATGTTCCTAACCTCAAGCGTTCTTCAGAGGATGAACTTGATCACCAACCTTCACGAACGGAGGGTAGTAATCCTGAAACGCAGAGAGGGGGAAGAGAAAAGAGAGACGGGTAATGAACACCCGTTGGCTTGTGGTTCTTCCTGAACCGGGACTCCTTATGCCTCAGTCGCTCTTCAGATGGGGAGAAGAGGCGGTATGCGATATTGTCCGGTGTATTGGGGACCATAGCCTATATATAGGGTGATGGCCAATTAGGGTTCCCATTATTCCGAAATGGGCCATCAATGACATTCACTCATATTTAGCCCATATCAATTAACTAAGTTATTATCAAATCAGAAATTTAATTAGCCTTATCACTTAATTTGATCACATATCAATTAAGGCTCCTAATTGATAAATAGCTAATATAATTAATTGACGATATTTGCCCACATTATGACATTGGAATATAATTAAATACAGAATATTCCAACAACTATAATAAGAAAAATATAGATTTAATGAATGAGAAAGTAACTGCTTGTCTGAGTTTATAATCCATGAAGAAAATGTGAACAGGGGCTATGTGCATCAATTAATAGCATCAAGAATTACTAAATGAGAAACTGTGAACAGGGGCTGCTTGTATATATGAGTTTATATGTATGAACATTAGATGCAAAAAATCAAAATTCTCCATTATTCAATAAGAAGCCATTACCATAGGTTCAGAGCATGAACAGGGGTGATTAGGGGATGGCGCGTCTGGCTGGGCGGCGACAGCGGGTTGGATGGCGGCGGCGGGCAACATTTGAGAGTTTGTATTGGAGGAATATGTCATTACGTTATTCGGATGAGAAGAGGAAGGGAGATAAAAAGTTTGAGAAGGTAGATGGAGGGACACCCACTTCAAAACCTGAACACTTAGTTATCTATTCATGTGACTTTCTAAAATTTTTTAAATCTGCACCATTAGATGTAACTATGAATGGAGGGTCAAGATGGGGAGTAACACTTTAAACTTACTCTTGGAGTAAGTGGATCCCCACTCATATAATACAACAAGGCAAACCAATCTAGTATGTTGTCACATTACAAATCCACATCATGATATATTTAAGTCTGAAATACAAAAGTGATACCAAATACCTAATATTTTCCAAAATATTGAGTAAATATTATAATTAACTTTTGGAACAACAAATTCATAAAGGTAAGAAAGGAAAGTTGTTATACAAAAAAGAAAAGAAAAGGAAAGTTAAATTGAGAAAATATGTAGAAGTGTGCGAATGCACAAAGATCAGCAAAGTAATAACCGAAGTTACATTTCAAATTTTTTTAATTTAATATATTATAGTTATATATTTATATATATAACTAAATAAATATTAATATATTTGTATGAGGGTATGGGGCGGGTGGGTACTAAAGTACCCGTACCTGCACTCATACCCATTAAATTTAGTGGTTAATTACCCATCCCCGTATCCATACCCATAAAACAGGTAATTACCTTACCCATCATGGATAATTTTTGCGGGTACCCACTAGGTAAAATGCTCATTGCCATCCCTAGGCATGGCAACGGGGCGGGGGCAGTTTTTTCCTTCCCCTTCCCCATCCCCATCCCCGCCCCCACCCCCGCCTCCCTACCCGAACCCCGCCCCCGCCGCAAATCCCCGTTGGGGGTGGAAAAATCATCCCCATCCCCGCCCCACCGGGGGTCGGGTTTCCCCACCCCGTCCCGCCCCAGACTATGCAATATACATCTTTTTTTTAAAAAAAAAATTAATTTATTTAATAAGACACAAACATCTTATAGCAGCTGTATTGGGAAACCCAAACACATCTGGTGTAGAAACTGTATCTAATAAGACACTATGCAGCGTCCAAAAAGAAGCATACTCAGCATCAAACAAAGGTGAAACATATTCATCATCAATTAAAAAAGAAACACGATAAGCATCAAGGGAGCAATAGATCGTACCACCTACAAGAAAACCATGTTTCATATTAAGCAGAATACTATAAGCAGGGGGAGTCTGATTCCAATGGCAAGATGGGTCAGGAAATCACGTTGGAAATCTACACTCCCTTAATAGGTGAGCGTTGGAAAAAATCAGGAAAATTCACAAGAATTATGTCTTGTTTTTCTTTCTCCTACATCACAAAAGTATTTAAAACAATACACTCTTAGGGGATTTGGGGATTTGCTGGTGCTCTTCGCGTTTAGGGATTTGGTGGTGCTCTTCGCATGGCGGCCTCGCGTCGCGGTGGTGGTGGAGGGCGGAGGCAGGTAGGCGGCGCGCTGCGGTAGGGAATAGGGAAAATGGGAAATGGAGAGTTGGAGTCTTGGTGGGTGGAGTCTGGAGAGGGAGGAAGCAAACCTGAGGGACAACGACGCTTGGCGGACGAACAACGCAGAGAGGAAGTTGGTATCAGAGGGTGGAGCTTAGGCGCGGCAGAGGTTGGTCTCACGAGCAGTGGAGTTGGTCGCCTGATCTTGGAATTTTTAGGGGTGTGCAGCGCAAATGAAATGAGGGATGGGAATTGAGAAAGTGGGGCCTATCTTTTAATTAAGGGTATTTTAGTAATTTTTTTTAGCGGGGCGGGTTCGGGAGCGTGGGCGGGGTGGGTATCAGCATCCCCATCCTCGCCCCCGTCACCGACTATGGTAAGCGGGTTTTCCCAGAACCCAGTCAAAGCGGGGGTTTCCCCATCAAAACCGGGGCGGGTACGGACGGGTACCCACGGGTTCGGATTTTTTTGCCATGCCTAGTTATGATATCTTATTCACTTGTTATCATCAATAGTTTTTTGTTTGATTAAATACCACCAAAAGCTAATATTATAAATTTATAATTTTCATGTTTTTAAAAAAAAAAAATTAAATATTAACAATTCAAACCATTGAAATTTAGAATAGGCTATATATGTATAACATTTTAAATATAATTTATACAGATATTAGAATAATTAATAAATAAATAATAATCAAATAAATATTAAAATACTAATATGTGGTTGGTTTGAGTGGTAACAAGTTCAATCTCTGACTCTTATGTACGGAGAAAATCGGTTGAGAGAGGTCAATCCTTTAATATCGTCCAATGCCTCGTGGGATTAGTCTTTGAGTTGCATGCGGGAATACCCTGAGAAACTTAAAATAAACAAATACTAAAATTAAGAAAAACAGGTGTGAAATATTTGCAATTTAAAAACGGATTTTATTGGTATGCATTGTCAATGTAAAGATTATTTTACATCGACAACTAATTAAAAATTATCACATCAGCTAAAATGTTTGAGTCTTATTCTAACTACCTTAAAAGCCACTCATACTATGAATTCTGATTGGTTGACAGTGTAAAAAACTTGGTGCCTTTTCTGATATCAGAAAAAAAAATTGGGTTAAAAGTTATCTTTCTCAACTAGAATACGCCACCTCAATTAAATGTGTCAACCAATCTCACATATGATTAAGTTCTTATCATATGATTACATCACCTAGACATGATAAAAGTTATCCTAAAAATACCAAAAAATTCACCTTTAACAACTTTACACTAATAGTTGTATAATAATTAAACTCTTTACTAAAAACTAAAAGAAATGTACGGCGTACGAATGAAATATTGTAATAAATATTTGTGGGTGACACTAATGACTATCTTAAGGGCACTCTTTAAGGAAACAAAAAAAATAACTTTGCATTAAAAAATTAAGTACATCACCTTTTCAAATATTAAATATATTAATTTCTAATAAAAAAGCTTCTATTGCTACTTCTTTAACGAGTGCCTCTTTAGCATTCTCCAATATTTAAATAATCATCCACGACAAAACTCGTAATACTTTCTGCTTTAATAGTGAATATCCAAATAAGTCCTTGAAAATTTTCAGGAACCCACTTTTAGTCCCTGAAAAAAATAAATTAACCATTTAGTTCTTCAAATTTACAAATGTAGTACACATTAGTCCCTAGGTTTAATTCCGATGTTGATTTACTTGTCTACTTGTTGCATTAATCATCTTACTTGGTCTATTAGTGGTCCTGCATGGTCCATGACGAATTTCCATCTTAAAAAATGAATGAAAAGTAAAAAAATTCATAATTTTTAAGTATTTTGAGTTTCAAAATTATATATATTTTTTGCACTTTTTATTCTTTTTTTACGGAGGAAATTCGTCACGGATCATGCAGAATCACTAACAGACCAAATAATATGTTTAATGGGACACATAGATAAATAAATAAATATCGAAATTAAATCGAGATACTAATATGTCCCACATTTATAAATTTAAAGGATTAAAGGATTAATTTATTTTTTTAATCAATTAAAAGCTAGTTCCCCGAAATTTTGGGTACCAATTTGGATCTTCCCTCCTGCTTTAATCACGAACGAAATTCCCCGTTGTTGTGCGCCCTTTCTCTGACTTGCGAGTTGCGACTCTTCACCCTTCACCCGTCACCCTTCACCTAACCCTGCTAGTGTGCTATCTCTAACTAACTCTAACGCCCATTTCCTCTTTAACCTCATTTCCTTCTTCTAACCTCACTTTTCAATACTCAACAGAAACTCCCGATTTTCAGTTACAGATCGAAATGGCTCTTTCACGCATAGCTTCCTCATCTTCCGGATCCAATCTCCTGAAACCAATCTCATCCTTCTTTTCCTGCAACTCATTTCACCGCCGTTCGATCTCCTCCTCCTCCGCCGATGATTCCTTCACCGTCGAGACCTCCGTCCCCTTCACTGCCCACAACTGCGACCCTCCCTCACGCGCCGTCGACACCACCGCCTCCGAACTCATGTCCTTCTTCCGCAACATGGCCCTAATGCGGAGGATGGAAATCGCCGCCGATTCTCTCTACAAGGCCAAACTCATCCGCGGTTTCTGCCACCTCTACGACGGCCAGGAAGCCGTCGCCGTCGGCATGGAAGCCGCGATTACGAAAAAAGACGCCATCATTACGGCGTATCGCGACCACTGTACCTTCCTGTGCCGCGGCGGAACCCTACTCGAGGTGTTCTCGGAGCTCATGGGACGCCGCGACGGGTGCTCGAAAGGGAAGGGCGGTTCGATGCATTTTTACAGGAAGGAAGCTGGGTTCTATGGAGGCCATGGCATCGTTGGGGCTCAGGTTCCGCTTGGTTGTGGTTTGGCTTTTGCTCAGAAATATTCTAAGGATGAGAATGTGAGTTTTGCTTTGTATGGTGATGGTGCCGCGAATCAGGGACAGTTGTTCGAGGCGCTTAACATTGCAGCGCTTTGGGATCTCCCTGCGATTTTGGTCTGCGAGAATAATCATTGTGAGTTGTGTCAAGTTTTGGCTAATGTGACCTTGTGAGGTGATTTATGAATTTTGAGTGTGTGTTGGTTTGATTTGATTTGATTTGTTAGCGGATGTTGGATTTGATTATTAAGCGCCTCTCTGCATTGTTTTCTGTCATTTCCTGATTTCGATGATAATTGTAAAAATGTCACAATGTTTTCATCTTATTTTTACTGTTTCCTTACAAATATTTGAAAACAGCAAACATAATGAAAACAATATATTATTTTTTCAATTATTATTTATGAAAACTGAAAACAAGGCAGACGGGTCTTACGATTTGATTATAAGTCGTGTTTAAATACAAAACAAGCTAATATAAGCACACGCCAAATGTAACAGATGGAATGGGGACTGCTGAGTGGAGAGCTGCTAAGAGTCCTGCTTATTACAAGCGTGGGGATTATGTTCCTGGACTGAAGGTGAGATTAAGTACTTTCCATTATGTTGGTTGAGGTATGCAGTTGCTTTTCCACCATGACAATGTGGTTTAACACCTTAGTTGAAAGGATAGATGTAACTTAGGTTGTTACTTGTGATTGATGAACAGCAAGTAATTATTGGGCATTGTAATTATAATTATTCTGTGCATTGATGAACTTAGGTTTACACTATTCATCATAGTTGTCAAATTGTGAATTGTAAATTCTGAAACACATTAATAAAAACTTAAATATACATGATTCTCTTGGCCGTAGTAGCCGTTCAGACTTCAGAGTGACTACATGAACACACTACACCAAAAGAACAAAAACAAGCCAAAAGAACTAAAACAGAGTGACTGTCTCTGCATGAAAACTGGGTTTGCATAAATGCCCAGTCAAGTGTTCAGTTCTTTTTATTAAGCTATAGGCCCTTCAAATTCTCTAATGAGAATATTGGTGGGGAAAAAAAGCAAAAAACTAAATCACTGAATTGTGGAATCATGCAAATTGTATCATTGATATGGAACTGCACCAGTTTGTGCAATACATGCACAATTCAAAGCCATCTGTGATACGAATTGCTGGCTTACCGAGTTGTATCAAATCGTTTGATTCAGATTGCGATTCATGTGATTCTAACAACTCTGCCATTCATGCAATGTGTTTTTCAAAACCTGATGTTTAAGTATGATGAAGGTTATGCCAAATTTAACTTGATGTATCATGCAAATGCCATCACAAGATAGTGCATTGTATGCTTATTGCTTGATTTATCAAACCTTGGATGTTTAAATTCTGAGCACGTAGATTAAAAATGCCCGTAGGCGCAGAATTATATTAATTGATTCGTTTTTGTTTTGTTTGTTTCAATAATTCAATTAGATTTAAGGCCTGCTTCTTTTATGTTATGTTTTAAAATTATCATCTTGATCTCCATGTCTTCCTCAGACATCTTCAAAGAGTATGAGGTTTTGAGGGATGCACATTGTATGCTTAATGTTTTTCTTGTTCTTGTATTGATGCTTCCTTGATTTCCACGTTTTGCCTCCTCCCATGGGCAATATTCCGATTTCTGTGCTTTGATGTCAAAGTATGTAGAACACTAGAACTATGGTTGCTATATGTGGTGAGTGTTTTGGCTGGACATATAGGTTCTTTACTGTCTTTGTTTGATTACATAATTTATGGGCATGGTTTCTTTCGCTGCATATGTACATGTGCTAATTGAATATACAGTCTACTTGTAGTCTTTTCTGAAACAATCTTTTTGAATTTTTTTAAATATATATTTATACTTCATACAGGTAGATGGCATGGACGTTCTTGCTGTTAAACAAGCTTGCAAATTTGCAAAGGAGCACGCTTTGAAGAATGGGCCCATTGTGAGTAATTTACTTGCTATTATTTATACTCGAATTTCTTTCTAAAATTAACTATAGCATTCAGCAACGGATGTTATAGGTTGATAGTTCATCTACTAACGCTTGACAAAACACTTTAAATTAGGAGGATCTGTCATGATTATTTTATTGCTCGTCTGATTAATTTTAGGCCACAATAATAATCTAAATATTATCTATCTGCAAATACTTGATAGAAATTGTTAGAAGTGGTGGAATTAGCCATGGAAATTCTATTAGTCATCAGACTAGTTTTAGGGCCATAGAATGTTAGAATGTTGCAGATATTATGCCATCCTTTGTATATCTCGGGGCACCTAGAAAAAGAATCTGGCTTTCCCCTATGCACAATGTACATTATTCACTCTTTTGTGGCATCTGACTTGTGTTTCTTTGGCATATGCTTTTGCAGATTGATTTTGATCTTTGCCTACTTTCTGGGATATACTTAAAGAATTAAATTGGGTTTTTGTTAATTATTGGTGTCTATGCTCTTGAAGTAGACAAAAGTTTTTGTTATAAAATTAGTGCAAATAAAGTGAAAGTATAAGCACAAATGTGGTTCAGCTTATAACTTACCTCCACATGCAAAGATGACAACTATAGCTTGAATAAAATATGATGGAGTCATGGAGAATACAAAAAATGGTCACACTTCACTCAAATCCAAATCCTAAGCTCTGAATCTATAAGCTAGAATCTTCTCTGGTGACCATCCATCAAGCAGTGGGAGAGAGTTATTTTCTCCTAACCTCCTAAATGACAGGCAACCAGAAAAGGAGAGAAATTTTCTCCTTGCCTTTACATTAAATAACTAAAAACCAAATATGTCTTTGCAGTTCAAGTCATCAAATAACAAAGATGTTGTCCTCCTTTGTAAAGGCTGATTGACTAACCGCCTGTTTGGTACTGCATCGGCAGCATCGCGTTGGGTTGGAATCACGACAAGAGAAATTCAACGTGAAAGCTGCTCATTGCAGCTTCTACGTTTGATCCAAAAATAATTACAATTGTGCCATTTATGACGGGATTTCAGTCTAAACATGATTTCCAAACGCAATACCAAACACACACTAAGTCTAATAGCAATGGCCTTTTATTTTTGTTTAACCTATAGTACTGCTACTTTGATTGCCTAGAGGAAAAACATTTCTCTATTATATAAATAGAAAAACTTATAACTTGCTGGAAATTTTATAGTTTTGACTAAATTATCAAAGTTTACTCTCTGATAGGTTTGGTTGATTTCTCTATGTTGATTATTCTGTCCAGATTCTTGAAATGGACACGTACAGGTACCATGGCCACTCCATGTCTGATCCTGGCAGCACATACCGCACACGTGATGAGATTTCTGGTGTGAGGCAGGTATATCACTCTCACCAGCATCAAACATCCTATTAGTTTAATTAATATTGAGGAGTTCATTCTCATTTTTTTTTCTTGGTTAATATGATTATAGGAGCGTGATCCAGTCGAGAGAGTAAGGAAGTTGTTATTGTCTCATGAGATTGCGACTGACAAGGAGCTAAAGGTGATTGAATGAAGTTTGAACTCATGCTTGATGCTTTCAATTGTGAAATGTCATATATTTGAGTGTGTTTTGTATAACTCCTACTTTCTTCATGATATAGGTGACATTTTTTTATTCAGGATCATGAATAGAAACTATTTACTTTATTACGATAGAGGGCATCTAGATTTAATATGAATAAATGTTATTAGATTATATAATTTCTATTGTTATTTTCATGAAATTATACAGGTGTTTTGTTTCATAATATTTTGGCTATATTAAAATTTGTCATGGAATTGGAATCCTCATAGGGTATCATGTGGGTTGGTAGACTTTTGTTATGGTAGTTAATGTTCATTTGAGCTTTATTCTGCCTACAATTTTTTTTTATCATGTGTTGGATGAAAATGGCATATTTTGTCGATCACAAATGATAGATATTTCATGATTTTCATCCTAACTTTTGTTAATTTCCACAAATTTTCTGCCCAATGGATTCTAGGATGTATTTCTTTGAATAGTTTATAGCTATCACGCAAGTGTCTTGATATATATTATATTGATGAAACATTGGAATTTAATGCTACAGTTATTATGCGCTTTCTTCTTTTAGGATATTGAAAAGGAAATGAGGAAAGAAGTTGACGAAGCCATTGCCAAAGCAAAGGTGAAAAGCATGTCTTGGTTTTTTATTCTTCTCGTACTATTTTTGGTGACCATATATTTGTATCTCCTGTGGTGGCCGTATATGGTTTACAATCTGAAAGCTCTTTGTGTTCATTTTGGATTTCCAGGAGAGTCAAATGCCGGAGCCGTCTGATCTATTCACCAATGTGTATGTCAAAGGTTTCGGGGTTGAGGTAGTGATTATTTAATCCTTTCTCATTTCTCATTATTCTTTCATATATCTCCGCAAAAGTAGTACACGTTACATGCATTAGAGTATAAGCAAATCAAACTTAAATATGGCAGTTTCGGTAGTCTTTTGGCTTAGAATTGAGGAACACATAGCTTTAGATATTTAGAATCATGAAGGATAGACTGTCTAATTTGTAGAAGAATGGATATAGTTAGATGGTTGAATTTAGTTTTTAGACAGTTCAAGTCTCATAGCAAACGAAAAGACATGATCTCTGGTTTTTAAGATTACACGTAAAAGAGATGCAGATGCAATTATATTCAAGTAATTAATAATTATCAAATTTTACTTGGCAGATGGCATGCTTTAATAAACTCTTATGATTGGTGGTTTCTGAATTGCAGGCATGTGGTCCTGATAGGAAAGAAGTTAGAGCTACTTTGCCATGAGTGATAACTTTGTACTTTGAATCTCTTCCTCCCGTGGTTCCAGACCAATCAAAGTAATGAAGAATAAAATGTTCTACAGCAGAAGATCGTCTTTCTGCCTATTAGTTGAGCTTTCTCTAATTGTATATGAAATTGATTCGAGTGGCAAATGGCAATGATAAGTAATACGTTTTTCCATGTAATTTTGAAGGAGCTAACAGCCATAGCATTGCTGAATTTATTATGCGTACTGCTGGGGTAGATTTGAGCCTACCTTCCATGGTGGCAAGTTTTTGCCATTATTTTTTTTAGCTATTCATCATATTGAGTTTCAATTGAAACCATTTTTGGGGTATTAAGAATTCATGTTTCTTTGGACAATTTCCAAAATTTTCATGCCTGTAGTTTGAAGATTGAATTATTGATACAGATGCCTTTAGTAACTTGGATTATATTAATTTACCTTTTTTCTCTATGCTTCCCTACGTTATTTGTCAGTGGCTTTAGAAAGTGAATACCTTATCATTTGTTTCTGCAATTTTTCTTTTGTTCTCTTGATTGTTCAACCTTCCAGACATGGTTTTAAATTGTTGCTTATGAAATTTTTGGATGGTGTGATGTATAAATTGAGTCACCCGTAATAATATTGAAAGTCATTAAGCACAGAATTTATTTAGCACAAAGAAAATAGGGGATGCACTTTCTTGGTACAGCACATGAATATTTTGGAAATGGATTTCCTCTTGGAATTGCGTCACGTATTTACATTTAAATAACTTATATTATATAAAGTTGGTTTAGTAAAGGTGTAATGTGAGCCATTTAATCTTAAATCAATAGTTGAAATTATTCATTATATATAACTGCGTGTTTCCATTATAGTAAGGAATTCGAATCGGAATATTTTCATGGCTCTTACTTACAAGTGGCAGCATCTGATGCTGAAGTCAGGTGAGAACAAACACCACCGTCAGATGACTCCAGTAATCTTGGGGGGACCATTTTCCGTTAATCATAGGTACCCACATTACAGTGGTACATATTTTACCTATCAGTAATGTTAATAAGTGTCTTAAGTACATTGATTAAGAAATCCACAAAAAGTAAATTTTTACTGAAAAATTAAGTAGTTCACTTCTTCAAATATTAAATACAATAATTCCAATAAAACCTCTCTTTAGTATTCTCTTTTACATATATATCAAATAGTTCTAAAGTGGCTTTTAAATTATACATTTTTTTTTCGCTTTCGAACCCACTGTAATTAGGGCCTTTAACTCTCCAGTGGGTCAACCGTAGTGTCCCTATAGCTTCGGCTCTTTGGACTAGCTATGGGACTAATCCCCGATTCAACAACGACAGACGTCCAATTTTTTATACACGGGGTTGGACTGCCTCCCAGCTGGACGACTCCAGGAATCGAACTTGCGTTCTTTTCCTTGGGAGAGAGTTACATTATCAATTCTCCCAACACCAGGATGGTTAAATTATACATTTTATTTATTATTGTTCAAGGGTATGTTTTATATTGTTAATACTAGAGTTTAATTGTTATACACTGTCAGTACAAATTTTTTTACATTGTCAACTAATCAGTAATCATGATATGAGTGACTTTTAAGGTAGTTAGAGTAAGAGTCAAACATTTTAGCTTATATGACAATTTCTAATTGGTTGACTGTGTAAAAAATCTTTACACTGACAGTACATATCAATTAAATCCTTTTTTTGTTGCTAAAAGATTAAATCCTTAATATAAGATAAATTTCGCCCATTTATATGCTTTTTAATCACTAAATCATAATTCTTTTACTTCTATAAATGATCCAAACTTTGTACAGTTTATACAACCATACAGTTTTTCAAATATATTGAAATGCTTTAAGCTTTTACTCACTCCAACTCATTCATTTGGAGGGAAAGATTAGTTTTCTTATTTATTTTTTCTGTAAAAATTAGTTTTTATATTAAATAAATAGTAAAATCCGTCGAACATTTAGGGTCCGTTTGGTGGTCAGGATAAGGGAGGCATGATAGGATAAACTATCACATCCTGCTTTAATTTGTAGTTTGGTGAACCAGCAGGATAAGATAAGCTTATCTTTTTAGCTTATCATATCCTGCTACTTAGTTATAATTTTATCCTGAGGGAGGGGCTGAGTTAGAACCAACAAGATAGGATAAGAAAATATTTTCTCTTTTATCCTTTACCCTTAATACTAATATTATTTAATCATGGTTTCAAATCTAATTAGTCAACCCTATTACTAATTAAAATATATGGTTTAATTAGCAATTTTTATAAAAAAATGAAAAAAAAAATCACAAAGTTAATTTTTTATAATTTAAAAAATGGATTGATGTATAATTAAAAAACCAAAAATATATATTATCAAATATTTTTTATATTTTTTTGATGGATTTAATTGGTATATACTGTCAGTATAAATATTTTTACACAGACAACCAATCAGAAATTATCACATAAGCTAAAGTGTTTGCCTTTATATCCTAACTATCTTTAAAATCATACACATCATGATTTCTGATTGGTTGTCAGTGTAAAAAACTTTACACTGATTAAACTCTTTTAATTTAAATGTATAAAAAACCCAAATAATATTAAAATTTATTTTTGAAAAAAAATGTAATTTTGATAGAAGAGTAATTTTATTATTTGTGGATATTTTATATCATATCTTATCATTATCTGATACGTATCAAACATTGGATAGGATAAGAGCTTATCATTCTTCTATTCTATCATATCCTTATCCAACTCTCATATCATATCAGTTTTTATCTTATCCTGACTGTCAAACGAGCCATGAGTGTTTTGGACAAATGTAAGGTACATTTACAAACTATTTACCAAAAAGGGATTGTTTTGAAATATATTACCAAATTACTAAAATGAGGTTGTTTTTACCTTTAAAGGCGCTACTTGGACTAATATTTTTCACGTCCGCAATTAAAAAAAATCCGCGTTCCCAAAAACAATCTTATTTTAATAATATATTTCAAAATAATGTCTTTTTTATAAATAGTTTGTAAAAATACCTTACTTTGATTAAAAAAAAAAAAAAAACAAAAACCGGAATTTTGATTTCACTGTTCGAATTAAACGCGCGTGCAGTTAAAATATGTCGCAGTTTTCATTTGCAACCCTTCATATCACACATTCACACTATAGACAGTTAGATACTAGATTGTTTGCAGAGTTGGTGAAAGGGACATTTTTGTTCTCTTTTGTACGGTGCTTACTTACTGTAGAATTGTACTACAAGATCAGTTTTTCCGAACCTTACGATAAGTTGGTTTTATTTTAATGGACAACTCAATTATTCCCAAATAAGGCTTTGAAAATTGCAGTATTAAAAAGCTTATCTTAATCATTAGTGGTCCAAAAACACTTTTTGAACATCCTATATGAGCAAAGATCCTCTCCATTTCTCAAAAGAAATGAAAGCCTTCATTATATTATTATTTTGGATGTATAAAACACATAAAAACTTAATAAATATTATCTATTTTAGAAATAAATATCTTTATATACCTAAAATTATAATAATGGAATTCTTTCTTTTGAGAAATGGAGAGCATCTTTACTCCCATGTATGTAACACTAACCTGAGATGTCATGTTGTAAGTGAGTGTGATTCCCAACAAATAAAAGGCACCTTTCACGTGATAGTAAGGGCGAAACCATAATTTTGGGACCTGGATCCTCTGTATTCACTAAATTCACGCATTCACGCATTCATCTCTAATATATGGTTAGGATCTCATACATTTATTTTACATTAAGATATTTATCCTATATAAAATTTAATCAACGGTCAAGATCTTCCTGCATTCACAAAGTGACTGCAAGGGATCTGCATCCATAAATTTGATAGGTGGGGCCAAGACCAAGTAAAAAGTAATTATGCGATGACATACCAGCGTCAACAAACGGTAATTTTAGGACACTTACCCGCTTTATAATTTTTTATAAAATATGAATTTAATAAATTTAACTGTTTTTTTTTTGTTGGCAGGAGGGCCTAAGCCCAAAGAAAGAGAACTAGCTAGCAACTAAACGGGGTAAACACACCCCAATAACATCCTGATACAAAAGATCAGCACACCCACTAGGTGATTGATGGAAGACATGAGTTCCTAGATCCAGAGAATGAGCTATGTTGGCCATGAAGTCCGCCACACGATTAACTTCCCGCAACACATGCATAACACGAGTCTCCCAATTACGAGTACATAATTCTTTGGTAGGCTCTACCAAGGGCGCACATGGGTGCATCGGCACACACCCCAAATTAACAAGATTGACTGTAACCTCAGAATCACTTTCTACCCATAATTTGGAGTACCCTTTATACCAAGCCAACGATAAAGCAGTGTAAATACCCCACAACTCAGCCATAAGAATAGAAGATATTCCCAAATTCCTGGCAAAACCCATGATCCAAGCACCATTATCAGCTCTATAGACCCCACCACAAGTAGCATGACCAATACTACTAATGAGAGACCCATCAACATTAACCTTAACCCAAGAACTAGGCGGAAACACCCAGCCCACAAGCTTTTCATGATACCTGGTATTTGTCATAGCACACTGGCCATCCAAAGTAGTCACCCACAATCTGCATGCTTCAAGCGCTGAATACAAAACAGAATGGGGATCGAACCTTGTTCGGCTAAACACATAAGCATTCCTAGCAAGCCAAATATGATACAGCAAGTTACCAAAAAGAAAACTCCAACTATACCCCTTAACTTGATAGGGTCTGCAACATAAATTATCCTCAATCCAAGTCACAACATTGTTGTCTCTAGCATGTTGAGAATCGCCACCTCCAGCACACAAAGCCCACACTTGCTGGACATGAGAGCACTCTCTAAGAATGTGCAACTGAGACTCCTCATGTAAACCGCACAATGGACAAAGAGGAGAGTGAGCAAAATTTCTATGCCAACGCACCTCATTGGTAAAAAGACCATGGTTAGCCACTTTCCACAAAAAGCACTTCACCTTTTGCATGCCTTGCGACCTCCAAATACCCCTCCAAATCCTGCTATCATGATTATTACCATGGCTAGTAATCAAGTCATACACGGAACGAACAGTAAAAGCACCATTAGATTCCAGGGACCAAGCACAAATATCCTCTTGCATAATATTAGTGAACCTGAAAAAGCCCATTATTTCAAGGAAAATTTCCCTAGGAACACGAGACTGAAAAAGATCATAGCGCCACCCACCATCAGGGCCTCGATAATCATATACTGAAAAGAAGTAATTCTCCAAGGGGATAGACCCCAACACATGATCTTCCAAAATAATGCCAGAAAATAACCATCGGTCTTTCCAAAAAGAGACACCTCTCCCACTCCGAACATTCCATCTAACACCCTTTAGAATATAATTCCACGTTGTGCAAATTCCTTTCCAAGCATTAGAACTAGAAGTCTGAGGCGTGACTTTAGGAATAGGCTCATTACGACTATTATATTTATTTCTCAAGACTCTAACCCATAGAGCATTAGGATTAGAAATAAGGCCCCACCCAAGTTTCATCATAAACGCTTTATTAATGGCATCTAAATCACGAAAACCCGTTCCTCCAATATGTTTGGGCTTACAAAAAATATTCCAAGCAATAGAGTGGCACTTTCGAGCACCATCAGTAGAACCCCACACAAAATCCCTATTTAATTTCTCCAATTTCAAGCACACATACTTAGGAAGTAACATAGTCTGCATAGTATAAGTAGGGAGGGCAGAAATTACCGACTGTGCTAACGTAATCCTTCCTGCAAATGAAAGGGATTCAGCTCTCCAAGCACTAAGCCTTTGTTGGGTCCGCTCAAGCAGATGGTCATAAGAAGTACTGTTTGTTCGACGATGCAAAAGTGGAACTCCCAAATACTTACCCAAACTATGAGTAAGGGAGAAGCCCGATAAATCCCTGAAAGCTATTGCTCGTGTGAATCACATTTCGAGACACTAACAAACGGGTTTTGCCTAACTAGTTGACCAGAAGCTTGGCAAAACTGGTCAAGGCACTCCATCATAGTTTGCATCTGCTCTATAGAAGCCACCCCAAAGAGAAGAAGGTCATCTGCAAAAAATAAATGGGATATAGGAGGGCCACCTCTGTTTAGAACCACCGGTTGCCACCCACCATTACCAACAGCATCCTGAATACAATGAGCCAGCTTCTCTACACAAAGGACAAACAAGTAAGGCGATAGAGGATCCCCCTCCCTGATACCTCTTGACGGATGGAACACCTCCGTTGTTTCCCCATTAAATAAAACCTTCATAGATGTAGTGAAAACACAGGCCATAATCAATTTTCTGAAATGGGATCCAAGGCCTACCTCCTCTAACACTTTCTCCAGGAACTCCCACCTCAAACGATCATACGCCTTCTCCAAGTCCACCTTAACCGCCAGGAAGCCCTTCCTCCCTTTCTTGGTTCTCATGGAATGGAACACCTCCTGGCCAATAACAACATTATCAGAGCTATGCCTCCCAGGAACAAAGCTACATTGGTTAGGGGTAATAAGGTGAGCCATATGCTGTCTCAACCTATTAGCCACTACCTTTGTAACTATTTTATAGACCACGTTACACAAACTAATGGGTTTAAACTGCTTCAATCTCTCAGGATGCTGAACTTTCGGAATCAACACCACTAAAGTCTCATTTAGCGCCCCAATCTGGTCTGGCTCATTATAAATTAGTCTCACAAGGTCACACACCGAAGGGCCAATAATATCCCACTGACTATGGAAGAATATTGGCTGTAAACCATCAGGACCCGGAGCCTTCAAAGGACCCATACTAAACACAGCATCTTTAATTTCCATATCCGTAAACTGACTCTCCAACAACCTCGCCTCCTCTCTATCAATACTAGGAAAGGTAGTTGAAGTCAACAATGTTTGAACGTTACCATCAGCCTGATACAACTCCTTAAAGTAAGAAGTTGTCATCTGCTGCAAGACATTACCATCTGTGATGAGGTCTCCATTGTCATTTTGAAGTGCCTCAATTTTATTTCTCTTTCTGCGGACAATTGTCGTTGTATGGAAAAAATGCATGTTCCTGTCACCAAAACGAGCCCAGTCACACCTCGCCTTCTGACGCCAAAACATCTCTTCCTGGCTAAGGACTCCATTATACTCCTTCCAAAGCTTGTCCAACAACTTTTTGAGATGCCCATTATTTCCCATATGAAGCCTCTTGTTAATACCTTCCATTCTCCCCATAAGTCTACGCTTCCGCTGAAAAATATTACCAAAACAATTGACATTCCACTCCTGAGCCTTAAGCTGAAAGGATTCCACTGCTTGCTTCTAATCATTGTTGTCCTGCCAAGCATCTCAACAATTGGTTTAAAAGATACATCAGCAAGCCAGCTAGCCATGAAAGGAAAAGGCCTCTTATGCCTACCAGTAGTATGGTCATTAGCCAAAGAAAGCAGAAGCAGCTTATGATTAGACTTAAAGGTAGGAAGATGTAACACCGAAGCTTCTGGAAAAGCCATCCTCCAAGCATTATTAGCAACACCTCTATCAATGCGCTCTTTGACACCCCTCCACTCCCAAGTAAATGGCGGGCCTTTAAACCCAATATCGGACAACCCACAATCAAGAAGACAACTATTAAAATGTTGCATGGACGAAACATTAGGAGCTGCACCACCACTCTTCTCATACGCAAAGGAATAGGCATTAAAATCACCAATGGATAGCCAAGGATCATCACAATCCAAGGCTAACTCACGCATTGAAGCTGTCTCGTTTGGTGCTGAGGGCTACCATACACAAACGTGAGAAACCAGGAACCCACATTACCTGCATGAGTCACTCTAGTATGAAGAAACTGATCATGCACTTTTACAATATCAACATGCACAACTCCCCCATTCCAAAGTAACCAAATGCCACCAGCAAACCCTCTTGCATCTATTTTAAAAGAGTCAGGGAAACCCAATCTTCTAATCATACTATCCGCCTTCACCCCACTAATCCTGGGCTCAAGCAAAACAACCAAGTCAAGGCCATGACGAGTCCGCAAATCACCCATAAGATGAGGAACAGTTTTTGAACTTGCACCACGAATATTCCAGACCAGAAACTTCATTAAAAACTTGATATAAGAAATACTTGGCAGACCACGCATTTCAGCGTTAAACATTAGGCAGATTTTCTGTTGCTTCCACTTCCATCCCCACGGGTACCTCTGCACCCTCCAAGTCTTCCATACCTTCTGCAGTATCTTCGTTATGAGGAAGCTCAGGTGGTCTCTGGTTAAGCACAACCAAGGGTTGCCTTGCTATTTGAGAGGTATGGTTTGCATTTCTTTCTGTTGAAATCACTGCTAGGTGAGCAGGGCTCATAAACGGAATTACACGCCCACCAATGGCCTCCTCCCCGACACTGTGAATGACCGTACCAACATCACAAAGGTTTTTGTTACCCACGCTATTATCCTTTCCACGGCGCATCAAGATAGGGGGACCACAGGGTTAGAGCTTTCACCCTTCGCATTCACAGAAACCTGGCCCAAAGATCTCGCCTCATGCTTTTTGGCCCTTATCGAAACACCATTACTTGTTTTTCTTTGCAAGCGAGTTGACTCAGTGTATTTAAACCCACCCCCACGTGACCCATGCATAATTTTTGCATGGCCTAACACAGTGTCAATCACAGCAGATTTCCCTTTATTATTCTCCACAACAATCTCATTTACGTTTGTAAGCATTACACTCTTAGCCCTCACACAATTCTCATACCTCACTCCTGTTAGTTTCGGATCCATATCATTGGCAATAATTTCATCATAAATACTCGCTAAAATATCATAACGGGATCCCTTATTTTTAGCTCCCTCATCAATGCTAGCATTACCCCTACGACCAACCGTTTCACCCCTCTCCGGCGCCGCCCGTCTCCGCCTCCCTTCCCTCCTCACAATCATCCAAGGTCCAAAAACCTCCTCTTGCTCACCACATTCTCCATTTTTACGGCCAGACACCATTTGAGGATTCTGCTGCTTCACTTCCTCAGTATTTTTCTTCGCCATTAGTAAAGGACAAACATCCTTTTTATGCCCATACATCCCACACCCAAAGCAAACCAAGTGCAACCCCTCATATTCTACATTGTAAACTCGCTTATTGAACTCAAATTTTGACAGCAGGACCTTACGAAGATCCACTTCAATGCATATCCGTTCAAATTTTGCTCTATCAATGGCCTGAAAATCACCCCTAGCACCTTCCTTCTCCCTCAGAGTATTGCTATCTATTCTCAAGGTCCGCCCTATTTTATCGCCAATCCTCCAGAGAAAGTGTTTTTCATAGTATTCTATAAGTAGACCAGGAACACGAATCCAAACCACCACCTTCTTGTGTTCATCCTCAAACGGAAAAAACTCAGGTCTCCATCGTTGCACTAATAGATAATGTTCAGAGATCATCCAGGACCATCCATAAAAGCTCTCTGAGCATCCCTCCAATCACCAAATCGAACCAGGAAATAGTCATTTTCCAAGTCTATAACATCCATAGACCCCACCGGTTTCCACATCTTTGTCAACCTTGCCTGAAAAAATGGTAGACCCACCCTCTTACCAAGGAGTTTAACAATGACAGATTGTCTCCATTGCTTCTGGGCTGCCTTGATTTCATCATTTGTTACATTCACCACCGGACACAAAGGATCCGTCTCCTTCTTTCTCTCCTTTTCAACTTCCATCTCATTCCCCTCTTCCTCTTTCTCTACATCTTCGTCACTCTTTTCTTCTTCTAAAAACCACTTCTCATATAGCGAGTCGTCCCCGTAAACATTACCATTCACTCTATTATAGATATCTGCATATGACACTGTTTTTCTCCTTAGTGCCAATGCTGTAGCTGTAGGGAACAAGTCCACGGTCCTGCCCATCTCCCCCTGAGGCGTCTCCAACACAACCGTTTGATGTGTGTCCTCAACCTCCATATCCCCTGAAGAAGGAGGATGTCCTACCATTTTAGCTTTTTTTGTACTCCTCGCTATTTGGTCCTTTTCCTCCCCTGAAGTCTCCATCGCCGTCGGAGAGACTTGTGCGCTCATTCTCTCTTACAAATTTAACTGTGAATCCCATAATATTATCTCAATGATCACACATATCAAAATTTAAATAAATTGATATTTATAGGTATGTAATCTTGGATCCGGATTGTTTGCACTCAAAGTTCTCTGCATTCACTGCATTTAGTAGTTTAGAACCGTTGGATGAAAATCATACGATCCATATTTTAAGCTCGGTAAATCGGATTTAAAAAGTAAACTCTGAATGCGAGTCGTTTGACCTTCATCTAACAGTTTCGATTTACTGAATATAGTAGATGTAGGAAATTTTGATCACAACAAATCCATTTCATACAATCTTATTGCAACACCCTTTCCCGAGTGTCACATTCCCGAACGTTTATAAGGCCGAAAATATTTATTAATGCGAAAAATACGATTTTTCTTTTTCTTTTCTTTTCATAAAGATGTAATGGGATTAGTAAAGGTAATAAATAATACTAATAAGTGAACTTAGGTTCACCATGTAATTGGTCTCACATCAAAATGATTTTTCTACAATTTCCTATGGATTTTCAAAGTTTTGGATCTAAGAAATAATTTTCATGAAATGGAAGATTGATCTTGAAATAAAGAGATATTCAAGAAGCCAAGAGATCATAGAAGTGATCTTACCTTAAAATGATGGAAGATTGCTCAAGGAATCAAGTGATTCCAACAAGTGATTCAAGCTTTTCAAGAAGAAAAATGGAGTTTCTCTTCAAGAACAACAATGGTGTTCTTCTTTGGGTAGAAATTTCGTGAATGAGGGGCTGGAAGGGCTGAGTTCAGCCTTTAAAACAAGTCACTTAAGGGCAAAATGGTCATTTGCCAAAAGGGTAAAATGGTAAAAGTGCAAAAGCTAAGGTTAGGGGCATTTTGGTCATTTCACGTCTAGATTTTCCCGATCGTCATGACGACTCTGGCATACTCTCCCAAGTGTCCTGGGATGTTGTGATATCAAGATTATCTGTTGGCGAGTCTCGGTAAATCCATATGTGGCTCCGTTCGTCACCCAATTGAGAATTTCGCCCGAACGAAGGTCAGGAAATGATTTTTCTGAAATTTTTACGAAATTTAACCAAAACGTAGAGAATCAAATTCTAAGACTTACTGTCTCGTTCACGGGTCCATCTGAGGTCTTATGAGCAGTAAAATCATACTGTCAGTGTAAAAACGCAGACCGGACTCCGTTTGAGTTTTTGACTCAAAACTTAATCGTAGCTTCCTACGATATCGTCGAGCATGACTATGGTCTCGGAATATTTTATTTCCATTCCTAAGACCTAGAATAAAATAAAGACATTAAAATACTAAAGAATTAGAAAACGTGAAAATCGGGGCGTTACACTTATAGTCGATATTTAATTTTATTTTAAATGAAATATTATACATTAAAATAAATTTGTGAGATGAAGTATCAAATAATGCTTGAATTTTTTGAAATTTTGTATACATTATCTACTCAATGATAAAATGGTTAGATTAATAAATTTCAATATCCGTAAAAAATTATTAAATGGAGTATGTATGACAAGACTTACCTCTTGGATTAAATGAACCTCGCCCATTTGGAATTATTATAATAGGTTTTTATATATGCAATATAAATATACAAATTTAAGGATTTTGTGTACTTTTTTGGGGCCCATACATACATATATATATATATATAACTCACCTGTGCTTGCGGGACCGTGGCTTCGGGTCGTCCCCCTTCCCTCCGCCTCTGCGTGATAGAAACCAGAGATATGTAAATGCAAGAAAGTGCATTATACCAAAAGGTAAGTATTACAAGAGGATCTCCCCTATAATCCAACCCATTACCCATTCCTCCCACTCTCACCTCGTATACTCTCTTTCACATGTGTTCTCTCTCATCTTATAACTAACTTGTTAACTTAGCACCCCTTCTTTTTTTCTTGAGTAAATGCTCATTTTAGTCCCTAACAATGTTTGAGGTACCACTTTTCGTCCCTGAGGAAAAAAAAAACTCACCGAACAGTCCCTAACAATGACAAAAGAGGGACAATTCAGTACCTCCATTTGTCTCTACCTTAAACATAGCGTTAAAGTGCTAATATATATAGTCATTGTGCCAGATGTCTATTAAACTTGTTCGTATGACCTGTGTTGGTGCATCTAGTATGGTGCATCTGATACATGCGGTGTGATGCTTTTAACATTGAGCAACTAACGTGTCCCACGATAGAAATTGTCAGGGACTAAATTTGGTTATTTAAATAATAGTTGGAGACTTTATTGGGTCAATGCATAATTATTTTTATGGTCTATTATGCGTGTAGGGACTATTGTCTGGCTATCTGACATACTAACGATACAGATCAACGCTTTAATGGTGTGTTTAGGATGGAAACAAATGGAGGGACTAAAATGTCTCTCTTTTGTCATTCTCGGGGACTGTTCAGTGAGTTTTTTTTGTCAGGGACGAAAAGTGGTACCTCAAAAATTGTTGGGGACTTAAATGGGTCTTTACTCTTTTTTCTTTCTTTGCTTACCCCCTTACATATACATGTTTAACCTCAGTTCTATAAAACACTTGTGTTAAAATAGTTAGACCTAACTCTGTTACAAAAGCTAGCTCATAGAGGAAGGGTTGCCCAAGTTATTATAAATGGTTTTTTGCTCTTATTTCCATCACATGTAGGACTTGCTTATTTTTCCAACACCCCCTCTCAAGTCCAACTATCTTGGCCCAATTGTGTCCTGTCTATAGTTTTCAGCCTGGGCTTGTGCTTTTTTTTTAGACTTGAGTCTTAGAGGCCGCAAATCTGCTGCAATTTTTGCACGGGTCTTCTTCTTTTGCTTTTTAATATGAGCTTTGATACCATGTTAAAATAATTTGGTCTAACTCCACTCTAAAAGCTAGCTCATAAATGGAGGGTTGCCAAAGTTATTATAAATGATTCTTTGCTCTTATTTCCATCTCATGCGGGACTTGCTTATTTTTCCAACATGTTTGTCATTTGGGCTTGGACTCGGATTCCTATAACACACCAACAACAACAACCAAGCCTTTTCCTACTAGGTGGGGTCGCTACATGGATCAAACGACGTCATAATTGTTCTATCATAAATCATGTCTATAGACAAACCATTAACCTCTAAATGTTTCTTAACGATTTTGCCTATAGTTTTTCTCGGTCTCGGTCTCCCTGTCCCTGTCCCTCTAGCGATCGGGCTGCCCTCCATCTGATCTACTCTCCTTTCTAGAGATTCTACATGTCATCTCCACACATGCTCAAACCACCTAAGGCGAGTTTCTACCATCTTTTCTACAATAGGTGCTACCCCCTGTCGAGTATGACCACTCATTCAATTCAACATTCTCTTCTCTGTTACATTGAGTTTATTCTCTTGCTGATATTTTACCGCCCAACACTTAGTCACATACAACATTGCAACTCTTATAGTTGTGCGATAAAATTATCCATTTAGTTTGAGCGGTACCTTTTTATCACAAATAATTAATCTTCGAGACCCTCCTCTATTTCATCCACGCCATTTGAATCATATGGTTTACATCTCTCCCCATTTCTCCGTCATTTTATATGTTGAACCCAAGATATTTAAACCACCTATTTCTATCACACACCATTGATGAATAAAGATTGAATCTTTTTCGTATATATATGCAATGCAGTAGTCTTGAAGTGGGTTTGGGTTGGGCCAATAGAAGGGATAGGATGAAGAATAATAGTTGATGAGACTCAAAATGGGTTCTCATTTTGGATACCATTTAAGGTAACAAGCCGAAAATAGACTTTTGTATATGCTATTGTGGGTATGGTATGGATGGAGCCAAGTTTTGAGAGGGAGAGAGGTGGATGGTGATATTAATTCAACTTGACATTTATAAGTGGGTGGGGTGAGTTGATTGAGTAGCTTGAGAGCATAAGATGCTGGCTGGGGAGACAAAGCTAGCGAAGGAAATGTATTAATCAAGCGTGCCCCACCATACAGGAGTTCATTCTCTCCATTTAGGAGATAAATGATAATCTCTATTTACAAGAGATATAGATACAAAAAAGATATTTATATTTTAAATTTTTATTATTATTTAAAAAAATTATTAAAAAAATTTATATCAATCTCTCTTCTAAATGGATGGAAAAATGGAGAGGATCTCCACCTTTCACAAGATAGATGATATCTATGTTCGGTTCAACTGAAATTGACTTCTGAGTTTTTAATGGAGGTCAAGTCCAATGCATGAAACTTCATTACTCTGTTGGGCTTGGGCCCATTTATGCACTGCCACTCTACAACGAAACGCTACGATGGTTTGAGTAATACGACATCGTTGAGTTTGTACTCGGCCGATTATGTTATTTACGTCCCATGCATCTTTAGTTGAAACAATAGTGTTGGGGTCCACATGTAACCCAAAGTGAGGTTGATAATTGATGCATAGAACCGTCACATGTACCTTTCACACACACAATCTCTCTCTTGCCACTGCAGCTTTTGGTCACGTGGGCCTTCTTTCCTTGCCTTCAATTCCATGTCATGGTTCATCTGATCTGATCTGATCATATCATCACCACCGTCTTGGAGGGGTTATTGGGTCTCTCACACTCTTTCTCTCTGAAGTCTGACCCCTTTAGTTAGACATATGCTATAGTCTAAAGGTATGATTAATGAGAGAGGAAAATTGTTAACGTTAGTTGTGAATGCCTGGTTTTATTGAGTGCATATAACCACTTTGTTTGGTATAAGCTCCATTATTAATTAGTGCCAGCTAATCTTATTTATCACATTAAATTAGAATGATTTACTCTATGCTAAAAGTGGTTTCTTTTTGTGTTTTTCCTTCTCTAACTCCAATCAACTCTGGCCCTCACTGGAAAGCAGTTGTACTTAATTGTGATTAAAAGTTAAATGATATTTGGAAATATGATGCAGCTGGAGATCTAGAACCCCTGACCTTTGCACTTTACTCATGCTTTTGATTTGCTTGCTTTTGTGGAATATTGCTTTGGCTTGATGATTGAGTTTATCATTGATGAGTTCCCACAAGTACAAAGAAGCTGACAAATGATGTCATTACAGTTGAAAGGTGAAGTAGAAATTGAAATAAAGGGGGAGAATGAGATGCTTTCTCTCACTCTCACTCTCACACCACATGCACATGTCCTCCCTGCCATTCCTTTACTCTATCATTTGCTGCAAAGTTTTTTATTCTTCTTTTTGTCTCATTGTGAGCACTATTACTCCTCCTGGTCTTTACTGTGAGATCCCCAGATTGATTTTTTTCCCCACTGCTTCTTTTGCAGGCAATATGCTCTTTGTTTTGGGGGTTATAGGGTTATAGCTGAGTAGTAATTTGTTGTAGATGCACCAATATTTGTCGATAAGGTAAATTCATTTTGTCCTATCACTACTATTGTTCCTTTCAAATCTGTCTGGTTGGTTGATTACACAATTTATGTTTGTTAAATTCTTGTGTTTTTTTGGTGTTATTGTGAGTTGTCCTTTTGTTGGCTACTGCACACAATTTTTATTTTTAAAATTTTGTTTTTTTGTCTATGCTGTGTCCTTTGTAAGCAGATGGGAGAGACAGCTGCTTCCAATGCTGCTTTGCAAGTGTCTGTTTCTTTTGGTAGATTTGAGAATGATTCCTTGTCTTGGGAGAAATGGTCTGCTTTCTCACCAAATAAGTACTTAGAAGAAGTTGAGAAGTGTGCCACACCTGGATCAGTTGCCCAGAAGAAAGCTTACTTTGAAGCCCATTACAAGAACATTGCAGCCCGGAAAGCTGAATTGCTGGCTGAAGATAAGCATGCAGAGAAAGATCCTTTCAGATCACAGTATCAAAATGGTGAAGATCTGGGTCATAATACTTTTGGGACTGATGCAGAATTTGATATATCCAACACTCAAGGTTCCGTCGAAGGGCTTAAGCAAGAAATCGATTCTATTGGTGAGATCTTTAGGAGCCATGTAGATAATTTGGGGGTGGATGTTGCAGTTCCAAGAGATTATCAAAGTTCATCAATTGATAGAGAGAATGAAGAACTGGAAAGCGGATCACGTAGTTCCCAGATAGGTGAACCTGAAGAAGCTGTCTGTGTGGATCAAGAAGAAAGTCCTAACATCGAAGCTGAAGATGTGAAGGAAATTTCACACAATGTGGACAATGAGAATGGAAAGGCTTTAGAAATTGAAGCAAAAGATGTCAAATTTGATCATCGGAAGGCATCTAAGAAGGTATGGTTTAATTCATGTACCTATCAAATTTGTGATTATTGGAAAATTAAACTGGTTAAAAAACATTTTATATCACTTAAAAATTAACTATTACAGGTTACCCCTGTGAATAAGGAAAGCAATGCAGCAAAGACAAAGAAGAAATTTGTGCTACCTGCATCTAAGGCATCCCAAATTTCCACGCCTACAAGTTCAAGGCCTACATCAACTCCCACCAAAACATTGGCATTTGCCGCTTCAACGAAAAGGGGAAACACTCCATCTTTATCTGGGAAGAAAGTTACTTCTACTGGGGAGAACAGAAAAGTTCCGAACAAATCTTTGCACATGTCCCTTAGCTTGAGTCCAAGCAAACCTGATCCTGCTCCTCATACCACATTGAGGAAATCTTTCATTATGGAGAAGATGGGGGATAAGGACATAGTTAAACGGGCATTTAAGACATTTCAAAACAATTTCCACCGGCCACAAACTTCCGTAGAAGACAAATCTTTGGTAAAAAGACAGGTACTTGGAAAAACATTTTGGATAACTGTTTGTTGTTCGTAAATGGTCATATTTACCTGTAGAAAATCAC
The DNA here is from genome assembly GCA_039655645.1 of Ammopiptanthus mongolicus. Classification (NCBI taxonomy): domain Eukaryota; kingdom Viridiplantae; phylum Streptophyta; class Magnoliopsida; order Fabales; family Fabaceae; genus Ammopiptanthus; species Ammopiptanthus mongolicus. The sequence goes on from CM077343.1 coordinate 85,659,620, forward strand.
CTTCATTTGAGAATATTTGCTATATATTTCTTGGGCAGGTTCCTTCAAGGGGAACAGAGCCAAGGATTCCAACATCTATGGCTTTGCGAAAAGAAAATGGACAGTAAGTTTTTGAATCTGCACTATCTATGTGTTTCTTTATGTGCACGAGTTTCATTTCCTTGATGTATTTTATGTAATCTCATTCAAACTAATAATGCATATTGTGAATATGGTTGTATGCTTAAGAATACCATCTGTTGACACCAAGGTTTTGCTAGTGGTTTTCCTTGGGATAATTCCAATCAAGGAAACCATAGATAAATGTTGAATAAATGAGGAAGCATAAGCAGTTATTCAACATACAGATTGTATAACTGAAATAAATCATGGTTATTCATTAATCATTATAGAATTTGGTTAAAACCTAATCTTCCCAACAATGTCTCTTGTGATATCAATTGGAATTGATCCTTTTTCTTTGTTTTCGATGATAAAGGGAAGGGTGAGAAGGTCAGAATTTAGCCATATGACAGTACTGAGAAAACCATCCTTGTTTTGAATTCAGTAGGAACGTCCTGCTACTGTTAGATTCCATTGAATCAATGTACTTCTGTTTATCATTGTCTTTCACTATCTTCTCATACCCTATTATTTTAACTGTACATCTATTTGCATATGGGTTTTCCCCCTTTTTATGATATTGAAATATGGAACAAATTATAAATTAAAAACATGGTTGGAGAAATATAAGTAGGGAAAGGTGAGAATGAGTTTATATCTATGGGGAACATGAAAGCCATCATCCATGCTGATTTAGAAAGACTCAATTATCAACCCCTCACCCCTTTTCTTATACCATTAACTCTGTTTTGATGAAAGTATAAGGAGTTCATTTTCCTGTATGCTAACCCTCTTGAAGTTATTGTTAAACAGGTCAACTAAGGTTGACGGTATGGATAAAAGTAGAAATGCTATCCGAACTACTTTGGGTCTAAAAAGTGACATTAGAGCAGAGAAAGGGAAAGAGGTATGGACCAACTCTTGATGCTTGTTTGTACAATCCAACATCAGTGATATCAAGGGTTCTCATTACATTTTGAAACTACTGTTTATTTGTACTGACCAAAATATGTTATTTAATCTTTTGTTTATTTAATTAGTCTTCAAGAAAAATAGAGGAAAAATCTAATGCAAAAGAGGTAGAAAGAACACGTCTTCAATTGAAGTCAAAGGTACTCTTTCCTGTATATTCAGTGTTAGTGATAATTGTTTAAAGATAGCCAAATGATACCTAATTGTATAGAATGTGTTAGAGTTGTATTGGAATGTTGTGTGTCTTATGTGACCACACAGTCTCTATTTATAATCAGAGAATACAATCGTATAATTAATTACAAAGGATCAAATCAAATCCATGATTTGTATAACTATATCCCTAACTATCAGCACATATTAACTCTATAATAAGCACATGTTAAATATGCTTTCTAACACTCCCCCTCAAGCTGGATCGTATATGTTATATGAACCAAGCTTGTTACAAATATAATCAACCCGAGAGCCTTTGAGGGACTTAGTAAACATATCAGCCAATTGGTCCTCAGACTTGACAAAATCGGTGGTGATTTCTCCAGAAAGAACTTTTTCTCTTACATAGTGACAGTCTATCTCTATGTGTTTGGTCCGTTCATGGAAGACCGGATTTGATGCAATGTGAAGTGCAGCTTGATTGTCACAGATAAGTTTTGTATCCTGGAGTTCTCCTAATTTCAGCTGTTGGAGTAGATTCCTAAGCCATGCAAGTTCCTTTGTAGCTGACATCATAGCACGATATTCGGCTTCTGCACTAGATAGGGCAACTGTGTTTTGCTTCTTGCTCCTCCATGAGATCACATTTCCTCCAATGAGAACACAATATCCAGAAGTGGATCTTCTATCTGATGGTGATCCTGCCCAGTCAGCATCTGAGTAACAAGTAATTTTGGCATTGCCTTTATCTTCATATAATAGTCCTCTACCTGGTGCATTTTTGATGTATCGAAGAATACGGATGACCGCATTCCAATGGCTATCACAAGGAGCATTCAGAAACTGACTTACAATACTCACAGCAAAAGTGATATCTGGTCTGGTGATCGTGAGATAATTGAGTCGGCCTACAAGACGTCGGTATCTTCCCGGGTCTTTCAATGTCTCCCCCTGACCCGGAAGAAGCTTGACATTAGGATCCATAGGAGTATCAGCTGGGCGGCAGTCAAGCATACCTGTTTCAGTAAGAATATCCAGAGCATACTTCCGTTGGTTAATTGCAATGCCTGAAGAGGACTGAGCAACTTCAATCCCCAAGAAGTATTTGAGAGGACCCAAGTCTTTTGTCTGAAAGTGTTTGAAGAGATGGGCTTTGAGCCGCTGGATACCGTCTGTGTCATCACCAGTAATGACGATGTCATCAACATATACTACTAGAAAGATGCGTCGACCGGTAGGGTAATGGATGGAGAATACAGAATGATCTGATTCACACCTGGTCATGCCCAATTGTATTAAGGCAAAGCTAAACCGACCAAACCAAGCACGAGGAGACTGCTTCAATCCATAAAGAGCCCGGCGAAGCCGACAAACAAGGCGAGAATCACCAGGAATAGTAAAACCTGGGGGCCGGTCCATATAAACTTCCTCCTGCAACTCTTCGTGCAAAAATGCATTTTTAATATCTAGTTGATGAAGTGGCCAATGATGAATGGCAGCCATGGCAAGAAATAGACGAACAGAAGTCATTTTGGCCACTGGAGAAAAGGTGTCTCCATAATCGAGACCAAAGATCTGTGTATAACCTTTAGCCACCAGACGAGCTTTGAAACGATCAATCTGACCATCTGGCCCGACCTTCACTGTATAAACCCATCGACAACCTACTGTAGTTTTATCTGGAGTTAACGGAACAATCTCCCAAGTGTTATTTGAGTGCAATGCTGCCATCTCTTCCAACATCGCCTGACGCCAGTTCGGATCAGTCATGGCTTCACCTGTAGACTTAGGAATAGACACAGAATCCAAAGCAGAAACAGTCATAGTTTAAAACACAAGCATATTTAGGATTAGGGTTGCGAGAGGACCGAATACCTTTCCTTAATGCTACAGGAAGTGCAGGTGCAGGTGACGTAGATGGAGGGGCAATTGGAGCAGGAGATGAGATTGGTGGATCAATGCCAGGAGGTACCACTGGAGGCTGTGTTCGCCGCTGGTAGACACGCAAAGGAGGTGGTGCGACCGGTGGTGGCAAACCGGAGATACGAGTCACGGTCGCGGAGAAAAGTGGCTTCTCAGTCACGCGGCTACTGTTCACGCAGGAAGGAAAAAAAAGAGAGGCGGCGACTGAGGCAGGAGATCAGAACCTAAACTACTGATACCATGTTAGAGTTGTATTGGAATGTTGTGTGTCTTATGTGACCACACAGTCTCTATTTATAATCAGAGAATACAATCGTATAATTAATTACAAAGCATCAAATCAAATCCTTGATTTGTATAACTATATCCCTAACTATCAGCACATATTAACTCTATAATAAGCACATGTTAAATATGCTTTCTAACAGAATGGATGGTCTTAAGTTGAGTTGGCCATTGCTATTATCATCTATATCTATACAATATGAATTATGTTTCTTGAATATCAAATTAGAGCCATCATACTGTGTCCCTTTGTTTTTCTTATGTATTTTTTAAATGTTTTGTATACAAAGAAAATAAAAAGTAATTGAGTGATAGAGATAAATGTATTCGATGTTCAAAACATAATGCTCAAACAGCAAGACTCTTACATACGTATGTGGCTTGTCTGAATATTTGTTTTCCTTGACACAGGAGGAAAAGCTAAAACATAATTTCAAAGCCACACCCCTGCCAGCTTTTTACCGGGGTCAAAAAGTATCAAAAAGCCATCCAGAAAAGGTATGCATTATACATTTTATGATTGCCACGTCAACAAGCAGGGTGAAGACTAATTATGTTGAGGGAAATGCTAACCTAAGGCACTGGTTAAGGAATTAAAATGGCAAGGTTTCATAGGAAAATAGTGTAGTCAATGTATTGAGAAGTGTGGATTTTTGTTTTCCAATGAAACTTTACTTTTCTTGTATTCCTTAACCAGTGCCTAGCAAGACCCTTATGTTAACGTTTATCTGCCAAAATTTTCTTTGTGCTTAATGACTGAATATAACTTTTAATTGAAGTCAGTCAAAACTTGTGTTCCTCAACGTACAACTGTAGGCTGGTGATTGTAGGCAAGTTAGGGAGAATCAGTGGGACCGGGCTGTCTTATTTTTCTGTAAAAAGTAAACCTATTTTCTACCAAATGAGCATCGTGGTTCTGTAGTTGGTTGGTCACACTAGAGAGTAGAGATAATGATGCAAGTTCATATAATCAGCATTCCATTTTCTAACATCATTTCAAGGATTACACCACCTGTAGGATATTAATGTTTTCTGATATATAATGTCAGTCATTATCCTCTACTATTGTCCATCAAACCATCTAAATGATGTGCTTATGTTTCTTAAGTTGAGTACAAATGCAAAATCTTGTAGGCATTGAAGTTATCTTCTGGTTTAATTTTCTTAGAGATCACATTCAGACATCAGATTGTTTTCCATTCTAAGGCTGTATTTATTATGTTCCATTAATGAGCTCTGAACCATAATATTTATGCTGATTCATCTGGATCCCCTTGTGTTAAAATATTATGAAGCTCCAAAAATACCATTACACTGCTACATCAATAAAAAAACAACAAAACTTAGGTATTATTTTATAGGTGCTTGTGCGGTTTTCCAATGAGAATAAGATGTATGTAACCATTGTTACGCATGTTATATTTTCATTGATGAGTTGTTACATTTGTCTTCAATGGAAAACAACACCACAAACATTTATAGAACTGCACTTAAGTTGTCTTAAAAAAAACAGCGTAAGAAAGGAAGGGAAGCCTTGACATATGGATTATTTTCTAAATAACTATTTAAATTGTAGCTGACCGTGTCCTGTTACTTCTATTCATCCTGTATGAAAAGTTTCTGCTACATTAACTGATATTTTGTCTTGTCTACTTATGCAGGGGTAAGTTAAGATTGAGAAACCACGGTAACCACTTAAGGGGTGCAAAAAAAAGAGAAAAAGAAGAGGTTAAATACTTGACTGGGCGAGTTAGATCTATACGTTTGAGGAAATGTTTACAACTCGCGCTGTGGTATTTTAGTTTAGTCTGTAACAATGAAGCAATTATCTAGTTATGTAGGAATAGGACTATAGGAGCTAATGAACCATCAAATGTGAGGATTAGGATGGAGGAGTAAAGTATCAAATATCAATGACTGATGATAATAAATTTCTTCCCTACACCCCTCTTAGGCAATATATGAGAAAATAATAATTAACTATAATGTATGAAATGCATACATTTCTTGTAATTGGTGCATCCTTCGTCTCCATCCATTCTATTACGTGTTATAACCAACAAAGTTTAAGGTTCTTCCATAGTTTTGTGGAGGATCAAACCCCCAAATTATTATCTGTCATTCATTTTTTAATTTTTAATCAATTAATCAATGGTCCAGATTGTTGGAGGATCAATTCTCAATCTATTGGTTAGAGATTTTTAGCATTATAACCCGAATGTCTAAAAAGCTAAGGTGATATGAACCCTGTTGGTGTTTCTAGTTGGAGGTATGAGATGTTGAAAGGAGACGGGGGTTTGATTCAAGTCAGAAACACCTGAGATTTGAGCAACTTGTAACTCCAGGACAAGATTAGTTATAACGGTGATAAGATGACTTGAGAAGAGAAGCTAGAGAGAAGAGATTTGAACAATGGGAATCAAAAAGAGCATATTCCATCCACTTTTCAGCTTTCTTGAAGTATGGTAAGTTATATTTATCCATTTTGAGACAAAAATGACGGTTGCTAAGCCGTAAAAGGCGCTTGGCATCATTCTAAACGTTCTCCAATTTTGACAAGGAAGCATCCTAACACCTCTAGGATGAGTTAGCTTATCAGTATGCGGGAGTCCTCTCATCATGAACTTCCACGCAATCTGAGTTTTGCGGCTGAGGGATATTACTTGTTAAATGTTATGTTTAACGGTAGCACATTTGATTGATTCTCTTGGCGAATAAGATAATAAAAAGATTAAGCTATATTTTTGCACTGTAAACGCCGAACTTTTAACTTGTGTATGATTGAATCTACCTATACAATTATTTATAATTTGATTTTCGTTGTTTATTGTAATTATAAAACAAAATTAAAGTATAAGAACAAATTGAAAATGATTGTCACATATAACGTATAAAGAACAAAAAAATTATATATTTGGTATCTACATGTGATAATTATTTTTAATTTGATTTTTATACTTCAATTTTAACAAATGATATTATAATAATAATTAATAATGAAGATCAAATTAAAAATAATTATATGTATAAAAATTAAATTAAAAAAAAATTACATATAAGAACCAAGTTGAAAAGGATCAGTCGTGTATAGAGATCAAAAATATACTCTAACCTTAAAAACGTAGTTGATGACATGATTTCCGGTGGCTCATGAAGTCAACTTTGTTCTGATGATTAATTCCATTAGACTTGTTCCCTTGTGAACTGGGAGCCATACCAAGTCAGTTGCCTTAGCGTCTTATCCGAAAAGTTCAAAAAAATCATTTATCGAAAAAAAATACAAATGAGAGAGAATGTAGAATAGAAATCCCAAAAGAAGCCGAACAAGTTCTTGTTGATGCAAAAAGAATCTAACAATGATATACACGAGACTTAAAATTGCTCAAGAGCTATAGTGCTTCATACATTTAGACGTTTAAATAGTGGAAAAATGCTAACACTGAACTGTACAATCATAGCCTGCTTTCACAGTGTTTATAAATTTTCAATGGTTAGTAGCACTAGTCCTTGAGTAGAAGGCCATTTCCAATTCTCTACTCTGATGCCATCATAATCTGTGTCCTGCTAGCTAATGAGGCTTTGAATGAAACAACAAAACTCTAATCATTCAGACTCTTAGATTTACAGGACTTATCTTAAGCCCCCATCATATGCATTGTCCAATATCATAAGTTGAATCATTTAGGCCATTTCTAGAGTTATCAGACTTGACATATGTTCTAGCAATTTGAAAACCTTTGTACTCCTTTGTGCTGGTGACACTGCTGATTATTAGCCAGAACTTGCTTTGTGTGTCTTCCTCTTCTGCAAGTTACGTGCAATCTCAATGCAGGCTTGATCAACCATTCCAAGAAAATCATTGACTATGACAAATAGTTGATGATTGTTTTCTGCATTGTCTTTTGAAGCTCCTCCTTGAAAATATTCTTTTGTTCTCTTGATAAGTTGCATTACCCTTGTTTGCTCCTCTCTTACAAATTTCAATTCTTCCTCAGCACTTTGAAGAAAATGGTCCATTTCTTTTACAAAATTTCCTCCTTCACCATTTTCACACTGAGAAACAAGTTCTTGAAATTCAACCATCCGGGTTGAGAGGGCTGAGATTGAACCAACTAAACTGCCATAATCTATAAGTGCTGCTTTCTTGAGGTTGGAGAACTCAGAACTGATCCCTCCTACAATTGGTAATCCTAGCATTGTATATTCCCTTTCTTTCTGTTCATTTGAAGCAGCATTGTTCTCATAGTTTGCAATGTTGTTGCTGCTCCTACTGCTACTACGGCTCAGGCTTCCATTGCGGTAAAGAACGATATGTTTTCCTTCGGAACGGATTACTCCTTCAACCACAAAGTGAAGTAATGTGGTTTCTCCATTGGTGCTCTTGACATCAGAGAGCTTCCTTAGAGAAGCCAAGTTAAAAGCATGAGCATTACCTCTGGCAGTTCCTGCATTCATACGATTTCCTGTCTTAAGCACTGCTTCAAGAAGCTTCACAAAGAGTCTCTGGCTTTTAAGCTCCTTACACCCCAGTTCAAGGGTCTGCAGAGATTCCTTGATTTCTAGAATCTCAGAATCATAGTTCAACATGAATAGCATGGCATTCACGCGCTTAAATGCTGAAGGAACAGCTTTGAGGATGTGATACAGGAAAGATTCAGCTTTAGCAAGTCTTGCTGGGTCTCCATTGTATTCAAGGACAACAGATTGCTCTTCTTCTGTTGGGGAAACTCTAGCAAGCTTTTCAATGATGTCTGCATTAAGGCCTTTACCATCAATGAGTGCATCAAGAATTTCATCTTGTGAGACTGCAAGAGATTTCAAAACAATAGCTATGTTCTGTGATTTTCTAGGGTCAAGAAGGAAAATTGCTGTTGATGAGGCTATGCCATCCCTACTTGGACTCGTTGAGTGATTCTTTCCTTTTGGGGATCTTCGGTTGGTGGCGACATAACCGAAGAGAGCTTCCATAAGATCTTGATCAACACTGAAGTATTGTATCCAAAAACTTGGGATGATAAGTAAAATCTAAAATGGAGGGATCAAAATAGTAAAAAAAAAATTTCAAAATTTAATACATTAGGATTACCTAAAAGAGCCACCATCAACTTTGTCCCACACCATGGAGTGATCAGCATTAGTATTCACCTTATCCCAATGCAAAGGCTTCAGTTTCACTTGATCATTGGTTTCTGGCTTGCCTTTCCCTGAAGAGTTTCTTTGCTTACTGGTGGCTGCAACTGGCGGTTTTGCTGATGACTTCAAACTACCTGTCTTTGGTGGAGGAGGAGGAGGTGGAGCTGCACTCTTTCTAGGTGGTATTGGGGGAGGGGGAGGAGGTGCTGCTGGGCTCTTTCTGTCTGGGATTGAGGGAGAAGGAGGTGATGGTGCAGGTATATTCATTTTTGGAATTTCTGATAAGGAAGTGGAGGATGGTGTTGGTGGTGAAGGGGGAGGGGGTGGAGTGGATGGTTGAGCTGGAGAGTCTGGTTTGTTACCATTCTTGATAACAGCCTCAACTGATGCTGGAAGAGTAGGAGGAGGAGTTCTATATGGCTCATCCTCTTCTGGAAATATATTTATGTGGGAAGTTGAAGATTTCCCTCTAAGAAGAGGAATTTCTTGGATGGAGTTAGATTTTTTCACTTGATTTCCTTCATCACCATCTTCTTCTTCTTCTTTTTCTTTGTTTTTGGGACTATACAAAGCCTCCTTATGAGGATAACTTTTGGAGTTTTTCCCTTCAAGTTTTCTCCAATAAATCACATCCAAACCATCCTCATCAACAATCAGCCCTGTGACATTTCCATCAATTCTCTCAAACACATTTCCCTGAGGCACAATACGGCTATCTCCAGCAGTAGCAGTGTTGTTGTTTATCTTCTTTCTCCTCCTTTCCCTTAAGCACCTTTGAACTAAAATGAAAAGTATACCACAAAAAACTATAGTGCTTGCTGCAGTTGCAGCTACCGCCTTTGCTATCTTATCCTTTGATGAAGTACTTCCGGATGCTGCTGCCACCGGTCCTGGCGCCTGCTCTTGCATCGGCGGTGATGGTTGGGGCCTTGGTGGTGGCTGCTGTGGTGTTGGTTTTGGGGTTGAAGTTTCATTAGGATAGAAAGTTTCAATGTTCTGAGGATAACTGGTCTGGCAGTGGCAGGATGGTACTAAAAAACTGTGTAAAACAAAAACAAGGCTCAAAAGAAGCCATGATTGAAGCATCATATCCAAAGCCATGAAAGTAGAGGAAACCAGGTTTCTGAAAACAAATATGCTGTTCTTTTTTTTCTTCTGTTCATTGATAACTGTAAGTTTTGTTCTTCTTTGTCTTATCCTATTGGTTTTGTTTGCTGACACTTTCAAAAGAGTGGAAGCAGTTAATTCTTGTTGGCCTTCCGGGTCTACTTACATGCAATGGACAACATGATCCTAATCCTAGAATTGAGTAATCCATGTAGTTGAGGGCTTAGTTATTGGGTTCTCTCATTAACCCTACGCACCACGTATCGAATTCGCAGTACCGTGTATTGCATACCAGATTCATCCTAAAGAAAGTCTTGTGATAATAATATTAATATAAAAAGTGACGAATCGCGTACCAAATGACCCGTGTATCGCATACCCGATGACTATGGTTGAGGGATGATTTGGTACTTTCATAGGAAGAGTTGGTTTTGGTGTGAGTCATAATTGGACATGCAGTGCAACTATGTCGAAAGAGACTGATTTACTTTGTCAAACATAAAATTGAGGCACGCGTATGAAGTGGTGCTATCATGATTCAAGAGCTTTTCCAAATGCTATAAAACTTGTCCTACAGTCTTCCCAATGCTGACTTAGTAGCTGTCTGCACTCTGCAACAATGAAAAACTAACAACCCCTCTTAAACTATAGATTATGAAGGTTTAAAATAAGAAGAATGGGAACCGATTCCATTATAGAACATTTTGTCTGAAGGATTTAGTTGTGACTTATTGATCCTGATGGGCCATCACAATGATTAAATATTGAGGATTGAATAAAGTGGCTCACCAAATGGCTTTTAGTTAGGACAATGCAGTGACCTGGCATGCAGTGTAGTGGTTGGAAATGTAATTTTGGGGCAACCTTCATTGTTTCCCACCTTTGTTTTTTTTGTTTGGATCATGCTAACGGATGTCCTAAGGATATTGCTTAAAGAATTAAAAAAAATAAGTTTTCATTAAAAAAAAAAAATTTAAATATATCACTTCTTTAAATATTAAATACATCAATTTTCAATGAAATTTTTTTTTTTTATTACTCAATTACTATTCTAAGGGCACTCATTAATATTCTCGTGATACTTTTGATTAAAAGTTTCCTTTGATTCTGGCCTTTTGCTTGCTTGGATGTCCATGATGGTTCGATTGGTCAAGTTTATAGACCAGTCCAATGCTTAGTTCCTTATCCCCCACTCTTTTTTTTTGGTTTATATCTTATCATTATTTGTTATTTTCTGAGAAGGAAGTTGTAACCTTAGAGGACTGTTTCTAACGACCTAAAATGAAAGGGTTAAAAAAAAAACACGAAAGAGTATGACATTGACCAACCACTCTTATACTTTTACGTTGATATCTACAATGATTCATTCGTATTTTTGAACTAGTTGAGCCTTGCAGGGAGGTGAAAACCCAAACGATATGTCCGTGTGGAGGAGAGGATTCTCTCATGTGGAAAAAAAATATGAGGGGTTATGTTTTTAATTCCCACCATTCAATCCCCTCATCCCCCATTTTAAATACACACTCTCTCTCCTTCAACATTTTAAATGAGAGATTGAGATTCAACATGAGAAAACATAACATGAGGGGATCCATTCCCGTCCGTGTAGACTTAAAACCAAGGTCGGTCCGAGGTCCAAGCTAATAAAACCCTAGTTTTAGGCCTTTCAAAAAAATAATTTTTTTTAAGAAATGTTCAATTTATATCTTTTTGTATTACTATCTTTTTTGATATGTTTGGTATATCCACAAACATGATCTAGCTCATTTGGTATGAAAAATTACCATTAGTTGGAAGGTCTAAGGATCAACTTTTTGTTGTATACAAAATAATTCATAATTAATTTTGTATGATAAAATTGTTAGGTTAATTTGTTATTTTTTTTAGAAAGACCTCACCACAGAATTTACTTTAGATCTCAATAGTTGTGGTTAAATTACTTTTTTGATCCCTAATTTATTTTAATGATTAAATATCCAATTTGGTCCCTGAAATTGTAGGGTTGTATCAACTTAGTCCCCCACATTATCAATATTCCAAAATGATCCTTGGAATTTCAAAATGTAGCAAATTCATCCCTGATATTATTCACTTAGTTTCAAATCCATCCCTGACATTACCAACTTAATGTCATTATAGTCCATGCAAATATTAGCGGAGGGACGAATCTGATTAACTTTCTCTGCAATTCCAGGGATCATTTTGGAATATTGATAATATGGGGGACTAAGTTGATACGACCCTACAATTTCAGGGACCAAATTGGATATTTACTCTTATTTTAATTTATTCAAGTTGACCCATTTATTTTAAAAATATTCAAGTTTGTCCCTTACTTATCAAACGTTAATCAATTTGGTCCTTTTCATTAAGTTTCACCATTTAGTTCCGGCTAAATTACTCTTTTCGTCCCTCATTTATTTTAATTTATTCAACTTGGTCCCTCATTTGTATTAATATATATTCAATTTAACGGTGAAACTTAATGGAAAGGATCAAATTGCTTAATATTTGATAAGTAAAGAATCAACTTAAATATTTTTAAAATAGAGGAACCAAACTAAATAAATTAAAAGAAACGAGGGATCAAACAAGTAATTTAGCCTAATTGTTGGGTTGGCCCCGCTTAAAACCTGTTGTAACCTTGGACGGCTTCAAATTTACACAAGCCCACACATAATCGTGATAAAATGGAAACCCACAATGGGAAAAGGAGAATAACTTCAGCCACTATCCATGGCAGTAGCTGACAGCGCCCTCTAGAATGTATGGATGCATAATGCACCTTGCATCTCCCTCATTGATTAGACAGAAATATTGATCAACAGCCAACAATAAGTATCTCTAACTTGGTATATAACTATAAGTAATAAGTAATAGTATATGAATAGGGATCCGATCAACCTAAAAACTTGGATCAAACTATACAATCTAATCTAATAAAAAAATAATTCCTAAGATCGCTCTTAAGTGATCCTAACTGATTCTGTTATATATACATAATATGATACCGTATCAACATAGATATTCTAACAAAAGCCATCGATGCCGCAAGGAGAAAAGAGAAAATTATTTGTCCAATGACAAGAGTCAGCAAGAAAGGATGTGAAAGAGCATTTGGAGTGCTCCAATATCGATTCCCAGTTGTGCGTGGTTCTACGCGTGCTTGACATATAAATACAATGAAGCATATAATGTATGCATGCATCACATATAATGCATAACATGATTGTTGAAGACGAATGACACACATATGGTGGTAATTTTGATTACGATCATCTAGATAATGGCATCTTGTAACACCCGGGGCTGACGAGGGCGGGGAGTGATCGCCGGTGCATGAGGCACGGACAAGGAGCGGCTCCTGGCAGGCTTCTAGGCGGAGGGATACATGAATGAACCGAATTCACATCGGAATGAGAGGGATCCTGAGGCTGTGCAGGTATGGGACTATACAGTTGAAGGAAGGCTTATAAGAATTGATTTGTACTACCTATACCAACAAGATGCATCTTCTTTTCGGTAGCCCATCACTTAAGAACTCCAAAGTTAAGCGTGCTTGACTTGGACTAATTCTGGGATGGGTGACCTCCTGGGAAGTTTTCCTAGGAAGCGTGTGAGTGAGGACAAAGCAAACTGAAGAGACCCGTGTTGGTTTGTGGGGACAGTCGGCAATCCTTAAAGCAGTCCGTGCCGTTAGAAGTGGTATCAGAGCTGGTCGAGTCTTTCGGGAATCCTTGGGGAATAGGTCTGTTGTGTTTGCTGTTGTGTGATCTCTGTATTCGCGAGGCGATAGTGATTCGCGTCGCGAGCCCGAGAAGTTTCTTAAGGCATGTTCTCTGTCTCGCGCAGCGAATGTGAAGTCGCGTCGCGAGGCAGGGAGATGATGCTCTGTTTCTCGGGTATGTTCTCTGCGTCGCGTAGCGAAACGGATTTCGCGTCGCGAGGCAGAGGAGGGGAGTTACATGTTCTCTGGATCGCGTAGCGAACCAAAATTCGCGTCGCGAGCCAGAGAAATGGTGCTCTGTCTCTCAGGTAGGTCCTCTGCGTCGCGTGGCGAATTGAGTTCGCGTCGCGAGACAGAGGAGTGGAGTTGCATGGTCTCTGATTCGCGAAGCGAAACGTATTTCGCGTCGCGAGGCAGAGAAGCTTTCTAGATGTGTTCTCTGCATCGCGTGGCGAATGGGATTCGCGACGCGAGGCAGAGGAGTGGTGTCTCGGACAGGACCCCTGTTTCGCGTAGCGAACTGGATTTCGCGTCGCGAAGCAGAGGGCACGTTTTCTTATCGCGGGGCGAATGAACTTTCGCGTCGCGAGGCCGAGAGTTATGTAGGCTTCCTGGATCGCGAGGCGAAGGAGTGTTCGCGTCGCGAGTCCGAGGAGCTGTTCCTTGTTTCTCGGGCAGACTCTCTGGTTTGCGTAGCGAATCTTTTTCGCGTAGCGAAACCAAGGGTTGAGATGTTACTGCTCTTGGATATGTTGTATGTCTATAACTGCTTATTTGCTTTATTTTCTGGTTGCTATTTGACTGAATTTGGGCCTTGTAGGTCAGATATGGAACTAGAAATTGGAGCAGAAGCAGGACGTGGACGTGGACGTGGACGTGGACGTGGACGTGGTCGCGGTCGGGGAGCTGGCGCCCAAGCTGAGGATGTTGCTGGAGCAACTGGAATGGATTTTGCTGCTCAGGCAATGGCTAACATGGCTGCGGCTATTGCTGTCCAAACTGCAACCATGAACGACCACAATGCTCAGGAACAACTTCGTGCTGACCAGGCCGTTGAGGGTCGAAGCTTGACTACTTTCAGGCGTCAGAATCCGCCACAATTTTCTGGTGACGTGGATCCTGAGAAAGCTAATCTTTGGATTCATGAAGTCGAGAAAATTTTTGAGTTGATACGTAGTCCCGAAGAAGTGAAGGTGCCATATGCCACATTCCTACTGATAGGAGATGCGGAGTATTGGTGGAAAGGAACGAAACAACTACTGGAGGCAAATCACGAGGTAATTTCGTGGACGCTGTTTAAGGATCGCTTTTTGGGAAAGTATTTCCCTCAGAGTGCAAGAGCAGAGAAGGAGCAGGAATTCTTGCGACTACAACAGAGAGATATGTCAGTCGGAGAATATGCAGCTAAGTTCGAATCGTTGGCCAAGTATTTCCGTTTCTTTCAGAATAACCCTGAGGAAGAATGGAAATGCGAAGCTTTTGAGAGAGGACTGCGGTATGAGATAAAAGAGTCGGTCCTACCGCAAGGAATTAGAAATTTTCAAGCGCTCGTTGAGAAAAGCAGACAAATAGAACTAATGAAGCGTGGGAGAGACAACAGAGAGAACGTCGGAGGGCCTTTCCGATTCAAGGGTCAATATCAGGACCAGAGAGGGAAACAAGTTCAGAAGAAACCATATTCTCGACCACCTGGGAACTTCCAGAAGCAACCTTATCGACCTGTTGCTCGTGCGTCAGGTAGTGGAGGCCGAGGAGGTCAAAACCAAGATAGGAAGTGTTTTAAGTGCGGAGATCCATCGCATTTTGCGAACAACTGTACCGTGAGAAGTGGTCATTGCTACCGTTGTGGACAACCAGGTCACTTTGCCAAGGATTGTAGAGCCCAGAATCCAGTCCAAACTGCGGAAAGGAGTGGTGGAGCCAAACGACCGACGGCTAGGGGAAGAGTTTATACCCTGAGTGGTGCTGAGGCTTCGAACTCCGAAGATCTGATACAGGGTGTGGGTGACATAGACGGTAATCTCTTATTAGTGCTCTTTGATTCAGGTGCAACCCATTCATTCATTTCTATGGATTGTGTGAAACGTTTAGAGTTATCTGTTTCTTCCTTGTCATTTGATTTAATTGTTTCTACACCAACTGCTGAACCTGTTGTTGTGAATTCCATATGTCTAGACTGTCCTATTGTTATCCAGGATAGACATTTTCTTGTTGACTTAATATGTTTGCCTTTAATACAATTAGATGTAATTTTGGGCATGGATTGGTTATCTTCCAACCAGATCCTATTAGATTGTGCACATAAAACCCTAGTTTTTCCTAGTACTGAGATTTCTGGATTTTTAACCGCCAACCATGTTAGAACTTCTTCGAAAGAAGGAGATCCGAAATACGTGCTTTTAACCAACTTTGAAGTCGAGGGGAAGACCGAGCTGAGTCAGATACCTGTTGTGAGAGATTTTCCCGAGGTGTTTCCAGAGGATGTTCCAGGTTTGCCACCTGTGAGGGACATAGAATTCTCCATCGATCTGATCCCAGGAACCGGACCGATATCGATAGCTGCATATCGAATGTTGCCTACTGAGCTTGTTGAGTTAAAGACACAAGTCGAGGACTTGTTATCGAAGCAGTTCATCAGACCAAGTGTTTCGCCATGGGGAGCGCCGGTTCTCTTAGTGAGAAAGAAGGACGGAGGTTCGAGACTTTGTGTGGACTATCGTCAGCTGAACAAGGTTACGATCAAGAACAAGTATCCGTTGCCTAGGATTGATGACTTGATGGATCAACTGCGAGGAGCTGCTGTTTTCTCGAAGATCGACTTAAGGTCAGGATACCACCAGATTCGAGTGAAAACGGAGGATATACCAAAGACCGCTTTTAGAACTCGTTACGGACATTACGAGTATCTCGTGATGCCTTTTGGAGTGACAAACGCACCTGCTGTTTTCATGGACTACATGAATCGGATTTTTCGTCCGTTTCTTGATAAGTTTGTTGTAGTGTTCATAGACGATATTCTAGTTTATTCTAAGAATCGTGAAGAACACGAGGAGCATTTACGGCAAGTCCTTCATGTTTTGCGGGAAAAGATGTTATATGCGAAACTCTCTAAGTGTGAGTTTTGGCTTGAAGAAGTCGGATTTTTGGGTCATGTTATCACAAAACAAGGAATTTCTGTGGACCCTGCTAAAGTAGAAGCCGTACTTTCTTGGGAAAAACCAAAGACTGTAACCGAGATAAGAAGTTTTGTTGGATTAGCCGGTTACTACCGAAGGTTTATTGAAGGATTCTCTAAGATTGTGTCACCATTGACTCAATTGACGAGGAAAGATCAACCTTTTGTTTGGACTGATCAGTGTGAAGAAAGTTTTCAAAAGATTAAGGAACTTCTGACTACTTCACCAGTGTTGATACTTCCAGAACCGAGTGAACCTTATGAAGTATATTGTGATGCTTCACATCAAGGTCTAGGTTGTGTGCTGATGCAACACCGCAAAGTGGTGGCTTATGCATCACGACAGTTAAAGATTCATGAAAAGAATTATCCCACTCATGACCTAGAATTAGCTGCAGTGGTTTTTGCACTAAAGATATGGAGACACCATCTGTATGGTGCAAAGTTCGATGTCTTCAGTGATCACAAGAGTTTGAAATATCTGTTCGACCAGAAGGAGCTCAATATGAGGCAAAGACGATGGATGGAGTTTTTAAAAGATTACGACTTCACGTTGCAATACCATCCAGGGAAGGCGAACGTCGTGGCAGATGCTTTGAGCCGGAAAGCCGTTCATATTTCAACTATGATGGTGAGAGAATTGAAACTGATTTAAGAGTTTCGTGATCTGAACTTGGGAGTAGAAATAAGTCCTAAGAAACTAAGCTTTGGAATGCTTAAGATCTCTAATGGTTTGATGGAAGAGATACGTGAGCAACAAGCTACTGATGAATCTCTTCAAGAGAAAAGGGTGTTGGTGGAACAAGGGAGAGCTAGTGAGTTTACTTTGGGAGCAGATGGAATCTTAAGGTGTAATGGACGAGTTTGTGTGCCCAACAACACGGAGATGAGAAAGATGATTCTCGAAGAGTCCCGCAAGAGTGGATTGAGTATGCATCCTGGTGCAACCAAGATGTATCAGGACATGAAACAAAGATTTTGGTGGCCAGGTATGAAGAAACAGGTTGCAGAATACGTTGCATCGTGTCTAACTTGTCAGAAAGCAAAAGTAGAACATCAGAGACCTGGAGGGATGTTGCAATCCCTAGATGTACCGGAATGGAAATGGGAGAGTATCTCTATGGATTTCGTAGTGAGTTTACCCCGAACACCAAGGAACTTTGATTCGATTTGGGTAATCGTGGATAGGTTGACGAAATCGGCACATTTCTTACCTGTGAAGACAAACTACACAGTAGCAAAGTTGACTGAGGTGTACATAAGAGAGGTAATTAGATTACACGGAATACCCTCGAGTATTGTTTCGGATCGAGATCCGAAGTTTACATCGCGTTTTTGGGAAAGCTTACATCAAGCTTTGGGGACTAAGTTACGTCTAAGTTCAGCATACCATCCCCAGACGGATGGACAAACAGAACAAACGATTCAATCGTTAGAAGATTTGCTAAGAGCTTGTGTGTTAGATAATCGAGGAAGTTGGGATGAACTGTTACCTCTGATTGAATTTACGTATAATAACAGTTATCACTCAAGCATAGGGATGGCACCCTATGAGGCTCTGTATGGGAGGAAGTGTCAAACTCCTCTTTGTTGGTATCAGGATGGAGAGAGTACAATTCTAGGACCCGAGGTTGTGCAAGAGACGACTGATAAAGTCAAACAGATTCGGGAAAGAATGAGGATATCTCAGAGCAGACAGAAGAGTTATTCGGATAAGCGAAGACGACCTCTCGAATTTCAAGAAGGCGATCATGTGTTTCTGAGAGTCAATCCAATGACTGGGGTAGGTCGGGTAATGAAATCCAGAAAACTCACTCCTAAATTCATTGGACCATACCAAATTCTTCGGCGTATTGGTCCAGTAGCGTATCAAATTGCTTTACCTCCTTTTCTTTCAAATTTACATAATGTCTTTCATGTTTCACAATTGAGGAAGTATATTCCTGATCCATCTCATGTAATTGAACCTGATCAAGTACCCTTGAAAGAGAATCTGTCTTATGAGACCGCACCTGTAAGGATTGAGGACAAGAGAGTCAGACAACTGAGGGGAAAACAAATCTCTTTAGTCAAGGTTATTTGGGATGATACAACTGGAGAAGCAACTTGGGAAACTGAGGACAACATCAGAGAGCAATATCCTTATCTGTTCACAGGTATGCAATTTCGAGGACGAAATTATTTTAAGGGGGATAGTAATGTAACACCTCGATTTTTCGTGCTTTCTAAGGACGATAAACTCAATTAATGAGTTTATATTTTTATCTGTGTCTTAGAAAATGATTTTGGGAAAACTAAGATCATAGTCTTGTTTTATAAAATCGTAGGATCTTTCGGTTAAGTTTTGGGTCGAAAACTCAAACGAAAACCGATCTACGTTTTTCAGATGATAGTGTTTTCTACTATCACGACCTAATCTGGACTAACGAACGAAACCATTAGTCTTAGAATATATTCCTCTATCTTTTTCCTAAAATGTGTCCTGACGTCCAAAAATATAAATAATATTTTATATTCGGGCCGATAATCGATCGAGGAGGCGATTCGAGCTGTCTTAGGGTTTTTCGAGACCCACGATCAGATGTTTTTCATACCAAAATTGTATCAAGTTATTTGAGGAATTCATACGAGTGTCGGGACGATTCCAAATATCGGGATGTGAATTGACCAAATTGCCCTTGGTTAATTTTATTACCAATTTACCTTTCCTATTATTAAACTAATAAACTCACAAATATCTAATAAATCCCACCCTTATCTCTTCCCATTTTTCGGTAATCTCTCTCTCTCCTCAACTCACTTCATCTTCTTCTTTTCTCTTCCTTTCTCTTCTTTCTCTTTTCTCCTCAAAATCTCCATTTTTGGAGGTGGAAAGCTTGAGTTTTTGTGGAGCAAACTTCACCAAACTTGGAGTGGATCATCATAAGAGGTATTAGCACAACTCTATCTCTCTCAATCTCTCCTTTCTCTCCTCATATTTTCATGATCAAGGATGTTAGGGTTTTGTCCCTAAAATCTTTGAAAATCCATGAAAAATTGTAGGAAAATCGTATCTATACCAAACCAGTTTCTATGGCCTAGGTTCATGACATACTTGTATGATCTAAGAGCTTAAAGCCAAGAAATCCCTCTAGCTATGTTTTCTAGGTAGGGGCCGAAACCCCCCTATGTGTGTAGGGTGGGGTTTTGGTTGGTTTTTGATGATCTGATCTGATATCTAGGGCTGTCACACTTAGTTAGGGTGTTATCCGGAAAATGAGAAATTTTGGAGCTCCCTAGCTATTTTTAGTGTAATAGGGCCGAACCCTAGGGGTGGTGCATTAGGAGAAATCTTCGTTTTGTAAGTTAATGCCGATATGTTTTACGTGTATGTAGTGATCGGCAGCGTGTTGGGACGAGAAACAAGTTGATCGGGTGTTCTGAATTGAACTGGGAGCTACAAGAGGTAAGGGGATAAACCTGAGGAATTCCATTTCCGACGGCTATGTGCTGCATCGGTGTTTGTACTGTATTTGTATTGTATTTAAATAGTTATATCATGATGTTAGTTAATTTCTTGATTGACTGCTGTTGATTGGAATATGCATTGATGTGCTGATGTATTGATGTAACTGTTGATATAGTTGAATGCATGTTATACTTGCTGAATGGTTACATGGATGTAATGTGTGTCCTGCTGTGGGATTTAGGCATTAGAGGACCTAATTTTGATTAGGATCCGACATCGTGTAACTTAAAAGCTTTAAAAGTCTGAAATGTGTTTTGATAAGGAAAAGTGAAGTTTAAAAGCAAATAGGGCATTAGAAACCTTCACTATGTCTTAATTTGATAAGAAAACCCTTTTGAGTAATGTGGTTTCCGAAGTCATACTGAGTTTATTCAAGAAAAATGAGTTTGTGCAAGTTTTGTTTTAAGTTCGTATTTTACCGAAAAACAACGAAAGAAAAAGAGATGGTCTCTGGACCAAGTTTTGTTTTATGGAAAACCGATCCCGATGACCTTGTGTAAGTATCGGAGATTTTGGGTTTTGGTTTTCGAGTTTTCAAGGAAAGTGGTTTTAAAGCTTAAAGCGTAGAAACTAGAAACCGAGACGTCGGGGTTCTAGGGTTCTGCAGAACACGTGGATCAAGGATCCGTGTTAGTTGTGGTCCTGTCGGCTTAGGGACAATCTTTGTGGTCCTGTAAGCTTGAGGATGTTTTTATGATCTTGAATCCGGCGTCCTTGACTGGTGCATCGGTTAGGGATGTTGGGATTTGAGTTGTTTTGGACTAAGTGTCCTCTTTTGAGAAAATGTGTTTTGAGGCTTAAAGAGTCTAAGACATTATGGTGGTTGTTAGCGTTGATGCTACAACGAGGAAACATTGATGCGACAAAGATCAATTATCGGAAACTAGATAGGTTTCTCATGCATTAAATGCGGGGCAGACGTGCCGTGAAACGGGGGACCTTGGTAAGCAAGGAGAACCTGAGATGACTTATTTGTCATGACATTGTGCCTTGATGGACAATGGTGTCATATGTGTTATTGTGCCTTAAGTTGGGCAATATAATATGACCATATTATTCTGGAGTACTTTTGATTGCGCCCCCATGTGAGAATCGCGTAGTGTCATGGGATTCAAAGTACTCGTCCTTGGGCCAAATATTGGTGAAAATCTTTGGAGCCTGATCAGCTCGTTTCGAATGGTGATGGGATTTCCGGAAATCTAGTAATCTAGTGTGAATATTAGTTGAGGTATATGGAAGTGCCATGCATACGTTTAGGAGATAACGTTGATTGTAGGGTACGAAGCCCTTGTGCATATACCGTCATTTGTATCTGATGATATATGCATGTTATATGATGATTTGAGTGAGTCACAGTATATGAGTCTGTTGTGTGGATTGGGCCGTTACAAAACTTCTAACGACACGGACTGCTTTAAGGATTGCCGACTGTCCCCACAAACCAACACGGGTCTCTTCAGCGTGCTTTGTCCTCACTCACACGCTTCCTAGGAAAACTTCCCAGGAGGTCACCCATCCCAGAATTAGTCCAAGTCAAGTACGCTTAACTTTGGAGTTCTTAAGTGATGGGCTACCGAAAAGAAGATGCATCTTGTTGGTATAGGTAGTACAAATCAATTCTTATAAGCCTTCCTTCAACTGTATAGTCCCATACCTGCACAGCCTCAGGATCCCTCTCATTCCGATGTGAATTCGGTTCATTCATGTATCCCTCCGCCTAGAAGCCTGCCAGGAGCCGCTCCTTGTCCGTGCCTCATGCACCAGCGATCACTCCCCGCCCTCGTCAGCCCCGGGTGTTACATGCCCACCAGCTTCCGCTTGGTTCGTCCCCGAACCACACCGTACTGGGAGAGGTCCGCTCTGATACCATTTGTAACGGCCCAATCCACACAACAGACTCATATACTGTGACTCACTCAAATCATCATATAACATGGCATATATCATCAGATACAAATGACGGTATATGCACAAGGGCTTCGTACCCCACAATCAACGTTATCTCCTAAATGTATGCATGGCACTTCCATATACCTCAACTAATATTCACACTAGATTACTAGATTTCCGGAAATCCCATCACCATTCGAAACGAGCTGATCAGGCTCCAAAGATTTTCACCAATATTTGGCCCAAGGACGAGTACTTTGAATCCCATGACACTACGCGATTCTCACATGGGGGCGCAATCAAAAGTACTCCAGAATAATATGGTCATATTATATTGCCCAACTTAAGGCACAATAACACATATGACACCATTGTCCATCAAGGCACAATGTCATGACAAATAAGTCATCTCAGGTTCTCCTTGCTTACCAAGGTCCCCCGTTTCACGGCACGTCTGCCCCGCATTTAATGCATGAGAAACCTATCTAGTTTCCAATAATTGATCTTTGTCGCATCAATGTTTCCTCGTTGTAGCATCAACGCTAACAACCACCATAATGTCTTAGACTCTTTAAGCCTCAAAACACATTTTCTCAAAAGAGGACACTTAGTCCAAAACAACTCAAATCCCAACATCCCTAACCGATGCACCAATCAAGGACGCCGGATTCAAGATCATAAAAACATCCTCAAGCTTACAGGACCACAAAGATTGTCCCTAAGCCGACAGGACCACAACTAACACGGATCCTTGATCCACGTGTTCTGCAGAACCCTAGAACCCCGACGTCTCGGTTTCTAGTTTCTACGCTTTAAGCTTTAAAACCACTTTCCTTGAAAACTCGAAAACCAAAACCCAAAATCTCCGATACTTACACAAGGTCATCGGGATCGGTTTTCCAAAAAACAAAACTTGGTCCAGAGACCATCACTTTTTCTTTCGTTGTTTTTCGATAAAATACGAACTTAAAACAAAACTTGCACAAACTCATTTTTCTTGAATAAGCTCAGTATGACTTCGGAAACCACATTACTCAAAAGGGTTTTCTTATCAAATTAAGACATAGTGAAGGTTTATAATGCCCTATTTGCTTTTAAACTTCACTTTTCCTTATCAAAACACATTTCAGACTTTTAAAGCTTTTAAGTTACACGATGTCGGATCCTAATCAAAATTAGGTCCTCTAATGCCTAAATCCCACAGCAGGGCACACATTACATCCATATAACCATTCAGCAAGTATAACATGCATTCAACTATATCAACAGTTACATCAATACATCAGCACATCAATGCATATTCCAATCAACAGCAGTCAATCAAGAAATTAACTAACATCATGATATAACTATTTAAATACAATACAAATACAGTACAAACACCGATGCAGCACATAGCCGTCGGAAATGGAATTCCTCAGGTTTATCCCCTTACCTCTTGTAGCTCCCAGTTCAATTCAGAACACCCGATCAACTTGTTTCTCGTCCCAACACGCTGCCGATCACTACATACACGTAAAACATATCGGCATTAACTTACAAAACGAAGATTTCTCCTAATGCACCACCCCTAGGGTTCGGCCCTATTACACTAAAAATAGCTAGGGAGCTCCAAAATTTCTCATTTTCCGGATAACACCCTAACTAAGTGTGACAGCCCTAGATATCAGATCAGATCATCAAAAACCAACCAAAACCCCACCCTACACACATAGGGGGGTTTCGGCTCCTACCTAGAAAACATAGCTAGAGGGATTTCTTGGCTCTAAGCTCTTAGATCATACAAGTATGTCATGAACCTAGGCCACAGAAACTGGTTTGGTATAGATACGATTTTCCTACAATTTTTCATGGATTTTCAAAGATTTTAGGGACAAAACCCTAACATCCTTGATCATGAAAATATGAGGAGAGAAAGGAGAGATTGAGAGAGATAGAGTTGTACTACTACCTCTTATGATGATCCACTCCAAGTTTGGTGAAGTTTGCTCCACAAAAACTCAAGCTTTCCACCTCCAAAAATGGAGATTTTGAGGAGAAAAGAGAAAGAAGAGAAAGGAAGAGAAAAGAAGAAGATGAAGTGAGTTGAGGAGAGAGAGAGATTACCGAAAAATGGGAAGAGATAAGGGTGGGATTTATTAGATATTTGTGAGTTTATTAGTTTAATAATAGGAAAGGTAAATTGGTAATAAAATTAACCAAGGGCAATTTGGTCAATTCACATCCCGATATTTGGAATCTTCCCGACACTCGTATGAATTCCTCAAATAACTTGATACAATTTTGGCATGAAAAACATCTGATCGTGGGTCTCGAAAAACCCTAAGACAGCTCGAATCGCCTCCTCGATCGATTATCGGCCCGAATATAAAATATTATTTATATTTTTGGACGTCAGGACACATTTTAGGAAAAAGATAGAGGAATATATTCTAAGACTAATGGTTTCGTTCGTTAGTCCAGATTAGGGTCGTGATAGTAGAAAACACTATCATCTGAAAAACGTAGATCGGTTTTCGTTTGAGTTTTCGACCCAAAACTTAACCGAAAGATCCTACGATTTTATAAAACAAGACTATGATCTTAGTTTTCCCAAAATCATTTTCTAAGACACAGATAAAAATATAAACTCATTAATTGAGTTTATCGTCCTTAGAAAGCACGAAAAATCGGGGTGTTACACATCTCAATAACGAAAGTATCTAATGGTCCTCATCCCATTCATGCAACATACCTGCAAAGGAGAGCACATTTTCGTGAAAAACAAAACCATTGTCAGCTTCAACCTGGGGCATATTTGGGAACGTTTCGGACATGAGAATAATGAAAACTAACTTTTATATTTCTCATCATCATGTATTTCTCATCGTTATGTATTTCTCATCATATTTATATTTTTTTTGATCAAACGGAAAAACATCATATTTATATAATTATATGTATTTCTCTTCGTTTTTAACTTATTATGATAAAAATTAATTAAAATAAATATATTATATTTTTTAAAATATTTAATATATTTTTATGTATTAATTAATATAAATTAAGATAAATGAATTGATTTTTTTATTTGAAAAAAAATTGAGTGTAAATAAAAAATTATAAAAGTGTGGGTTGCTTAAAAATTTCACCATTGGAGTAAAATATGGATGGGTTACTTAACTATGATGTCGCATAGTTGGGGTCACTTGGTAATGACTATGAAACCCAAAATTGGTTCCTTAGAAACTTGCTATTGGAGATACAATTAGAGAAACAGTTAAGGAACATAAGCCAATTTACTACGCTAACAAGGTCTTTCAAGGACCTAAGGTCCACTAACAAAAGATTGAAAGAAAACGGTTTGTTCAAGATGCTAACCACAAATTTTAAAAGGGCTTCATTTACTTTTTACAGGAGTTGCTTAAAAGAATCATGTATACTAAGGTTGTTAAACTTCAGAATTTAGGTAAATTCATAAGCCTTGGCAAACTTGAGTAGTTGTAAACATGTAAGGGCTCATTTGGTGGTACGGATAGGATATGAGAGTTTGATAAGTATAAGATAGAATATGAACATGATAAGTTCTTATCCTATCCAATGTTTGATATGCTTTAGATAATGATAGGATATGATATAAAATATCCATAAATTACAAAATTACCCTTATATCAAAATTACATTTTTTTCAAAAATAAATTTTATTATTATTTGGTTTTTTTATACATTTAAATTAAAAAATATAAAAAATATTTGATAATATATATTTTTGACTCTTTAATTATACATTAATCAATTTTTTAAATTATAAAAATTAACTTTTGATATTTTTTCACATTTTATAAAAATTGCTAATTAAATCACATATTTTAATTAGTAATAAGGTTGACTAATTAAGTTTGAAAACATAATTAAATAACAACATTAAGGGTAAGGGATAAAAAAGAAAACACTTTCTTATCATATTCTGCTGGTTCTAACTCAACCTCTCCCTCAGGATAGAATTATAACCAAGTAGCAGGATATGATAAGCTAACAGGATAAGCTTATGATATTATGTTGGCTCACCAAATTACGGATTAAAGCAGGATATGATAGTTTATCCTATCATGCCCCCTTGTCCTGACCACCAAACGGGTCTTAAAAGTTTACATATTTCAAAAATAATATTTAAAAAACATATCTTATTAACCAAACATAAACATATATTATTACCAAAATATAATTAAAAAGTATATTCATAATTCATATTGAACATCATAGTTTTATGACAATGTAAATGAAAAAATTGAAGAAATGTAACTAAATATTTGGTCCAGCTGTTATTATAAGCTTCGCTCTTGTATTATTTGTAGTTTGACAAAATGAAAAAGACAACAATATTGGGTGTGTTTGGTTTAACGTTCGCAAAACTGAGTTTTGATAAACTGAGTTTACAAACTGGATTTTGATTAAAAGTGAGTTTGTAGTAATTGATTTATGTTTCGATATTTTATTGTTAAAAGTAGTTTTGGTAGAATGAATGTTGTTTGGATTGCGTCATTTAAACTGACTTTTGAATATGTAGTTACAAAAATGCCCTTCAACTTTTAGATGAGTAGGAAAAGTGATTAATTTTTAAGGGTAGTATAATAAAAGTAGTGGTTGAAAAAACCCAAACTGAGTTTTGACAAACGCAAAAGCAACAAATTTTTGCTTTTACCCAAACCCAAGTTTGACCCTAAAATTAATTGTGTCAACTGAAAACCAAACATCATAACAAAATAACAAAATTAATTTTGGAGCTACAGACATACATTTGCCCTTGACAAACGGTACTCACTACACCAAAATAGGGAAAAATTGATGCAACATTCACCAGCGTTTTCCCGTAAAACGCTAGAAAATATGAGGCGGAGAAGTATTACTAGCGCTTTCTTTGGTAAGTGCTAGCAAATTATTGGGATTTACCAGCGCTTTTTTAACTAAGCGAAAGCAAATCTCTGACATTGAGTATTGCCAGCGCTTTTCCAAATAAACGCTGGTAAAGGACAAACACATTTGCCAGCGCTTCCTTAGGAAAGCGCTGGTAATTACCAGCGCTTTCCTAAGGAAGCGCTGGCAAATGTGTTTGTCCTTTACCAGCGTTTATTTGGAAAAGCGCTGGTAATTGTCAATTTCTATATATGTATAATTTTTTGATTTATATTACTGATCAGTACTCGATCTATTACCAGCGCTTTCCTAAGGAAGCGCTGGCAAATGTGTTTGTCCTTTACCAGCGTTTATTTGGAAAAGCGCTGGTAATTGTCAATTTCTATATATGTATAATTTTTTGATTTATATTACTGATCAGTACTCGATCTTCACTTCGCGCGCGCGCTTTCAGTAATAGTATCTTCACATGCACAGTACTCTCACCGCGAACTCAAACCTCCTCATCTTCTTCACAGTCGCGAACTGAACCCTCCTCATCTCCTCCACAACCGCGAACTCAACCCCTCTCCTCCACCACAGCGACCCTCAATCCGCTCCCCACAACCGCGCGTCCACAACCCTCTCCTCCACGGTGAGAACGAAGGTTGCCACGTGAGCTGAACTACACCTCGTGCTTTCCCAACAAATTATCCAAGCTTTTCAGATTTTTTATTTATTTTGTTTTTTAATTTTCAGTCTTCCAGCTAGCGTGGTTTACAGAGAACAACAAAGTAACAAAACAACCACAAAATTGATGCAGCTTTAGATCAATCTCTCTCTTCGCTCAGCACTCACGACCTAAGCACTCACGCTCAGCACCTTCGCGAAACCTCACGGTTCTCTCCTCAAACCCTCTTCTCAACAGATGTATTCCCATCATTGAAGCATACATTTTGGGTGCATATTCATTATTATTCTGTGGGGTCAGTCATGCATTTTGGAACATATCCATCTCTTGGATAATTGCTTATATGTTCATTTTTATCCAACTTGTGTTTACTCTACATGTTGCACTGCATCTTCTACTACTCTTTTAATTTGCCAAAAGATGGAGTAGGTCCCTTTGGATTTTGCTACTGACCAAAAGGGTTTTACATAAACTTTAGAGTCTAAGTTAGATTAGTTCCCTAATCAAGGTAGAATTTTAGGTTAATTAGAACTTAGTTTTTGAATTCTACTTACTTGGACTTTCCAAATTAATATGTTTTCCCCAAATCTCTAATTGGGATGGAATGTTGTATATGAGTTAGGTCTCTGTTTGAATCCTTAATGAAACTTGACTTCTCATTGTCTTAGCCTTGTAGGCAGGTTAGGCTACTAATTAACTACGGCTCTAAGAGCACAAGAATTCTAAATGGATTTTAACTTTCACTCAAGAGTTTTCAAGCAAATTCTAAATCTTTTTCTAAGCTTGGAACCTAGGTGGACTTATAAGTGGATCAACTTCTCATCAAATTCTTCGTTTTTCTCTCTTCCTCAGTTCCTCATCTTTCTCTTCCTTGATTTTGACTATTAGGTTTTCTTTTTCTTTCTTTTCTCTGCTAACTTGCAAAGACCTAAACATCTTAATATTTCTCTTGTTGTTTGGCTTCAGGTGATAGACAAATCTTTTGGATTTGATACTGCTGTCGATAGAACAAGCCCAGAGAGCCATAAACGCTACACGTGGAGTCGGAATTGTTAAGCTAATCGGCGGATACCTTGGTAAACAATACTAAACAAATACTCCATTTTGTATTTTGATCTCTTTTTTTTTTTTTTTGTATCACAATTTCTGATTTTTTAAATAATATTAGTTATTGAGATGACAAACTGTAGTTCTCAGTAAAACACAAACTGAACCTAAATAATAATTCTAAATAACTATGATCTAGTTGGCTCTGATATCAAAATCTAAACTAATAAAACAATAACCATGGTGTTGTCTGATTTTTGTGACAGAAATAGATAGTTTTAGTTAAGAATATTCGATTAATTTTGTGATCTTGTGCTACAATAGTCACGGTCTTATCTGATTTTGTTTGGGGCTTTACCCAGGTTGTGCTTGCGCGAGGAGCTTGAGGTATTTTTTTCTTTTTTCTTCTTTTTCCTCTCTACCCTCTCTCCCCACTGTCACTGCCACCACCAGATTGGGAAAGAAAAAAATGTGTCACAATTGTGTAGATAAGCTCTGTTGCATATGTATTGTACATTTGTGGTTCTGCTTTACTGAGAAAATGTCTGTGTGATGATAAGATAGAAAATTTATAGTTATCTTCAATTTTATTGCAACAAGTGGCCTTCTACTTAATTCGGCAAGTAATCCACAAGTGTAAGGACTTGTTTATGTACATTAAGTAGCTCTTAGTATTCCCGATTAAAGCCCTTCAGATTTGGCAATGGAACCTCTATCATTGTTTATAGACTAGCTCCATAAAGATTAGCATGTGGTTTTGACCTTAGCAACTAATAAAATGCATATAACCCAGGAGAATTCCATTTCTATAATGATTAAATGAATATCTAAATTGACATTAGCTACTTGTGGCTACTCTTTTAGGATCTTTTTATTTGTTAAAATGTTCACCACTCACCAGAAATTATTACATGAACATGAACCATGCCTGAAATGATGGAATCTGATTTTATCCCTAACTATTAGTTCCCTACTGTAAGCCTCTGAAACCAGCTTTGCCATATGGTGACAATCCACACACATTCTAAGGTTCTTCACTATTCTTATGGTTACTCCAGGTACTGTACTAATAAGGGCATAGGCAATAGCCAATTTCTCACTATGCCTGTAGAGTGCAGTCTCCTTATCCTCTTCCCCTATATCAAGGAAAAAAATATACCTCAAGGAAAAAAACCTCACGGTTTCTCTTTTATTTTCCTTGAGGTATATTCTTGCTATGAGAATGTGTTGTAGAAGGTATATTTGTGTTTCTGTGTTTTGTACTTTAATTGACATGTCTTCCAGATTTCGAATTTGCTTTTCTCATTTTGTATACACTTAGCAGTGGATCCCTGAACTCCAACATTTTGCTCCTGGTGTCCCAGTGGTACTAGTTGGAACCAAATTGGGTAAGTCATCAAGCACTGTTCTTAAATTCTTAAATTGGGTAACTAAAATATTCTTGAGTTTAATGATTATTATTATAGTCAAACTGATTTAATAATAATGTGACATGTGATATAATGAAAATTAAACTCATTTATTTTTTGTTTCTCATTTATATATTCTAAAATGTGATAATTGAAGCAGCACATTACCAAGCGGGAATCACTTAGAAGAAATTCGTTCATGGAGTGATAGGGACATCCCATTTCTCACATATCGAAATAGGTTAGTTTTCTTCTCTTTCATGCTGTCCGTGGTTCTGCTTTTGGTCTCACCTTCTTTGTCTAATTTTACCTTTACTTTATCTTTGTCACTTGATAATCTGCAGTTTTGGTCATGTCTTGATTTTCTTATTGTCTACCACAGATTTCTTACTCCTACCAGGTATTTATCTTTTTTTAATCTCTTATAAGCAGTATAATCATTAGACATATTTATTTTTATCGGTGTACACATGCATTAACCTTAGTTTCCTGTTCAATAATGATTTGTATATTGTTTTTGACACAATATACAAGTTGTTCTTGAATTGTCCAAAGTGGACAGTCTAAGAATGTAAAATCGCATTCAATCCATATTATTGTATGTCTTAATCATTAGCTTCTTGATCTAAGAATGTCATTGGTTTGTATTTTCTCATTGTTCTCTGTGTACATACCTAATTTGGGTCGTAATACCACCTGAATTAAGTTGTGTGCTTGGAGAACTAAGGGGAAATGCTGCCGAAATTTTCTTAGAACAAGAAGTAATTAAGACATATATACAATAATATAATGCGAAGTTTACAATCTTGGATAGGATAGGACCCCACCCTTTAGTATGAAGTAGACATGCATCATGCATGCATGTAGTACTATTGAATGTAGATGTCAACCTCTTTAAACTCAAAATAATTGCTGTAGATCGGGAAAATATGGATCGAAAGTGGATGTCTGCCAATCGTTTGTCGAAGGAATATAAGGACGGAGTGCAAGATTTTATTAGGTTTGCAGTTGGACACGCAGAAAACCCTAGTAGAATCATATGTCCATGTTTAGGTTGTTGTTATACAAGACGAGTTAGTGTACCTGACTTGGAAGGACATTTAATATGCAATGGAATTGATCAAAGTTATACTTGTTGGACAAAGCATGGTGAGACCAGAGGTGAATCTAGTGATATGGGGAATAGTGGGAAATATGCGTCAAATGATGCCAATACAAATACATATGAGGGCGATCGTTTTGAAGAGATGGCAAACGTGGTTGAAGAAGATCTTCGTGATTGTCCTCAAATGTTTGAGAAGTTGATAAGTGATGCAGAGAAACCGTTGTATGAGGGTTGTACTAAATTCACAAGATTGTCGGCGATGTTAAAGTTGTTTAACTTGAAATCGGGCAATGGATGGACTGATAAGAGCTTTAATGACTTACTCACACTATTGAAATCTATGTTGCCGGAGGATAATGTGCTTCCTAGTCGGACATATGAGGCTAAACAAATGTTGCGCTCTATTGGCATGAGCTATGAGAGGATACATGCTTGTCCTAACGATTGCATTTTATTTTGGAATGAACATGCATCGTTAAATACATGTCCTAAATGTAATGCCTCACGATATAAGAAGAAAGAATCAGTTCCAGAGAAGGTTTTGTGGTATTTCCCAATAATACCTAGATTTAGGCGCATGTACAGTAGTTCAGAAGATTCAAAGCACTTTACATGGCATGAGGATGAAAGGATTAAAGATGGCAAGCTACGGCACCCGGCAGATTCTCCTCAATGGAAAAGAATTGACCATGATTATCCCGATTTCGGGCAAGATCCAAGAAACCTCCGACTTGCATTGTCTACTGATGGATTTAACCCGCATGGTATTCAGAGTAGCTCTCACAGTACATGGCCTGTGATTTTGGTGATTTATAACCTACCTCCATGGCTATGCATGAAGCGCAAATATATGATGCTGTCTCTGTTTATTTCTGGGCCCAAACAACCAGGAAATGATATCGACATATACTTGGCTCCTTTAATTGAAGACTTGAAGCAAATGTGGGAGACAGGTGTAGAGGTGTACGATGGGTATAAAGAAGAAAGTTTCACCTTGAGGTCTATGATCTTCGGCACAATTAATGATTTTCCAGCATACGGTAATCTGTCAGGATACAGTACCAAAGGTCAATGTGCATGCCCTATATGTGAAGATAATACAGATTGGATGCGGTTGGAACATGGTAAGAAGAATGTCTTCCTTGGATATCGTAGATTTTTGCATTCAAGTCATCATTATCGGTTATGGAGAAAGGCATTCAATGGGAATATAGAAGAACGTAGAGCTCCTTTGCCGTTGACGGGTGTGCAACTGTTTGAAAAGGTAAAAAATTTGAGTATCGAATTTGGGAAGCCTTTTGCCGGAGAGCTTGTGACACGAGGGTGGAAGAAAAAGTCGATTTTCTTTGAGCTGCCGTATTTGAAGTCATTATATGTAAGACATTTCATTGATGTGATGCATGTTGAAAAAAATATCTTTGATAGTGTCATTGGTACCTTACTCAATGTGCCAGGGAAGACTAAAGATGGCATCAATGCAAGGTTGGACTTGGTTAGTATGGGATTGAGACGAGAATTGGGACCGGTGAAGAAAGGGAAACGTACATATCTACCACCAGCAGCTCATACTCTATCTAGAAAAGAGAAAATTTCTTTTTGTAAGTTTCTTCATGGAGTGAAGGTTCCAGAAGGGTACTCTTCAAACATTGCTAGCCTCGTGTCGATGAAAGATCTCAAGTTGAAGGGTCTAAAGTCCCACGATTGCCATGTTCTTATGGAGAGTTTGCTACCCATCGGTATACGGTCCATTTTGCCCAACAAAGTGCGGGAAACCTTAACTAAACTTTGCTTCTTCTTCAAGGCAATTTGCAGCAGAGTGATTGACCCTGAAAAGTTGCCAGCATTGCAAAGAGAAATAGTTGTGACTTTGTGTGAGCTTGAGATGTATTTCCCACCTTCATTCTTTGACATAATGGTTCATCTAACCGTTCATCTGGTTAGAGAGACACAATTGTGTGGGCCAGCTTATATGAGATGGATGTACCCGTTTGAGCGTTACATGAAAATATTAAAAGGGTATGTGAAAAACCGATCACGACTAGAGGGTTGTATTGTTGAACGGTATATAGTTGAAGAAGCTGTTGAATTCTGTACCGAATACTTATCCAATGTCAAACATTCCACAGGGATGCCAAAGTCTCATCACACAGGAAGAACCATAGGACAAGGGATTTCTGGAATTGAAATATTGACTATACCAAGAACAGAATGGGAGCAAGCACACTTGTATGTTCTACACAACGCCGATGAAGTTGAGTCATATGTTGTAAAACACAAGGACATACTTAAGAATTTGTACCCAAATAAGAATCAAAATTGGTTACAAAGAGAACATATTCGGTGTTTTATAACGTGGCTAAAAGATCACATTTCTGTTGAGTATGCTCTAAATCCTACCTCAGTTTCAGAAAGATTGAGATGGTTAGCGAAAGGTCCAAGTCTACATGTTTTATCTTACACCAGTTATTTGATGAACGGGTACACATTCTATACAAAAGAACAAGATGATCGAAGTACAGTGCAAAATAGTGGGGTGACTCTTATAGCTCAATCTATGCATATCTCAAGTGCCAAAGACAGAAACCCCATATATGCGAATATGTCATACTTCGGGGTCATCGAAGGTATATGGGAGTTGGATTACACAATGTTTCGGGTGCCTGTGTTCCGGTGTAAGTGGGTTGACAATAATAACGGTGTACAGATGGATGAGTTGGGGTTCATGCGCGTTGATTTCAATAAGGTGGGGTATAAAGATGAGCCTTTTATTTTAGCATCACAAGCTCAACAAGTGTTCTATGTCACCGATCCAGCTGATACAAATTGGTCCATTGTTCTATTGTCTAACAAAATGGTTGTTAATGATATTGATGATCATCAAACACATGAAGATGCCAATATGGAGGACGATCCTTTCTTTGGGACATCACATTCACTTGAGGGTAATCCAACTAGAGAGGAAGATATGTATATTAGAAATGATCATGATGAGGGAATTTGGGTCAATCCATTATTTCGTACCAATAAGGGACACACAAGTCTCAATCCAACGAGAAAAAGGAAAAGATTGTCTTAAATATGTAAATATAGCTAGTGATTGTGTTTTTTTAAGTTCCAGGCTAATTAAATTTATATTCATCGATTTTTGCATATATGATTATGAAATAATGTTTTTACTTGTGTCTAATTTTTTTTTGCAGGTAAATGGCATCTCCATCTCATGATAGTCCTGCGGAGGCGAAGAAAAATGTGAGGCGTCGCGGACCGACAGTTAAGAAAAATGTCATTCGACAAAGGAGTAAAGGAGTGAGACCTTTGGTAAGATATCTATATATATATATATATATAAAATATAATTAACTGTTTCATTTTATTGTTTGTTATATAAATTTATACACTTACTCAATTTTTTCAGGTTCAATGGAATGTTAAAGGCCAGCCCGTTGGTAAAGTCAGCAGAGACATGAAGAGTTACATTGGGACCTTAGTGCGGCAGTCGGTCCCAATTACCTGCAATGATTGGAGGGATTCTTCTTTGCACCGTGTCAAAGAAGACATCTGGCATAATATAGAGGTAAATTAATTAACATTGATTAGTTATAGTGTTTCTTAATTATGTAAACATACTTATACTATGACATTAATTTTGCAGACGACCTTTGATGTTGATAAATGTCGGCAAAAAATGATAATTCAGATGGCCGGAAATATGCACCGATCATTCCGGTCTGAATTGACGACGAAGTACCTGAGAGATGAGGAAGGGAATGTCAGACCTGAGCCTCCAGCTCAATATGCAGAGTACATTTCACTGGATGCTTGGAGAGCTTTTGTAGCAAGACGCACAACAGATGAAGAATTTTTGGTATGTACAATAAATATCCTTATGACTTGTATATATGACATTAATTAACCATGCATGCATTGATATATATATATATATATATATATATATATATATATATTTCTGTGTCTATGTAGAGGCTTAGCAATGAAAATCGGCAGAGAGCGTCAAATCCTGAATACCCTTATAGAGGTGGAAGTCAGGGGTATTCCGGCATTGAGGAAAAGTTGGTATGTACAATATCCTTATAATTGGGTTATAATTTGCTAATGTTTACTAATATTTGATTGTTCAAATGTATAGTTGTTGGCGGCAGGGGACGATGTTACAAACAAAATGGTTCAACGCCATATTTTGTGGATGGAAAGTCGTCGAGATGAGAACGGAGAAATTGTTGATCCCACCACTAGGCAAGTGGTTGAACAAATTGTAAGTATGAAAGCATTAGTTAACAAGCGTTTTCATTTTTAACTTTCTTATGATAATATTTAACATTTTCATTTGTGTCTCAGGATAGCATATCACAGTCTGTATCACAAGGGGATATAACAGATTGTGATGGTCGTCAAGACATCCTTGCCCGAGCCTTATCAAGGAAAGAGTACCCTGGTCGCCTAAGGGGTACGGGATTTGGTGTCACTTCGAGCCTTCTCTTCGGACCACAAACGCGTGCTACTAATCATAGAATGGAAGAGATGATGCGTGAGATACGCTGTCTACGGAAAGAAGTAGATGAATTGAGAAGCACCATGCAAGACAGGCATCCAGTGGAGGCGCATGAGCCTGCTTTCCCTACCCCTACCCCATATAGCGCCAGAGATGGTTGCACTATGCTGTCACCCGAGGTAATTAATAATTCATACGTTGTTTTTACTTAAACGTATTTAATCCATTTACAATTTAAATATTAATATTTTGTTTATCATTTATTCAGGACACCTCTGCATGCAACCTATATTTGTCAAGCCCAACTCGTCGAATGGTTGGTAAGGGGATAATGTTTAACGAAACAGTTCAAACACTATTGCACAACCGACCATTACCTCCCGGTCATGTGAAAGTTAGAGTTGACCATGCGGTTGAAGGGAATGCATCATTGCCTGTACCACTTGAGGAGGCAGATGTGTTGACTGTGGAAGATGCAATAGGCACCTATGTGGCATGGCCAATCAGCCTCGTAGTTGTAAGTAACATGATATAAGTTAATAAACATGCATGATTTATTATCATAAAATCATTCACTAACTAATTAATGTATTTGCAATGCAAAATATCCAGGTACCCTCAAAATCCAAAGCCAAGGACAATGGTAAGGGCAAAGTGTCGGAGCACACAACTGACAAATCCCGACCTTCCCTTCCTATAGTAGCAAGGGGCAAACAAAAGGGTCAATAACATCCCTAGTGAAGAACGGGAGCAAATCTCAGCCCCAGAGCAATTCTCAGGTCTCCCGTTCTCCTACGGCTCATGGTGCAGATTATATGGCTTATCTTGAAGCCTATATGTTAGGGAATATGAATGCACCAGATGTTATAGTGCCATTGGAGCCAGAACTGCTGGGTTATGAGACCACTTTGTTTCTCGGCCTTCATTTCGAAATCAAGGAAGTTCTTCGTCATGAGATACTATCTCAGACTGTTATTACAGTATATCTCAGGTATTACATCGAACTTATATTTTCTATCTCAAGTACGGTTATAGTTTATCCATTAATTTGTTTACATGTTTTAATTTAAGGTACTTGTATCATGAGATATTGATCCCAGAAGAACGGACTCGGAGGTTCGTGTTTTTGTGCCCACATAAAACAGCTTTGCACAAGTCAATAACTGGGCAAAAACAATATATAGCCGATCGCTTAGCATTAGCTGAACCTGGTATTGAGTCATTGTTTTTGTCACCTTGCAACGTAGGGTGAGTCATTTTAATTAACTTCTATAAATTTTGTGAAATGTGATTATCTAGGCTTAGGATTTGCCAACTCTGTTCATTTTTGTAGGGGACATTGGGTATTATTAGCAATCAATCCCCATGAAGACATTGTGTACTATTTTGACCCGTTGCATGTCCCTTATACCTATCGCAAACCAATGATGGATCAATACAATAAGTAAGTATACACATTTATTTTTATCTTAATATATATGATGATTCAAATTATATACTTTGATGAATTGTTTGATTTTGCACTTAGGGGTTTGCAAATTCATCATGCCCAGAGCAGAGGAGGCAAGTCCCGATTTTCTTCATCATCCAAGACTAACTGGATATTTATGGATGTACATATTTACAAATTAAAAGTTCTATCTTATATATGCAGTTATTTAAATTAAAAACTGAAAACAATTAATTTATTATTTGAGCTTTTATAGTGCCCCCGTCAACCCAACGACATCGACTGTGGCTACTATGTAATGAAGTTTTTGAAGGATATCATCGTTGAGAACCACACTCAAATCCCATCATTGGTATGTACTTTTCATTCTAGTTTATCTTGAAAGAGTATTTCAAAGTCAGTTAGTGGTTAGTAGTTATGAACTGTTGATGACAGTTATAATAGTAAATATTAGCTCTTTGAGCTAGTTAGATGATTTATTTAGACCTTTTGTTAAAGGTCTGGCTACATCTATAAATCTGTGAAGTGTAAGTGCTCAGTAATGGCTAGTTGCTTGAAAAGGGATTCACGATGCACATGCAGCATGAACACATGGAGATTCTTGATGCTCACAATAGAAGAATTCTGAAGCCTCCTCTTGCTCAGAACAGAACCTTTCAAGTTCAAATCCATGCTGCTGATGCTACAATGGTACAATTCTAAAATACAATTTTGCAACTGAACTTAATTCATAATGCATAAAAGGATGACAAGGAGTTTGAACACCCTAGTCCTTCGTATATCATTCTTCTACATGCATTTGAAAACCAACACAACTAAGAATTTATTCACTAGCCCTAACATGATGAATTTTATCAACTCATCTGCTTTTGAAGAAAGAAAAAAACACAAATATCAACTCTATGAACTCCCTACTGTCCTAGCAGAACAGCAGGCGAAGATTTGTGCATATCTCGGGGTAGGGACCTCCTGTAGGTATAAGGTTAGTGTCATTTGAAAGATAAGATCTAAGGCCACATTTGGTGAAAATTTCAAGAATTATGGATCATTGTATGATTCTCAATAGTTCTTTGAAAACGGTTCTATTTCTGCAGAATCTTGCAGAAATAAGATTCTGAACAGTGTACAGTTATAAATGCATAACTTTATGTATAATAATTGAAATTGCATGCCGTCAGAGAAATTAGAAACCTAAGACAAATACCTTCACTCCATGGAAATTTCTGAATTTTTAGTCTTATGGATAGATACAGTTTAAACTTCAAAGTTGACTCATGTGCTGCAGAATCCATTCCCGACAGCCTGAATTTCAAGATGCATATCTCGGGCTACCGAAATCCTTTTAACCTAATTCCGGTGGCTATTTAAAGCTAAGACGCAAACATTAATGATGGAGAAAATTCATATTTTTTGGTCAACAAATGAATTCCCAGTAGGCCATTATGCAGAAAAGTTTTTTCTGCTGTGCTAGTTCTGGACAGCCTAGGTTGCAATGCGCATAACTCGGGTTGTACGAACCCAAATGGCGTGATTCCGGTGACATTCAAAATCTAACAAGCAATAATATTTATATCTAAAATTTTATAATTTTATAGCATATATATTGGTACCGTTGTTTAGCCAAAGTTTCACTACGGTTTAAGAAAAAAAATCAAGTTTCTTTGCTCAACAAAGTAAATCTCAGATTTTGAAGTGTGCCCTTGGATGTGCTTTTCTTGACTAAAGAGTATAGACCAGTGGCCATCGCAAAGATTCATATATAAAATAACCCTACAAAACCAAACAAAAGCTGCTCAACACAAATGTGCTAAAGTGTACATATTGTTGTCAATGTAAAATGATTTGTTACCTCTTCTGCAAACAAATTGCTCATGATCTTTCTTTCCTTGTGACCTAGTAACAAATCTGCAGGAAATCCAGTGATAACAAATCTGCAATCAGTTTGGCAAGAAATCCAATGGCTCATTGGAGGAGTAAACATATTGAGACCAAATTTCACTTCTTGCGTGAGTGAATAAAGGGAAACTGCAATTGTGCTTTTGCAGGTGATTTGAATTTCATAAAGTAGATATCATGACCAAGCTTATGAAAATTGAGAGATTCAAAGAGCTACGGAGTTTTTTGAAAGTTGTATCAATAAGAGAATTGATTCAAACTTGATGTGCAACAAATGATAGATGGAGTCTAGGTGCCAACCTAGTTGGAATGTTAGACTCCATAGTGATGCTAAATTAGCATATCTTGTGTGTTGAGTGAACTTCGAATTAGGTGGTTGTGTTGACAGAGTATTTCAAAGTCAGTTAGTGGTTAGTAGTTATGAACTGTTGATGATTATAACAGTAAAAGTGGTTAGCTCTGAGTTAGATGAGTTAGTTAGACTTATTAGTTAGAGGTCTAGCAGATCTATAAATGTGTGCATGAAAGTACTGTAAGTGCAGTGGTATATGAATTCAATAAAGAGTTAATTTTGAGTATTATTCAGCATATATATTTTCTCTCTAAATACTCTGTTTTCAGTACTGTGTGTGGATTTCTTCTTCCCTTTTCCCCACAGTTTATATATTTAATTACTCTCACATTTGACCATATTGAAAATGTACAAACTTGATTTAATTTTCGTTTCGCAGTACTATCCAGAACGTAAATGTCCGGTATACTCTGATGATCAACTTACCGCACTCAAGCAATAGTGGTGCCGTTATATTGTTGATTTTATCGAATGAAGGTATATGTAAGTGTGATCTATTGTAGTCATTTCGAGTTTATATACCATTTTGAACTTAACAATGTTTATTTGGATATTATTGAAGGGGAGCAAGGATTTTGTTGAAGGGAAAGCAAAGGATTAATTGATCAAGGGCTTCTTCAATCAAGCTAGTACTAGCTAGGATTATTTTTTGGTTTTTGCTGATCTTGTATATATAACATATTGTTGGTTTTCCTAACTGTATGAATATGTACATGAATATACTGTGCTAAGATTGATCGAGGGCTTCTTCTTTCTTCAATCAATTAAGCTACTGTGATAGACTAACAAGATTTTTTTGCTCTTGTTATATATATAAACATATTAATTGTTGAGGTTTTGCTATTATATATATATATATATATATATATATATATATATATATATATATATATATATATAACCTGTTTGGTTTTGAATATTGCTGGTTTTGCTTGTGTTGAGCAAATTGTAATGGAAAACAGGGGGAATAGTAAAAGTAATTATATATATATAAAAAAAAAAAGGGTATTGCCAGCGTTTCCTTGAAGAAGCGCTGGTAAAGGTTAACAATTGCCAGCGCTTCCTTTAAGAAGCGCTGGTAAAGGTTAACCTTTACCAGCGCTTCTTAAAGGAAGCGCTGGCAATTGTTTAACCTTTACCAGCGCTTGTGAAGCGCTGGCGAAATTTTTCCCCTTTCGCTAGCGGATAAATAGTCAGCGCCCGAAAGCGCTGCTGAAGGCCTAAAATAAACGCTGGTAAATCCCTTTTCTGTAGTAGTGACTCCAAACATAGCAATTTTAAGTGTGAAATTACTTGAATAAAGTCAATACAAATTGGGAAAGTAAAATTTTCACGTAATCCGGTCATATAAAAAGAGAGTTCCACAACCAATATAAGGTTGGTCTGAGTGGTAAGGGATTCGGACACCTTAAACAAGTGATTAGGGATTCGAATCCTGACTCTTGCGTATGGAGAAAACCTGATTGGGAGGAAAGAACTCACCTTGTATGTCCAACAGGTTCCCCGACCGAGATTAGTCACTGTTAAAGGTGGTGGATACTTCGTACCTATGTCATGATTATAAAAAAAAAAAAAAAAAAAAAAACAAAGAAAGATAGAAAGATCCACATAAAGATGTGAAAATTACACATGAACATAGCCTATTAGCCATGCAGAATAATTTATGAATGCAAAATGATAATGATGAATAGTTGAATTTTTTTTTTTTTATTAGGCAACTAGGTACCCATTTGTTTCAGATTGTAGAGTCTCTTTTCTCCGTTGGCGTTTTAAAAAATTGAGTTTGCAACTTTTAATGTTGTTTGGATAAAAAACAATGTGAAAAAAAGTGTGTTTGAAATGGGCAAAACGTGGTTAATTTGAAAGCCTGCCAGAGTAGCTTTTCCGTTGGGCTCTTCAAACGGAAAGTGTTATTTTACACATTTACCCTGACCATCATTTATTTCTCTCCTTCCTTCTCAACGGTAGTCCAACAACCCACCTTCCCTCTTTACTCCTCAACAACTATAATTATTTCTACCTGCACACAAGATTTATTTCCTTCTTCCTCCAACTATCATTTTGCTCTGTTTCATCACAATCATCATCAAGAGCAATTCACTTTCACTCCATCAGTAGAAGCAACTCAAGGTTGGTTCTTAATTTTTTTTTATAGATCTATTCTATTTTTTTTTCTCCCTATCACTTCTTTATTTCTTCAACGATGGATTGGTGATTTTGGTTTTATGGGCGATGGTTCAATGGTGGGTCTTTTTCACATGGATTGAATGGGTTTGCTTTGATTTTTACTTTATCCATGTCCTGTTATTGAAACCTATAACATATGGATATTTGTTTTTGAGGAACTTGAGTCTTTTACGTTGGTGATGGTGTTAGTGTGCCAAACTTATGCTATTTTTAATTTTTCTCATTAGAAGCTTAAGGAGACAATGGAAATTGCGTGGAACAGAGTGGGAAGTTATGATTAATAAAAGGATCTTTGAAATGATTGCAAGGCAACAAGGCTAAGTCTACTTGTTAGTTACATTACAGGTTGGTAGCCATTCACTGAACATAGTGTTCGTATTTGCCTTATTTGCCTACATATCATATTTCCATAATTTTGTAATGCATTCTCTGTATTCATGTGGTTAAATAAATAGTGTTGGTATACTACTCGAGTTAAGATAGTAGTGGCCACAATGACAATACATAACTTTATTAGAAGGAATAGTGTTTCAGATATTGAGTTTCATCATGCAGAGGAAGATGACATTACTATGGAAGACATTGATAGTCATCACAACTTACCAACATGCACAGATGCTGACATAGTATCATCAGAAGAAATGAGTTACGTTCGTGACTTAATTAGAGATGATATTGTGGCTGATCAAACTAATACATATTTTTGCTTATGACTTTGTTTTTTTTTTGGATATATACAAGGTCCTAGCTTGTAGGTACTAAAACACTTATGTTTGTATGTATTGACAACTCTTGTCTTTGTAACTTGTGTGGGAGAATCATTTATCAATCAAATGGAGCATTAGTTTAGAGCTCCACTTGACTGGTAGTTTGTTGTACTGATGATTTTCCTATTTATCAAATTTGATTTATGTTGATCAGTTTACTGATAATTTTCCTTTTTATCAGATTGCCAGTGATTATGATAGAGTTAAATACCTTATTACAGTCTTGGCTTCAGACTTGCTGCAGTTCCCTACAGAAATCTTTGATATTATGTTGAGCAATGATTTTTTGTATGATGCCTTCATGCAGACTTGCTGCAATTTTCCTTGTTACATTTTGCTGCATATGTCTGAGTGCAGACTTGCTGCATATGCCTAAATGCCTTAGTGCAGACCTGCTGCAATTTTCCTTGTTAATATTTTGCTGCATATGTCTTTGGGTTGATGTTTATTGGAGTTGCTCCTCTTGGCTTTGTTATCAGAAATGCTCATTTATTTGTTACCTTAGGTCTGGTGCCATAGCATTTGGTGTGGCTATTCTCCATGTGTGTGGTTTTAGCTTATGTGTTGATTTTATATAACTTGTTTCGAGCCTGTCATTTGCCATCCAAAATTGTTCTTATAGGTGGCTTGGTGTGTGTTTGCTGCTACTCCCTAGTTTTAGTAGCTT
Organism: Ammopiptanthus mongolicus; assembly: GCA_039655645.1. NCBI lineage: Eukaryota > Viridiplantae > Streptophyta > Magnoliopsida > Fabales > Fabaceae > Ammopiptanthus > Ammopiptanthus mongolicus. The sequence goes on from CM077343.1 coordinate 85,702,551, forward strand.
TTTTATATGTTCCTTTGGATTGCATAATGCTTCATTGCCTGATGCTTCATGGATGCGTGCATAGTGTCGGTGAAAATGCATCACTTCCAAAATATACTACTTCATGGGTGTGTGCAAATTACATATATTATATTGAACATTTTTAATTTGGTCCCACCTACGGAAGCCAATGATAAAAAAAGGTGGGAAAGAAAATGTATAGTGCTTATATCTTTTTCAGTAATTTTACCTCAAAAGTGATTCTACTTTATTCTATCCAAACAAAAACAATTTTTTTAAACTTGCTTTTAAAATATCATTACCAAATACAAATCAATTTTTTTAACTTTAATTTTTTTAAAATCAATTCTTTTAAACTTAATTCTATCAAACTCAATTTTATCCAAATCTAAAACAAACGGCCTAGATAATTATGATTCCCGTTTTAACATTATAACATCTAAACTTTGATCAATCAAGCAACAAGAAGCGCTTTAGATCAATAAAAGGGATAAGGAGAGCTTATACGCAATCCATAAATAAACTTTCATCTACAATGGTAACAACAAATATTAAATGGCCCAGATGTCCCATAGTAGCATAATCAAACAAAACATAGCAAATTTCACGTATCATAATTTAGCCAACCATGAATGACCTAACTAAATTTAATCTTTGCACCATTATTACAATATAAAGTACACTGGATAATGGGACCGAGCAGCCGATACGAAATTGATGGCCAGCAGAAAGGTTGTTATTTCTTCCTTCTATTATACCCTACAATTTGGGTTTTAAGGGCCCCAGAAAGACCATGCAAATCTTCATCGTTAATTGCATAGGCCCAACCACGTACTGAAATAGATTGTGATCACCTCCAATGTTCTTTCTTCTAATCTATTGGTCCCTTTTATTACTGTAAAAATTCCATTTTGCTGCTATTATCTATCTGATTATTTGTACTTTTTAAATTTATAAGATTAAGGATATTTACTCTAATTTAATGTGGGATATAACTCGTTGGTGTAAAAAAAATTTACACTGTTAATCAATAATAAATTATCAGATTATTAAAAATGTTCGACTCTTATTATAACTATCTTAGAAGTCACACATGAAAAATAGAAATCTGTTGTGTCATTTTTTTTTATCTCATTTCTTATCCCTCTCAGCTCAACATTAGATTTTTGTGGGTGGCGAAATAGATGATATTGGGTTTTAATTGACGTATCAAAATATGAGTGATGAGAGACAGAAAATGAGGCAGATAAATAGTACGACCGATATCTATTCAAACATGGAATGATTTATAATTGATTATAAGTGTAAAAAACTTTGCACTTACAATGTATTAAAATTAAACTCTTTTTTGTTTTTATTACATTAAAATTAAACTCTCTTTTTTTTTATGGAATTTAAAATTAAACTCTTTAATCTAACAACTATAATATCCCCATATATTTTCAATTAGAAGTTAACTTTTCATTTATATTAAGTAATTGTTCACATAATTTTAGATTGAAGGTGGGATTAAATTACACGTAATTTTCGTTTGGAGTGATAGTTCTATTGCGATCAACCATTTTGGCTAAATTAGAAGTTAATTTTTACAATTTTAATAGGCACGTAAATATAAATTCATGTATATTGAAATTATAATGATAATCAACTCTTATATATTAAATTAAAAACATAAATCTAGAACGTGAGTCATTCTCCACAATCTCTCTTCTCTTCAGTGCGTCATATGTCATTTTTGAAATACATTTCAAAATTTTCTTACTTATTTTTTTGATTTAATTATTTTCCATTTCAAGACAAATATTTCTAATTTCTATAATTACAATAAGTATTATAACTTTATGATATAATTTCTATAATTACCAAATTCACTTATTTATTTCCTTCTTAGGACAAACATATCTTATTACTAATAGTATTTCAAGATTATGTACTAATTATAATTTCCGTATTTTTTACTATTGATTATCTACTAATTATTTATTACTAGTTAACTCCAATATATATTAAATTAGAGTACTTATTCTTGAATATAAGTCATTCTCCACAAACTCTTTTGTATATTTATTGTTCTTTTGATTAATTACTTATGTAATTTTCAACTGAAACTGATAGTTAATTAAAGTTTTCAAGCAATTTCAAAATTTGAATTGTTAATATTGTAAGTAAAATTTACAATTTTAGTTCATTTTCACTTCCACTAGCTGGCAACTGCTATTGAGTTGGTATATATGATTTTTGAACTTTTGAGAGTTCAACTTCAAATTTGAAAAACAGGAGTCATTGCAAAAGGTTCCGGTACATTTGAACCTTTTCATTTTTTTTTTCATTAAAAAATAATAAGAAGTGAGCTATCATTCCAAAACCTGGAGCAACATGGATGAAATCCCTCCCGAATAGATTTATTTTGCATAAGGAAAATCAAACCAGAGACTCCTCACTTATCGTTTTACACATTCGTCTTATCTTTTAGACCTAACATACTTCCAATGACCCATCTCCATTTGGGTTTTGCTATTATTACATCATTTTTTGGATTTCCAATTGAAGCACAGTACAAGAGGGGAAGGAGATGGGAGAAAAACATTCAAATTCGAAGCTCTGATTAAGGTGCCTAGAGAAGTTAGGCAAGACACAAAAACTTTACAGCTACATCAATTTTAAGATTGGATTTGGGCAGCATCGCTTTAGATGTTGAAGATTTGTGATAAGAATCATCATGGGCTTCAACAGATTAACGAGAGCACTTAGTACTAATAGGAATCTTGAGTATTATTAGTTAAGGCTTGCTTCAAGTTGTTATGCTATACAACACAAAAAGGAATAGACCGAAAAAGACACATAATCCAATTGAGGACTTACTAGAGAAGGGAGAGAAAGAAACAGTAGTTGGGCACTTGGTTCAGTAGTAAGACCATGTGAGTAACTTTTTTCTCTAGAATGCTTCATGTGCCAATATTTTTCACAGTTTTGATTTAAATCATTGCATCTTTTAACCACAGAAATAATTCTGGCCTATGCTTGTCAAAGTGATGCCAACAAGGGCTGAGCAGTTAGAAGTAGGAATAGGAAATAGATTAAAAGAACTAAACCTACAGACATGGTGTGTGCCCCTCACTCTCTTTAGATCACTCTGGTCCAGCAGCAATGACAAAATATTCTAGTTCCAGCAAGCTTTTCTGATATAGCAGACAATTTATCAGCATTGTTATTTGTACATTTATTTTAAGCAGTTTTGGGACATTATTTATAATATAAAATACTTAGAATTTAATAGATATACATTCATACTGTAATTTTTTTTTACACAGACATTCAATTATAAATTATTACATCAATAAAATTATTTGACTTTTATCCTAATTATCTTAAAAGTCATTCATATGATGTTTAATAATTAATTGACAATATAAAAAACAAAATAATTAATACTTTACATTTTCAATATATAATAATTAAACTCAAATACTTATATTATATGTTACAAATAGCAAAGCTATCTTAAAGTTATTGCAGGAATCCTCTTCCATTAGAGAAAACTAGACAAATACAGAAGTCCCCTGACCCCACTTCACCTTCATACCCTCGTCGTTAGGGGGACATTTCAAACATGTCCAATTCACATCCCCATTCTATCATTATTCTATATAGCAGACAAGATCTTGCAAACTTATATTCTATCTGTTTCACATCATTTCCACCAAACCAAAATTCATTGCTCAGTCATGAACGCCCTCCTTTTCTCTCTCTCTCTCTCCTCCACCTCCTCCAACCCGCTCTATTTTATTTCCTTTTCCCTTTTTCTTTTTTCTTTTTTCCTATTTAATTGTGATTACTCATTCATGCAAGTAAGTCAACACTTATAAAAGAATTTAAGCTTTTACTTTATCTTTACGTTTTTCAAAATCGAAATAACAGTAATTAATCAGTTAATCATTTTCAACGACTTCAATTAACCCACCAATGACCAAACAAAACAAATTAGCAAAAAAAAAAAATATTTTATGAACATCAATGATTCACAATTTTTTGAAAATTGGTAAGGATTTAATTATACTGCATATAAGATTTTTCATTCTCAATCAATCCTTAAAAATATTCGATTCTTATATTAATTATATTAAAAATCACATATAAAAATAATAATATATGATTAATTAATAATATAAAAATATCAAAATTAAACTTTAATTTTTTTGTTTTAACTTTAATTTTTATTATAAAAAATAAAATTGTTAAGAAAAGTTTTTTTATACAAAAATGATATTTATACGTGTTAAAATGATTAATGGATATAAAAATCATAGTTAACAATGTCATATGTATTTGACAAGTTAATTAATATTTTTAACATTGTGATTAATAATATACAAAATACGATCAATGTAGTTAAAATTTGGGTGTACAATTAACATCCGTGTTGTTTATTTGTCTTAGCAAAGGATAACAACAAATAGTGCATCAAGAGAGGAAATTGCAAAATTAGTATTGCAACAAAACAACAAATCTAAACAAACCAAAAAAAATTACTGATACGATGATACTGTTAACAGTGCCCAAAGGAGATGGGAGAGAAGGAAAATGCAAAATAAAACATAAGTTAATCGGTTCCCATCATTTTAAGTCGTCTGATTGGAGAGTCAATCAGGGAGACTAGTGAAGAAGTTAAAGGGGATGATGGAGAAGAAGGCGACGGTGTCGATGAAAGTGTCATTGAGGAAATTAACGGTTGTGATGATGACACATCAGATATGTCCGGAAGCTTCCTTTTATTTATTCCACCGCCGCCACCAACGTCACAGCCGGCGTCTCCGCCGTAGGAACCACCGCATCCTCTATCTTGGGTTCCCACCCTAACCTCCTTAGTGGTCATGTAATCCTTCAAACGTTTAACGTCAGATAACTTCACTGGCTTCACTATGAAATCCTCTGCCCCATCCTCCAAGCATCTAAAAATTCCAAATCTTTGTTCAGCTTTTTATTGAAAGTAATTAAATAAAAACTTGTAACCATTATCATTATTATATAAATTGCATAAAAAATTTACTAGTAAATAAAATAAATCATCAATAAGGAAAAAAAAGTTATACCTGTCTATGCGCGGCAAAATGTTTTCAGATGACATAATCACCACTGGAATTTCTCTGAAATTGGACGATTCCTGCTCCAAATATCACAATCAATTTTCATTTCTTAAAAAATAAAAATTAATATAATGTTTCAAAACATTGTATAATGTGGAAAAATGAAGGGACTTATAAGTTTAGATTTTCTAACCTTGATTTTCTTAAGCAACTCATAACCAGTCATTCCGGGCATGCAGTAGTCTGTAATAATTAGATCCACCTTTAAACCCTGCTAGGAAAAATAGCACATAACAAAAGATAATGTTTTCATTAGCTAGGAGCTAAAATTTTCAAAGGAAAAATGGAATGAAATGAAATGAAATTCCCTCTTATGATACATACAACAAAACCATCAGATTCAGAGGGTATTGTCTGCTGCTCCAGTCCAAGAAATTGCAGTGCTCTCAGTCCACTATCCACTGCAGTAACTGCAATTTTTCCAATCAAACCAAAATTCTTCACAAAAACAAACACAAAAAAAAAAAAAAAATATAAATATATATACACACATATATTTTCTTTTTATTTGAAAGCACTGACCTTTACAAGCTAAGACTTTGAGCAAACGCTCAATAACCTTGCGATCAACGAGGCTGTCATCGACGGCCAATACATGAACCTCTTCTGAATCCTCCGGCATCCTCGTACTCAAAACGACACCGTTAGACTCCATCACTTGCATGAACCAAAGACAGAGGAATGAAGAGAGAGAGAGAGGGTAAAGAGAAAAGGAAGGAGGAATAGTTAACGTGGATGGTCAAATCTTAAATACAGTCTAATATAATGTAATAATGTAATGTTTTATTATAATATTCTTCTATTTCCATCTATCATGTCATGTGACATTATCTTTTTCGTTTCTATCCCTCTTGTATAAGATTTCTTTCTTTTATAAAAGGGTTTTAACCAATATTTTCAGGAAATTAATTTTAAATAAAAAATATTTTTTTACTTAAATTATGAGTTTAATCCTTAAACATGATTAATATAAATTTTTTTACATTATTTATTAATCATTCACAAATTATGATATCAATAACTTTTAAAAAAATTAGGATAAAAATCAAATAATTTTATTAATATGATAATTTATGATTATTTGATAATATAAATTTTTTTTTACATCTTTACATAATTTTTCAATTTTTTAAACGATTGAAGCACTTAGCTTCACAAAATCGTACCTTCTTTCTCTATCTAATCTTTTAGGTCTCTTTTTGTATTATTACCATTTTTCTAACGTTAAAACATGGATGGACTGAGATTCTGAAATCCACTTGGGTACGTGATCTCTCCGTATCAATCAAAGATAGACTTATTTACTTTTTCTAAAAATGATACTACATCGCGGGGGATTGATGAGATTTTGGTCAATCCTTGGGATTTGGTGGACTATATGACGTGTCGAACAATGATTTGCCGAAGGGGTTGACCTGAGGTCAATGCGATGCAGGAGCGTGCCGTCAAATCTCGAGCCGGTCCATACGGCTCCCTGAACCGGCGGCATAAAAAAGAGAGTCAGAAAAACCGCTTTTCCCGATGACGTTATTGCACTGTTGCTTGTTTGTTTGGTACTATTCGGGAAAAGGGAGAGAAGGGTGTGTCTAATTCGGGTTTTGAAATGAAGTTTCAGAGAGCAGAGTATCTATACGCTATTCTTGTAGAAGGGATATCATGCACGTGTTCCCTCGTGGGTTTTACTTCTACCTTCGTTTTTTTTCTTATTTATGTTGCTTTTTATGGTAGTTATTTTTTTATTTTTTTTTGAGTAAATATCCATTCCAATCCTTATCGATATTTGAGGTATTATTTTTTATTTTAAGGAAAAAAACTCATCACATAGTCCTTGATAATGACGAAAGAGGGAGAAATCAATCCCTCCGTTTGTCTATATCCTAAATATAGTGTTAAAATGCTGATATATATTGTCATTGTGCTCAGGTGTCTATTAAATTCGTCCATATGACCTATATTGATGCATCTGATGTGATGTATCTGATGCATGTGGTGTGTTGCTTATAACATATAGGGACTAATATGTCCCACGATAGAAATTGTCAGGGACTAAATTAGGTTACTTAAATAATAGTTGAGAACTTTATTTGGTCAATGCATAATTATTTTCATGGTCCATTATGCATTAGGGACTATTGCTTGAACACCTAATATACTAACGATATACATTAGCACTCTAATTACATGTTCGGGATGAAAACAAATGGAGGGACTAAAATATCCCGTTATTGTGATTCTCGAAAACTATTCAGTGAGTTTTTTGTCTCCGAGATGAAAAGTAATACCTCAAAAATTGTTGAAGATTTAAATGGACTTTATTTTTTTTTTTTTTTTTTTGTATGCAAACAATATTCTAGTGGTGGAAGTTAGCTTTATGTGGTGAGATTTCATTGGGATTTTACATTGTAAAATATATTATCTTTTTTTAATATTTGTCATTGTGTTTGTTGGATTATATGATATTATTCCCATTTTAATTTTTAGTTTTAAGCCCATGATTATTGAGGTATTTTTTATGGTGATTATTGGATTGGAGTTTGGTCACGACTCAAAAGTCAAAACAGTGCCAACTCAAAAATATTATTCTATATTTATTTTTTTGCATGTCAATAATTTTTTTTTAAAGGGTAATTTATTTTATTGGATAATAATATATCACTAATTCAAAATCATATCACTCTAAAATACAAAGATTAGTGAATTGTACCGTCAGAGGACATGGAATGATTTGATTCAGTCGCAAGAGAAAAAAAGTTAAGGTGACGTAAATCGCAACTTTACTTAATTAAGCATAATTGCCTCTTATTTATTAGTAATTGGTTTTAATGTTCTTTCTCCAAGAAGACTTGTTGAGGAATTCAAAAACACAATTTTTTATTGGGAAGTGGTATATTTATTATCTTCAAATGTGATATTATTATATAATTAATTTTCATATGAAAAGTTGTCATTTTTTAATTCCTAAATAAGTGTCTCAAACACACAATAAAAAAAACTTTATTAAATGATCTTACTAATCAATGTCGGACATTGGCTAAGAAATGAAATAAAATAAAATTTATTTGAAAATACATCTTTTTTTGTGTCCTAAGATATCCTCAGTTGATAGCTAGAAACTAATCTCTTTCGAGACGTAAATATTATCAATCCAGTTATTGACAAACACCACGACTGCTTATTGATTATTATATATTTGTGACACCCATATTCTGATTGGTAAAGGGTTGGTAAATTATTGTTTGCACCATGCTACAAACATCCTCGTTTCAAACAACCATGAGCCTAATAGATTGAAATAGCTTGCATTCCAACCACGACATGATGTGGCATTGCACAAGCTTATCGACTCTATTTTTTTGCCACCCACAACATTGCTCAATAATGTCACCAAGCTTAAGCGTTCCATTGCGGTAAAAGAGCCGATATCCTAAACATTTTAAACCAATAACCACAAACCTGGCTAGCCACCGGGTGTAGTGCAGTCCAAGGTATTCACCCTAGTGAGAGGATCGAAATACCAAAAGTTCCTATTGGTTAACTACACGTCCGCTTGGCGAGGTTCGAGGGGTACTTCACGTTAAGGGTGTTCATGAGTCAGTTTGGTTAAGTTCTACAGGAAAAAACCTAAACCTATCAAGATCAATTAGTTCGATTTGATTCGGATTCACAATTTTTTGAAGAAACACGAACCAAACCAACCCGATCAAGAACGGGTTGGTTCGGTTCTACAGAAGGAAAAAACTAATTCAAAAGGGAAATAACATGATCAAGAGGAAAATTTTCAAACTAGACAATATATAAAAATTTGTCAGATACGAGAATAAAAGTATCAAAAGCTATTGTACAATGAATTTAAAAAACTATATATATATATATATATATATATATATATATATATATATATATATATTACAATATATAAATGTAATTGGTTCGATTTAGATTCGGAAACCTTGAATCCGAGAACTGAACCATTGTTCAGTTCGATTTTTCGGGTTTGTCGGGTAGATCCGAACTAGCGAACACCTTTATTCGTGACTAAGAATGTTATCCCGAACCAACATGAAAAAAACCCCCCATGGTCCATTATCATCGTGCTTGTTGCGAGTTTAGAAGGTTTTCACCTAATGCTCTAACCTCAATCACGGTTCCCCAACCCCCTTGGCGTGCTCCAAGGGATCCACCCAGAGGAGATTGTCAAGATCCTTAAAATAGGCACATGGACTACCCACTGGCCTGAGTAGCTGCCTACCTTGACGAGGTCCAATGGATCCACCTCGAATATGGGGCTGACAACCTGATGGTACTGACTTAAACAGACGAACAACGCATAACTTCAATAAGTCAGCTAGCTAGACAAGGTCCAAATGGTTCCTCTTAGCTATGAACACTACCCACGACCAACATGCAAAAGATTAAAACGGGTAACCCTTAAAGTCAGTCGTTGCCGCCTTGTAAAGAGTGAAAAAGACCCTTTAAGGCCAGCCAATGTTGCCTTGTTGAAGAGTGCAAAAGAACCCTTAAAGTCGGTTATTGTCGCCTTGTTGAGAGCACAAAATATTTGACAATGTCAATTACACACAACACAATTCGAGGTACTTCTACAAAGTCAAACTAACCCCCTTAGAAACTGTAAGAATCATCGCCCAAAGTGAACCTATTCAGCTAAGGATCCAAATTCTCCAAAGGTCGAAACACCCAAATTCGCAACTCAGGCTTGTCCTTAACGTTGTGACAAGGGGAACCAGAAGGTCCTATTGACTTGTGTATTAAGAGGATCCTCAGTCCTCCACTTTGCAAAAAGCATCAAGCTGGGGGCATCTTCTCATGGTCGAGTTACCGACAATCCGCAAGCTTGGGTTCCCACTAGGATCTCGTTTTCCAAAGTACAAGGATGTCCAATCAAGGTTTCCCTCTCCTAATTCATATTCCAAGTGTGAGGAACCCCATCTAGTTTCATTCTCGGATCTCATTTGGTGGCTCAGAATGCAAGCTAATATTGCCTAATATGTGGCAAAATGTTTAACTTATAAAAAAATGAATGTAAAACACCAAAAGCCATTTGAAGATTACAACCTGTAGATATTCTATAATGGAAATGAGATAACTAATAACATAATAATGGAGTGAGTAAATCACCAATTTGGTTCCTGAAATTGTAACACTGTATCAATCTCGTCCCTGATATTAACAAAATTCCAAAAATGTCCCTAAAGTTGTCAAAAGTTAATCAATCTAGATTGATCGAGGTTGGGGAGTAGATTGATTAACTTTTGACAACTTCAGGGACGTTTTTGAAATTTTGTTAATGTCCGGGACGAGACTGATACAATGTTACAAGTTCAAGAAACAAATTGAAGATTTACTCTAATGGACTTTGTTATAGGACTGCTCAGAAACTCCAACACGACATGATTCTACATAGGTCGTTGTGTATAAACTTACTAAGTTTGCCCACTTATTGCTTATTAGAGCTCATTATTGACTTGATAAGTTAACTCAGTTGTACATCTAAGAGATGGAGAGGTTACATGATGTATCCTTAAGTATCATATCTGATCAAGATTCTAGGTTCACCTCTATATTTTAGGGAGTTTCACAGATAGCTTTTGGGACCAGGTTGTACTTCGCTACACCATACTACCCACAAACCAATGGCCAGATTGAGAGGAGCATTGAAACCTTAGAGAACATGCTTAACTCTTGGAGGTTATAGTAATAAGGTAGTTGAGGTAGATACCCATCATTAATTCAATTTGCTTAGCTTGATAGCCATCATTCCAGTATTGGGATGAGACTTTATGAAGTTCTATGTAGTAGAAAGTATCAAACAACCTTATGTTGGATTGAATTTGGGGAGAAAACACTTATAGGGCCTGGCTTAGTTTAAAAGACCACCAACCATATTATGTTAAGCAGCGATAGGTTGGTGACTGCCCTAGCAAACAAAAAAACTATGCAATGAAGAGAAGGAAAATGTTAAAGTTTGAGAAAGGAGAACATGTATTTTTTAGTGTTATTCCTATAACTAGAGGTAGAGCCTTAGAATCTCGTGAATTAATTTGCCTTTTACTCGGTTCATTTCAAATTATCCAAAGAGTTAGACATGGTACTTATTAGCTCTTCCACCAAGTCTCTCAAACCTTCATAATATTTCAATGTTTCTAAGCTCAGACAATATAACCCATATTCTTCACATATTTTAGAAAATGAATCAATACAGGTAAGAAATGATTTAACTTAATAATAAAAGGTTGTTAGGGTATTCCTTAATAGTCAATTATATACTTTGACTATTTATTGTATCATGTTATGTTAATAATAAAATAGGACATTATATTTATTATATTTGTGTTAATTGTTGAATTAAATGAATGTGATAACATCCCTAGAATGGTAAGTTCAATACCATAGGATATCAAGTATATGATTTGATCTTGAGATCCTATTATATAAAAGTAGAACATTATCACTAAATGTCCTTAGTCGAGTATTATTGTGAATTAGTACAACAATAAAGAAGAAAGACTAGTATGTGTGTAGGTTGATGACTATATTTAACTGGTCATTAATATAAGATATTAAGACTTCACATAGGTATATATTAATGTAATGATGTATTGACTGACCTGCCATGAGAAGCTATAGGAGTTGTTATACGAGTGTCATAAGTGGTTATATATATATATATAGCTATTTGATATGGAGTCGTTACAGTTCCCTTCATAATGAGTTGTATATTTTAATGTCATCTAATCTCTCTTGTAATAAAGTCAATCATAAAGTCGGTAATTTGATATATCAGAAATCATATAGAGGGATATGAATAACGTAGATAAAATTGGTCTCCTCTATATAGCCGAAGTGATATCTTTGGACCCATTGATTGAGTTACACTATAAATATATGGTCATACTCAAATGAATTAGTATAAGATATTGATCTCATAGATCTCATTTGTTTTAGTAAGTCCACTAAAACATCAATAACAAAAAGTTGATGTATACAAGGGTGACATGTTTCATGCTTCGTGTTTAATTGAGGTATCTGGACTTTAACACCCGCTCTTGGCATTACATTTCCCAAAACATTATAAGGCCAAAAATAAACAGATAATATAAGTACTTAGAAAATAAGAGTTTAATTTTTCCTTTTTCACTAGAAATAAAGATAAATACTCGAAATAAATAACATGTGAAGTACAACTGAAAAAAGCATCCTTCCTTCATCATAAAAGTTAAAGTCCTACTTAACTCCTGATTAAAACAAATAAAGACAAAGTCATTACAACAATAAATGACATAAAGGAAAAGACATAAACGAAAGATAAATGGAGTCACAACTCTAACAAAATAAAAGGGGTACAGACACAAGACCATACTACCGATTGGCCGACGATAGACTACTCAGAGGAATCCTCCTCGATAGATGGCGCAGCGAATCAGATAGTAGGAGGAGGTGCGATCACCCTCACCTTAGTAGTAATTCGTCCACGACGAGGTCGGGGGCCTTTCGCAGGAGCCACTACATGAGCTGCAACAGGAGCCACCACTAGAGCTGCCTCTAATGCAGCCCCATTCCCTTGTGACGGGTACCTCCAACAGGATTTCACAAAACGTTATTTGGTGCAAACCAACGGGCCTCCCATATATCGCCCTCCCTCTAATGCCATTCAAGATGCATAAATGCCGAAAAAGAAAAAAAGGATTTGGCAACCTCGTCCTTATCGAAACGTAAAGGAGACGCCCCTCACATACTCTTTTCGTCAATCAAAGTAATGGTACGTTCAAGCATCTGCTCCCCCATGGAACTCAATGAAAATCTAAACCAGAATTTCTGGACGCACCATTGGCAGCACAATTTTCTCGGAAGACAAATAGAAATAGAAGCAGAAAGCAATACAATAATAAGGTGAGGTTTCTAACATCATATGGGCAAGCGAAAAACAATACAACACACATATACTTTATATCACAGTAATAATCATGTTGTCATAAATCATCATAATAAACAGTAAACAATAATAAAGGTCCAAAATGATACATTATAGTAAACACAATATAATCAATATGCACACGGTATGACTCAGACCCAAGGTATGATGTGGTGCTTCTCTTCCATTACCTTAAAGAAGACTCCTTTGCTAGCTCCAAGGGTTGATCCACCAAAGAAAAAGTCAAGAGAACAAAGATCCTAAGAAAGAGACCATAAAGCTTAAAACTTGAAACTTCAACACCATGAACTATAAAAGTAGTTCATGTTTATGGTTTGAAAAGATGAAGAATAAGGTTTAGACAACTTACTCTTGAAGTTTTTAAAGCTTGATGGAGAAGAATGAACAACTTGTGTTCTTGAGTGTTCTTGATGATGAAGAACAAAGTGTCTTGGATGGAGAAACTTTGTGAAGAGAAAGTGTTTAAGAAGTAGTGGTGATGAATGGTTCAATGTTAGAAGATGAAAAACAAATTTGGTTGAAGATCATCAAGCCAAAACTATATGAACGATTGGGGAGAGAGAAGAGAGAATTTTGGAGAGTTCTTGAATGTTTGAGACTTTGATCTTGTAAGTATGAAATAATGAAGTGTTTTGGTGTTTAAGGACTCACCAAAACTGTGTAGCCCTCAATAAATTAGCTAGAAACTTAATTAAATAACAAATGAATTAAGGTTTAAGAGATCTAATGGTGTAGGATCAAAAGGACAAAGTGTTGTTGATCATAGAATTAAAGTAGCCAAGATTAACCATAAGTAGGTAATTAGCTTTCAACAAATAAGGAAATGTTGATGTCATGAATAAATTTAAATGAGAAATAGAAAATAAAGGATGGATGATCATGAAACTGCTTCCGACTCTGGGCCAAAAGATTTCCCCAGTCCCGGGTTCAAAATGTACAACTTCCCGGACCCGATTAAAATATTATAAGTTTTACCGACTCCGCTCCAAAACAACATAGAAAGTCTAAAACAATTATACTTTGATTTATTTCACTCAGGCCTTTCCCCGGATCACTATGGATCACAATTTACGGTGTGAATCCATATTATCTGCTAAAACGCAGTCCAATTTTTATCCGAGTTTTAATTCGAATATGCTTGAGTTCTCAATTATAATCAGCTAATATTATTTTATAATTGATCAGTAGTATTTTCATTTAATTAATTCACAAAAATTATTATTTAACCGGTATATAAATTTTGGGGCGTTACATGGATAAGGAGACAACTTTATTAAGGAGAAACTGGATAGTGAGTCACCATAGAATATGTCCCTTCAGGTTTTAGTTAGCAACTAATTAACTAAGGGGTTACCCACAAGAGATTTTAAGATCTTACTAGCAAGCTGTTAATGATAAATATCTATTGTTAATGATAAATATATATTCACTGGATTGAGGAAAAGTGTTGTAATGGCCTCATACATTAATATGTCATTCTTTATAATTTTTGTAAATTATATTGTTATTCGTACAAATTATTAGTTGTTGAAGATTTAGTTCTATTTTAGAAAATAGTTATTTTGCTAGGTCAAAATATTGTAATGAAATTGTTAACATTTTCGATTTATTCGTAAATAATATTTAGTATTTTCTCATTAAAGTGTACGGTTTTGGCTTTTACAACTACGATTATGTGGATGCTAATATAAGCCTTAACTCACAGACTCGTGATGGAAGGACGCCGCTAGGGTTAATATATTTCATAAAGTCCTTTCTACATTCATGTAGAGTTCTATAACTACTCCACAGCTTGCCCATTGAGAGCTTTGTCAAGGAGTGTGAAATGCAGAGCAAGCCCAGACTTTCACAAGCTTGCAAGTTATAAAGTAGAACACCAAGCAACATGTCTTTTATAATTAAGAATTCTGGTTGGTATTCTATTTTCATGTAATCTTCATATCATTTGGGCTTACAATTTGTCTTCTTCTCACGGATGCGACATTGTAAGGCTTACAAGCAGTAAAACCGTACTTGAGAGCAATGCAAGAGGCTCATGACCTTGCCATCAAAGTTATGTAAAATAAAAAGATGGGGAATTACGAAAGAAGAATAAGAACATATTAGAAATCATACTGGCGAGCAATGGCCATGACAAAGAAGGTGATTGGTGGTTCCTCAAACCAATTTTGTTACAACCAATTGTTAATTTCTACCACCGGTACGTTTTTGAAATTATTGTAGATTTCTTTTCCCAAAGGAGGCATGGTATAGTGGTGAGCATGAGCAGTTTCTCGGATGCATATTGGAACTTGGCGGAGACTATGTGGTGGGTTTACAAATCTAAATTATATATAAAAGGAGTTGTTTGGCTGACTTTGCCACGTCGAAGTCTGGTAATTCTGTTTTGACATTTGTTTGTTTGGTTTCTTATCTTATTAATGACTTTTTTTTGTTCTCAATACTTTTTTTTTTTTTTTTTGCTCCCAATGACATCCTTTCACAAATTTAATTTATTTCAATTACTACTAAATTTAAAAATTGGTTAAACTAATCACTTGGTCCCTATATGTGACACTGATTTTGAATTTGGTCCCTATATATAAAATTTTTTGAAATTGATCCCTACATGTACAATTATTTTTAATTTGGTCCTCGCCGTTTATTGGTGTTGTAACACGATCACGTGATTGAGACCAAATTAAAAATGATTGTCACATGTAGGGATCAAATTGAAAATGATTGTTACATGTAGGGATCGAATTCAAAATAAAAATTTGAATTTGGTCCCTACATGTGACAATCATTTTCAATTTGGTCCTTAAACTTAAACAAACGACGTTATGACACCAATAAACGGTGAGGACCAAATTAAAAATAAATGTACATATAGGAACCGATTTCAAAAAAATTTACGTATAAGGATCAAATTCAAAATTGGCATTACATATAGGGATCAAATGATTAGTTTAACCTTTAAAAATTTGAATACACACTTAATTAAAGTTTCATTTTTGAAAAAAAGACTAAAATTTATTATTGGTTATTTTAATTTTTTTTTTTTTTAGTTAAATGTATTATAATATTGTACTATTTTCTTTTTTCAACACCCCTTGCGATGCAAGATGTACTAGTTATTTGAATTTCGTTTGGCACTACATTTTCAAACCATAGGGATATCAATAGATGGCATGTTGGGTTGGGTTGGTTGTGATCTTTCAAAAATGATCTTTTAAAGTGAATTTGTCTTTAAAATGAGCAAGTAATAATATATATACATTTAGATCATTTAATAGATTGAGATTTCTATATATTAGATCAATGATAAATATACTTTTACTCACTCCATATTTTGGAGAATGTTTATCGGTAGCTTTTTATTGGTGGTCTAGTATTGCTGTTCTTTAAAGAAAACATGGTCGGTCTTCAAATTGGGTGGTTCACTATACTGGTTATGCTTCATAGGGGGCAACTTTACCGTCTCCAGGCTTGTGTAAAATTCATACTATTTTGGTAATGTTAGAAGTAATATCACATTTAGATAGTGCGCGTGGTTATTTTCCTGTTTTTGTATATGGATTAGAATATTTTTATATTTTTAATTAATATATTATTTGCTTGTTAAAATAATAAAAAAAAAAACATAATATGTGTGCTATTTTTCTCCTCTTTTTATTTTTTTTTTTTTTATATTTTTCTTTTGCTGCATAGATTGATAATGTCATGACCTTTTGATTTTGAAGCCATTGTAATGCTTTAAATTGAGTTGGTCGAGACTCACTCAACTCCAATTCTTTTTTTTTTTTTTTTTATTGAAATTGAGTTAATATATGATGAGTGGATGTATAAATGGTGGTTAATGATATTACGAAGATATTCAGTAAGTTAATTAATGTTCTCGAACGAAACTGTGATTAATGATGTATGATGCATAAAATGTAGTTAATATTATCAAAATTTATGTGCTGCTGTTTTACAAATACTAGTAGTAGATACATCACATCGTTTGATTCATTTAAACCCATATACCAACATTCGCTGCATGCCACGTTGCTCGATGAGGGTCCCACCAACACGTATCTACGAAGAATAATCCCCCGACCCCGTTGACCCAAAAAACCGTCCCGATTCCGAATCCCAGAAGCCCCAAAAAATGGATCAAATCCCTTTGAACAATTCCCCTTAAAATCACTGTTAATTCTTCAGCTTGAACCAGAAATTCAAATAAATTTCATGTCTCACTTTTCGTGTTTTCTTGTGTTATGGATTATAGGATTAGGGTCTGGTTCGAGCTTTGGAAACGCTCTTAAGGTCCCTTTTAGAATAAACGACGTGCTTCCCGTCCTGCCACGCGGGATATCGTGGCCCGTTCTCAATAACTTGCACAGTGCGGTGGATTTGCTCCCTTATTTTGTAGGGTCGGTGTCTCCCACCAATGGGTCAATTGAGTGGAAAGGGGCTTGCTTTTATGATAACAAAGCCAAGCTTGAGTTCATTCCTGGTGTTAGGGATCAACCTGATTTGGGGGGTGGCATTCTCTATCTCAAGGTGGGTGTTTTTTTTAAAATCTTTCATAATTATAAATGATGATTGAACTTGTGAAGCTTCAGTTGTATGTTTGTTTTATTAATATCATTTCATCATACACCATGGTTTGTTTCTGCATCTATGTATATGCCTGTGTCAAGGTTACTAATTTTGATTGAAAAATATATTCTTTTTTTTTTTAGTGAGAACTTTTTTTTTTTACCCCGGCTAAGTTCGTGGCTAACTCACTGAAATATATGATATAATAATTGGATGCACTAGTGTAGTGTAGTGTAGTGTAGAGTGTAGACTGTAGAGGAATAGGGTGAATTAGCAGGAACGACCAATGTGAAACTCGAGAATTCATACTTAGGGAGTCCTAGGAAACTCGTACATTCATCAGAGTTTACATAGCTTAAAAATACTACTTAAAAAACATATTCTAGTGCCCCCAACATAGTTTAATAAATTAAAAAGAGTGGTCCAGTGCATGAGGCTGTCACTCCCACCTGGTGGGGTCTGGGAAGGGCAGATGTACGTAACCTTATCCCCGCAAGAAGAGAGGTTGTTTTCAAGATTTGAACCCATGACCTTCTGGTCACAAGGCAACAACCTTACCGTTGCTCAAAGGCTCACCCTCTAACATAGTTGAATAGTATATCCAAAATTAGTATTCCACATTCTAACTCAATAACAAAACAAATGAAAGTAATTAAGTACAAACATAACTCAATCCTTGACCTAATCGTTACATTATATTTAGCCCAACACTTAATATCATATTGTAGCTTAAACAAAACCCAAAAAGGGAGTTTACTTAAACTCATATGAGCTTAGCAGAAAGAGAGTTTATATGTGCGTTAACTCATTTTTGTGACCTAGGACGGTAAACTTGTGAGAGTTTAAGAGTTAGCTTGAGATTTTAACAACCATGGGAAGGACTATTAACAATATAAAACTAAAAGTAAAGAACAACAGAAAATAAGAAAAGGACCAATAACCATTCCTGTAACAGTACCATTCAGAATGGTTAATTGGTCCTTCACCTTTAATTTTGTGTTTTTAACATTTCTTTCCATTAATTCTCCCATGAGAATATGTCCACTTGTCAAGTAAACAGATATACCTTTATTGTGAATCATTGTTACTGTAACTGCTTTCCTTTTGTGTCAATTCAATTTAGTGTGAACATATTTTTGCTTCTCTCTCTAACTCTTAGTGTAGTTGATAGGATAAACGGATAATACTAGTAGATGTTGAATGGAATCTGTAGGTTGGATTGTTTAATTGGAAATTTTTAGCGTCTGTCTTCTGTTATCCTTCTCTTGATAATATGGGTTGTAAGTTTCCTTTGTGGCTTTGGTGAGGAATAGTTGTTTTTCTTTTACAGACAGAGGCTGCACATAGCTGGACCTGCATGGATCTATATGTTTTTGCAACACCTTACAGGATTACATGGGACTACTACTTCTCTTCACGAGAACATACCTTGAAGTTTGACTCATGGGAAGAACCTGCAGAGTTAGAATATGTATGTTTCATAGTTCTTCTCTATTCTGTTTAACTCGTATCGTTGCATCCCAATTTCAGAATTCTAATGTCTTACTGAATTGAACAGGTAAAGGAGCATGGGGTTTCTGTATTTCTCATGCCATCAGGGATGCTGGGAACCCTGCTTTCTCTAATTGATGTTTTGCCTCTTTTCTCTAACACTGCATGGGGTCAGAAAGCCAACTTAGATTTCCTGAAGAAACACATGGGGGCTACATTTGACAAACGCAGTCAACCTTGGCGTGCAACTATTGATCCTGCTGATGTTCATTCAGGAGACTTCTTAGCTGTGTCAAAGATTCGTGGTAGGTGGGGAGGTTTTGAGACGCTAGAAAAGTGGGTAACTGGTTCATTTGCTGGTCATACAGCAGTTTGCTTGAAGGATGAAATGGGAAATTTATGGGTTGGTGAATCAGGGCATGAAAATGAAAAGGTACAGAACATGGATGGGGTATTCGGTTTTTTTCTGTTTTCATTTTCAGTTGACATATTTTCATTAATAATTACAGATGTGTCATTGTTTTCACTTTGTTTCCTGCGTTAAAACTTTTGTGAAGGAAATGGTGAAACCTTCTTGTTTTCATCATTTCCTTCACAAAAGTTTGAAAACGGGAAAGAAAGTGAAAACAAGGTAGCTGTAAATATTAATGAAATATATCAACTATAAATGAAGACAGCAAACAAACCAAATACCAATGAAGTTTTTCTGAAATTATTCATTTACGTGCCTGTTGATATATTAATTGCTTCATAGTTGAAGACAATGGTTAACCTCCAGTCTGTTTTAATTGATCATAGCATCATAAATCTAGATTATCTTATCTATATGGTTTATTTTTATGCAGGGTGAAGAAATAATAGTGGTAATTCCATGGGAAGAATGGTGGGAATTGGCTCTTAAAGATAGTTCCAATCCACAGATAGCATTGCTTCCTCTGCATCCAGAAGTGCGTGCAAAATTTAACTCCACTGCAGCGTGGGAGTATGCTCGGAGCATGTCTGGCAAGCCATATGGTTATCACAATATGATATTCAGCTGGATTGACACAGTAGCTGAAAACTATCCTCCACCTCTTGATGCTCACTTGGTACTACATTTTTCCCTGTTACGTATTAGTTAAACGCAACATAAGTATGCAATTGAACCAGCAATTGTATGAACAACATGCTGTTTTCCTGTAGGTTACTGTATTTTTATTAAAGAATTAAGTTCCAAGTGATTGCTAAAAGATAAAATGAACCTTAACTGGATTTACAGTCTAGGGTAAAAATAGTTAGTGCTTTTAGCTTTAGAAAGCAACTTATTGTTAGAGACAAAGAGCGGTGAGATGACAATGGGATGGAAGGACTATGTTGGCTTCAAGGATTTTGGTGATGTTATACTTAGTGCTTTGGCAGTGATATACACGTTTTCTTTTTCTCTTACAATAAGTTTATGCATTCTTCCCTGTATATATTTGCAATGCTCAACCTAGCAGCGCATGAAGCAGCTAATCTCTACCATTTCTCTTCCCCTGCAGATCTCAAATACAGTAGAGACATCAACTTAAAATGTATTTTTATTATTAGGCTTGTAGGTTCAGACTTCAAGTACAATGGAAGTCTGATTCTGAATGGCTCGTTGTCTGTGCAGGTAATTTCTGTCATGTCTATGTGGACTAGATTGCAGCCAGCTTATTCTGCAAATATGTGGAACGAAGCATTGAATAAGCGTTTAGGGACTGAGGTATGTCTGGGCACTGGTTTAAACCTTTTAGTGTGGTGAAAGGGTATCCATTTGCTCTTAATATATGTAGTGTTTCTTCTTTCGTTTCATTCTCTCCTTTTCCTTCTATTGATAAAAGAATAATTTCATTAAGACGAAGATAAAAAATTACAAAGACAAGGACGGGTAAGAGATCCTCCTAAACAGAGACATTTACATAACAGAAAACAACCAACAAAACAGAGTAAAATCGATGGAGCAAAGCTGCCAATCCCTCAATGTATCTGCTAGTGAAACCCAATTAAAAAGGGCATGTGCTTACCCCAGATAGAAGCCAAACTTGAAACTCCTAATCTTGTCCTTAATCAAGTGTGGTGTCAAATAACTCCTTCAAAATCCGGCAGTTCAGTTCCACCAAATGCACTGAAGTGTAGTCTTTTTGTATTTTATTTTCTTATACTTTATGGGGAACAATTCTCTGTCCAAGTCAGAAGTGGACTTTTTCTTTGAGATTTAGGTTTGCCAACGACCTAAGTTTGTTTCTGGTGCTATTCAATAATTACAAAAGATTCAAGATGGATATTTTACAAGCCGTTTAGTTTAGATGATGACCTCCTTTTTATATTAAATGCAAAATTATTTATGTGGACTTCTTCACAAAAAAGCTTCAGTTTGTTTCAATATGGAAATGTTTTAGTCAAGTGTGGAATCTTGTTAACTTCGTTAGCATTTTAGATTTGGCATTTTGTGAGTTGTACATCTGTGAGTTTCTAAGACATGCTGGCAAAATGGCAAATCTGTAAGTTTGTCTGTTGCTCTTACTGAGAATTAATATTTAAATAGTTACTCATGGGAAAATTCCACTGAATATATCAACTCATCAAGGATATTTATTGGATTGCAGGAACTGCGGTGGTTTTTTTAGGTTAAACTAATCATTTGGTCCCTATACTTGACACTAATTTTGAATTTGATCCCTATACGTGAAAATTTTTGAAATTGGTCCCTACATGTACAATTATTTTTAATTTGGTCCTCGCCGTTTATTGGTGTTGTAACACTGTCACGTGATAGGGACCAAATTCAAAATGATTGTCACATGTAGAGATCAAATTGAAAATGATTGTTACATGCAGGGATCGAATTCAAAATAAAAATTTGAATTTGGTCCTTATATGTGACAATCATTTTCAATTTGGTCCCTATACTTAAACTTCAACAAACAGCGTTATGACACCAATAAATGGCGAAAACCAAATTAAAAATAAATGTACATATAGGGACCGATTTCAAAAAAATTCACGTATAGGGATTGAATTCAAAATTGACGTCACGTATAAGGATCAAATCATTAGTTTAACCGTTTTTTTATTTATTTGAACTGTACACTGGCTGCTTCTTTCATAGTTAATAATGGGATCTCTTTGTTTCAGGGTTTGGATTTGCATGATATTATAATAGAGACTGAGAAGCGTGGGATACCTTTTGATCAACTACTCACCATTCCAGAACAAGATGAATGGGTATATAGTGATGGGAAATCAACAACATGTGTTGCTTTTATTCTTTCGATGTATAAAGAGGCTGGAATTTTGGGTCCCATTTCTAGCTCCATTCAAGTAACAGAGTTCACTGTAAGCCATGATAACACGGTGATTGAATGAACCTTTGGACATCATAATTGCATTTTTCTAATGCATCTATGTTGTTATTTGCAGATTCGTGATGCATACATGCTTAGAATTTTTGAGGATAACCAAACTCGCCTACCAAGTTGGTGCAACAATGAGAATGATCAGCTTCCATTCTGCCAGATTCTTGGCGAATATAGGATGGAACTGCCTGGCTATAACACCTTGGAGCCGTATGCCAACATGAATGAGTACTGCCCTTCTCTTCCTCCAACTTATGATAGGCCTTCTCGATGTTAGAATAGATTCGTTTCTCTTCCATCATTTCTGTTACTTTGAATTGCCTGTTAAGCAAACAAAAATAGGCATCTTGTACTTTGCTGTTCTAAAATTGTCTATAAACCACGGGACACTATGTAATGGGTATCATCTGCAGCTTTATTTAAGTTTGACTAAGAACATTGTATGTAAAAAATTAAAATTGCTAGCTGTGGATTGTAATAAGAGTTTATTTTGATATACTGTCAGTGTAAAGTTTTTTACACAATCAATCAATTACAAATAATCATATATGTGACTTTTAAGGTAATTATGATAAGAGACAAACATTTTTTATGACATGACAATTTATGATTTGTTGAAGATGTAAAATTTTTTATATTGACAATACATATCAAATCTTTGGGATAATGTAAACTTCAATAAGTAATTGTGCTCCTAAAGCATTACACTAATTATGTCTTCTGACTAATGAAACATAACACAAAGATCTCTAATCAGACAGGAGTTGATACGTGGGTATTAGCATTATCTACCAATTAAATCTTTGTGATAATGTAAACTTCAGTAAGTAATTGTGCTCCTAAAGCATTACACTAATTATGTCTTCTGACTAATGAAACAAACACAAAGATCTCTAATCAGACAGGAGTTGATAGGTGGGTATTAGCATTATCCGTGTTTGGCAAGGCCATACTTTTAGTAAGCAAACTCAAATTAGAACCTAAGACTTAGCTTAGAGCGACCACACTTTGATTAAGGCATTACAAAAGGAGCATGATAAGAACCGAACAGTATAGCCATGTATATATTTCAAAAGCGTCACTTAGAAGAACGTTTCTTGACTTGGTATGTTTGGGACCAATTTCTTATTAGTTGCCTAGCTAGAAACAGGTCAATGAATATAAATTGCTATTCGTGTAAGATCAAAATTATGGAGTATTTTTTTAAGAAAAAGTCAAGTAAAAATAATAGCGAAGACCCAATTAGTCCCTGAAAAATTTTGGGGGATTCACTTTTAGTCCCTGAAAAAAATAAATTAATAATTTAGTTACTTAAATTTACAAACGCGTGACACATTAGTCCTTAGGTTTAGTTCCGACGTTCAATTACTTGTCTACGAGTCCCATTAACCATCCTACTAGTCCCGTTAGTGATCCTGCGTGACTTATAACGAATTTTCATAGTGAAAAATGAATAAAAAGTGAAAAAAGTGTATAATTTTCAGGTATTTTGGTTTTAAAATTGTGTATGTTTTTTTCACCTTTTATTTGTTTTTTCACAGAGGAAATTCGTTATAGGCCATGCGTGACTACTAACGAATAAGATAAGATGGTTAATGGAATACGTAAGCAAGTAAACAGATGTTGGAACTGGACTGAGAGATTAAAGTGTCCCGCGTTTATAAATTTGAGGGATTAAATAGTTAATTTATTTTTTTAAGTGAATAAGGATGGGTCCTCGAGATTTTTCACGGACAAATTTGGGTCATCACTCTAAAAAGAAAAAAATAATATTGATAAGAAAAATGTACGGGATTGGTATTCTATCTTCGTGTAGGTGAGCCGACTACTTCGCAGTTCATATGGCAATGTTCAGTCGTTTGGCCTATATCCAAACTAGCATTCATAAAGGAGGAATTATTGACTAACTTAACCACCCAAATCCTAATGGATAGTTGTATTGGCTAAAAACTTTATAATCACGCACTCTCAGATCCACTGCCCAAAGATGCAATAGAAACTGTGGCTACAACTGATACGCCTCAATAGTGGTTTTTTGCATTGCTTGTAATGATGTTCTTTCATATGATTCTGTTTGTTGTTGGTTGGGCAAATTTAAAGCATGGTCTTCCTACTTCTTAGATTTTAGTGGAGAGACGTTGAATGAAGACAATTACACGATGACTAATTTACAAAAACAGGAACAGGAACTCAAATTACCATACATACAAAATGATGGAGGGTTATGTTGTGAACAAACACATAGATAATAGTCTTTGCTGCGCAAAGATGCACGAACAAAGATACCAAACATGGACAAGAACATGACTGATAATCTCTTTTGAGCCAAGAGCTGCTAGGAAGCCACCACTATATCAAGCAGGGCACCCAACCCTTTGTAAATATGTTTAGGGTATGGGGGAGAATATCCCTTACTTATTTTGTATTTTCATATATCATGATGATATGGTGAATGTATTTCATGTTTGACTTACATTTCTATTTACATGAGTGGGGAAGATTATGATTACACTTAGTATGTGTTTGGTACTGCATTAGACTACCCCGGGACGTGCTTTTTTCACCGCAAAAGCAACTAAAAGTTGCTTCTCAAATGCGCGTCAAGGCATTGCTACCACGTTTCCAAACATGCCATTGGTTATATGGGAAGGGAATCTCTTTCTCTTAGGATTTTCATATTCTTGATGACTTGCAAATTTAAATTGTCAAATAAGTTCAAAGTAGTGAAATTGACAATCAAAACAAAATGTGGGAATGACAAATGATAGAAGATGAAACGGTGCATTGAATTTTGCAAAAGAAACAAAATTAAGTATTTGACAAATTAATTGTGCAAACAATTAATACGTCTAAAATATTTGATTTGCCCATTTAAGCGTGCAAATAATATTCCATTCAGAATTCGGATTATCTTATTATTATTATTTTTTATTTTGTAACAAAATAGAAAAAAGATGCACCAAAGTTAATAGAGAAAAGGTAGAGAAAGGCAAGGCAGCAAGAGCATGTATCTCTAATTTTGCAAAAGAAACAAAATTAAGTATTTGTGCCTACCAGCATCCTCCTCAAACAAACTTGTAGGTTTCATGCTAACTTGTTGCAAAGGAGCCAAAGTAGTCACAAGCATCTCCTTTTCTAGCCATCAATATTCTCTTCTTAGAGCCAAGACCTTGCCTTTATCATCACTTAGACAATGCAACCCTTCAATTTCCACTTAATATCTGAAAAGCTTAACTAGAATTATGACAATAATGACATTAGAATGCTTGACAACAACTCATTAACTTTGAAGCTTAAATCTGCCAAAGAGGGATAATAGAAGTTGCTAATGATTGTCAAAAAATATAGATGTAGCACTGGCAACACGTGATGAGAAGCACCAGTGCCCCACATTCTGGAAGATTGCGGATATGGCGGAGGCAAGGTCGATGATCGGTGTGTCGGGATTTTGCATGACATTGGCGGTGTCTCCGGCGCAATGCACTGAAGGCAGTCAGCGCAGTCATCGATGATGAAGGAGATTTCGTTGTTGGCGTTGTAGGCACAGCTGGGTCTGGCCCAGACACCACCGCTCCAGTGGGTGTCGTGGTGTGGGATGGATATGTGGGGGAGGGAGTTGAGGAGGGAGCCGATGCCAGCGATGACAAAGTGGTCGACTGTAGGTTGGATGGCGGCCCAGACCGAGTAGTTGTGGTTGTGCATGAGGCTTAGGGTGACACATTTGTGGGTGTGAGGCTGTTATTGTATGCTAATAAGCAAGTGGATAGTTCAAGTTGTGTTTACAACAGGCTGAAGGCAAAGTTAATGGCATGTCAGATAGGTTACAAACGTGGAAGAATTGGGGAAAGGTGGCAAATTATATGCTTATGTTTCAGTAGTAGGCTTTGGGGGTCTATTTTAATATATTATAATAGATAGATAATAGATTACTCCAAAATGTCAAAAACTCACTGTTGAATTACCAAATGATTTAGTTAACCGTCAAAAATCGGTACAGAATCTCAATATCAAATACCACTAAGGTGGCGTTTGGAAGAGCTTATTTAAGCTCATTTGAGCTTATCTTATGACTTAAGCACTTAAATAATATTTTTACCACTCTAACTTTTTAACATGGTATAAGACTATAAGTCACATGAATAACAACAAACAATATTAAACTTCTGATTTTAGAAAAGTTAACAAGAAATATTACGATATTGAAAATATCAACAATCACAAAAATAGCAATGGGAAAGGTGAAGCCAAAATATTAGAAATAGAAGGTTATGAATGAGCATGAAGCAAAGACAACAACAATTATCTAGAAGGCAAGCAAATTATAAAAAAAGGAAAGAAAAAGGAAACAGGTGAAAAACATCATGCACTACAAGTATTTCACGAAGGTTATCATTTCAAGATTCACAAACACAAATTGAGTCAAGTAAAATCAGATTGACTTTTGTGCGGCATTTGGCTTGGTCAACAAATTATCAACAATTTAATATAGATAATGAAATATTTTACATATGTTAATAATATTTAAATATATTTTCATATTCATTCAGTTAAGTAACACCAATATTACATTAATATTAAAATTGACTCAATGCTATCACCATTTTATTCATTTTTTTAAATTTAATTTCATATTCTCTTATTTAATTATTTTGTTCTACACAAATTCTCAGTACAGTGATTTATATATTATATTAGATAAAAATATTATTGTCAAAAATATATCAGCAAAAAGTTGATTTATACAAAAAAAAAAATATATTTTATATATTTTTTATAAATGGGAGATTTCTCATTTTCTCTTTGAATGACTCTATACATATTCACTTGATTATTTTTTGTTTAATTATTAATTTTTTTTTACTATTTAAAGATGAAGATCATATTTTTGCATCAACAAGCTTTCAAGGAACCCATGACAATGAAGCAGGACCAAGTATTAGGCATATTAATAGCATTGCTCATGGTTAGTGAAATATTTATCATTTTCTTTATTATTGTCTCTATAAATAGACACTTGATTATTTTTCGTTTAGTTATTTTATATATATATATATATATATATATATATATATATATATATATAATTAATAACATCTTTACATTATGTCATTGTCAAAACACTAATAATCTAAATTTCTTTAAAGTAGGTACATCGTATAAAAATATACGTACTCTATTGGATGGGGTTTCAAAGTAATAGCAAATAAAATTCAACTTTGAAAAATAGTAAAAAGAAAATATTTGGTTCAAAAGAAAAACAGGTAATATAGTATGATTTCTTTAATATATTGTAGCATTTTTTACAATTTAAATCAATGATAACTTATTTTATAATAATTTTTAGGAAAATTGAAAATGCAATATCAAGAAAAAGCTATGGTGATAGCTAGCGCATTACACATTGAAGCCAAAAATCAGCTTTCCGATCTGTACTTAATTTGAATAACTATTATATTAGTTAATATTAACATATTAAATACCTCATATTTGTAAATGATATTGTGAGTTATTTTGTAGATTTTCAAATGCCAAGACAGCTAACAAACATCTTCACTCTTTAGTGCCATTGGGACTAATAACGCTGACTCTAACAAGTAAAAACTTAAAATTTCATAACCACAATATTGAAACAAAGAATGAGACAATTGTACAAAGTGGTCCTGTGGTCCTTTGCGTAGTTGAAAAATTGGCACACCCAGAATAAAATTCTTCTCCCATTTTTTATTTCAAAGCTTGTATATAATAAAGGAAGAAAAAGACATACATCGCCCACACATTGCTTTCTTCTCTCATTTTCTTGTATCATCCATTCACGAAGACGTTATATAACCGGGTAAACATTGGAAAAATATGAGCTCTGCTAGGGTTTTTGGGGTTTCGAATGAGTCCAAATCCTTCTCTAGCCAAGAAGAGGATCTTCTCCTTAGAAGCACAAGGAAGGTTAAAGACCATGCCTATGGGTAAATTCGATGACGTTCTCTCTCAGGGAAGGAAGGAACAGAAATCAAACATAAAATCAAAGAAAGATAGCGTGATACTCTAGAACGCATGAAACAAATGCAACTGCAGCAACAAGACACGGCCCAGGCTTGTGCGGCTTGGTCAGATATTATGAATGGTGTGCATGTTCATATTGATCTAGATGCTATTGCCTTGGTGCATAATTCTTAGAGGGACTCTGCGCAGAAAAATATCAGTCCTTTTGAAGATAAACAGAAGGAAGATATGGTTAGAGCTGAGGATCAACATGCTGGTTTGCATCTAGGAGACATGGGCAGTGAGTTGCCACCATCTCAGATAGGTTGTCAATGAATATTTTGAGTTGGAATTGTCGAGGTACAGCTAGTAAGGGATTCGTGTCTCTGATTAGATATTTGAGAAAGTTCCATGGTACAAATCTTATTTTTCTCATGGAAACACACACTAGTGGAGCTAGGGCTGGGGGTATTGTTAAGAAGCTGGGTTTCAGTGGTAGTTTTATTCAGGATGCTTGCGGTCATTCTGATGGAATTTGGTGTCTTTAGAATAAGGCATTTTGAAAAATTGAAATCACGAGTCACTCTTCTCAATATGTTCATATGCATGCTTAATGGAAAAATGAGAGGCCTTGGTCCTTAACTGTTGTTTATGGAGCACCCCTTTACTCTAGGAGACAACAACTTTCTGTTGACTTAACTAATATTGCAGTTGCGGTTTCTAGTGCTTGGGCAGTGATAGGAGACTTAATTCAACAGCAGCTTAGGTAATCATGAGATTTAAGGAAGCCTTCATCCAACACTTGAGCCCTATGAAGTCAGATCATCGCCCATTGCTGGTTCGCTTTAAGAGTGTCAGAGGTTGTAACTTAAAGAAGCGCCGACCCTTCTAGGATTTTGCACCATGATTTTCCTCATTTGATAGAAATCGCTGGGGTTTTAATGGGGTGATTGGAATGGGAAATTATATATGTTAATAGAGGACTTAAGGAAATGGAACAAAGATGTCTTTGGGTGCATCAAAGTCAATAAAGATCAGTAGCATTACGCCACATTAGGGAATAATTGACGCTACCTTCACCAGCATTTTCCCGTGAAACGCTAGAAAATATGAGGTGGAAGAGTATTCCCAGTGCTTTCTTAAGGAAGCGCTAGCAAATTGCGAGACTTTACCAGTGTTTTCTGAAGAAAACGTTGGGAATACTCTTATTATAGGAATTGTCAGCACTTTCTAAAGAGAGCGCTGACAAAGGTGTAGAACCTTTACTAGCGCTTTCTTTAGAAAGCGCTGGCAATGTCCCTTTTCTAATATTTCAATTTCCCACCTACAGGTTACTTTTCAATTTCAATCTAGTCTCGCGCGCCTAGAGCTCCGTATTCCTTCTCGCGACCCTCACCACCCCACCGTCGTTCTGCTTGTGCACCACCGCAACCTTAAGCCCCTCACCGCCCCACCATCATCTTGCTCGCTGCACCAAAAGGACCACCGCGACCCTCAAACCTTCCCTAATTTCCTGTCATTCTTCCTTCGCGCAACCTCCTGCTCGCTGCTCTCTCTTCTCGCTGCCATTGTTGCTTCCATTGCGAGGGTTCACTCCTCTCTGCTTGGGTTCTCAACTCCTGCCATTTGTTCTTTTGAGTTTCTCTTTGTGAGTTTCTCCCTTTTTTAATTTTGAGTTAATCTCAACTACCGCCATTGTTCTTTTGATTTTGATTATTAGAAATCCCTTTTTTGTTCTTTTTTATGCTTGAAATTTTGATTGTTTCTCAACAACCACCCAATGCTTTTGATTCTGATTATTAGCAAATTAGAGTTTCTCAACTACTGCTATAGTTTTCTCACCTATTATACATTCATTATGCTTGTGTCAATTAATTTCACCTGTTTGATTTTAAATCATCTGTATCTTAATTGTTTGTTTTGCTTGTGTTGATTTTGCAAATTGTTTTGGTTTGCAGGGGGAAATAGATAAAACAAATGTAAATATATAAATAAAAAAAAATAAGGGAATTGCCAGCGCTTCCTTAAAAAAGCGCTGGTAAAGGTGCACAATTGCCAGCGCTCCCTTGGATAAGCGTTGGCAAAGGTGCACAATTGCCAGCGCTTTCCTGAAAAAATGCTGGCAATTATGAACCTTTGCCAGCGCTTTTCCAAAGGAGCGCTGACAATTTTGCACCTCTACCAGCGCTTTTTCAAGCGCTTGCGAACTTTTTCCCCCTTTTGTTAGCGGATAGATAGCTAGCGCCCGAAAGCGCTAGCGAAGGCCTAAAAAAAACGCTGATAAAGTCCTTTTCTGTTGTAGTGAGCTGCGGAAGTTGAATTGGAACAAAGATGTCTTTGGGTGCATCATTTGCCGAGAACCAGCGGACTTTTCATAATTTTTGCTCTCTTGAGGCCGATTACCGGAATACTTGGAAGGAGTATGAAGTTGTCCTTGCTCAAGAGGAAATATTTTGGTTCCAGAAATTCAGAACTAAATGGTTACAACATGGAGATCGAAACACTAGGTATTTTCATGGAGTAACAACTATTTGTAGAAGAAAAAAATAGATATGAGCCATTCCAAGATGAGGGTGGTTTGCTCAATTAGAAAAATTAGTTTTGGATTATTACAAAAAATTATATCTGGATGAAGATGCCTTTGTTGTGTATGTTTTATCAGGAGCTTTTCCTTAGATTGACGTTCCTGACTTGCAATTTTTGGAAAAGGGAGTCACTTGTGCAGAGATATTTCAACTTGTGAACAGAATGGGTAGCTTTAAAGCACCAGGTCCGGATGGCTATCAGGCTATTTTCTACAAAAACCAGTGGAATGTTATTGGGAGAGATTTTTGTGATATGGTGAAGAATATTCATGATGAGCCTGCGAGAATCAAAAAGATTAATGGCAAGCTAATTTCATTGATTCCAAAGAAAGAGGTGGTTACTTGCATGAAGGAGTTTAGGCCTATAAGCTTATGTCATGTCTCTTATAAAACCCTTACCAAGATTATATAGCCCAAAATGTCCGAACTCTGATGCCTATATTGATTTGCTCGTGTCAAAGCAGCTGTGTTCCTAACCGGCAGAGTGATGACAATATTGTTGTGGCTCAAGAAGTGTTCCATTCCATGAGAAAGAAAAAGGTGCGGTTGGTTGGATGGCTATAAAAGTTGACCTTGAGAAAGCATATGATAGACTTAGGTGGAGCTTTATAAAAGAGACTTTGCAAGATATTGGTTTGTCGAATAAGCTAATTGAGATCATTTGGCATTGCCTTACCACTGCTTCTATGAGGGTTTTGTGGAATGGTGAGGCTCTTGACGAATTTACTCCCTCAAGGGGTATTAGACGTGAAGACCCTTTCTCCCTGTATCTGTTTGTAATGTGTACGGTACGCCTCTTCCAGATGATTTCCTTGGCTGTGGATCATAAAGTGTGGAAGCCGATTAAATTGAATAGAGGCGGTCCACAAATATCTCATGTGGCCTTTGCAGATGATCTTATATTTTTTGCGGAAGCTAGTATGGAGCAAGTAAATATTTTTCACTCTATTATGGAGGTGTTTTTTCGGAGCTTTGGGCAAAAAGTGAGTAAGGACAAGTTAAGATAAGAGTTTATTTCTCAAGAAATGTTGGTTGGCATACAAAGCAACAAATGAGTGGTGCCTTGGGAATTCAATGGATGGATGGTTTGGGGAAGTATCTTGGCGTTCCAATTCTTCATAAGCGAATGACCAAGACTACTTTCAATTTTATCATTGATAAAGTTAATTAATCAGAGACTTAGCTCATGGAATGCTAGGAATTTTTCTTTTGCTGGAAGAATTACTTTAGCAAAGTCAGTTCTTCAAGCCTTACTTTCTTATGTTATGCAAATTGTGGTGTTACCAAAAGCTATTTTTGAGGAAGTTGATAAACATTTCAGGAGCTTCATATGGGGAAACATAGAGCAATCGCATAAACCCTTTTGATTTCTTGGGAGAAAATTTGCACTCCTAAGATATATGGTGGTCTTGGACTCAGGAAAACCAGAGATGTGAATATGGCCTATATGATGCGAACTAACCGGCGATTTTGCAATCAATCTCAATCTTTCTGGTCTTCAATAATAAGAAGTAAATATAAGTGTGGTGGTGTGTAGTTCATGCCTGTGGTTAATAGTATGAAGCCAGGTTCCAATTTCTGGCGGGGTATATGTAGGGCGTGGGAGTTATTCACTCTGAATATTTCATGGAGGGTTGGTAATGGTGAGCTAGTTAGCTTTTGGAATGATTATTGGGTTCCCAACAATGGTCCTTTTGTGAATCATGTTACTGGTAGGATTGATGTTACTGATATTTCTAAGCCTATTATGGAGTATGTTACGTTGCATGGGACGTGTAACTCCCACCTTTTTTGTCCTTTGCTGCCATCTAACATTATAGATAGGATTGCTACACTGGTTCCACCCCTTCGTAATAACATTTCTGATTGCCTTGCATGGAAACATGCAAATGACGAGGTTTTTTTTACCATGGGCGCTGCCTATGAAGCTATTCAGAATTACGAAGTCCATGCTCATAAAAATTTGTTTCTTGCAGTCTAGAGATGGAAGGGCCCTAAGAGAATATGCTTGTTCCTTTGGAACCTTAGCCATGAAGCCCTTTTGACTAATGACAAGCGAGTTAGAAGAGGATTGGCCTAGTCGACTCAATGTTTGCTTTTAACCACTCGTTGGAAGATCACATGCATGTTTTCAGAGAGTGTCCGATTGTTAAAGAGGCTTGGAGGACTCTTCTTGGTTCTAACCTCCCTAACTTCTTTACTACCAGGATTGACTGTATGAAAATCTTATGAAAGAGGATTATATTCATGGTATGGGATGGTGTTTGATCTTTGGTGTTTTGTTGGACAAGGTTTAGTGGAAGAGGAATGATGCAGTGTTCAACAACTTATTTTGGCTTGCTATAGAGTTGCTTCATAGATCTAAGAGAATGATCGAGGCCATCGAGGTAAGCTTGGAAAATAACGATCGGCTGTGTGGGTTTGTTGGAAAAAATGAGTCATTTGTTCAGGTGAGATGGTTACATCTAGAACTAGGGGAGGTAGAGCTTAATTGTGATGGTCAGTATTTCAAGCGGGGAAACAAGCTGCATGTGGTGATGTTCTGAGGGATGAAACAGGTTGCTTTCTGTTTGGTTTTGCAGCAAAGTTGGGTTCCTACTCTATTCTATCAGCTGATCTTAGGGGGTATTCTTCATGGCTTAAGAATTGCTTGGATGAGAGGCTTCTGCAACATCATAGTTTATTTGGACTCAACAGTGGCTTTGGGTTTAATAAAAGTTCGTTGTCGTAGGACTCATGAATGCTATGCTTTGGTTTCTAGTACCATTCATGATGTTTTTCAAGATGCTGGTAATGTCAAGTGGCATCGTTCTTTGCGTGAGGCGAACCAAGTTGCTGATGCGATGGCGTCATTCTCTAGATACTCATATGAGAATTTTTTATACTCCCCCTAATTTTGTTTGCAATGCCTTACGGGCATATGTTTTCTGTATTTGATTTCCTACAGGTTTTTAGTTTTGTTTGTTTGGAGTTTTAACACATTCTTGTTCATAAAAAAATATATACAACCGCGTAAACCCAAGAAATCTGTTTCAAAATTTAATATATAGAATCACATCATTAATCCAAGACAAAACCACTTTATAAACCTAATCATAAATTTATGGCATCATAATTCCATAACATAAAGAATGACAATAGGTCTTACCCACCCATACATGGCACATAATCAATCACATAATAAGCATTTCATATATAAATAAATAAACGTCACAATCACCAAGTGAAAAAATTCTATTATATATACCAACTCCAAAATACATACGGAAAACACCAAAATAGCAAATAAATATTCAGACGAAAATACACATAATGAAAAAAATAAAAATGAGGCGCTATCAGTGCTACTAGTGACAATAATCTATACTTACTACTCCCTCTGTTTTAAAATATATGTCACATTTACAAAAAAAATTATTCCAAAATATATGTCATTCTCTATTTTTAATGTAATATTAAATGTTTTCTATGAATTGTATCCTTAAATACTCCACTTTACATTTATGACAATAGTTAATATACCGATGATTAAGAAAGTTAATTTAGTAAAATTATCACTCTTTTTCTTTCGTTTATTGTTTTTTCTTAAACTGTATGCGATTTAATTAAATATGACATATATATTGGAACGATGGGAATCTATACTAATAGATAAAGGGAATGTTTGAATTTTAAAAATTTTTGGTTAACAATTTTTAAAATCCCAAATATGTCCCTAATAACTTAACACTACATACATTCCTTACGGGGAAGTTTTGAAGGTGGTTCCAGATTTAAAAGAATTTAAAACTAACCATAACCACAAATCCTATCTAAACAACTAAAAACAACAAATTATATTCATTTGTTGAGAAGAAGAAAAAACTAACTCTATCACAAATTAAGAAACTGAATATCAATTTTCAAAATTTGAATTCCTCATCAGTTTTATAAATCTCATTCACCAACTTCATTCTGTAAGTCATTCACCAATAACAATCATTTACTTTCCGTAATAAATTTGTTTTAAGTACTAAGCAAACTCAATAACACAATACTTTGCTTTAAGGTCCTCATTCATACCCAGAAAGAGTAGAAGGATCACCATCGTTTGAGCCTCCAAGAACATGTTCGAGTGAGTTTAAATTCCAACCATCTCTCTTCTTTCCACATCTTTTGCACTATTAATATCTTCCTTTTATTGAAACTATGTTATTCTCTCGGTTCAATCAATTGAAATTGAAAGAATTATAGAAACAATAAAAACATGTAAAAAGTTTAATTTTTTAAATTTTTGTGCTTGTCATTTCGTCTTCATCGTTACATTTTAGATCTCCTTACTCCAATTACCATTCAATCAAGACAACACCGTCATCCTGGGAAAGACTTCAAGCTCCATCGCTGCGAACCCAACACTCACAGTCTTAAAGCATCACTGCACCGTGAAGAAGATAATCGCACCACCGTGTCAAGAAGAAGCCGCTCACCACCAATTACACTTCAAAGAAGCGCGTACCTCACTGGAGCAGTCAAGCATAAGCATCCACTACACCACCGAAGCAGTCAAGCATCAGAGTCCACTGCGTTAGTGAGTGTATACCAAAGAATGTGTCCCTGCTCGTCTGACTTTGTTTTAGGGATTTGGTTTACTAAAAATATTTTTTGTAACAAATATATCGACCTTTACAATGTGACTTTAGACTTTATACGTTGCATCGATGGGTGACTTATACATTTAACATCCTTTGTTTCACGATCTTTTAAATGGATTTTAACTCCTTTATATATGTCTTTTCCTTTATAATTTCCCTACAATTAATGATAGATTTAAACATTTCTATATGTTTAACATGTGAAACTGAGTTTCATTGTGATTTTTTTAATATTTTAATACTATTTCATACAATTAACCAATAACAAATATTTGCTTCACTTTCCTTCTCACTTTGTTTCTTTTTCTTATTTCTGATATCTACCTATGTATGTAAGTAAGCACCTATGTTTTTTTATAGAGGCTATGTGCATTATTTGGTTAATAACAAATATTAGCTTCACTTTCCTTCTCACTTTGTTTCTTTTTCTGATTTCTGATATCTACCTATGTGTGTAAATAAGCACCTATGTTTTTTTATACAGGCTATGTGCATTATTTGGTTCCTCTTTATTTCTTAGAATTATTATTATTATTGTTGCGTTTCATGTGTTCTATTATATTAATTTATTCAAATGCATGTCTGTACTGGTATCTCCAAAATGAAATAAACCAAATAAGTGATTAAAATAAATTTTATTTCAAAAGTATGTTATTATATACATTTCTTGCCTTTTTACTTATCTTTACTACTCTAATAATATATGTTTAAACATTATAATGGTAAATATATGATGCATATACCAAAAAAATATAGGAAGGAAACTTTGACAAACTCTGAAAAATATGGAAGGATGAACAATCAATCGCAACTATATGCTCAACGGATAACAAGGTGACATAGAGCATTATATTAAAATTTTAATATTATGTTATTGTCAAAAAAATTATACTTTAATTATTATTTTATTCAGGTACATCATCTACAAATAAACTCTATTGGTTCGGGTTCCACAGTAATAGCAGATAATATTCAACTTTGGAACATGATAAAAAAATAACTGTCGGCTCAAAAGAAAAATGGGTAATATATTATCATTCCTTTACAAACTCTATGTGTGAGATGTAAAATTGTACTTATAGTTGAATTAGTTATGACAAAATACTAATCTACCAGATAATAAGTTATAGCATTTTCCCAAATATGTGTCAATACTAACTTATTTTTTTAATTATTAGGAAACGTGAATCTGAAAAATCAATCAACAAAAGTCACGATAGCACATTAATATTGAAACAAAATATCTCCTTGCTTCAGGTTCTAATCAATTCTTTCAGTAATACTTTATTATATTATTTATGATTTATTAGCATAATAAATATTCCATATTTTAACATGATATCGTATGCAATTAATTTGTAGTTTTTCAAACTTCAAGAATTTATTGATAATGAAATATACAAAGAATTGAGAAGAATCCTTACAAGGTAAATATCTACTGGATTTTACCTTTGATTTATTTCAATTGTATCCTTTATTTCTTATTGCTTATTATTAAAATAATTAACAATATAAATTCATTTTGATTGAGATGCAGGGCAATGCAAAAAAATCCTGAAATTCAATCATTATTGAATCTCCCAATTAAGGCGGATTCACAAATGTCAAAACCAAATAATAATTGTAACTAATACTTTATAACCTTTGATTTATTTTAAATTACAAATATGCATCATATTTATTGTTAAATATATTTATAGCATTATATTATGGATCACGAAATATATTTACAATATTTATTTTAATAACGAATTATATTTATAAGTTTACAATAATCATTCACAATATAAAATCGCAAAAATTATGGATCAAATATACATGTCTTACATAAGTTGCAAAAATGTATTAAATATCAAAATGAGCCGTCAACCAATTTTCAACAAATATTTTACTCAAGCGATTTATTTCTGTATACAATAATCAATCAAACATGGACGTTTATTTATTATGATAGGATCCTATTTAATATGTAGGCCCCCTTCCATTCTATTTATTGTTTGGGGTGGTGAGTGAATGTGTCTGAAGATTCACAAATTATGCTGCTTTCAGACTTCAAGAAAGCTTCACCTAAGGATAAGTAAGTTTGTTTAACTTCGTGCTTTGGCTATCAGGAAGAAGTTGATAATCTTACTAAGAGAGCAAAATTTAGAGAAAGTGCTTTTTTCAACATCTACCAAAAGTTACGTGAAGCTCCATCCAACTCTAAGAATCGATTGGTGTGACTTCCATCATTTCACTTAAGTGGCCCATGCTTTTTTCTTTCAATTTTTTTTGTATGTACATGATAGAGTTTTTGTCATATTATTGGATGTATTACATATACATATGTATGAGATGGTTATGAATGAATGATTCTCAGATCTAAATATATTGACGTAATGATTCTTTTTTCTGTCAATGAGCATGGGTGTGTCCATCTACATACTTGAAATCCATATACATAATTAGATTTGTATATGATATCATAATGCACTTCTCAAGGAAACTTACATTTTTCTGATGTGGGATGATAATTATTTAAAAAATATTTTAAAAATATTTTATTAACAATGTGCTGCCAATGTTTGATATTCTAATTAACCTAGATTCGAGGATGACAAAGCATTAATACTTTGTAGATAACACTTTATTTTTTGATTTATTTTAGTTTACTTCTTCATTTTACCTATCTTTACAATTATGTGCAACATCATTTTATTTAACATATTAATATGTGCGTAAAAAATGCATGCAACCAAACAAAAAAAAAACGATGCGAGCAGACAGGCATAACAGTTTGAGACCTCCGTTTGAGACGATCGCCTACCGGACTCATCTCCCTCAAATGCCTAGAACTAATGGTCCAAACAACTCGAAGTATGAGGCCTCTGTTAGGGTAAAACAAATTACGTATACTTCCATTGTCATGATCACCACCACCACAATGTTCTATAGTCACACAATAGTAAAATGGACCAAGCATACACGTTTACTCAGAACGTCAAAATAACAAATAGAATGCCAAACAAAAATGCTCGCAAACAAACGAAAAAACGACGCGGTCAGACAGGCACGAGAGTGCCTGTCTTGCCGCTAGTAATAGATAAAAGGAATGTTTGAATTTTGGTTAACAATTTTATGATGACCAAAATAACCCTCGTAACTGCATCTTTCTAATAGATAAAGAGGGGCTTTTGCTCTCACGGGCGGTTTGGATATAAGGTTTTGGTCTCTAGTTTTTGTTTTCAAAAAACTTAACGATAAAATTAAAAAACTAAAAAAAACGTGTTGAATAACTCTTGCGGTTTTGAAAATGTGGTTTATCTTCACAAACCGCTCATAACGGAGAAACAGTCGTACCTCTTTTTCGCGTAGAATGGAGGTAGCAACAAAGGAGAAGGGGATACAACTTGAGCAGCATAGCATACGATGGTTTTAGGGGGACAAAATTCAATGACACAGATAAAAGAATAAGAAAAATCCGATAGAAAGAGAAAGGGAAAATGTGAGGGATTTTAGAGGTACCTTTCTTCCTACTGATTTGTCACTCTCCCTCTCTATAATCTCAATCTCCCTCTCTGACAACACTCTCCAAACGCAGAAAGCGTAGAAAACGCTCTTCCTATACTCTCCATCGTTCTGCTGTAAGATTAAAAACTCCCTCTCTTGGTCTCTCTCACCCTCGCGCGGTCAGATTCAAGGTATTTTTGGGTTTCAGTTTATATTAACTGAATCTTAGTGAAGCCCTCTTTTTAGTTTTGTTTTTTTGGTTCTTGATTTATGTGTACAAATGTGCATTTGGGAGTGTTTTTTTCTTAATGTGTGACTTCACTGCTATTTTTGGGTTTCAATTTTTTATGTTTGCTTTGCCATTGCCATTTGCCACCGAAGCCGAAGTTGATGTTCCCATCGAAGGACAAGGAGGCGCTCCACATGATTCCTCCGCTCTCAAGATCCAATTCGATCAACTCAACTCCAAGATCCAAACAATTGGTTTGTTCTATATTCTATTCCTATCTATAATGCATCACAAAACTAAACATTTTTTATTCGATTGTTGATTTAATTACTTCCTTTTCGAATGCATGTATTTTAATTTGACTTGCAATGTTCAGTTACTAAATTAACCGACAAAATGCCAATTTACGATTCAAATTTTTTCATGTCATCGCAATTATGGTGGAAAATGTCGTGTTTCGAAAACAATTGGTGGAGTTCATTTATGTTGATTGTTGTTTGATCTCCAAACAACAAACCTTTTTGCATAGTGATTCACAATTGGAGGGAGAGACCTATTTTTCGTTGTTTCCTTCAAATTTCAAACACTTACATTTCCCCCTTTTTATTTTGTGTTTTATTGTTATTTTTAATCTAGACATGTGGTGGTTTTTTTATGGTTAATAATACATGTTGTGCCTAATTTTATTTTGAAGAATCTCACATCAGTGAAAATTCTGAAAAGTGAAGAATAAGGATGAAGCAATAACAAAAAAAGATGAAGTAATAGATCCATTACCATTGAGTCCTTGCAAAATAATATTGCTTCTCTCCAGGTGAGGACAAAATTGACAAAAAGGACAAAATTTTCTCATCATGTCCCACTTTTATTTATAGTAACGATAAAGAAAAAGGCTTCACCGATTTGGTGTGCTTCGCATTCGCTTCCTCCATCATCCAGAACAAAATCAGGTTTCATGCGTTTTACCATCCCACTCTCTTTTTTTGGTCCTC
The DNA here is from genome assembly GCA_039655645.1 of Ammopiptanthus mongolicus. Taxonomy (NCBI): domain Eukaryota; kingdom Viridiplantae; phylum Streptophyta; class Magnoliopsida; order Fabales; family Fabaceae; genus Ammopiptanthus; species Ammopiptanthus mongolicus. The sequence continues at coordinate 85,742,964 of CM077343.1, forward strand.
GACCAGGAGGATCCCTCAACGGAAGCGGGGACCAACCTCCTGCGGGGGAATGAATCGCACCAGATGGCGGGAAACCCCCTCCTAACAGAAATTCGCTCCATACCCAAGAGCTGGGATTCGAACCCCGAGCTACTTGGTTAAGAGACACAAGTCCACCACCTCTTGTGCCAACCTCCGTTGGTTTACCATCTCCCTCTCTTGTATTATGCTTCGTTGGATAAACTTCATTTTGGTATAGGGCATTAATATTGCATATCTGTTAGGTATGGGGCCCTAATAATAATGGGCCTTGTTAGTTAGGCATTTGCTGGTAAAGTAGTTAGAGTTAGTTAGTGAGTTAATCTTCTATAAATAGATGTAGAGAAGGCAAAGGAAGGTAGGCATTTGTTTAGATAGTTGTGGAAAGGGAGAGTTAGGCCTCTCAAAGAGCCTAGAATAGTTCTTGTATTCATTTCTACTATCCATAATAGTCATCCTTCTTGCTATTCTGATCTAATTCCTATCGACTGGTATCAAAGCACTTCTGATCCAGGAAAGAAGAAGATGGAGACGCATGTTTCTGGACAGCATTCGGTGCAGAAAACAGGGCAACAGTTCCAAGAGAAATTTTCGCAAACTTGGATAGAGCAATTCGTTGAAGACTTTAGGCGAGAGTTCAGACAGGTTCTGTGTGAGTATCGGAGCAACCCAAATGGAGGAGTAAACCGCAACGGAAATCCCAATCTTCGAAAAGGCAGTGACGAAAAATCGATTCTTGGGGAAAACAAGTCCTCCAATCGGGTTTCACAACCGGCTGAAAGCAAAGAAAAGATTCTTGAACAACCAATTTTTCCGGTGATGAAAGTCAAGAAACAAGCTCAGAAAAGGAGTTATAATGCCCAGAGGATGAAAGCAGAGGAGTGGAATTCTCAGATTTGGTCCAAGGTTAACATTGAGCGAGCACTGAAGATGATGGGTGTCGTAACAAAGGGGAGACGAAGAAAGAAGAGGAAGTAGGCCAGAACCAGGAACGAAAGTCGCAACAACATTGTTCTTGATAACTGGGGAATAGGGAAAATGGAAGAAAGAGTAGGGAAGAAGACTCTCCTTTCGGGTCGCTCAATTGGAAGAGACCAAGCAAAGAAGGTGAAGACAACAAACCTGACCGTGAAAGAAGAACCACCTGACATGAAACCGCAAAACAAGAGTACTCGTGCAGTGACGGTCGCGACTCTGGAGGAGGAAGAAAAGAACAAGGTCAACGGCGCGATGATGGCAGTGGAAAGGGGACCGAGACGGGAAGACCCAACTCCAGCCTTGGCGAGGTGGGTTGCGTGCAGGCATGCCAAGTCGCCGCCGCCACCAGAACCGCCGGATCGGGATGCTCAAATGGCGACGGATGATTTGCTAGCGACTGTAAAAAGAGCAGTGATGGTGGCCGCTACGCGTCCAGACCGGAAGTGCTTTTGCGATGAACAAAACAGGGATGCCTGGACCGCCGGAATGTCATCGTCACGCAATGGCAGCAACCGGGAACTGTAGCACAATGATAGAGCAGAGGGAGGATTGGACAGTGATATCCAGGAAAATCGAGGTTGGACGGAGTCCACTCATGTCCCCACCACCACCTGAGCCGCCCGACGCAAGCTTGGATGTGGCTACCGGTGGGGCGTTTCCAGCTAAGCCGCCATGGTTGAGCAAGGATGGGATGCGCTATGGCAGAGAAGCTGAGCTCGATAAGTGGGTAACCACCACAAAGGAGAAAGAGAAAGAAGGGCAGAATGGGAATTTTGCGATGTAGGTCAGTTTTTCGACTTTACAGACCAGGCCTAATAGAAACTAAGGAGCCAACAGAATAGGACCCATATTATTGTGAAAGAGTCCAAGTCCAACAGAATCATATTTGCCTTATTTCTCTTCGATGTGGGCTCTTTTCTGCCACTGATGAAAATCATTATCAAGTTAACCAAGTTAGAAGAAGCTGGTGGCAAAAGATTAAAGCAATTATGCACTATTTCAAATATGATTGGGACTTCATCTTTCCAACAATGGGACCCGGGTGGCGGTATTATGGCTGTCCTTCACCTTGGGGACAAGGTGAATGTTTAGGGGGGAGTATTGTTAGGTATGGGCCCCTAATAATAATGGGCCTTGTTAGTTAGGCATTTGCTGGTAAAGTAGTTAGAGTTAGTTAGTGAGTTAATTTTCTATAAATAGATGTAGAGAAGGCAAAGGAAGGTAGGCATTTGTTTAGAGAGTTGTGGAAAGGGAGAGTTAGGCCTCTCGAAGAGCCTAGAATAGTTCTTGTATTCATTTTTACTATCCATAATAGTCATCCTTCTTGCTATTCTAATCCAATTCCTATCAATATCACATACTCACTCTATCTGATTTTCATTCCCCTCTCAACCTTCTCCTTATTTTCTCTTTATCATACATTGCTTTGCATTTAATTACAACATAATATTATTACGGTGTTGATATATATGTGTTCACATTTACATTAACATATTAATATGTGTGTATACAATAAACAATCAAACACACATATTTATTCATAACTCCAAAATAGCAAATAAAATACTCCAAAAAAAATGCACAAAACAAAAAAATAAAAATGCGGCTAAACAAGCATGACAATATATGTCTTGCCTCTAGTAATAATAATGGCAGGCTGTAATTTACCCTAGAATTCTTTAATTTAATATCTCTTTGTTTTCTCCTCCCCATCCGCTCGCCCGCTCGCATCAGCCACCATGTTTTACAAGTTTCTACCCCATTCTCGATTCTTTTCTTTGCATACAAAGTGGATCGACATTTTACCTTTTTTATTTTTAGAGTGAAGGCCTAAATTGATCCCCGAATTTTTTTGGGGATCCACTTTTAGTTCCTGAAAAAATAAACTAACTATTTAGTCACTCAAATTTACAAACGCAAGACACATTATTCCTTAGGTTTAGTTCCGATGTCCATTTACTTGCCTACGTACCCCATTAATCATCCTACCTGACTCGTTAGTGGTCCTGCGTGGCCTATGATGAATTTCATCGGTGGAAAACGAATAAAAAGTGAAAAAAACATGCACAATTTTAAAACCAAAATACTTTAAAATTATGCCATTTTTTCACTTTTCATTCATTTCCAAGGTGTAAGTTTGTTAGAGACACACAAGATCACTAACGGTCCAAGTAGGATGGTTAACGAGACACGGAGGCAAGTAAATGGACGTTGGAACTAAACCTGGAGACTAATGTGTTCCGCATTTGTAAATTTAAGAGACTAAATGGATAATTTATTTTTTTAGAGACTAAAATTGGGTCCCCAACAAATTTTCACTGACTAATTAGGGTCCTAACTGTTATTTTTAGCGTTTCTGTTCTAATTTGGGTGTCATCTGTTGCATTTGTTGATAAAGTGGAACAAATTGCCATATATTGATTTTTGATGTTTTGTTACGCTTTGAATCAATTCAGCTTTGTAAAATTGCATCTAATTGCGGTTGTCTTACAATTTTCCTTGTTTTCATGACAAGCGTGAAAAGAAAGGAATTCCCCTTCTGCGGTTGATATGGAATCTAAATATTTTGAATGAAATTGGTTGGTTGATTGATATTTGTTATTTAATATTTATTTATTTATTCTTTTCTTTACATCACATTCTTAGAATTAACACTAGTTGTTTACATTGATGCAGGATTCTTGTGTTTTTACGAGGATAACCATAGTGTTTTTATTTTGGGTTCTTGTGTTAGTGGTACAATTTGTCTCTTTCAAGGCTACTTTATGTTAGGGGTATGCCATTGGTGGGGTGAAGAACTACGGAAGCAAGGAGCAGAAATAGAAGAGATACTGGTGTCATTTGACTTGAGCATTGTGGTGTTCCATACTGCACCAGTAGAATTGCGCGACGAACGTGAATTTGTGCTTAGACACTTGGTGGTGTTCAGTGATTCCATTGCTATGATTACAAACATTGTCGAGAATAATCGCATAGAAATATCAATTTTGGGTGAAGTTGGTGTGAAGGGATCATGGATCAAACTCTTCTCCATTGAACCCTCGCTTTGGGTTCATGAGCCTATTGGAGTTGGGAAGAAGGGTGTTATATTTTTCAGAAAAAACGATAATGAATTGGTATGGTTTGATTTAAGTAGTCAGATGATTGGAGAGATTGGTATTAAAGGACAGATATTCTTGTCAAGTAGTTATTTACAAGGAAAGCTATTCTGCTATTGGAGGAATAAATTAGTAATTGCTTTTCCAACCTCAGCAAAAAGTTCTTCTCGAGTCTCAGTAGTATGGTTATTAGTATCTATTTCATGGTTTTGTAAGAATTATATTTGTATCCAAATTGGCTTGTCAATTGCTTATGTCATATTTATTATCAAAGAATTGAAAAAGAATTTGATTTCCTTATATTTTACTAAACTAAAGTTTATTCTCATATATGCTGTGTGAGAGAATTCACTAGTATTAATTAAGAGTAAGTGCGAGTATTTCTCTCTTGGAAACGCTTCCAGAATTCGATTGATCTAAAAGATTTGTGGAATTGAGTAACCACTCTGCACATTCCAGCCTTGGGATGTTCTTGAGACTGCGAGGCCTCCAAGCACTGCACCTTCATCTTTGATGGCACGCTCCACGGTATCCACCTTACTCCAGTAACTGGCTAAGCCTACAGCATCTCATATCAGCCAAATTCCTCCACCAGGCAGTGTTGCACAAATGGCTTCATATGTGGTGAATTTTACTTATTGTCTCCATACTGCACCTTATTCTCTAACTCTGCCTTTTGATGTTACTTGGAGAAACTATTCCCATGACCATCTGCTGGATGGATACCTCGGCTCTTTTATTCCTTTGTGGCTATTCCATATGCTGAAAATGTTTGGGAATTGAACTTATTGACATGTGAGTGTTCCTCTTGTAAGAAATACCTGTGAAATAGGGTACACTAATAAAGGCAAATTGTAATGTTAGGGTGATTCAATGCAATTGCTAATTCATGATCTTCTGTGCTAGGAACTGTTTAGGAGGCGTGGTATTTAAAGATTTTGGGTGGTTTAACTGATCTTTTAATTCAATATGGTACAAGTGCATCTCTCTGTGTATTGTGATAGCTCAGAAGTTCTATTACTGCTAATCCTAGTTTCCAATTAAAAGGGATGTAGCGTCTTGAGTGACTGTAGCTAAAGGTGTTGAATTGTGCTATTTGAGTTAACTTGCTCTAGTATGCTAAATATGGTAAATAATACAACATCAGAAGTTACTGTCACTCTGGATTGGTACACAGTCTAAAATTTCCCATTTGCTAGTTGTTAGCTGTTTTTGATCCAATTGATGTTAGAAGTTTTTTCACTGTGGAGCTAGTTGTATTTGAGATGTGGTTGTTTCTCCAAATTATCTTTGTCCTGACTGGACACCAGTGGTAACTAATGCTTAAACCTGATAGTTTGACCTTGAGGAACAAAAATTGATGACAGTTCCTCTTTCACAAAATAAATAAAAATCTGGTGGTAAGGTAAAATTCTGATGGGTTAACGATGGATTGCATGTTGTTCCATTGTTCTATTCCTAGAATGTTGGTTTGGTTATAAATGAATTGAAAGTGAGGTGCCGGCTGGCTTGGGGAAGATAATAGGTTTTGTTTATTTCTGGAGAATGGCTTTGATATTCATCATATTATAAGGACATTGTGGTGTTTCAAGAGGACCGGCCACATCTTTGAAATTACGAGTAAAGTGTCATGCCCACTTCTTCAATCTTATTCTAGAACTTTCAGATTTTTGAAGTTTGAACTCAGGATAGTTTAGGTTTCTGTGTTTGTTTTCTTTTTCCTTGCGAGTGTAACTTAGGGTATACATTTTGATGCTTTTCACTAATGCCTACTTTTGCTACCATGGACAACCTAGTTATTCATGTATGCTTTTCTGGCTTTTGTGTATATTATTCACTGTCCAGTTTATATATTCCTTCATTTTGCAACTACTCTTTTCTTTTATATTGCAAGAGCATTCACAAGACATGTTCTTCTTTCAAGGGTTATTCTAACCTCTCTTTTTTGGGGATAGTGAGTGTAATTTTAATATCATTTTGGTGAGTATAACAATAATATAGACCTCAAAGAAAGTTGGTACTTGGTATCATCTTCAGATATGGGAACACTTGAGCCAATCCTCCTATAGGTTACTTAAAAGTTTACTTAATTACACTTAACACTTCCTTCTCTCAAGGTTATCCTCTTGTTTTTTTTATAGGGTCGGTGAGTATAATTTTAATATCATTCAGGTAAGTATAACATTAATATAAATCTCAAGGTAGCACAAGAGGACTATTTCATTGTTTTATCACTAGTTAAGTAATCATTAAACTCGAAATGTATGAATCTGATCTTGAGTGAATTCTGTCATTTAGTTGCAAGTTGTATAGAATTTGAAATGCATGATTGATTCATTGTAAATTGGTAAGTATGGTTAGATTATGTTATATTGAGGGAGGAATCCAGTTATTGGAGTAACTCCTAGTGACTGGCCAGTAGTGGGCATCCTTGTGATGCTAGTGACCAACCATATGTAACCAAGTTAATAAAATCTGTAAAAAGAAAGTGATATCATGCATGTTCATTTGAAAATTTGAGAATTGAGGTGATTCTGTTTTAATGCTTGCTGTAGAGTTTCATATTACCTATTGAGAATGTTATTCTCATTATATTATGTTTCTATACAAAACCAGAGTAAGGAAGTGGCCTCACTGGTGGCAACAGCAAAGATTTAATGGACTTTTGTATGTATTTCTGTCAGCAGAAATTATGAACTCTGTGCAAATATGGAGTTTTGAATTACTGTCCTAATAGTTGATGTGTAAAGACAGTGATGAGAATGACCCATAGTATTTGAAGGGTACTTCTCTATGAAAGTGAGTATGTGGTGCATGTCTTATTACGGAATAAATAAATCGGACTACGGACTAGTTTAACTTAGATTACTTTGAGTTAAAGCCTGCTAATAGTATGTAGGTAGACTTAATATTTTAAGTAATTATTGAGTAGTTAAGTAAGAAATAGATTCTGTAGAATTTTGTCAAGATTCATGACTCAATTGAGTAAACTAACACTAGTGAGAATTAAACCAACTACCAAGTACGAACTAAATTAACCCAATTGTTTTCCCTTTTTTAGATTTTCAAGTGAAGGGAAATGAATTTTGATTAGAACCTAAATTTTTTAGGGTCCGGGGTATCTTTTAAGTGATTTATCCCTTTTTTTAGTAAAGTAAGTGATTTATCCCTTAATAAAACATGAAGATAGACTGAAACACTGATCTAATTGTATTTCTTACTGATGAACTAGTGAAACTAATTAGGTAAGCCTTCTAATAAATTGGATTAATCATAAAGAATCTCTATCCAACAAGGCTCATTTTAGTCCCTTAAGTATGAAATATTAGCCCAAGTTGTTATTTCTGTCAGTTGATACCAATATTTTAAAAATCGAACCGATCATTGAATCGGTGAAAGCACTGGTTCAAGGTTCAGTGGTTCAACTATAATTGAACCGTGATCGAACCAATAATAATTAAATATTTTTTAATATTATATATTATATTAAATAATAAACTTAAAGATAAATCAAATTTTAAATTAACATAAAATAATCGAATTATATATTTCATAAGATAAAAATCAATAAAGAGTGATAAATAATAAAACCCATGTATATGTATTTTTATAACTTGTCATTGGACCTTTATTTGACTAAAAAAACATATTTTTATAATTTAAAAATAAAAAATCACCATCAATTTTTGTTCGGTTTTCACCAGTTTTGGATCGATCTGACCGATTCTCACCGATTTTGAAACCAACCCATCTTTTGGGTTGACCGGATCAGACATCTGACCGATTTTCGATCCAATCGGTCGAATCGATCGGTCCGGTTTACAAAACAATGGTTGATACCATTAACTGTGACTTATGTGGCAGTTGACATGATAGCTCTTCTGCTTTAGAGCTGACACGTGATAGTTGACATGACAACCATTACAATTTTTCAAACAAACTTCTTCCTCAAATTTCCATTACAATCAAGTCGCCGCCACCACCCACCGGAACCAAGCCCCCACTCACCCATGACCCACAGACTATGACTCACAAACATAAGAAGAGGAAGGTGACCCTCTTCCAAAAACATAAGACTCACACAGTCGTGGGGCGGTGGTCGTTGACACGTTTAAGAAGATTACTGCGTTTTTTGGAAGATTATAACAGAAAGTTAAGAAGCTTAAGAATCTATTTATACATACCAGTTACTATCTTGTGGATGGTAACTGTCTTCTTTTTCTTTCAATAAACATCGAACCAAAATGCAAATGAGCACAAAATCAATGAAAAACTCACCATTGACATTACTTAAGGGTCTAAGTATAACAAAACCAAGATTCCATAAACTTAAAATCAAAATAGAAGCAGCTTTTGTTCATTCCATCATGCTATCATCCTTATTTCCATCCTAATTCAAATCAAGATCAGCCAGCAATTTGTCCAATGGAGTAGAAGATACCTCCTCACCATTTGGTACAATGATATGTTGAATCTCAAATCGGGGTCCTTAGGAGGCCAATTGGGTGGGATGATTTTACCCACTAAAAAATAGAAGATATCAGTTAGGGAATTTAGTAACTTGTTATTGAAGAAATATAATAGATACTCTGACCCTAATACATGTAAGTGATGTAACCAAATACAAATTAATATTTACAGATTTCTTTTATACACTAGTGGTGTTTGGTACAAGAGATATTTTACTATTCCTGAAAATGTGAGGTGAGAATAAAAGTTTATCACGTTTTGTACAAGATTTTAATCAAGATTTTATGGTTTGAATTTTAATGGATTTATATCATAAAAATTTATAGGCTTTAGAAGGATTATATGAATTTATAAGATTTGAAAAGAATACTGGTGGAGTATAAAACTAGAATTTATAATCAGATTATCTTTATGTAGATATTACGGAAAAAAATTCAACTTTATAGTGGAAAATACAAAATATTTACATAATTGTTTTCTTCACATGTTATTTTATTTATATAGTGGAAAATGAAATTATGAACTTAATCCAAAAAAATCACTTTATTTTCATAATGTCATCAATACTGCATTCTATACTTTTATTGCTTACTATAACTGATATGTTTGCCATCAAGGGTATATAAATTTGGTTTGTCATAACTAAATAAGTTCTTGCAAACTAATTTACTATATACTTAGGTAGCGTTTGGTCAAACTTTTTTTGGGGCTTAAATGCTATTTTAAAGTTAAAGTTAAAAATAAACGCTTCAAAAGTTTGGTAATTTAATGTTGGGTTGAATGACAATCGTCGGGTGGGGGAGAGAGAGAAGGAGGAGAAAGGAGAGAGAGGCGAAGGGAGGAAAGAAGGAGGTGAAGACAAAAGGTGAAGAGAATTAAAGATTGCATGAGTGAAACTTTTTATTACTAAAAAATTACCAAAAAGTCGCACAAAGTTTCACAAAATCCATCTTATAAAACAATCTATTGAAATTAGAAAGTTTTTGAATACCACTAGACTTTTTATTACTTAGACATCCTCTTTAAAAAAAATCTTGACAGTCTTGATTGAATATCACAAAACTTATTTAGATTACTTAAAAGCCTTAATTGAATAGCACAAAATTTTTTTATCATAAAAAAAACTTTTAAGATAGTTAAGATAAAAGTAAAAAAGAATTACTCACGTGATAATTTATTATTTGATAAATATTTTACACCAGGATTGTATAGAAATAAAAATTATTAAACTCAAATTCTATCCTTATACCAAAAAAAAAAAAACTCTAATTCTATTCTCACGTGTAAGGATGGCAAAATGAGTCAAAGTGATTTGATGGATTGAGGATCCCAACCCATCCCGTCAAAATTTATCGGGTTGACGGGTTGACCTGCGGATTACAACCTACTTTATCCGAAAGGGAAAAGAATTATTGGAAGGGGGAATAAAATTTTGGGGAAGTTAAATTACTTAATTACCCCAATTTCTTTTCTTTAAAACAGAATCCACCAAAACACTGCTTTCTTCCGCGGGCTGTACCAACTTCTCCCTCTGCAGTTAGGGCTTTACCCATTCCCCATCGATCCTACCCTTGCAGCTGTCTCCTTCGCCAAAGAATTGCAGAGTTCTCTCAATTCAGTTTCTTCTTTGCTCAGGTAATCTGTTACTTAATCTCTCAACCTTTTCCAATTTTCGCAACATGATTTGCTTATGGTTTAATTATAGTGAAGATGTATTATGAAGGATGTAGACGTTGTTAGGTGCTTTAGTTTCTGGTTTAATCTACTGTAAATAGATGTTGCTATACGGATTATAAACTTTGAACATGTAGAATTCCTTACTTTTAAGATTTGGTTATTCACCCAAATACTCACAAAATACCTAGATTTGCCAATTTATCAATCACTGTGCATTTTAAACTATAAACGTAAAAAAAAAAAAAAAAAGAACAAATTGTTTGGGAGAACATAAATGACATTTGCTCCCATAGATGATCATTCCTTTTACTTTGAAAGTATTTCTTTTATAAGGGTATTTTGGAAAAGTCAATTATTTTCGTGGGAATATTTCACATAAACCAAACATGGGAATATTTCACATAAACCAAACATAGTAATGAAATTTGTTGGGAATGCAACATATTATTCCGAGGGAGTAGAGAGTGAAGTGTCAAAATTATCGTGTAACTTACTTGTTAATAATAAAATTTGGCTCTAGTTGGCTGTTTGATATTAGTTCTTTTCTTGGATTCAGACACACTAGTTATTTACTTTGATGCAGGATTTCATCAAAGAAATCAATGGCACTCGCGACTCAAAAGGTTAGCAACAATATACCTCACGATCTGGCATTCAATATTCTGTCGAAATTGCCTGTGAAATCTCTGAAGCGATTTATCTGTGTGCACAAATCTTGGTCAAATTTACTTGAAAACCCTCATTTCTTGAGCATGTATCGTCAGAATTTCATATCTAAAAATGATGATTCGTGCTTCCTCCTAAAGCAGGATGTGCCGAGTAGTAACCATCAAGATGAACTGTTTTTGCTTTCTGGTGAGAGATTTGAGAATAAGACCAAACTAGATTGGCCACCTCCATTTCATGAGCATAACCGTAGTGTTTTTATTTTGGGTTCTTGTGTTAATGGAACAATTTGTTTCTTTCAAGGCAACTCTACAGGCAACCCTACAATTGTATTGTGGAACCCAGCTACTGAGGAATTCAAGGTTGTTCCCGTTGATATGCGCAGCATTGAACATGTGTTTGGGTTTGAGTTTGACGCAATTCTAGATGTTCATGGATTTGGTTATGATCACGTGACAGGTGACTTTAAGCTGATTGGGCTCGTAGCTTTTTATACACCTCCTTTTGAATTTCTAAAAGACTGTCCAGAACCCTTCTGGCAGATATATAGTCGAAAAAGTGACTGTTGGAGAAAACTTGACATCAAAATGACTACTACTGTTCATCGTTTTTTTCGTGGTCCTGTTGGTTACGCGGTGTTCTTGAATGGGGTATGCCATTGGTGGGGTGAGGAACCACGGAAGCAAGGAGCAGAAAATGAAGTGATACTGGTGTCATTTGACTTGAGCACTGAGGTGTTCCATACTACACCAGTAGAATTGCGTGATGCTCGTGAATTTGTGCTTAGACACTTGGTGGTCTTCAGTGATTCCATTGCTATGATTACAAACATTGTTGAGAATAATCGCTTAGAAATATCAATTTTGGGTGAAGTTGGTGTGAAGGAATCGTGGATTAAACTCTTCACCATTGAACCCTTACTTTCGGTTCATGAGCCTATTGGAGTTGGGAAGAAGGGTGTTATATTTTTTAGAAAAAACGATAATGAACTTGCATGGTTTGATTTAAGTACTAAGATGATTGGAAAGATTGGTATTAAAGGAGAGGCATATTCTTGTCAAGTAGTTATTTACAAGGAAAGCTATCTTGCTATTGGAGGAATACATCAGTAATTGCTTTTCCAACCTCAGCAAAAAATTATTCTCTTGAGTCTCAATAGTATGGTTATTAAGATCTATTTCATTGTTTTGTGAAATTATGTTTCTATCCAAATTGGCTTGCCAATTGCCTATGTCCTATTTATTATCAAAGGATTGAAAAAGAAGTTGGTTTCCTTTTATTTTAGTAAACTAAAGTTTATTGTCATATATGCTGTGTGTGAGAGAATAGTATTTGAGTAATTCTCTAATAGAAACGCTTCCAGAATTCGATTGATCTAAAAGATTAGTGGAATTGAGTAACCACTCTGCATATTCCAACCTAGGGATGTTCTTGAGACTGCAAGGCCCCCAAGCACTGCACCTTCCTCTTTGATGGCACGCTTCACGGTATCCACCTTGCTCCAGTATCTGGCTAAGCCTTTAGCATCTCATATCAGCCAAATTCCTCCACCAAGCAGTGTTGCACAAAGGGCTTCATATGTGGTGAATTTTACTTACTTTTTGTCTTCATACTGCAGCTTTTCTCTAACTCTGCCATTTGATGTTACCTGGAGAGACTACTCCCGTGACCATTTGCTGGATACCTCGGTTCTTTTATACCTTTGTGGCCATTAAATATGCTATTTATTGTTTGGGAATTGAACTTATTGACATGTGAGTGTTCCTCTGGTCAGAAATACCTGTGAAATAGGGTTTTATATATAGAAAGGTTGTCAAACATTCCATTCTATATCAACAATAATAAAGGCAAATTGTAGTGTTTAGGGTGATTCAATGCAATTGCTAATTCATGAACTTCTGTGCTAGCAACTGTTTAGGAGGCATGGTATTTAAAGATTCTGGGTGGTTAAACTGATCTTTTAATTCAACTAGTAATTGTTACCCGTGCTTTGCACGGGGAAGGTTTCACTTAATGGAAAAGTATTAAAAATTGAATAATATTAGAGTTTAATTGATATATACTGTCAGTGTAAAAAATTTTTTACACTGACAACCAATCAGAAATTATGATATGTGTGACTTTTAAAGTAGTTAAGATAAGAGTCAAACATTTTAGCTTATGTGACAAATTCTGATTGATTATCTGTGTAAAAAATCTTTATACTGATAATATATACCAATTAAATGCATAATATTATTATGATAGCAAGTTTGATAAAAAAGAAATAATAATACATCATTGATTAAAAAGTAAAAGCACAATTATACACTTATTAACTGTATATTGTTTAAAAAAAATTATATTGTCATAAATGACATAATTAATTAATCTGGTAAATAACCAGGAAAGTTTAATTTTTTATACTTACATTTAATATTAATAATACCAACAATAATTTAATACTTATTATGAATAATTTTTAATTCAACTTTTCTTATTAGATTTCTTCACATATAAACGTTATTTTAGTTTCCAACTACGTTTAAAATAATTTGAAAAATATTTCTTTCAGTTGTATCATAAGATTAAACACAAAAACAATATAAATATAATATTGAAAGTTTATGTTACATCATTCACGGTTTCTTAAATGACAATATATTACAAAAAATAATTTAAACAAATTCAATATCTAAGAAAGATTGTAACATTATAAAAAATGAATAATATAAACCTCGAGTATATGACTTGCTTTCTTTAGAGTTATAGATCCAATAACAAATATGTCAAAAGGTGTAACAAATAATATGGGTTTTGACCCGTGTTTCCCACGGGTAAGTTTTCCATTTAAATCATATTTATTCAATACCAATCATCTCAATCAACTGGTTGCTCAAATAGAATAGGAGTCACCCCCATTGCTAGAATAGAAAACAAATGTAAGTGCTTAGCTGAAGTTGCCTAAATTACTGCAATAAAATTGTAGTGTGCATTTTCTTGTATGACAATGAAAATCATTTGGATCATATATGCAGGATGGTAAGAAACTGTAACTAAATAGACTTTAACCATGTAATCTCTCAAGAACTTCCACGGCTTCCTCAGAGTTATACCACTCATTGGCATCGAGAATAATCTGACATTCAGGATGGGCTACACGTATAGCATGAAGCACTTCTATATCTGCAACACATGACATGATCTACAAAAATGATAATATGGCAGGCAATGGTGAAGATTAGTAGGAAGGATTGAAAGTAATATATGAAACAAACTTGAATAATTTTCCGCCCTATTGAGCAAATTCGAGTAATTGCTAAATTTTATTCAATCAACCAAACGGAACCCAAAACATATAAAGGATTAAGTAAAAGTTACCTAATTTAAATTTTGAAAGACCTCTTTGTAAACCACATTAGAAGTGATGTCGGAGACATATCTTCATTGTCACATTAGAGTGATTGATCCTTTAATATATTTGGTTGGAGAGGAACGCCCATCTTTCAAGTCATCTCTATACCCTTATATATAATTCATTTTTGGAACTCTGGTCATGGTTGTTTCAAGGGAATTTCTTTACTAATATACAAAGAAATTGGGCTGCTTTGTTACAATTTTACCCACTCTGTCTAATTGTTCTCTTTTTGTTTTTCTATTTATATGAGGATTTCTCATCATCACCTGATATGTACTTTCCCTTCTTTCCTTCTATGAAGGATAATTCATAGTAAAAATGCAACAAATACCAAATTAAAAAATGAGGAACAAATTCAAAAACTTGTAAACCAAATAAGCATATATCAAGTGCATAAAAGATGCAAAACCGAAGAGGACATCACAACAACTTACTTCCCTATGCTCTCTTCTATTAACTGCTTTTCAATTTTCATGGAAGTTTATTTTGAATATGAATTTAAAAGCTGACACACTTGAACCAATGCAGCCATAATATGTGTATAAAGCTAGACTTACCATCTTCCATGAAGCATGTAATAAAAATCTTGCTCCAAAATAAACTGAAAGATATGATCTTGCAACTCAAAAAGTTATCTTGGAAAGACATGCAGGCTGAAACTAACATATTTCTTGCAACTTAAATGATAGTACATCAGTAATAGTTACCGGAGAGAACATCAAGAAATAAACTAATGGAAAGTGTTAGTTATTATAGAAAATATCTCTTATTCCTACAATTTGGGAGCTCTCTCTTATCACTAAAACTTAGGCATTATAAATTTTAATCAGATTTGAATTGTAAACCTTACACCATAAATTCATATAGGCTGAGAGTAATTCTCTCGCAACTTCCTCAATATTGTTTTTTTTTTGTTTTGATCGTGCAACTCAAGATACTCAATCCATTTATACAAAAGGACAAATGAAAAATAATATATAAGTTAATATTTAATAACTAAAAAAATGAAGCTAATATTAAGGCATGCCTTGGTTTCCGCTATCGTGAGCAAGCTTGGCAATAAGAGAAGATTTTCCAGAACCAGATGGCCCATACAAAAGAAACGACCACTTGCGACTCATTGCCAATAGAACTCTATCACAACTTTTCTTCACTGCAGAGGTCAATATGAATGTATTACTTATTGATATATCATCCCTGAAATTACAGAAGATATAAAAAATTAAGCGGTAATCCACAAATGAAATATGGAGTACATCAGTAATAGTTACCAAAGAGAGCATCAAGAAATAAACGAACGGAAAGTGTTAGTTATTATAGATAATATCTCTTATTCCTACAATTTGGGAGCTATCTCTTATCACTAAAACTTAGGCATTATAAATTTTAATCAGATTTGAATTGTAAACCTTACACTATAAATTCATATAGGCTGAGAGTAATTCTTTCGCAATTTCAAAATTTACTCTTAAGTTTGGTTGGAATTTGTCTCAAACCAGTTTCGAGTTTCAACATCCCAAAACAGCCACATTCCAGAAGTTATTTCATGCTAATGTTCAACAATATTCAGAATGGAGGACATAATAAAACAAAACTACTGATGACTGAAGCTGTGAAATCAAATGAACTAAATTGAGTTCATGGACGTGTGTATAGCAATAAAACATCGGTCAGAATGTCTAAAGCATTGCTTAGAGTTGGCGTCTATGCAATTCAAAATATCAATAATGGCATAACCAAAAGGGATGACTTTAAAACAAAAAAAAAAATCAAAACTGAAAATGAAGGAAAATTAATAATAATTATAAAGAGAAAAAGTGGCATACAAAGGCCATATTGAGGATCAAGGTGTGCTAAGGTCGCATACCCAATGCTCTGCATTGAAATTGAAACCAACACTACGTGCAATGCTTAAATGAGAATAATCATAAGCTTGAGTAGTTTTATAAAGAGTATGAATAACCTACAACCAACAGGAACTACCAACCATATCTAGAAGCACAAAATATTGCAATTCAAGCTATCAAAAATGGCATAACCAAAAGGGATGAATTTAAAACCAAAAAAACTGAAAATGAAGGAAAAATAATAATAATTATAAATAGAAAAAGTGACTTACAAAGGCCATACTGAGGATCAAGGTGAGCTAAGGTCGCATACCTAATGCTCTACATTGAAATTGAAACCAATACTAAGTGAAATGCTTAAATGTGAATAATCATAAGCTTAAGTAGTTTTATAAAGATTGTGGATAACCTACAACCAACAGGAACTACAAACCATATAGAAGCACAAAATATTGCAATTCAAGCTATCAATAATGGCATAACCAAAAGGGATGAATTTAAAACCAAAAAAACCTCAAAACTGAAAATGAAGGAAAAATAGTAATAATAATACTCAATCAGTACCTACATAAGTTACCTTGCAATTTACTGGCTTCTCTGCATTTTGCTAACCTCGCTCCTATTGATCACAACATCAAAACCACAGAGAGCACACCAAAGACCTATAAAAAAGCAAGAGTTCATTAGAATAATAATTTAACACTTCACTCCTACCTTAGTAAATTTCCTATACTCAAGACCTTTACATTTAATTAATAGGATCCTTTCATTTCATACAAACGGTACAAGTTAATGCATTAGGTGTAAACTCAAAATCAAACATGTAAGAAACAGAATTGTTTTTACTTCCCTAACCAGCCACATAATTTCGTTTATGACATTGAAAGATAAGCATTGAAAGATATAAGGCAATTGGAGGCTATAAGTGCTAAACAAATTGATGTACGTACTCAAGCAAATAGTATCTTGCACCACTTGAAACAAATTTGACAGATAGATTAAAATGTGTGGATAATTATTTCTATCCCTATATAGCTAATAATTTGTCTGGTGTATCAACTATGTAGGTTCTCGTCTAATTTGTATTAAAATTGTGTATTCTGTGACACAACCAAAAGCCATGAAACTCTTTACCAAAGCAATGGATAACCAGAAAATGAGAAAACAAAAAGTACAATATAGGGCATTTTTGAAGTCAACTTATTACTCTGAATACACTTCATAATTCTATAATAAAAAGATAATAGTTTCACATATTATATGTAATATGTGAATATTGCAGGCTATACTCAGGAAAAGTTATAGCTGATAATAAAATAAAGTGTTCTTGTTATACTCTTTTAGTGTGAAGAAAATATCTTCTGGTGTGTACTAGCATGACCTTGGCAAGAATGCTTGTTATATAACCATGCTCCTTCTAGAAACTTATTGACCGATGTTGGATACATGAAACTTATTGACTCTGCTCCTTCTAGAAATTCCTTTGACATGTTTGGATGATACTCTAGAATCTCTCGGTATATAAGCTCTCATACATATTCCTTTGTTATCCTACACCTCTCAAATTCAAATTCCATCTTGGTAATTGGCTGAGCAGAAGCTTCTCTCTCAAACTTGGTCAAGCCTTTAAAATATGGATCTGCCAAAGCCTAAAATTATCATACACAGATATGCCCTGTTAAGATTAGGTATAACACAAAAAATGAATTGCAGATGGATGGACATTCAAAATTCAACCTCTTCAGCAGTAGGATGAACCGCGGATAGCAAAAAACAGGAAAGGATAAAGTTAGAATTTAAGAAAGGTACAGGTTCTTTAGGTATTTCATATTTTGATAGCTCACTGAAGATTTGAAGAACAGCCCTTACACTATTTCTCAAAAGCATCTATGACTTGTACAAAGCATCACAAGAAGCACCTTCAAGAAATTTGACCAAACAAAAATTTGCAACTTTAAGCATAATAGAAAAAAGCCAAAAAATTCCCAAAAGGGTCTTAGCTTTATCCTTTCCTATAGACACATTGTCACCATAGATTTAAAATGTCACGGTTCATAAAAGAAAAATGAAGGTGAGTAAAAGCTACATTGTTTCAACAATGTAGATGGACGTGGGCAATCAAACTTGTTAATGATTCAATTCATTATAGCTGAACACCATATTACTAAAACCAATAAATTCTCATTGCTTAATTCCATATCATAAATGCTGATCAACCTCTAGATTGTTATAGAAAATACGCCAGAATCAAAAGATGTCAATATAATTGCAAGAGCTAGAGCTAGGCTAGAGCTATCAATATATTTAGGCACGTGAAAGATTTTTGTTCTCTAGCCAAAATGAATTTCCTCAAGGCTTTCGGCCAAAGTTAAGAGTATGCTACAATATAACAGAAAAGTAGGAATTAAGAACAATGAAGATGGGTGAAATTAGTAGCTGCATAAAAATTGTAGAAAAAGAAAATGTAAAGCTAAAGGGCCAAGACAATGGGAATAACTGGTCTCTAAAACTTGAAACATAACACAGAGTAAGTTATTGAAGCATGCATTCAAAACCATGTCTCCTTAGACAATAGGTTACAAAGTTATATAATAGATAACACTCACCCTCTTCCAATAGTACTCACAAGTAGACATTCTTTTTTATATCCCTGGGTTGAAGCTTATCATTGAATATCAGAAACACACCGCTGGCAAGGTCACTGAAGATAACGAAAAGAGTCTATCTTTGGGCTAAAACTTTCTAGTCCGCTTCAAGCTGCCATGAAGAAATTAGATTTACCAACAAACAAACAACTTGAAGCATTAGCCAAACTATGCCTAAATGTATATCTCATTTAAAATTTAAAATTCACGAACACATGCAAGCACACAAAATAACTCATCTGAGGCTTAAACACAAATACAAAGATTTCCTGTTTGAACATCATTAAAACGCCCCTATAATAAAGATATATTTAAATTAGAAACAACATATCCAGCTTTTTAAAGAAATCATGCATATAATATACATCAACCCTTGTTTAAATGATATGGTGCATTATAGCATAGTAATCTACCTCAGCATAGTAATCTACCTCAATGATCTTTTTTGTGGATCATATCCGCAATTGAAATTGTAACCGGTCAACTTCCAATGCACTATTCTTGGGTCTCTTTGTTGCAGTTACCTATTATAAAATAGACAATCAGCAATTAAACCTTGGCATATTAGCAAAGAAGGCCTACAAATGCAACTCACAAATAATTCAGGCAACAAAAAAAGGGGGACCATTATATTACCTCACCCTGCATAGTCCAAGTTTTTGGCTCTAAATTAGCTTTCTCCATCTGCTCTATCTTTGATTGAAATTTTTCCAACTGCTTTTCACGGGTAGTAGCAGTCCCTTGCTTCTACATACATGAGTAAAAAATAGAATATGAAATTAAAGAGTTGGTACACCTTGATCATAAGAAAACAAGCATGAATAAAAAAAACATGTCATCTACTTAAGGGAGTCACCACATGAATCAATCTCCAGAAAGAAGGGAGTAAAAAATTGCTTACCAAAATCAGAGGAAAGTGGTCGTGCGTGGGAGATGTGGGCTGGAGAGGAAGCAGGAAATCTGACCGGACCACCACTGACCAGCAGAAGTTGTGACAAAGAGGAAAATCTCAGTTTTCACAAAAATAAAAAATAAAAAACCCAAAAAAAAAAAATTAAGAGAAGAGAATCGAGAATGAGGAAGTGGGAATTACCTGAAAACTTCACTGGAGTGAGGAGGATAAGAGAGAGTGTGAAGATGGAACAATACCTCAGAAGAGAGCATTTCGCACCTTAATTCTATGAAATCTACAAAAAAACTAAAATAGTAAAAGATCAATCAAAGCTTCAAAGTATAAGTGACCCAGAAGTAGGTAGTATTACCATCATCCACACGACCGTCCAGCGACGTCGAAGAAAAAACGAAGAAGAACGTTCAATCGGAAGGTGGGAGGTGAGGAGAGAGATACAAGCAATTGATGGATAGATGGAGTGTGGGTAATGGCAATGGAAACCCAAGTGTTGAACACTCCAACAATGGAAAGATAGACCTTGCCTACGCCCTGTAGCAGATAGTAATCATATCATAGGGGATGGCAATCTCCGAAAAACGGGTTAGCTGCACATGCCAATCAGATGGGCATAATAGTAAATTCAAATGTGATTTTAAAATTAAATAAGAACAGATCCAAAATTCTCACAGCATGCCAACTCAGCTTTTATTGCTCATCTACAGGAGGAAGACTACTCACCCTTATTATTAAGTTATAAAGATATGGTAAAAGTGCATCTCTATATATGGTAAAAGTGCATCTCTATATATTGTGATAGCTCAGAAGTTCTATTACTGTTAATCCTAGTTTCCAATTAAAAGGGAAGTAGCATCTTGAGTGACTGTAGCTAGAGGTGTTGAATTGTGCTATTTGAGCTAACTTGCTCTAGTATGCTAAACATGGTAAATAATGCAACATCAGAACTTACTATCACTTTGGATTGTTTCATAGTCAAAAAATTTCAATTTGCTAGTTGTTAGTATTTTTTAATCAGTTGATGTTAGAAGTTCTTTCACTTTGGAGCTAGCTTTATTTGAGATGTGGTTGTTTCTCCAAATTATCTTTCTCTGGACGGGACACCCAGTGGTAACTAAATCTGATAGTTAAAAGTTTACGACAATTCTTCTTTCACAAAATAAATAAATAAAAAATCTGGTTGTGAAATTCTGATGGGTTAACTTTTGAATTCATGTTGTTCAACTGTTCTATTCCTGGAATGTTGGTTTGGTTATAAATGGATACTAAGACCATTTTTTTATACCAAGGAAAAAAAAAAACTCTAGTAGAAAATATGGATTTTACGACCAGATTTAACGTCGGTTAAAAAAAAATTAGACGTTAACAAATACGCGATGACAGAATTGTAAATAATTAACTGATTTAAATCATATTTAACATTGGGTGATTTTATAACTGACGTTAAAAATTTATTAACATCGGTTGTCAAATAAACAGACGTTAAAATTAAGGTTTTAACGTCGATTTTTTAAAACGAAGATGTTAAAAGTTTTAATCAAATTCTAGTAAAAATTTTAACGTCGATTATTTAAATAACCAACGTTAAAAAATTAATTTTAACGTCTGTTTATTTGACAACCGACGTTAATAGTTTTACTCAAATTTTTTTAACGTTCTATCGCGTCCTAGGTATCAGTTCTACGCGCACTCACTACAGTTTCTCTTCACCGTTTGAAAAACTCTTGTCTGAGTCTGTTTCTTCTCCGTTGAACCACCACCGTCGCAGCACCACCGTCGCGCCCTAGATATGCTTCTTCTCCCTTTCTCTTCTTCCTTTCTCTTCTCCCTTTCTCTTGTACATTTCTCATTGAGCTTCTCTTCGCATTAGGTTTCCCACTGCTGCTGCTCTTCTCCATTCTCTTCTCATTTCTCTTCTTCAAGCTGCTGCTGCTCCTGCAACAGGTAACCCTCATTAGGTTTTCAACTCTTATTATCATTTTCTTTATCTTGTTGTTCCTCTCATTAGATTTTCCCACTGCTTGGGTCTCTGTTGCTGCTTATGATACTTTGTTTAGATTATTTTTCTGGTTCATTGGCATGCTCTCTTATAGAAGAGCAAGCTGTATAGCTGTCAGGTTAAGATGCTGAAAGTATTAGAGGGTATATATAGGGTATATGATGCTGAAAAGTATTAGAGGGTATAAGGTATTTGAAATTTAATGCACATATAGGGTATGTTAGGTTATAGGGTATATATATGGTTGTTAGGTTTTCAAATACTAGTGCTTTTTCAATCTCCCCTATTGTCCTTATATTGGATATTTGTGTGTATATATCTGCAGAACCTCTCTAGTTATGGATCGTAGTTGGATGGTTAATAAACGCACAAGTGATGAGTATTTGAAAGGAATGGAAGAGTTTCTAGAATTTTCTCAAAGAAATCTTCCTGATAGTGATGGAAAGTTTTGTTGTCCTTGTGTCAAATGTTTGAATTTAAGGAAATGTGAAGTGAAGGATCTACGTACTCATTGTATTTGTAATGGGATTTGCATGAATTATACAAGATGGATATGGCATGGTGATGTGTTGTTAAATAGCGAGCCAAGTGTGTCCCAAAGTGAGGAAGTTGACATAGATATGGAGGATGATCGACTAGAGGATATGATCCGTGATGTTGGACAAGAGTCTTTTCAGTGAGCACATATGTATGAAACTTTGTGCAGTGATTCGGATAAGCCTTTGTATCCGGGATGCACTAAGTATACACGATTGTCAGCGGTGTTAAAATTGGTCAATGTGAAGGCGAGAAATGGTTGGAGCGATAAAAGCTTCACTGAATTGCTTGAGTTGTTGAAAGAAATGTTTCCCGAAGGCAACACATTACCGAACCGTAACTATGAGGCGAAGAAGGTACTGTGTCCGATGGGTATGGAATATAAGAAGATACATGCATGCTCTAATGATTGCATATTGTATAGGGGTGACTATGAAGAGTTTCACAACTGCCCCAAGTGTAAGGTATCACGGTACAAAGTGAAGAATGGTGATGATGATTCTAGTTGTGATGTGAACAAAAAGGGTTCTCCTACGAAGGTGTTGTGGTATCTTCCAATAATTCCAAGGTTCAAGCGATTGTTCGCTAATGCAAATGACACAAAGAACATTAGATAGCATGCAGATGAGAGAAAATGTGATGGACAGCTTCGCTATCCGGCTGATTCATTGTAATGGAAGAAAATTGATAGTTTGTTTCCAGATTTCGGAAGTGAGCCAAGAAACCTTAGGCTTGGACTTGCAACGGATGGAATGGATCCGTATGGTACCTTAAGTAGTATTCATAGTTCATAGCTTGTTCTCCTGGTAATTTACAACCTACCTCCTTGGTTGTGCATGAAGCGCAAATACATGATGTTGTCTATGATGATTCCGGGCCCAAACAGCCAGGAAATGACTTGGATGTTTATCTAAGCCCGTTGATTGATGACTTGAAAAAGCTGTGGGTGGAAGGCATTGATATGTTTGACGTCCATTACAAAGAGACTTTTAATATGTGTGTCATGTTATTTTGTATCATCAATGACTTTCCAGCATACGGAAACTTGTCCGGCTACAGTGTTAAGGGGCATAAAGCATGCCCTATATGTGAAGAAGGCACATGTTTCACTCAATTGCAACATGGAAGGAAGACGGTTTACCTTGGGCATCGAAGATTTCTCAGACATGATCACCCATATCTTAGATTGAATAAAGCTTTTAACGGATGCCAGGAGAGTGAAATTGCTCCGATGGCCTTAACTAGAGAGCAAGTTTATCAACAGGTGAAGGACATTAATGTTATCTTTGGAAAGGCCCAAAAGAAGGCTACTGATAAAAACATATGGAAGAAGAGGTCCATCTTCTTTGATCTTTCATACTGGTGCAAACTTGATGTTAGACACTGTAGTGATGTGATGCATGTTGAGAAAAATGTGTGTGATAGTGTAATCGGAACGCTTCTCAACATTCAGGGCAAGACAAAGGATGGTGTGAATGCTTGTCTAGATCTGGTTGCGATGGGTATACGAGAGCAGTTAGCTCCACAGCCAAAGGATGGTAAGCGGACATATTTGCCTCCAGCATGTCATACTTTGTCAAAAAAAGAAAGAACAAGTTTTTGTGATTGTCTACGGGGCGTCAAAGTTCCACATGGTTACTCTTCAAATGTAAAGAGGCTTGTCTCAAATGACCTCAAATTAGTTGGCTTAAAGTCTCATGATTGCCATGTGTTGATGCAACAACTACTACCAGTGGCTATTTGTGGTATTGCTCCTAAAAGTGTTAGACATGTCATAACTAGGTTGTGCTCATTCTTTAATGCTATATGTAACAAAGTCATTGACCCCCAGAAGTTGGATCAGTTGGAAGATGAGGCTGCTATTATCTTGTGCCAATTGGAGATGTATTTTCCTTCTTCATTTTTTGACATCATGGTTCACTTAATTGTTCATCTGGTGATGGAGATTAGATTGTGTGGCTCTATTTATTTAAGGTGGATGTACCCAGTTGAGCGATACATGAAGATCTTGAAAGGGTATGTGAAGAATCCACACCGTCCGAAAGTATCTATTGTTCAAAGGTATGTTGCAGAAGAAGCTATTGAGTTTTGTTCAGACTACATTTCTAAAATTGATCCTATAGGGGTTCCTAAGCCTCGTCATGATAAGGCAAGATGTGAAGGCAAGGGTACACATGGTGTAATGGTTAAGAGCAAGGGTCGGGAGGAAGTGCTTCAAGCACATTTGTATATATTAAATAACACTGATGAAGTTCAACCTTACTTATGTGATCACAAAAGAGATGTCAAGGTAAGAAACCCTCGAATGAGTGAAAAGTGGTTGTTGAACATGCATAACAAGACTTTCTTAAAATGGTTTAAGGAAGAAATTTTGAAGGATGATAGTACTGCTTTTGATACATTAAAATGGCTAGCACGTGGGCCTAGCTTTAATGTCATATGTTGGAGCGGATACGACATCAATATGTGTTCCTTTTATACAAAGGAACAAGATAACAAGAGTACCATGCAAAATAGTGGGGTTATGATAGTGGCTGAGGCCATGCACTTCTCTAATTCAAAAGATACAAATCCAATTATGGCACCGATTTCTTACTTTGGAGTCATTGAAGAGATCTGGTTGGTCGATTACACCAAGTTTACAGTGCCTGTTTTTAAATGTAAGTGGGTTGACAGTAAAAGTGGTGTACAAATAGATGAATTAGGATTTACATTGGTAGATCTTGGCAAGGTAGGCCACACGGAAGAGCCTTTCATCATGGCTTCCCAAGCAAAACAAGTGTTTTATATCAATGATCCTTCTAATAAAAGGTGGTCAGTGGTTCTCCAAGGAAAAAACATGCATTGTAATGATGAAAATCAAGATTCAACTCTTGATATTCCTGAGACTCCTTCTTTCTCAATACACATGCCTACTTTCATTGAGGAAAATGAGGTGGACGATGTACATGCCACTCGTGATGATCATCATGAAGGGATATTGATCCAGCTAAAATCTGATACTATAGTGTAAGTTAATTATCTTTATCCATGATGTGAGTTTTGTTTTTTAGGGTTATATTGTTATGTTTACAAGAAAGGAATATCCCTTATGCAATTTTAGTTATCATTTTAGTTACTATATATGTCATAGACGGGTGGTAATAGACGGGTGGTTATAGATGGGTGGTCATAGACGGGTGATCATAGACGGGTGGTTATAGATGGGTGGTCATAGACGGGTTCCTTCACTCCCCCTCAAGTTGCTTCACATGTTATACATGTTATACTAACCTAATTTATTTATACATGTTATATTAACCTAATTTATTTATACATGTTATACTAACCTAATTTATTACTTTTTTGTCTAAACAGGCATACACATGACTAATTCAGCAGACATTCCTCATTCACAGGATGAGTCGGTCATGGCTCCGCTGACTGATAGTGTAAGTTTTATTATACATATAATGTTAATTAAGTAGGCCAATTATATTTTTATTTATCCACGTTAAGCTAAGGTTAATTTATTATTTTTTTGTCTAAACAGGCATCACACAGCGCTGATTCAACAGCGTCGGGTAGTCGGCCTTCCCAAAAAAAAGGTAGGAAAGCCACAACTTTGAAAAGTTTGTCTAGATCCAGGATTAATAACCAGAGGCTTGAGATCGAGTTTGATAGTCGCCTGGAGCCCATGGGACCCTATGCTAAGAAATTCACCAATTTTGTGGCTTTGGAAGCTAAAACTCATACTAGCATTTTGTTTGATGATTGGCATCACGTACCGCAGACTGTGAAAGATCATATTTGGGAGTCAATCACGGTATTTTTCAATGATCTCTTTGTTTGTATTTGCATTATTTAAGCATATGATATATGATCCATGCATTACTAATTCCTCCTTCTTGTTCTTGTTCTATAATTAATGTAGATCACATGGACTGTGCCGAATACTCCTGAACATCAGACAAAATGGCTTCAACTTGCGGCTAAGTGTTGGATGGGGTTTAAGTTTTTTCTGGGTAATAAGTACATATTTGGAGAGAAGATCGATAAATCTCCTCTTGATGTTTACTCGTTCCTTGATAAGGATACGTGGGATAGATTTGTTTTGAGCCGAGCCAATCCTGAGTTTTTGGTTAAAAGGGAAAAGGGTAAGGCGAGTCAGGCGAAGAATGTCCACCCCACATCATGTCTCAAGGTGGGTATAGATTGGTGGAGAAGAAGTTGATGGATGAGAAGTTGAGAAAGAGGGAGGAGAAGTTGAAAGAGCGGGTAGAAGCAGGAGAAGAAGTATGTGAAATTGTTGATCCTCCGTCTCCACCCCCGCACGAGGACACATGAGTGGGAGGACGAAAGACGAAATCTGGAAATTTTAAAGTTGAAGCCACACGCGTTGTTGCTGAAAAGATTATAAGTAACAAATTAAACATACTACATTTCTACTTGTAATTGTAACACATTTTCTTACACATTTTTTAAAAATTGTGTCTTTGTAGGAGGAGCTGAAGGAACAAAGCTCGCAAGGGTCCTTCATTCCACAGGAACGGTCAGATATCTTGGTTGTTGCTCGAGGGAAAGAAGATCACCCTGGCCGTGTTGGTCGCATTAAGAAATTTCATGGAACATGCGGGTCACGTAGGCGGGTCGAGCAGCAGATCAATAAGGAGGAGCTTAAAGAAGAGGTTAAACAGGATGTTATCTCCGACCCAACTTTTAGACAAGATCTTATGTTTTCACTTCTATAGGACCCCACCTTCACGCAAATGCTTTTGAAGGAGTTTTCATCAAGGCAATCCCAAGAAGTTGCCCAACCTTCACATATGGAGGTGGAGTTGTCGAAGCGGGAGTTGGAGTTGGAAAAGCGGGAGTTGGAGTTGTCGCAGCGGGAGTTGGAGTTGTCCCTGGTAATTCATAATCATTCTCAATTACTTATGTTTACGGTATTCTCAATTACTTATGTTTTCTTTATTTACAATTGAAGCCGAAGTCGAAGCTGGTAACGCATCATCAGTCTCCGTTAGCTCGTCTGTTTGCATTTGGTTTGGATCATGCTAATGATATTTTTGTAATTCCGATGGGACACGATGGCTTTGCGGGAGAACCTCATCTTAGCATCACTTGTGACGATATTGGTCAATTTTGCACTGATGATGAATGGATAGCCAACGCAATTCTAAGTATTTGGTGCACGTAAGTACATTTTGTGACCTTATATATATTGCATAAGGTATTACAATTTTATAATTTATTTCAATATATTACGTAATTAACATCAACTTATTGCATATCTTAGGTATTTGCATCGCCAATTACTTGAGAGGGGCAGCAATCATGTTTATGGATTCTTAGACCCCACCGTCACTCTTGGTAATTTCGTGACAGATCACGCTAAAGTCAGTGCATACATCCAGACCCTAATGGAAAGAAGTCGGAAACAAATATATATAACACCATTTGTAAGGAATGGCCATTGTTAGATGCTCCTACTTATTCCTAGCAAGCATATTGTCGTCTTCTTCTGCTCGTGTCACTATGATCCGGCGAAGGAGGTGGTGGCTTCAATCAATACGTACGTAAACTTCTATTTAATGTAATTTAATTTATAACATTTGCTTTTATTTTATAAACATATAATTGACAAGAATATTTTGTTTATCATAGAGCTAAGAAGGCATGTAGCATTTCTTGTGCAAATGGAAAAGTAGGTCTTCCAAGTCAAAATCAAATCATGATTGATATATCATAAAGGTAAACAGTTTATTAATAGTAATTATTATTACTATTATTACTATCATCATCATTACTATCTATACATTAACTTGATGTCCAATTTCATATTCATTTGTAGTCTCGTAGACAAATACAAAGTTGGGAGTGTGCTTATTATGTGATATTTCATATGTTGAACATTGTCTCAGCATCTATTACTGACGGTTGGACGCATGTAATTAATTTTCAGGTTCATATCTTAGGTATTTTGTTTTTGTTGATAACTTAATTTAATGTTGAGTTTATTTGAACTTGTGCAGGCTTTCAGTGATCAGTCTCCTGTCACTAAACAAGAATTCAAAGACTTGAGAGTGCGTTTTGCAACCTTCTTTTTCAAGTATGCTGAAGAGAAAAGAGTAGAAAATATAGATCCTGCACACTTAGAAGAGAATGATGATTAGTTTATATATGTATCAATTGTGCATGTATAGAATTTTGAATTGTACTGACTAGCTTAGAGAGAATTCTGAATTGTATTGACTAGTAGCTTAGAGAGAATTCTGAATTGTAGTCTAGTGATGTTGAGTAAATAATGTTGCAAAATCTATATATATATTCTGGAATCGTATTGAGTAATTATGTAAAATTCTGTATTCTGGAAATTCTGGTTGTAATTTGTAGAATTCTGCAGGGAGCTGGGAACTAAATATGACCAGTATTAAAAAAAAAAAGTTAACTTTTAACGTCGGTTTTTTATATACCGACATTAAAATCTTTTTAATTTTACAAATATATATACTTTGAATGTTTAGTGTATAGTTAACAGGCGTTAAAAGTTCTATTTTTTTTACATTAACGGACGTTAAATATCACACTTTTAACGTCTGCATGGAAACCGAAGTTAAAAGTCGATTTTAACAGACGTTAAAAGTGCTTAGTGCATTAGTGAAAGTCAAGTGAGTCACAAAGCTAATCACTTAAATTCAATAATTAAAACTACTATTTATTTTAGTTACTTATAATATTCATAACATTCTATCAGAAATTACTCTACTTTTTCATAAAATTTGTCTTTATTAATAAATTAATAAATAAAATCATATCATTAATGCATAATTTTTTAAAATATGTTACATAATTATTAATAGTTTGCAAACTTTTCTTTCAATCTCTTAAATTTAAATCCAAAAAATATTAATTTGTACGAACCATAAAGGAAATATTAACAAGCTACCAAGCCATGATATTATGTACGTAGGTCATTACAAGGAAAAGCTCTTTTAAAATGAGTTTTTCCAAAGTTGAAGTTATAAAAATATATTTATCTTTAAATTATATATTTAATAAGTTAAAATTAAGATATATTTTATTAATCTTAATCACTATATATGATAATCACATACATTAAGAAAGTCTAATATAAATCCCAGAAAGAGCTTTATATACTTTGGAACCCTTTTTATTTATTTATAAATATTCATTGGTAGCTTCTATGTTTGTTTCATCACAACTTCTCTTCCTTTCTCTCGATCTCTAATAATTTCATTTCTGATCTGCATCTCAATTGTATCTCCATGTTTTCCACCGGAAACCAAGAAAAAAAGGAAACAAAAAGACACAACACAACTCAAGATACTCTCAATACTTTATACTTGCTTTATTATTAATAAGTCAAACCGCAATCATAACATGCTCCTAATTTTATTTTTTAATAAGAAGCTAAAATTAAAGACATTACGATGGTAGTTTAAACAGAGATTTACATAGTGTAACAGGAGTATCAGATATAGTTGGACAGGAGATGTAGGTCACTCCATCGGGATCAAGACACAATCCAACTTCCTTCAGTACAATTGTCTTTTTAGCTATTAGACACCGAAGCTCAGGTTCTTGTCCAGTATGTTTTTTGATGGCACTGACAACATCTGTGTTCTTATATAAGGTAGTTGGACCAGGAAAAATCCCTTCATTTGCTAGAACTGTTAAAATATCCAACCTATCTTTAATATCCAATGCTAATTTAAAATAATTGAATTGATTAAACTTCTTCTCAGAACAAGTCCCATGTTTAAGCCATTCACTTTCCCAGAAGTTTTGATCTTTTCCAAATAAATCTGGCCAGGAAACAGCTAAACGAGGTTTCAAGTTTGTGATCTGCATGAATATAAGTATAATACAATTTACTTAACAAGAACTGAAAATATAATATAAATTAAAAAGTAAGTAATTAAAAAAAACCAACTCACATCTGTTGGTCCCAGAGGTGTTTGAGAGCAATTAATTGGCCAAGGTCTGGTAGCATTGGTTGGCCAAAGTCCATGAATTGTGAAATTTTTTGGTGGAATGATGTTGCACTTACTTGTTAGACAGAAAGATGTCGGCCATTGTTCTACCAGTTTTAAAAACTGGTAATCAGAGAATGAGGGCTGAAATGATAGAAATAAAATTATGAGGAGAATGATGCACTTCATCATTGTAGTCTTTTGAGATATAAAATGAATGCCTTGGACATATGGTAAAGACTGAAAGCATCTATATATACACGCACATTTCATTCATATTAACTCATTAGAGTTTGCATTTTCTAATTTGTCATATATGGTTTAAATGTATTTGTCATTTATCAATTCAAAATAAGTAAAAATCAAGACGGATGAGATTTGTAAACTACAAAAGTGAAAACAAAAGATACCTATCTTCAGCCAAATAGATATCACAAAGGGAGAATGCCACTTCAGGTTATATCGATCCTAAAAAATATTTTCAAACTTAGGGTGCCCAAGAAATTTAAGCATAACATTGTACACATTTGTATTTTATATTTTTCGGGGATGCTATTGACATGCTTAATTTTAATTATCTGTTCACATTTCTGATTAGCCAATCATAATTTTATACGAAAAAAAATTAAAAATATGTTTGGTTAGTTGGCAGTATACATAGCAATTTCGATGTCAATATATAGTCCCACCCCTTCATGTTCTAATCAGACTTCCCATCATTCATTCACTAATAATACTGATATAAAACTCACTTTGGCACTCATTTTAACACAGTATAAATCAGTTTTTATGTTTTTATCCATAGCTTTTTTTTTTATTGAAGAAATCCATAATTTTTTTTATAAAGCCTTATCCATAAATTTTAATTTATATTCATCATAATTTAATATAATAATAAATTTAAAAATTGCCTGAATATTTGTTTAAAAAAACCCACCGTATCAACAATAGGTATCTCACATTTTTAGACAAAATTATAGTCCCATGCGGACTGGTTATAAACTCGCGTCATCTACATGTAGATCATGTCATGGATTTATTCTCCATGTTGTTAAAATTTTGGGTGTCTTTGAAGGGATAGTTGACAATGGGAAACAACTTAATTTTCTATTTGTAAACTAACCTTTATGATGACAGGTTTAAGGATCATTCTCTATGTTTATTCTGCAAGATGCCTCAGTATATATAAGTCCCAAATATAAACATACAAAAATTTAGAAAACTATTTTCAATAAATTTGATAAGAGTTAGTCCAACAACTAAAATAATTTTGGGGCACATCATGTAAAACAAAAATAAGCAAAATGCATGGTTGAAAAATAAAAACGAATTCAAAGTTGATATTGTAACACCCCGAAAATCCTATATCTGTGAATAGTTAATTTTATTTGCTTAAATTAGTTTATTATTTTATTGGGTGCGTTATCATAGTTTATACACTTTTGCAAGACAAAAATATTATGCTATTGTGATTATTATTATGTATTTAGAAAAATATTATTTAAGTAATTTAAATAATATGATTGAAGGAAATTATTTTCCAAATTTAATCTATTTGATTTTAGATTTGAAACTAAAATGATTTGGATTTAATCAAAAATTTATTTTGGATCATTGATTCCCTAGTTTGATAAATTTAATCATCAATCTTTATCTTATTTCAAATTTTGAAATTTTAAATTTTTCCCACCTATCACAATTAAAAGAACAAAAGAAAAAAAAGGGGGAAAAACTCCCCAAATTCCCTCGCACACCAGCAGCACACCCACCCGTTCTTTCTCATTTTCTTTCTCTTTCTTCTCTTTTCTTTTCATTCTTCTTCTTCCTCCGGACGTCCCTCTCGCGTCTCTCTCTCTCTCTAAACTTTCTCTCCTTCTCTCTTTATTTCCGGCCAACTACGGCCACCCCTCTCAAAACCAAAATCATAGAAATGTTCCTTATCTTCTCCTCTACAATTCTAACCGAACATTTTTCCAAACGGGGAAAGTTGACGACGGGGCCGCCGCCACTGTTTGGGCGTTTTCCGGCCACCGTCTGGCCACTTTTCACCAAACCAACCTTGTAACTTTACTCTCCTCACCTTCCTCTACATTTCTAGCTCAACATTTTTGCAAACGGACAACGTTGACGGCGGATCCACCATAGAACTGCCACTGTTTTGGGGTTTTCCGGCCACCGTTTGGTCTCCCTTTCCAGAAATGAATCAACCACGTGGAAGGTGGCATCTTTCTCCACGTTTTGGACCAAGCACCGCCACTGCCACCGCCGGAGCCGCCGTGCGCCACCGCCGGGACCGCCGGAGCTGCTCTTTCTTCCTCCTTGGTAAAAATCCTTCATTCCTTTCTCTTGGCTTTTGATTTCACGAGGAATACTAACCCAAAATCCCCAATTTAAAACCCTAGCATTTTAATTTCATGCTTTAAATGTGAAATTGATTATGTTTTTATGCAATTGGGTATATCAATTTCAAGTTCCCTATGTCAATTGTTCAAATCCCCCTTTGAATCCGGATTTCCCCAATTTTACTAAATCCATAAATCGTTATCTTACTATAATTATGAAATTAATTCTGTTTTAGTGCAATTAGGATAGTTAATTGATGATTTTCTAAGCTAATTTCATATTTTCGTGACCCAATTGGTTTTTCCCAAATTGATGTTTTTGGAAAAGTAATTCTGTTAGACTAAGTAAAATATTTAAACCCATTAGATTATGTTTTTAAATGATGATTAGTTAATTGATATGTTGTTTGGATGCTGAATGTGCTTGGATATTATCTCTTGGTTTTTGATTGTGGCTGTGCTTACTTGGGGGAGCTGGATATGCATTCTTGGAGTTGTTGTGGAGTTGGGACGTCAATGCCACCTTCAGCCACCTCATCGATTTGATGCTTGGAGTTGCTCATCAAAGAGACTTCGTTTAAGGTAAGGGGATAAACCTGAGGAACTCCATTTCCGACAGCTATGTGCTGCATCGGTGTTTGTATTGTATTTAAATACTCTGTATCTGATTGTTGGTTGATTGCTTGGTTTACTGCTATTGATTTGAGTATGTATGATTTGAGTATGTATGATATAACTGCTGATATAGTTGAATACATGCTATAATTGTTGAATAATTATATGGATGTATCGTGTGCCCTGCTGTGGGATTTAAGGCGTTAGAGGACCTAATTTTGATTAGGATCCGACATCGTGTAACTTAAAAACTTTAAAAGTCTGAAATGTTAAATTGAGGAAATAAATATGTTTTATTGGTTCTCAGTTTAAGTTAAGAGAAAATAAATAAATTATCTCTTTTGAAATAAAATATAACGAACAGTTGCTTTTAAGGAAAATCAACTTAAAAGAGCAAAGTTGTGAAAATGTGTTTTTAATAACGAAAAACGATATTTTTTTTAATTAAATAGGATGTTAGAAACCTTTATTAGTTTTTAAATTAATAAAGTTAACCGTTTGAGTAAAAGCGTTTTAATAAACGTGATTTGCAAAATTTATTGGTTTTATCCAAGGAAAAAGGTTTTTACAAGCTTTGTTTTAAGGTTTGTGATTTATCGAAAAACAACGAAAGAAAAAGAAATAGTCTGTGGACTACGTTTTGTTTTATAGAAAATCGATCCCGATGACTTTGTATAAGTATCAGAGATTTGGGGTTTTTGGTTTTCGAGTTTTCACGAAAAGTGGTTTTAAAGCTTAGAAACTAGAAACCGAGACGTCGGGGTTCTAGGGTTCTGCAGAACACATGGATCACAGATCCGTGTTAGTTGTGATCCTGTCGGCTTAGGGACGATCGTTGTGGTCCTGTGAGCTTGAGGATTTTTTTATGATCTTGAATCCAACGTCCTAGACTGGTGCATCGGTTAGGGATGTTGGGATTTGAGTTGTTTTTGGACTAAATGTCCTGCTTTGAGAAAATGTTGTTGAGGCTTAAAATGTATAAGACATTATGGTGGTTGTTAGGGTTGATGCTACAACGAGGAAATATTGATGCGACAAAGATCAATTATCGGAAACTAGATAGTTTTCTCATGCATTTTGTGTGTTGGGCAGACGTGCCGTGAAATGGGGGACCTTGATAGGCAAGGAGAACCTGAGATGACTTAATATCATTATGTAACATTGTGCCTTGATGGACAATGATGTCATACGTGCTGTGTGTTCGTATTGTGCCCAGTGAAGAGGACAATATAGTATGACTTATACATCGTGAGTATCACTGACATGCGCGTCCATGTATTATTTCCTGGAAGGGTACGTGTTCACGTTTGGCCGAATGTTGATTCTGGCGTTTGTTATTGTATCCTGCGGGGCAATAACGTTGAGTCTGATCAACTCGTATTTATGGTGTTGGGATTTTCGGAAATCTAGTTTGAATATTAGTTAAGATATATGGAAGTGCCATGCATACGTTTAGGAGATAACGTTGATTGTGGGGTACGAAGCCCTTATGCCTTTACTGCTATTTGTATTTGATTATACATGCTATACTAAGTGATGCGTGATGATATTTGGTGAAATATGCTTGTATGAATCTGCTATTTGTGTTTGGGCATGTAGTTGTCGTTTTTGGATTCATATATTGGTTTCTCACCCTTGCATGTACATGTTGGACACCCTGTGTGTTTTTGGATACATGTACAGATGTTTTATTAACAGTCTTTTAAATCATTCTGGGACCCTCTAGCTTGAGTGCTTGAGGTTGACGACGAAGAGGTGTAGTTTGTTGACGACGAGACCCACTCTCATTGGTATGACTTATGTTAGACAGTAAGTTTTATTGTCCATAGAATTCTTTTATTAGACCAGCTCTTAAGATTTATAGATGGGTAAGTTCAGTCTTCCGACTGTGACTATGAGTGTTGTGTATTGAGAGATTTGAAGTATGTATGCCTAATGGCAGAACTAGAATTATTGTCATATATGATGAGTTTCATTTTGTTTCCTTGGATTGTCAAAGCTTTTCTTTTGGTATCAGATTTCCGCAAATATTATAGAGTTATTTTCGAAAAAGTTTTTTGTAAATAAGGGTAAATGGATATTTTGGGTTACAAAAGTGACACCCGAAGGAGAGGGGTGTTACAGATATATTTGATATATTTGGATACGCTATAAAAATAAAATAAATGTAGCAGGTGGCATAAGTCGGTGAAATTGATTTTCCTCAAGTTACATAAAAAATTATTGTGTATATTCTGTATATTTTCTAATTTGTCTTATAT
Source organism: Ammopiptanthus mongolicus (assembly GCA_039655645.1). NCBI lineage: Eukaryota > Viridiplantae > Streptophyta > Magnoliopsida > Fabales > Fabaceae > Ammopiptanthus > Ammopiptanthus mongolicus. The sequence continues at coordinate 85,778,397 of CM077343.1, forward strand.
TTTATATGTATTTTTATTTATCACCAATTCAATTAATTCACTATTATCTTTTTCTTCTCCGTTTATCTTGTGTCTTAGGACGCGTTTGGATAAACAGCTTAATTAAGCACTTATTCAATAAGTTTTTTTTCAAATAAGCTAAAAACAACTTATTTTCATAAGCTTCTCCGACAAGCTTATGGAAATATATTAAAAAAAGCTTATAGGAAGATTATAAGCTATTTTCATAAATTATTTACATAAGTTTATTTCCATAAGCTCTCTATAAGCTCTTCCAAACACACCCTTAATGTCTTTTTGATTTTTTTAGACAACCTTTAATTAACAAATTTAGAACAGGAGCAAATCAAGAAGAGTTTTTCTTTTGAATGTTTCTATAACTTAATTATCTATTCATTTTTACCCTACCTTAACCTCAACAACGATCTGAAAACAGCTAAGTGATGACCAACTTCAAGTAAGATCTTATTATAGCCAAATAACTTTATTAAAAATAGGTTTATAAACATCATATTTTAATCCCGCTAATATATATTTTTAAAACAATAAAAAAAAAATACGTAACTAAAAATAGAGAAATAACCTATGATAAATAGAGTCCGAATTTTTAAGCTACTTAACTCAATATTCTCAATAACCTTTTGTCCAATTCTCCACTACCCACACCAGCCCAACTACAAAAAGTATAAAAAAATCGTATCATTTAATTATTTATTTTCTACATATCAGTTTAATTATTTCTTTAGTTAAAGCAACTACAGGAAGAAAAGAACAATTTGTTTCCTCTTTTAAAAAAATGAAAAATAAAATAAAATAAAACGCCCCTCATCTTCAATCTTTCCTCACATTGTCAACTCATCACATTATAATTTTTTTTAACTCATTAGAAACTCTGATATAAAGCTCGCACTTTCACATTCATTTAAACTTGTACATTTCATACACGCACATTTCACTTAAATACTGATATATATTCACAAAGATTTCAGTCATATTAACTCATTAGAGTTTGCATTTTACTAATTTGTCTCATGCTTTAAATGTATTTGTCATTTATCAATTCAAAATAAGTAAAAAATGGGATTTGTAAACAACATAAGTGAAAACAAATGATGCCCAACTTCAGCCCAATAGATGTATTGTATCGATCGTAGAAAATATTTTCAACTTAGGGTGCCCAAATAATTTACGCATAACGTCAAAGTATTATATAATTTATATTTTACATTTTTTGGGGATTCTATTGGCTCGACTAATCTTAATTTTATTCATACTTCTTATTGATCAATCACGTTATTATTGAAAAACAAATTAAAATTATGATTGGTTTGTTGGGAGTGTAGATAACAATTTCGAGTTTCAATAGTTTCACCCTTCATTTTTTAATCCTTCTTAAATTTTAATTTTTTTAATAAAAATGTTATCTTTTTTTTTTTATTAGCCAAAATATATTAAAAGAGTATAAGAGATACTCAAACTCATATACTATACACAAAGAACAACAGAAAAAGACAGAAAAAGAAAAGTCTTATGTAACTACCATAATGAAACTATATAACAACCATAGATAGTGTATTTGTTAGTGCACCGTGCACAAGGGCTTATCATTTAAATATTATTTTTTAATGTTCAAAAGTATTTAAATATAAAGAGGATGTATCAAAACATGTATAAAAACATGAATTTCGATACATGTATCATCTAAATTAATATCAACATACAAAATAACTAAATTAAGAACCAATATAAGAAAACAAATAGGAATGAGTTTGAGACCAAGAATGTTTGCGGTGTTGGATTGAAATCGCAAAAAAGGAGTTGAAATCATCATCAAGTTTTTATTATTATCATCGCTGATAGCATGGCCCTTGGTTTAATATCTCAAATTTATCGCATATAGCCAGTAACCGAGCTTCTATATATACGTTTTCAAAGCAACAATTGTATTTCAAGTTGATTGTAAACACTAATGTTAAATACTTTCCAATGATCTTGGTAATCATATGAATGTTTTTTATTCTCTCTTGAAAATCTATTTGATTTACTTCACATCTTTTTCTTATGCAATTTAACCATTTTCAGAAAATATATTTATCTATTATATGATTTTTAACGTTTGACTTTTATGTCAATACCTTGATATTCTAATTCTCTCGACATTCAATTTTATAGTGAATTTGGTTTTTTCAAAGCAAAATAATAAATTACCTCTAACAATTTCGCTACAAGAAAAAGGTTATTACCGACGGCCAAAAGTCCTTGGAAACGTCCTATAGCCATCGGTAATGACCCTTTTCCGACGTCCAATCAATAGCCCCAATTCAGTCAAAAAAAACCTCGTTGGTAATGTGTGCCGACGACTTTATGGAAATGTCATTGGTAATTACCGGCGACTAAAGTCCCCAACTATTATTTAAATAACCCAATGTAGTCCCTAACAATTTCTATCGTGGGAAATATTAGTCCCTACATATTACAAGCAACACACCACATGCACAAGATGCACCACACCAGATGCGCTAACACATGTCATATGGACGAGTTTAATAGATACATGGGCACACTAATGGTATATATCAACACTTTAACACTATGTTTAGGATGAAAACAAACGGAGGGACTAACGTATCCCTCTTTTGTCATTGTCAAGGACTAGCAGTGGTTTTTTTTCCTCAGGGACAAATTGTGGTACCTCAGACATGAGTTGAGATCCTCTCCATTTTACAAAAGAAATGGAAGGCTCCATTACTATAGTTTTGGGCGTATAAAATACATAAAATGGATTAACCCATTTTAGAACTATATGTGCTTTATACACCCAAAACTATAATAATGGAGTCCTCCATTTCTTTTGAGAAATGGAGAGCATCTTTACTCCACAATCATTGTTAGGGACTAAAATGAGCCTTTACTCTAAACTCAAATATAAAAGGTCAAAAATGTAAAGTACAACAGTTACAATAACCGCTAAAATAGTTTTTCTCAAGAAAAACTGAACCAAGAAACATTTAACATGCAGAGCGTGAAACAGAGGAATGGGGATCCCAAATCAACGATGCAAATAGCAGTGAGAGAATGGAGAGAGAGATGTGAGAGGAGGAGAGAGATAGGAAGATTAAGGATGGGGGACATCGTAGAGAGGAACCACAGTTTGGGGTTGACAGCGGTGCAGGAGCTGCAAAGATGTAGAGACGGTGGGGCCGAAAACGCCGTTGTAGTGCGGAAAGCAGTTAATGGTGGTTTTCATCCCTTTAATGGTCTTTTCCTTTTGTAACTTCCTGGTCGTTGTTTTCGCCTATTTAATGGTCTTTTCCCTTTGTATATTTGTTGAATTATTAACTTTATTCCTGATTACTTCATCCTTCATATGTAACTCTTTGTTTTTCAGTTTTATTCAAAATCCACAAAATAATCAACTGACTAATTTGTGTTGTGTTGTCAGATGGAAGGGGACTGCATACGAGTGGTGAAATCGAAGAAGCAGGACACACTGGAGAGCATGTTGAAGATGATAACGGAGGGGAGAGCGATGCCGTTAACAACATAGGTGGGAGCATCAGGTTCGTCAGAATGTGGCGTCACTGACTGATCTGAACGAAGCTTCGGTTGAGACGACCTGCTGTCCCATTGGAGAACCTAAGATATTTTATTGTATTATAATCGTTAGCGAGCCTTGTTGATACGAAGCAAAGCGGAAAATTAAGCGCGAAAGCGAAACGAATTTAAGACATGCAACGTTTCAGAGTACACACCTTTTAAAATATAAATGAATATGTACATACATCATTTGCCCCATCAGTAGGGCTACAACATTAACGTAATCCACACAAAGTATATTAATACAAACCAAAATAAGGATAGGAAAATAGGTCGAAAGACAATTCTCTGGCTAACCACGATCACTTCCCAATCCCTCGAGGCTAGGATGCTGGGCTTGTCCACCGGCATCTGGCTCATACAGAATGCCATCCAGTTCTTCAGCAAGTGGTTCCCCCATGGGGTCTTCCCATAAGATAAAAGGACACATAGAGAAAATGCGGGAGATAAGAAACATGCGTCGTCAAATATGGGAGAGGGGCATCAGTACAACATATATATACATCCATCACACAACATAGATAAAATACACAACACAATATCACTTATATCTTAAGTCATATAGTACAACCATCTCAAAAGTCATTCTCTCAGATAAACCTATAAGAGGGATACTAGTCCTTATGTATATGTTGACTTCCCTATATGCATGTCGGCTGATACATCACTTCCCCAGTTGGATATCCCCATCGAGCTAACATCACGTCCCCAATTGGACATCCTCGTAAGGATAAAAACACATCACGTCCCCCATTGGACATCTCGCCTTGGGATTAAAAACATCACGTCCCCAACTAGACATCCCCCTTTGGGAAAAATATGTTGTGGTATGAAATGCTATAATATGCAACAAACATCCATCGCAGGTTGATACCGGGACCTCACACCTAAGCACTCGGCCACGACCACGACCACGATGCACCGTAACCACATCAACATCAACATCATCATCAACATCATCATCAACATTAACATCAGCATCACGACGCCTTGCGTCTACGAGCCACAGCTCCATGGCCGGGACCACGACAGTATCAACCCGAATAACAGCAACACTCACCATACTCTCATCAACACTCAACCAGCCAATCATAATAAAATATCGCAACAGAAATTTATTCCAATACAAATATCATCACAAAGCTGGATAACAGTAAATCACACAACCAATTCAACATAATAGGTAAACAGATAATCAATTGAATAATTCAACACATCAACCTCAATCCATCACATCACTGAAATTATCATCTTAGTGGTGATAAACCAAAAGTACCTACACCTAGGGTCCAAGCACTTTATCCAGGGCTCAACCTCTAACAGGATTTAAGGGTTCCCCTACACACATATATATACTCTATACTAAGTTTGCCTTCCCAACGATATCAGTTCTTTCTCCCCAACTTAGTGATGTTCACGTGCGGCTCTGGTTGCAGCTCGGCAACTATCAATCGGATGCGCTATCAAATGTTCGAGTCTTGTCCGATTCTATACAACAAAACACAACCAGAAATTACTACAGTTAAATCACAAATTCTTTAATCTTTTGGGTTAGGCTACTGCCCCTATTTAATTAAATAGGCTAGGGATGTTGAAATTCTACCAACTCTTCGATCAAAGATCCTTAAATATACCTAAGACATAATCCATGATCAATTGTCAAAGAATTGAACCAAAACCCCTTCAATCACAAAACTAGGGTTTCGGCCACCCCAATTAAAAATCTATTGGAGTTTAATTTGGCTTCCTAATCACTTGGATTACATGATTAAGGAATGAAATAAGTGAAATCAAGAATCATTTCACACAAATTGAATAAAACCCATTTTCCCCAATTTTGGGACCTAGGTTCGGTTCTTCCTATAAAAATAGGCTAGGAAGATTATTTGATTTCATGTTCTTGTATTATGAAATTAGAGGATGAAACTAGATCATAGCAATTAGTTTGGCATTAAAAGGATTTTTCTATAATTTTCTAGAGATATTTGAAGTTTGAAGAACAACCTTGAAACTATGAATTTTTAATGGAGAAAAATGAAGATCGAGAGCTCAAGAGTGAACCTTATACCTATTAGATGATAGACGAGGATGAGATGATCAACTTTGCTTCACAAAGCTGCTTGAAAATCCTTGTGGAAGCTTGAGAAAACTGGAGGAAAAGAAATGAAGAAAAAGGAGAAATGGAGGAAGAAGAAGAAAAAAAAAAAGGAAGGAAGATGAAGAAGATGGAGGGGGAGAGAAAAAGAGAGGCAGCCGAGCTTATGGGTGAGGGAGGGGCAAAATTGTCCATTTTTTTTATATATTTTAGGGACACAAATGTCCTATAGGAAAAAGATCAAGGGCATTTAGGTCTTTTTGCAGTGTGAACGCATTCAGATATTTTCTTTTGTCATTATAACAGTGGTGAGTCATGGCATGCTTTTCGAGATGATGTGACCTAATGTGACTTCGTATTTATCCGTTAGCGGGTCCCGTTAAATTCTTCTACAGCTCCAATCGACTCTTAGAGTGAAATACTACTATCTGTGAAGACGTAGACCGGACTCCGTCTGAGTTTTCAACTCAAAATTTAACCATAGCGCCCTACAACAACGTAGAGCATGACTATGGTCTCAGATTATTTTATTTCACTCTCTAGATCCTTCAATAAAATACAAACAAACAAATATTGTTTAATTAATATTAGAAAGCTTCTAAAAAGCTTTCGAGAAAGAAAAAAAACTAGATGTTACACCGGTGATGAATAAATCTGAGATGCTCAACGGCGGAATAGAGAAGAAGAGTACGAGGTCGCCGGGTTTGGGTGATGTGCTGCCTATGCCTTTCAGGTAGGTGTCTTGGAACTAGGCAAATAGGCTGTAACTGGGCAACAAAAGGTGTTGGTGCCAATGAAGAGAAGCAAAGCTGAAACACCAAAAGTGTGGTCGAACTTACAAATGTATCATCTGGTGTGTAAATTATAACTGTAGTTAGATAAACAATGATGGAGATGGTTGACTTTATTTTGCATTGCTTAGTTTTAGGGTGGATTTTAATTTTTTACTAATATTTTATAGCATTTTTTTTCATATAAATGGTTCATCCTATAACAAAATTCATATCAATTCTCATGCAAGTTTTGGTACATGAAACTTTAGAAATCACTCTGTTATTTTTCAGGGATTTTTTTTTTTATTATAACTTGATTGGTTATTAGACTATGGTTCTTTGGGGGTGCAAGGGAACTGAAGAAAATGCTGACAGGGCCTACATGATTGCACACTGAGGATCATGAGCGTACTTTCAATTAAAAATATAGAGAATGAAGGATACTTGAGACGTTAAAAATAGCAAAGAAAATACCTCATATAATTTCTATTCTTAGGACTTGGTTTATGGGTATGTGTCATGAGAATCTTTACTCCTTCATTACGATGATCTTCTTCTTGCAGAGACCTAAGCTTCAGTATGTTGACTGGTTTAATCACAAATTCAATTCAGGGCTTGAAAAAGCTAGATTACATGTAAATGAACATTTTAATTTGCTGACCCGAAGATTACCCAAAAGGATGTGTATCAATCTTCTGTTTGTAATTTGACATCTGGAAGTTTGTTATTCATTTTAACCTTCTCATGAGATCATAAAAATGAGATAAATGTTAATCATGGATGCAGGTTTCTGACTAACAATTTTCTAAGTGGACCGATTCAGTACCGGATACTAAACGTCAAAATTAAGATGTTTGCATATTTCCTTGATTTTCTTTTCTCTAATTGAGTTGGGAATCACTACCTGGAATTTAGCTGATGAAAAACACCATATACTATATTATTTGCTCTCCCTCTCCCTCACTACAGGTTTTGGTCTGATATATCAAATGTAGATAACGAAAAGCAAACAAATTGATGTATTGCATTGGAGGGATTCGCTGTAATGTATATTCTACAATACTAAGGTATATTATGATTTTATAATTTTCATTTTTCTTCTGCTTCTTGTGCATTCTCTTTTATTTTCAGAAACACAAACTTCTTCCAATATCTTATCGCTTTCAAGACATAACATGTCTTAAATTCTCAGGCACACTGCTAATACGATGCACTCTACTACTTATTTTATATTAAAAATAATGTCGCACTCTATGTTTTCTACAATGTCCATACAAATTTAACCATCATCTTAACAGAATTATTAAACATTAAATGGCTTATCGTTAAACATGGTAAATACATCACCCAGAGATCATACGGGTATGGTTACAGTTCTATACTTGAAGGAAGACTTAGTTCCTATGCCCAACTATTGCAACATGGTGTTTTCTAGGCTTGTTGACCAAACTAACCCTGTTTTAGAAACTATTTATCAATATAACCTTATTTTTGAATATTTACCAAACTAACTCACTTTTTGGCAGCATGACATTTTTATTATTTTTTTCTGACACCAAATACGCTACTTTGACTAGCATTTTTTGGAAAACGCTAGTCAAAGTAGCATTTTTAACAGTCTAGAGACAGTCGCTGCCCGAGGAGCCACGTGGCGCGTCACGTGGCGACCTGAGCAGTTGGCTGTCCCCCCACGCCTAACCCTATAAAACCCCTTCCCCATTCCCCAACCCTAACCTTCCCCCACCCTAAACACTAAACCATTTACCCCTTTTTATTTGAAAGGTTCATATATCATTTTTATTTAATGTATTTAATTCAGTTAAAGGAGTATTTGTTTTGTTTTTTATAAATTTGAGTTATTAAATTATTTAATTTTTGTTGATATTATAATTATTATTAGATTTCTTTTTATAATATTACTAACAGTGTCAAATAATCCATTGTTTATGTTTTAATATTGTAGATCGTATGTGATGAGTGAAATTATTGCTTTCGTGTACTCAAATGGGAGGATGTTTGACGGTCCAGAAGAAATCACGTTTGAAGGAGATAAAAAATGTATGAAAATAAAACATGGAGCCAGGTTTGAACAACTGAAGACAAAGATTTATGACAGATTGAAATTGCTTCCAAATCAAAGTATTTCTAGAATATTAGCCAGATTTATGTGTAGTAAAAATCCACCAAAATATATGGTATATGAGATTAGCGATGATGAGGATATGGAGTGCATGATGGATGCCTTTGATCAGAATGATTCAATCACAAGTCTTGAGTTATATGCTGAAATCGATGTTGCTGGAAGTTCAAGAGTCCCTGCGCAATCGCTTGGCAGTTATTTGGAGTTACAAAGATACGATGTAGACCTTGGATCATCGGGGGAAGATGAGGATTGGAACTGTGAAATGGAGGTTGATTCTACTAATGACAAAGAGGAAGGTGAAATCCCGAAAAGCGATGACTCCGACACTGACGATGACACTCAACTTGATTCTAACGTGAGTAAATACCCAATTTGGTCCCCGAAATTGTAGGGTCATATCAATTTAGTCCCATACATTATCAATATTCCAAAATGATCCTTGGAATTTCAAAATGTAGCAAATGAATCCCTGACATTATTCACTTAGTTTCAAATGCATCCCTGACATTACCAACTTAATATCATTATAGTCCATACAAATATCAACGAAGGGACGAATCTGATTAACTTTCTACAATTTCAGGGATCATTTTGGAATATTAATAATGTGGAGGATTAAGCTGACACGACCCTACAATTTCAGGGACCAAATTGGATATTTACTCATTCTAATGTAATGTCGTCTGCATTGGTTGGCACACGTCCGATGATGGTTTCTCTAGTTTCATCAGCAAAACCTCCAAAGTTTGTTCTCACTCAACAAGCATATTTGATATTGATATTATTGTTTATTTAATTATTGTTATTAAAAAAATATTTATTTTTGTTGTTATTATAATGTGTTTACATACAGGCCAATCACATGGTGCTTTCTTCAATTCATCACCCCATTACAGTTATATTAATTGGGACCATCCCGATGAGGAGATGAATTATTTTGAAGGGTTAGATGTTCCGGGATCCTGGCAAGTGGGTGAGGAATTATATGTTGGTTTACGGTTTGACAGTAAACAAGCAGTTCAGCCCGCGGTGAAAAATTATTCGATGAGGTGCCATCAATCGTTTACTGTTGTAAAATCAACACGATCACTTCTTTATGTGAAGTGCCCAAATACTACACAAGGATGTCCATGGTTGATGAGGGCAATTTTATCAAAGAAGTTAGACAACTGGGAGGTTAAGAAATGGGGTGGTCCACACAATTGTGTGAATGCGATGTTGTTGCAATATCGTAGAAAGTTGGATTCTAACTTTGTATGCTCATGTATACTAGGTATGATCATTAACCATATATAATAGTTTTTATGTTGTTATTTTAATTGGCGTGATTAAGAATTCAATTAATGTTTTTTATATTGTGTTAGGTTTGGTCCGAGAAGAACCTGAGGTGTCAATCTCGCTTGTCCAATAAAGGATACAAAGTACTTTTGGCTATAAAATATCCTATAGAAAGGCATGGAAGGCAAAGCAAAAATCAATCATGCATGTGTTTGAAGTTTGGGATGAATCTTACGCAATGTTGCCTAAATGGTTGGAGTACATGCAGTTATTCGCAGATGGTTCCTACTACAAGATCGAGGCAAATGATGTTGTAGTTGGTAATCGTGTGCAGTCTCAACTTCGTAAGTTTCATCGGGTTTTTTGGTCTTTCAAACAATGTTGTGATGCTTTCAATCACTATAAGCCAATAGTACAAGTTGCTGGCACACAATTGTATGGTAACTATCGGGGGACTCTATTGATTGCCACCACCCAAGATGGAAACAGTAATGTACTTCCGATTGCGATTGTTGAAGGAGAGACCTTGACCAACAAGAGAGGAATATGTTTGATCTCCGATCGTCACCAAAGCATAAAATCGGCTGTGGGGAATCCACACCTTGGATGGCACCTCCGTATGCATACCATGTATATTGCATTTGGCACATTGCAAGTAACTTCAATAATAAATTCAAGAATGCAAAGTTAAAGTCGGAATTGATGAAACTAGGTAATGACCTTTTAAAGGATTTATATTTTTCTATTTACATAACGTAGTTGTGTTATGTTGCACACACTAATGTAACTTATCATTTGTGACCATGTAGGGTATACAGTCTGTAGGCAACGATTTCTACGCAGATTGGATAAGTTCCATGCAATAAGTCCAAAAATAGAGCAGTGGATTGACGGGATTTCAAAAGAGAAGTAGGCTCTAGCTTATGATGAAGATGGTCGTAGGTTTAGCCAAATGACAACAAACTTGTCGGAAGCGGTTAATAAAATTTTAAAGGGTACTCGTAATTTGTCAATAACAGTTCTCGTGAAGTGCACATATGGCAGGATGGTAGTATATTTTGGGAAGAGAGGTGCAACTGCTAGAGCTCAACTTGGTACAGGTCAGTATTATACTGAAAAGTTAATAAATGCGATTAAGAAGCAACAAGATGAAGCTTCCTCACACCAGGTTCGCCCTTATGACATACAACACACAAGATTTGAAGTTCAAGAGGTATTTAATCCGGTGACTCAGAAAGGAGGCCATTCATGGAGCGCCATCATATGAAAAAGATATTGTGAGTGTGGGAGATTCAAAGCATTTCACTACCCTTGCTCACATGTGATTGCCACTTGTTCGGCAGTGAGTCTTGACTATTAGCAGTATGTCGATAACAGTTACATATTGCATTCGATAGTGAATGCGTACTCTGTATAGTGGCATCCCATAGGAAACGAGGAAGACATACCATCCTACTAGGTGCCTTACACTTTGGTACCGGATGAATCAATACTTCGTCCAAAGGGAAGACCTAAATCAACACGCCTTAGGAATAAAATGGACTAGAGAGAGTCACAACCATCCTAAAGATGTAGTCATTGCAGGTCTCAGGGACATAATAGGCGTGTCTGCCCTCGACAGGCAGGAGGATCAGGTGGAGAAGCAGATGATATAGATGATTGCCTTTAGTTTCACCGCATATGTCCCTTTCTAATTGTACCGAATCGAAGTATGAAATGTGTTTAAATGTTAATCGTCTTTGATGTTGAAATGTGTTGAATCGAAGTACGTTTACATTTTTTATGTTGAAATATGTTGAAATGTCCCTTTTATTTATTATTTATGGCATATCTTTAAAACTAAAGATCAACATAAAAAATTACAAAAAAGTAATAAGACATAATAGAATAGACTCACTATAGTAAATAATATTTGAAGTTAAAGAAACACAGAATCCTAAACAATTACACAAAACAACCATAAATAATACAGCACTAGTGTCTGTGACCATCGTCAATCTCACGAGTCAATATACATGTTCGAACTCGATCCCTCGCTGCACAGTGTGGGTTCCTTCGAACATCTTCATCATGGTACTCTGCTATAGTGTGATCATTTATTTTGGTCATAGGACCTTGACTACTCGATTCGACATAGAAGTCAGCATTAAGGTCAATTCCAACACCACCAGCGCCAGGAGAAAACAGTTGCTGGTTATGCATATGCTGAATCTAATGCTCCGATGCAGCAGGTGTTTGATAAGATGGAGTAAATGGTGATAGTGTGTAGCATAAATGTGATGGATAAGGAGCGTAGAAAGAAGGCAACGACGCTACGGTTGTGGGTGTTGGGGGTGATGGACTAAATGTTGGATAAAAATATGTTGCAGGTGGTTGCTGTGAAGTGTGTGGGAATTGGACGGGTATGTAATACATGCCGGCTTGGCGCTCTAGTAGTTGCTCAAGGCGGAACGGTTGTTGTCGTACCCGTGTTCTTTGCCGATGTAGTCCTTGACCCTCTACTCTACCGCCACGGTTCGAGAGTGCCTCAACCGATGGGACTTCTTGTGTTGCCGCTGGAGCATCCACAATAGCTTCAGTGATGCGGTTTGCCTCGTCTAATGCAAGGAGAATTTGCTCAGTCTCGACTTTGAGAGAATTAAACGACAAGGACGATTGCCCTTCCGACGTAGACAAGTAGTTTATGTACTCGACACCATCCACCTATAAATGATTAAAGAATATATCAAATATTAACAATGATGTCATAACCATAAATGCAATGAACAAGGTACATCATATTCTATTTTATATTACCACAATCCCTTTTTGTGCACCAAGTCTGCTAATCCAATACGTGTATGCCGTTGGTACCACATCATGTACTCAGAGTTCTTTCCTAAAGGTCAGCTGAGGGGTGCATTTGTCCAAACCCAGATGTTTCTATCATTCCTCGTTCCAATATAATTGTCCAATCTTCATTTGATTTTACCCAAAGCGTGAGGTCGTGAAGACCTTTTGGTTGGGACGGTGGCAAAGGAATGTGTTAGGACATACCAAATTGTCGCATTACACGATCTGGTTGATGCCACTCCACAATGTGAAAACATATCATCGGTACAACTGCCCTCCACACATTTATACCTTCGAGGGAGATCAATGGTACTGTGGCCATCATCGCCGGACTGTATGGCTCCCAAATTACCTACAAAATATAAACAAACAATCAATGACTGGTTCACAAAATAACTTTGTCAAGGATAAAACTAATAGATACTTACGTCTTTGGCTTCTGGCTTCATCTTGTCAAAATCTAATCGATAATACTGCAAGTCTTTTGATTGTTTTGAATAGTTCTCCCTGTATTTGCCACCTAAATATAACAATATTTTAGTACTTAATTTATTCAACAAGTATCATAATTAAAGTATATAATTTATTACAGATAAACAGATAAAATGTTGCTTATCGTGCACCATACGGTGATCTATCTGGTCGATCATCATTTGGGATGGACGGTGCAATGAACGGAAACCTTTCCCATGCCCACAGCTGAATCAATGGAGTCACCACAGCAATCTTCTTTTTCTCATAATCAATGGACTTGAAAAGTTCATGGTAAAGATAACTTAACATAGCTGAACCCCAACTATACTGACCGGTTACAGCAAAGTCCTCTAACAGTGTCAGATATCTCAACGGTACGTACCTACCGGAGTGATCGGTGAACATCAATCCACCAAAAAGCCTCAGTATATAAGATCTCGTATATTTAATCCTACCCTATATGTCGAATAAGTCAACGTCGACATTATCGAACTGTTGTTCCAACCATGACATACTTAACCGAGCTCCGTTCATATCTTGGGGGCGTGGCTCCACACCTAACATATATGTCACATATTCTATCCAATTACCATAAGTGGAACCGACAACCGCAATCCCATCTATGCGTAGGCCAAGCAGGATCGCAACATCCTGTAGAGTTATAGTACATTCTCCACATGCCATGTGGAAGGTATCAGTCTCTGGCCTCTAACGTTCTACCAAAGCACTCAATAGTGCATGATCCACACATGATGATCCAAGTTGTGCCACCCCTAAGAAACCTGCTTGCTCAAGATATATCTTTATGGCCTCCGGAACATCTCCAACCCGGTCCTGAAACTGTGTAGCTCGTCTAACCTTCAATAAACGATCAGCTTAACCGTTCCATACATGCCGGGAAACATGATATTCTTGCAATCCCAACAACGAATCTTCCTCCGAACCAAGATTAATCATGTGTAGCTGTTGTGAAGACGACCTTGCCGCCATTTTGCCTAACATAGCGAAAAAATAGATGATTAATAATACTAATCATATTATTAGTAATGAAAACATTGAAAACAACAAACTAACATTAATAATACTAAAATAATAACATTAACATTAACAACAACAACACTAATATTAATAATGCTAATAACAAAATAATAAAAATATTAATAATACTAATAATAAAATAACAATATTAATAGCAATAATATTAATAAAGTGTTAAACAAATTTTAACGATTTATATTATTCATAAGGAAAAATATAAATAATACTCATAATAAAATAATAACATTAACTACATTAATAAGACTAATATTAAATAATAAAGTGTTAGAAAAATTATAACCATTAACAACAATAAATTTATAACATTAACAACAATAATATCACTAATGTTAATAATAATAAAATAATAACATTAACAACATTAATAACTCTAATATTAATAAAGTGTTACAAAAATTATAGCCATTAATATATCTAATTATATTATTCATAAGGAAAAAAATATAAATAATACTAACAATAAAATGATAACATTAACAACATATATACCACTACTGTTAATAGTAATAAAATAATAACATTAACAACATTAATAACACTAATATTAATTAATAAAGTGTTAGAAAAATTATAACCATTAATAACAATAAAATGATGACATTAACAAAATAATAACACTAATATTAATAACACTAATAAAATTTAAAAAATTAATAATATAAATACCTTCAATAGCAAAGTAGGAGAGTTGGTTGGGGTTGAGAAAAAGTAGAGAAAGAGAGAAAGAGAAGTGTAAAATGTGTGAGAAAAACTGTGAGGAGAAGATGTATATATATAGGGGATGAGAGGGGATATAGCCGTTGGGGTCGCGCGCCACGTGGCGCCTCGGGCAATGGCTGTCTCTGGACTGCTAAAAACGCTACTTTGACTAGCGTTTTCCAAAAATGCTAGTCAAAGTAACGGCTTTAGTATCAGAAAAAATAATAAATGTCATGCTGCCAAAAAGTGGGTTAGTTTGATAAATAGTTCAAAAATGAGGTTATATTGGTAAATAGTTTCTAAAACATGGTCAGTTTGGTCAAAAAGCCGTGTTTTCTAATGATTTTTCATTTCCCCCCTTTATTATGATAATTCATGCTTTGTTGATATCTTTCTGAAAATGGTTTTCCCCCTTTATCCCCTTAATTTGTTTTACACTATCACATCATTAAAAATATTTCACTCTTATGATATATCTAGATTTCAGGTGATTGCCTACGAATAAGAACACGTACTTTATTGAATTGTAGCTTTGCGCAATTGTGCCTGTGGAAACTTCACACTCATTGTGGTTTCTATTGCTTTTAGAGGACAAGAAGTCAAAAAGGAATGGGAGGAGTGCTTATTAATCACTAAGAAGTTCAAAGGAATTGAGCACCCCAACATGATGACGATGATAATGATAAACATTGCTCACTTTTGGTTGTCATGTTGAATTGCTTCATGTTATGGGGATGATAATGGTATGCATAGGAATGATTCAATTATACTTTGAAGAAACTAAATTTTTTGTCTTACCTTTTCTTTTACCAGTTACAATGTTTTATGCTTTCACTTTTATTAGACTGCTTCATTTCTTGGTTTTTGTTTCAAAGCAAATTAAGGAGATAGACTTTCATAGCATGAAGAGGAAGATACTGCAGTTTCTTTGCAAGAAATATGTCATCCCTACAAACTTGAAAACAAAACATGGCATATAGGCTGTTCTTGATTTTTAAGGTTTTTATTATTACATTGTTTTCTTCAACTAAAATGTGTGTTTTTATACCCCTTTATTAGAGTATGTGCGTGTTATCCTAGTGTTGTGCACACTAGATTACTGACTCTGGTGAGTTAGCTAGACTGTTAGCAGTTAGTTACAGTTGGTTGCTGGTAGTTGGGCCTTGGCTTCTCAAGGGCTCTATCGATCATACTGTATATATATGATCTCTCTGTACTGGCATACACAAGTTTTCATTATACGAAGATATTCAGTTTTCTTCCCTCTCTTATCTCATCACCATTGCTGATATTCTAACATGGTATCACGATCTTGACTCGGCCATGACTTCCGCATTTACTGGTGGCACACCATCACCGCCTCTGTCCCCTGTGGTAGTGGTGGCGTAACTCCCAAACTTCTCTGCTGTAGGATCCACCAAGCTCACCGATAAGAATTTTCTTCACTGGAAACAAATTGTCGAAGCAGTTATTCACGCCAATCGCCTGGGAGATTCGTCGCTTGTCCACGCATTCCTCGACGGTTCCTCACCGATGAAGATCGCATTAATGATAAACTGAATCCAGAATACTTAGCGTGGGAAGCTCAGGATCAACACTTGTTCATTTGGATGTTGAACTCGATTTCCGATTCAGTTCATGCACGTGTTGTCAGATGCAGACACTCGTGGCAGTTATAGGATGAGCTCCATAGCCACTTCAACTCTCAGACTAAAGCGCGAAGTACTCAGTTGCGCGTAGAACTTCATCATATAGTGAAGGGAGATAGAACGATCTCTGATTATCTTCTTCAAATCAAGGCGATTGTGGATGCACTGATCTTGATTGGTAATCCTGTCACACACCAAGAACATGTTGAATCGATTCTTGAAGGATTGCCAGAAGGGTATCATATTGTTTTTCCTACGATTGAAAGCCTTGTTGAGCCCTATTCCATTGCAGAGATTGATTCTTTGCTTCTTTCACGCGAATCTTGATTGGAAAGGTCAAAGCCTAAGGTGTCAGCAGATGCGTTGTCTGTTAATGTTGCTCAAACCGCCTCCTCCACACAATCCTCCAATCAGGTACAATACTCCTCTACACCTCCACCTACTTCCAATTTTCCTTCTACTGAGAATTATCAACAACCTAATGCCGATTTTCACTCTGGAAATGGCTACCGGGGTGGAAGAGGTGTGTAGAGGTGGATTTCGAGGACGTGGCCATAGTGGTCGATTTCTTTTTGTTGGTTATGGTTCCTGCTAGATCTGCAATCGGAACAACCGCACTACCTTAGACTGCTACTATCGGTATGATGATCTTGCTTCGCAGTATAATCAAGGCAGAGGTCAGTATAATGGTAATGGTGCTCAGTTTGATCAAGAACAACAAGGAGGATATGATTCAAACTGTTACCAACGCAGAGGGCAGAACTATTATGGCAATTTGTATGGTTATGGCAGAGGTCAGAACTCTGGTCACGAAAACTACAATGGTTATGCACAATCCTCTCAAACCTCGTCTGTACAATTTCATAAAAGTACACCACCTGATCAACTCCCTGCTTCTCAGCCACCGCTCTCACTACCTTGGCACACAAACACGTCCACTCAACCTTTTGCTACTTAGCAAGCACCTACTCCCATGGCCATGGTCGCTTCCAACTCTGGTTCTGATCCTAATGTTTGGTATGCAGATAGTGGATCTACATATCACATCTGTGCTGACCCAACAAACTTGTGCAACCAAACAGATCAATGTGGCTCCAATCACATCTATATGGGTAACGGTTTTGGTCTCAAAATTCACATTGTTTGTTTTACAACTGTTAGATCTCCTTTTGATAGCAGCATACATCTCACTACAAGAAATACTGCGATTAGCTACTAATAACCCACTGGATTATCTAGTTTTAACTATGATTTATCCGTGGAATTGCTAATAAACGTTGAGTAAACTCTCAAGTGTGCCCATATTTGTCTTTGATTGTTCTTAAGTAGTGTCTTGTGTCTTATTTAGTTGTTTTAGTATTTTTTATTATTATTTAGAGTCAGTTAGTCGTAATTGGGTGTTCATGCTTTCAGATGCTCAATTATAGTCCAAGAAGTGAAGCTTTGGAAGCAAGGAAGAAGAGAAAGAAGAGGAGCTGAAGTTGCTGGAAAAGCCCATCCGCTTAGCGAATGTAATCCGCTTAGCGAATCATGAACTTTTGGGCTGGGCCTATTTTGTAATATTCGCTTAGCGAATGTAATCCGCTTAGCGAATCTATGCGTCCAGAATTGTACTTAGGTTAACTTCTAATCCAAAGGGAGTACTTGTCTATTATTCCTAAGCTGCGATTAGGACTGGAAGAACTTTGTTTTGACTTTGGATTAAGGATGGTGATGGATTGTAGATTCCTTTCAATTCAATTGATGTTTTCTTCTACCATCATGAACTAAACTCCCTATTCTAGGGTGAAGATGTAACCACTTATGAAGGTTTGGTGATTTTATGGCATAATACTAGTTTCTCTTCTTATCTTTTATGTTTATCTTCTGAATTTCATGCTTTCGATTATAGTTGCAAATATAATTGAATGAGCTGCTTATCATATTGAGACCGGAAGGAGATTTATGTGTTAAGAGCATTGAGGATAAGTCATAGGATAAATTGAGACCGGAAGGAGATAGGGTTCTATGCAATTTTATAGAGATTCATAAATCTTAATGAGCTTCTTGATAAATGATCATCATAGGAATATAGTTGATTAGAGATTAAGGGGTGTGCTTTAGTGTTCTTGGAAAAGACATTGGAGTAAATTAGGAATCTTGTTTGATAATTGATTTTGATAAGAAATTAGAATGTTATGTCGTAATTGATCCAAACTGGAATTCGTATATGAAGAGGGATTCTTGTCTATGAGAATCTGGATTCATAGATTGGTGAAGTCGGAGCCCTAGAGCTTACTCCATCTGAAGTAAACACTATCTTTCATTCTTGCTATTTTAATCTTGATTTTCTTTAATTCTAGAAAAATTAGTCTTTTAGCTTATAATTCGGAAGACTCAATTTGGGCGTTCAAATAGTTATTGATAGTGAGAAGTGGTACTTGGCTACTCCAATCCCTGTGTTCGATACTCGGAACTCTTCAGTTCCTATTACTTGCAACAAATTAGTACACTTGCTAATTCTGTCCATCAAGTTTTTGGCGCCGTTGCCGGGGATTGGCATCAACCAATATCATTAGTATCAAAGGATATAACTACTTTGAACTTTGTTTTTAATTTCATTTTTATATTTTTCTTGAACTTCTAACCTTGGTTGGAGTTTCTTTGTGGTTGTTTGTTCATTGTATGCGAGGTACAGTTGACCCTGAAGACTTACTCTATATTCCTGAAGTTGAAAGGACTTGCAGAGCTTTGAGGAAGCAAACAAGAGAAAGAAAGAGGAGTGTGATAACTGAACCTAGTGTGACTGAAGAAACGGCTGACCCACCACCACCACAGTACAAGCCACTTGAGGATTATTCTCTTCCTAGATTGGAAGATTGTAGTTCCACTATTGTGAGGCCGCCTATTCAAGCAAACACCTTTGAGATCAAACCTATTGTCATAAATTTGATTATGCAAAATCAGTTTAATGGGCTTGACAATGAGGACCCTCACAGACATATCACAAGGTTCTTGGAGATTTTGGATATCTCTAAGCAACAAGGCGTTACTGATGACGCCTATCGGTTGAGAGTCTTTCCGTTCTCACTTACAGATAAGACTCGAGATTGGTATGATTATCTGAATCCAGGAAACATCACCACCTGGGATGAGATGGCACAAAAATTTCTGACACGGTTTTTCTCTCCTCAAAAGGCTGCTACTTTACAGAATGCTATTCATGGTTTTCGACAAATGGAAGGAGAGTCATTGAATGAAGCTTGGGAGCGTTACAATATACTCATGCGAAGGTGCCCAAGTTCATTCATTGATTTATGGAGGAAGACCAATATTTTCTATAATGGGCTTCTCCCAAATGTTAAACAGCATTGTGATGCAGCAGCAGGAGGATCAGTTAATTCTAAATCAGCTGAGGATGCATGGGAACTCCTAGAGAGATTGGCTCATAATGATTATCAGAACAGGGGTAGTGATCGTATTGTTCATCCAAAGAAAGGAGGTTTGCATGAAGTAGATTCAAAGACTTATGAAGCACTGTTGGCTCAAAACAAACTTCTTCTTCAGAATCTTACCTTGTCTAAGCAACCAGTGCAAGCGGTTAATGAATATCAGGTGAGTTGTGCCTTTTGTAATGGAGGACATGATAGTTCAGTGTGTCAGAGTGGCCAGTTTTCTGAGAAGCATGTTGACTCTTGCCATAACTTCTATGATGCAAAGCCTAGGAATGACTATCCAAGGCAGCAGAGTAACCCTTACTCAAACACTTACAATCCGGGGTGGAGGAATCATCCTAATTTCAAGTGGAGTAACAACGGTAATATGGGACAGCAGTCACAAGGAAATCAACCTCAGAGATTTCAGTCTCAGCAAGGACAGGATAAGGTAGAGAAGCCAGCTTGGGAGTTAGCCTTTGAGAAAACAAATGCTTCTATTGCTAACACTAATGCAGCAATTGCAAGTACTAATGCAAATCTTGATAAGTTGGCAACTCATACTCAGGCATCAATTCAGGGGCTAGAATTTCAAATCTCTCAATTGTCCAAGAAGTTTGATGAGCGGATGCCAGGCACTTTCCCAGGTAACACTGAAAATAACCCGAAGGTCAATGCAATGCTATTACAACTCGTAGTGGCAAAGTGCTGGAACCTAAAGAGGGTACTTTAGTGGTAGATGAGAACCAGATTGAGGAACCTTGTGTTGAAGTGCCTAGAGAAGAGAACAGAGTGGCTACAGAAAAGTTTGAAGAATCAGACAAGGCACAGGGGAAGAAGGAAAACTTCAAGTTGGTGGATCCAGAGTATGTGAAAAAGAAATTTGTTGAAGCTAAGGATCTACCCTCTTTCATCAAGGTTCCCTATCCCCAGAGACTCAAGAAGCCAATGCAAGACAAGCAATTTTCAAAGTTTCTGGATGTTTTTCGCAAGCTGCAAATTAACATTCCTTTTGCGGAGGCATTGGAGCAAATGCCATCTTATGCAAAGTTCATGAAAGAGCTGCTTTCCAAGAAAAGAAGGTTTAATGATGTAGAAACAGTTGCCTTGACTGAAGAGTGTAGTGCCATCTTGCAAAGGAAACTGCCTCCTAAGTTGAAGGATCCTGGATCTTTTAGCATACCTTGTACTATTGGGGATCTCACTTTTGGGAAGGCCTTGTGTGATTTGGGAGCTAGCATTAATCTGATGCCACTATCCATGATGAGGAGGCTTGGTATTAGAGAGGTGAAGAACACTATGATGTCTCTACAACTTGCAGACCGTTCCATCAAATACCCCTACGGGGTTGTTGAAGACTTACTTGTTAAGGTGGATAAATTTATCTTCCCCGCAGACTTTGTAGTTCTTGACATGGATGAGGATGCCCAAATTCCTCTTATTTTGGGCAGACCATTCTTAGCCACCGGTAGGGCATTGATAGATGTGCAGCAAGGTAAATTAACATTGAGGGTGCAAGATGAGATTGTTGTTTTCAATGTATTTGAGGCGATGAAGCATCCAGAGGAGAAGGCCAGCTGTTACAGTGTTGATGTGGTTGAACCTCTAATTCAATCACTTGTGACTTTTCGAAACCATGGTTCATCACTTGAGAAAGTGATGGTGAAATCCCAGGGTACTGAAGAATTGGTGGGGTTGGGAAATGCAGAAATCTTACAACTTGAACAATTAATGGATGCATTACCAATTCTACCAAAGGAAGAATCTCAAGTTGAAGAGCTTCCCCAGAATGAGAAGGTTGAAGAGGTGCAAAAGCCGGAACTCAAGCAGCTCCCAACTCACCTAAGGTATGCATTTTTGGGTGAGGAGGGACGTTATCCGGTGATTATCAATAATACCTTAAGGAATGATGAAGAGGAGAAGCTTTTGAGGGTACTTAGAGACCACCAATCTGCTATTGGGTGGAAAATTTCAGATTTGAAGGGCATTAGTCCCTCCTTTTGCACACACAAGATACTTATGGAAGAAAACTTCAAGCCGGTCGTACAACCTCAGAGAAGACTAAATCCAGTCATGAAGGAAGCTGTGAAAAAGGAGGTGATGAAGCTTCTAGATGCAGGGATCATTTACCCAATCTCAGACAGTGCATGGGTAAGTCCGGTGCATGTTGTACCCAAAAGGGGGGCACTACAGTGGTGGTGAATGAGAAAAATGAGATGATACCTACTAGAACCATCACGGGGTGGCGAGTATGCATTGACTATCGAAAACTTAATGATGCAACTCGCAAGGATCACTTTCCCCTCCCCTTCATTGATCAGATGTTGGAAAGGTTGGCTGGTCATGAGTACTATTGTTTCTTGGATGGGTACTCTAGTTATAACCAGATTGTGGTGGACCCAGAGGATCGGGAGAAAACTGCTTTTACTTGCCCATTTGGGGTATTTGCTTATAGAAGGATGCCCTTTGGTTTGTGTAATGCTCCAGCAACATTCCAAAGGTGCATGCTTTCTATCTTTTCTGATATGGTGGAGAAGTTCATTGAGATCTTTATGGATGACTTCTCGGTCTTTGGGTCTTCATTTGATAATTGCTTAGAGAATTTGGCATGTGTGCTTCAAAGATGCCAAGATACCAACCTTGTCCTTAATTGGGAAAAATGTCATTTCATGGTAAGGGAAGGTGTGGTGTTGGGACACAAGATTTCCTCTGAGGGGATTGAAGTTGATAGAGCAAAAGTGGAGGTGATTGAAAAGCTGCCACCTCCAAAAGATGTGAAGGGGATCCGGAGTTTCCTTGGGCATGCCGGATTCTATAGGAGATTCATTCGTGATTTCTCCAAAATTGCTAAGCCCTTGTGTGACCTCTTGGTCAAGGATGTATCCTTTGAGTTTACTGCTTTATGTTTAAATGCATTTAATACTTTGAAGCGTAAACTAGTTACAGCACCTATAATAACTACTCCCAATTGGGAACATCCTTTTGAAATTATGTGTGATGCAAGTGATTTTGCAATAGGGGCTGTCTTAGGGCAAAGAATAGATAAATTGGTCCATGTGATATATTATGCTAGCAAAGTCCTTAATGATGCACAACTCAATTATTCAACTACTGAAAAAGAGCTTTTAGCAGTTGTGTATGCATTGGACAAGTTTAGAAAATATATCATAGGGTCCAAGGTTATTATTTTTACTGATCATGCTGCAATACGGCACCTGATGACAAAACAGGATGCTAAGCCTAGACTAATCCGTTGGATTTTGTTGCTTCAGGAATTTGATGTTGAGATTAAGGACAAGAAAGGAGCAGAAAATGGAGTGGCGGACCATCTATCTAGGTTGCTTAACTTGGATGAGGAGGAGAGACAATTGAGTATTCGGGAAGAATTTCCAGATGAAAGGTTGTATGTATTGACAGAAGTTTCTCCTCCATGGTTCGCCGACATGGCAAACTACAAGGCTAGCAAGATTGTTCCAGCAGGCCTTACCTGGCAGCAGAAAAAGAAGTTCTTCAGTGATGCCAAGCATTATGTGTGGGAGGACCCGTATTTGTTTAAGCATTGTGCAGATGGTCTCCTGAGAAGATGTGTCCCACAATTCCAGGTGGGGGACATCTTATGGCATTGTCATGGTTCTGACTATGGGGGTCACTTTGGAGGAACAAGAACAGCTGAAAAAGTCCTCCAAAGTGGATTCTATTGGCCTACAATTTTCAAGGATGCTAGAAGCTATGTGGAGAGGTGTGACAGGTGCCAAAGAGTTGGAAACATCTCTAGAAGGCACGAATTACCCCTAAATAGCATCTTGGAAATAGAGATTTTTGATGTGTGGGGCATAGACTTTATGGGACCATTCCCACCCTCATTTTCATACAGATATATCTTAGTTGGGGTGGACTATGTGTCTAAGTGGGTGGAAGCAGTGGCAACGATAACAGATGACTCAAGGGTTGTCACTGATTTTGTGCGGAAGAATATTTTTGCACGTTTCGGTGTCCCGAGGGTTGTAATCAGTGATGGTGGTTCTCACTTAAGAAGCTGGACACTGTCTTAGCAAAGTATGGGGTGACCCACAAAGTTGCTACCCCTTACCATCCGCAAACCAGCGGTCAGGTAGAAGTGTCCAACCGTGAGTTGAAGAGAATATTGGAAAAAACTGTCAATTCCTCACGGAAGGACTGGTCCAAGAAATTGGATGATGCCCTTTGGGCATATAGAACAGCTTTCAAGACTCCAATAGGTCGTTCCCCGTATCAATTGGTGTATGGTAAGGCCTGTCATTTGCCTGTGGAATTAGAGCACCGATCATTTTGGGCTATCAAGGCCCTCAATTTTGATTACAAAGAAGCTGGTGAAAAGAGGCTGCTTGATTTGAATGAACTCGACAAGATCAGGATGCAAGCATATGAAAATGCAAGGATCTACAAGGAAAAGACCAAGGCTTGGCATGATAAGCATATTGTGCCTCGTGTGTTTGAACCTGGCCAGAGTGTTCTTTTGTACAACTCTCGGTTAAAGTTATTTCCGGGTAAGCTGAAATCCCGGTGGTCTGGACCTTTCAAGGTCAAAACTGTTTCTCCTCATGGAGCGGTAGAGTTGGAAGGCGATAACCCTAAAAGGATTTTCAAGGTGAATGGCCAAAGACTTAAACATTACATGGGAGGAGAGTTTGACAACAACAGAGTGGCCTTGCAGCTGAATTAGCCCATTCGGGGCATTGGGTCAGGCTCGGGACGTTAAACAAGCGCTTATTGGGAGGCAACCCAATTCTATATCCTTTTATGCATACCATGTAGTTCGTTGCATCTAGAGTAGGAATTATGTTTTAAGTTTGTACTGTTTCATGCATTTCATGTTTTCATTTCTTAACAAATAAAAAAAAAATAAATAAATAAGTAAATAAAATATTAATAAAAATAAAATAATAAAAAAAAAATGCCCCATTCCGCTAAGCGAATGAGTTTCGCTAAGCGAATGTAGCAGCTCCAAAAATACGCCTCTGTCTGGTTCGCGAGGCGAAACAGATTCGCGCAGCGAATCTGGGGCACCCAAAATGCCACCTCTCTGGTTCGCGAGGCGAAACAGGTTCGCCCAGCGAATCTGGGGCACCCAAATTGCCACCTCCCTGGTTCGCGAGGCGATGACATCTCGCGTAGCGAATCTGCTGATACCAAAATGAAGCGTCTGTGTGTTTCGCTAAGCGAAAACCATTCGCGTAGCGAACTTAGGGTTCTCGAAAGTGGAATTTTGGACGATTCGCGTAGCGAGGATTTATTCACGTAGCGAATAATGCCTGCTATTAAAGGTTGCGAGGGAGTGAAGAGTCTTCACACTCAATATCTCTGCTCTCTCGCACGACCCAGCAACCCCACGCGTTCCTTGGTGCTTTGTTGGTCACAACTACAAGTTCTTCGTGCTCTCCTTCTTCTAAGCATCTCAGGTAATCCTCATACCCGCTCTTACATGTTGCAACTGTTCTCTGTGGGAAAATGCTGTGTTTTTGGAGAATTGCAACTGTTCTCTGTGGGAAAATGCTGTGTTTTTGGAGGATCCCCGTTTTTCAATGTCCTATAATGTGCATATGTATAGAGAATCACGAGGGAATTACCGCTGGGGTTTTGGGTTCATTTATGCATTGGGTATTAGGATTTTCAATGTTGGATTTGAACTGGGGTGTTACCATAATGTTGTTTCGTGTTAGTTCTGAAAACATAATGTTGTCTATTGTTTGCTTTGGGACTTTTCTGCGTTTCAGGTATGGCTCCTCCTAGGGTTGAAAAACAGGCCATTCGTCCTAAGAAGAGGCGTGTTGACAACGCCTCGACCTCTCAGGCCGCTGATGATGATTCTCTTTATTATCGATCTCCGGAGCACAAGCACCATTATGCCTTAATTGCTAGGAAGCAATTTATACCGGAGAGACGAGTACAGCTGTTACCGCACCAGTTTCCGGATATACAAAGGGTGATTGCTGATAGGGGTTGGAAGAAGTTTACTGAATTTCCGGAGCGAGTCCACATAAAACTCGTGAAGGAATTTTATGCTAATGCTTACAACCCCAAACCTGAAGACAGAAAGTTTGTTTCTGCGGTCCGCGGACGAGAAATTGTCTTTGATGGTAATACTATTAATGCCTTCTTTGGCATTGTGAAGAATTGGTGAGGAAAATGCCAATACGAGCGCCTTCCGGCGATCGAAGAGATAGCTGAGGATGTGCTTGCTGTTTGTTGTAAACCAGGTGCACAATGGGAGACAGGACCCTATGGAAACCTGTTGAGGATAAAGCGGAAGGATTTGATGCCTCTCGGAAAAATGTGGAATACCTTCATGCACGCTAATATCCAGCCTTGCTCACATGATTCCACCGTCCCTGTACCTAGGGTGAAGCTGCTCTATGCCATAATGAAGGGTCTAACTATTGATATTGGCGGAATCATCGCCTTGGATATCCAAACTAGTGCGAATTCCTTGACTATGAATGCTCTGGGCCATCCATTTTTGATTACAGAGTTGTGTGCTCAGGCTGGTTTTGAGGTGCCTAAGGAGGTGGATGTCAAATATAAGCAGCCCATGGATGCTGATAATATCACTCGCTATTGTTTTCAGGAGAGGAAAACAAGGAAGCCGGTTGAGCAGCAACAAGAGACCAGTGAGCGGCCACAGAGTTCTAGGCCACGTCAACATCGGACGTTGGATGACTATATGCAGATGCTGACCCTGCAGCATGAGGAGCAAAAACAGATGCACAAGGAAGTGATGAGCTCTCTTGTTGCATCGCGAGACTTGAGTCGGGCACAATCTAGTGCCCAGATGGAGGGCAGGGCTTTTGAGTTCCATTCTGAGGTTGAGCTGAGTGCCCTGTATGGCTGGCGTGACTGGTCTCGAGACGAGACACATGCCCCAGCAGGAGGAGGGCCGGCCACTCAGCGTGCACAGAGGGCAGCTCAGTCTGCAGAGCTTCAGAGAGAGTTTGATGGTGATGGTCCAGACAGTGACGTGGACCCAGATATACTGGCAGAGGAGAATCTTGCTGATGTGCTGTAGTCTTGCAGCATCATTTTACCGTCTATTTTGTCGTGTTCTTTGATAAACTCTAGTCTTCATTGATGTAAATCATGAGTTGTCATAGAAACACTTTTATTTTATGAATTGGAGACCCATTTTGGTTTTGATTTTATATTGTCATGCATTTCTTTTCTATTGAGTTGAACAGGTGCCATGAGCATACTTGCCTCCGGTTGAGCTAAATCGGAGAGGATAGATGAGGAGAAATTGGTGAGAAATGTGAAAGCACGCAAAGGGTTCTGCATTTAACCTTTAAGATTTGGTTTTCTTAACCTCTTTCTTAACCTTATGCGCTTGTGTCTTGAGTCATTTTTTTTTTCTGCTGTTTAACGATCGAGTCTTTGAGTCGTTTTGTTAGAGTCGTAGCAAGTTTGATTTGATCTGATTGTATATGACCTATGAATTTTGATTTGGAATTGATAAATATGCATTCCCCCTTAAGTGACTAGAAAAGACTTGCGTGGTACCTTGAGAGATATGCCAAAAAAAAAAAATTTGCAACACTGGAATCTTGATAAGTTTAGGGTTGGGATACTTAGCATGACTATCTTAGAGAAGGGTCTTTAGTGTGTCCTGGTGAGGAAAAATTTGGGCCTTAAATTTCAAATCGTTATGAGAGAGTAGCTTTTAAGTTATATTCTCTTAGGTTTGCCTGATTCTTAATTTGATCGAATGAATATGTGTTGCATAATATGATTGAGGCCTTTTGTTCTATAGAAGCTAGTGGCCATATAAGCGTACCTGAATTGATTGAATATCTTTTGTTAGCCCATTTGAGCCTTAGCCTGTTCTTGATAACCTTATCTATGAGCTAAAAATCTGAAAAACCATGTTATCCAACCTTCATGGATTAGAGGAGCATTGGTATACGTTAGGAAGGGAATCAAGTACTAAGTTTGGGGTGGCAAAAAAAAAAAAATTGCAGCAAAGTTGCATCAAAAGTTAAATATAAACTTGAATGGTTCAAAAAAAAAAAAAGGGAAAGCAAAATTTTAGTGGATCAAAGGGAAGAAGAATGTGGAATTTTGAAACTGAGTACTTGATTAAAAAAAAAATGAAAAAAATGAGAAAAGTAAAGAATGCCTATGCTCCTTTGATTTGTAAGGTTAAGCTAGTTATCCTTTCCTAATCCTACCTCTTGCCTTGGCCTCATTACAACCTTGAAAAGCCCTCTTGATTATGCATTCATATATTGTGTGGGATCTATGTTGAGATGAAAGGCAAACCCATGGAGTTATGTGCTTAAATTGTGAAAAATATTTTGCAAACACAAGCCTAGATACTTGAGAGTTGAGAGAAATAAATCACCCTTGTGAGGATGAGACCCTGCTGGATTCTTGAATTTTTTTTATGCTAGGTGTTTTCAAACCTTTACTTGATGGATGATAGTGTTTGTGAAAAATGAAACTTAGGGCTATCTCTTGAGTGATTTAACTTGTCAAAATTTTGATCTTGAGGGGACTCTGTTTTTTGAAAGGAATGAAATCGTGAAGAATGCATGATGATTAGGTCCATTGAACTTGCTATGATTAAGTCCTTGTTTGAGTCTTTATGATGTTTTAGTTTGCTTGAGGACAAGCAAAGTTCAAGTTTGGGGTATTTTGATAACCCACTGGATTATCTAGTTTTAACTATGATTTATCCGTGGAATTGCTAATAAACGTTGAGTAAACTCTCAAGTGTGCCCATATTTGTCTTTGATTGTTCTTAAGTAGTGTCTTGTGTCTTATTTAGTTGTTTTAGCATTTTTTTTTTATTATTTTGAGTCAGTTAGTCGTAATTGGGTGTTCATGCTTTCAGATGCTCAATTATAGTCCAAGAAGTGAAGCTTTGGAAGCTAGGAAGAAGAGAAAGAAGAGGAGCTGGAGTTGCTGGAAAAGCCCATCCGCTTAGCGAATGTAATCCGCTTAGCGAATCATGAACTTTTGGGCTGGGCCTATTTTGTAATATTCGCTTAGCGAATGTAATCCGCTTAGCGAATCTATGCGTCCAGAATTGTACTTAGGTTAACTTCTAATCCGAATGGAGTACTTGTCTATTATTCCTAAGCTGCGATTAGGACTGGAAGAACTTTGTTTTGACTTTGGATTAAGGATGGTGATGGATTGTAGATTCCTTTCAATTCAATTGATGTTTTCTTCTACCATCATGAACTAAACTCCCTATTCTAGGGTGAAGATGTAACCACTTATGAAGGTTTGGTGATTTTATGGCATAATACTAGTTTCTCTTCTTATCTTTTATGTTTATCTTCTGAATTTCATGCTTTCGATTATAGTTGCAAATATAATTGAATGAGCTGCTTATCATATTGAGACCGGAAGGAGATTTATGTGTTAAGAGCATTGAGGATAAGTCATAGGATAAATTGAGACCGGAAGGAGATAGGGTTCTATGCAATTTTATAAAGATTCATAAATCTTAATGAGCTTCTTGATAAATGATCATCATAGGAATATAGTTGATTAGAGATTAAGGGGTGTGCTTTAGTGTTCTTGGAAAAGACATTGGAGTAAATTAGGAATCTTGTTTGATAATTGATTTTGATAAGAAATTAGAATGTTATGCCGTAATTGATCCAAACTGGAAGTTGTATATGAAGAGGGATTCTTGTCTATGAGAATCTGGATTCATAGATTGGTGAAGTCGGAGCCCTAGAGCTTACTCCATCTGAAGTAAACACTATCTTTCATTCTTGCTATTTTAATCTTGATTTTCTTTAATTCTAGAAAAATTAGTCTTTTAGCTTATAATTCGGAAGACTCAATTTGGGCGTTCAAATAGTTATTGATAGTGAGAAGTGGTACTTGGCTACTCCAATCCCTGTGTTCGATACTCGGAACTCTTCAGTTCCTATTACTTGCAACAAATTAGTACACTTGCTAATTCTGTCCATCAGCTACGACAAATTTGGTAGCTAATTCGTAGCTAATCTTTAGTGAACAAATTTAGCTACAAATTAGCTACCAAATAGTTATAGAATTGGTCGTAGCGTAATTTGAGTGGCTAATTAACTAGGAATGTTTTTCCTAGCTAATTCATAGCTAATTATAAAGACGTTCTAGCTATTTGGTAGCTAATCCCTAATATGTTGTTAAGAATTGCTTTTTTCTAGCTAAATTTCTATGATATTGTCGTAGCGATTTTATAGTCAATCAATAGCTAAAATTTCATAGCTATTTTGTAGTTATTTCCTAGCTATTGAGTGCTCTTTTTTTATTTATCTATTTTATTTACTATTTATTATTGGATCATGATTTAATTTAATTTTACATTACTTGTTATTTATTTTTAAAGAATGTAAAATAATCTACACTTGAAATGCGAGAAAAAACCTAAATATTATTTAAAGCACTCTCAATCACTTGAAAATCAACTTGAATACAAAGTGAGAAATGAAATCATAAGTAGTCAATCCAAGTTTGCTCAAAACAAGTCTACAAATCGAGAAACAAAAGAATAACAAATCAATCAAAGTTTGGTACATCATCATCATTCATCCTCATCCTCAAACTCGGGCCCCACCAATCATGGATAGAATGGGCTCCAACAAAGGCACCAATTGTGTTTGGATAAACGATGTCATCGCTACATTTACGGATTCCCTGATGTCTTCTTGTGTCGGTGCTACAGTGCGGGAGGGACTAATGACCTTTGAAGATGAAGTATCCATGGATCCATGAGTGTCAATATCTAAGCTGTGACCCCCAAAAACTCGCCTCTTCTTCTTAGGACCTGACACCTCTGCCCATACTTCCGAATCAGTTATTTGATGCATTGAAGAGTCTTCTCCATACTTCTCTAACATTATGGTGTCATATGACTCCTAAAACAACATATCAAGAATTATTATATGATATCATACAATTGTAATATAATATAATAGCATCAGTAGACATCCAGAACACAATTGTAATATAAGTGATACTCCTCAATGAAGGGAACCTCATGTATCTAATTGTAAACATAAAACCACTAAACATAGCATTTCTTCCCAAAATATGCTCTTCTTCACCCAGTTGTGAGCTTCACCAAAGCCATGTTGTTTCGGATTATGTGAATTCAAGCCAAAAATGACATCCTCAAGCTGAGTCACTCTACTCATGATCTCTGTCCCAGTCAATCGTTGTGGTGGTAAAGACCTTTCGATTGTTGAATTCTTAAAAGAGTATCGATCACGATGAAACGGATATTCAAGAGGAAGATATTGGCGATGACAATCTAACCAGAAACATTTCCTACCATGCTTTAGTACAAATGACTTACTGTGCTCCATACAATACGAACAAGCAAGTTTTCCATGAGTACTCCACCCACTTAGCATTCCATAAGCAGGAAAGTCACTTATTGGCCACAATAATGTTACTCTCATGTTGAAATTTTGCTTCTTCCCTTCATCAAAAGTGTTCACCCCATCTACCCACATTACCTTCAGCTCATCAATTAGAGGTCTAAGATAGACATCTAAACTTTTACATATTCCCTTCTCATACACATACTTGGAGGAAGATTGTATGGTCTGACAAAGACAGGCCAACATGAGTATAGAGTAGCTGAACCACAAAATGGATTAAAACCATCTGTGCAAAGACCAAGCCTAACATTTCGAGGCTCTTGTGCAAATGTTGGATATGTGGCGCCAAACTGTTTCCAAGCTTTAGCATCAGCTGGATGTGTGATCATTGATTTATCATGACGCACTCCATCTGCATGCCAGCGCATACTTTGTGCGGTACTTTTGGACATATATAGTCGTTAAAGTCTCGAAATAATTGGAAAATATCGCAACATTGAGTGTGGCACATCCTTTTCCTTCGTCTAACGCCCAACCTTTGGTTTAAACCGTGGGTGTCTACATACTAAGCAAGCTTGTTTTCTTTGTCATACAACATGCAATGATTAGGACATGCATCTATTTTCTCATATCCTAATCCCAAGTCATTAACCATTTTCTTTGATCTATAAAAATTTTCGGGTAACTTTTCTGACTCCAGAAGCATGCTCTTAATTATAACAATCATTCAATCGTAACAACTCTCATTCATGTTGAACTTAGACTTCAAATTCAAAAGTTGAGTTACAGCTGACAATTTTCTATGCTTATGGCACCTATCCAATAAAGGTTCGTCAGCGTCTCTTAGCAAAGCATAAAAATTCAAAGCCAATGGATTGGGATCCTCTTCTAAATCTTGATCTTCTGAATTTAGTTTATCACCCGCGGTATCTACAACCATATCCACATATGGATTCCTAGTGTCAACCTCTTCGTCTTGGACAATTGATGTTGAACTACTATCCCCCCATCGATCCTCACCATGAACAATCCAATTTATGTAATTTTCCATAAATCCATATTGATACAAATGTTTCTCTACCACAAATGTCTCCTTCCTAACACAATTCTTACATTTTGAACATGGGCAAGGAATGCGACTTAATGCATCGACAACTGTTGGGTTTCTTTTAGCAATCTTAATGAAATCATCAACACCATTCTTAAATTCTTCAGTTACATGGCCAGTACAATCCTTTCTTTGTATCATCCAACTTCAATCAGATCTCATAATTGCTAACATAAATTTAGAACATTAATACATTTTTTCTTGTATCTACATGTAATAACTACATGTATGAGGTCTACTTTATCCTATATCGGGTAGGGTACCTATCCTATCCAAGACTGTCAAATTCGCATTATATTAATGTATGTCTTTTATTCTTGACCTAAGAAAAATTCGACAGCATTTCCCTTTGATTCTCCAAGCACACTACCTAATCCAGGTGATATTATCACCCAAATCAGGTATGTCCCAGAGAACAATGAAAAATACGAGCTAATGACATTCTTAGATCAAGAATTCAGACATATAATAATAACGTGCCTAATGCGAATTTACAATCTTAGACTGTCCACTTTTGGACAATTCAAGAACAATTTCTATATCATGTCAAACACAATATACAAGTCGTTCTTGAACAGAAAACTGAGGTAAATGCATATCTATAGAGCTTAATATGCATGCCAAAAATTCAGGCCATTCTATAAATAAACTCACAACTGTTGCTTACTTTATCAGACAACAGGCAATGACAAATCTGACCCAAGCTCTAATATTTTGAGGTGCTCCTCCATTGTCAGAATCTATAAGAGAAATATATGGATTGTTCTTAGAAGCATGACAATATATGTAGCAAGATATTTGCAATTCCACTTGAAATACTACAAATATTTCTACACTACGTGCAATTGAAGAAGAAATAAAACAGACATTTATGAAAAAAATATAGAAATACTTTAGCTTTAAGGTGCTGAAACTAAACTATTTCCTATAATTATTTTCTTTATAAAAGAAGAAGCATTGCTAAAGATAAAATGAGAAAATATACAACTTGGGGCAGGATGAGGTTCTCGTAAACCAAAAAGTAAAAATGAAAACAGTGAGCAATCAGCAATGAGGCTAAAATATGCTACAACTATCTGCATGTCAGTTATGAAATTTCCCTTAAAACAACAATGAGGGAAGCACCCAAGAGAAGCCATAAACATGATTCTTTAACGTAATAGTTGTAAAAACTATACATTCCAAGCCATGCCTCCACTTGTTAGATATACGTAAAACTGATCTAACCATTTGTGAATGATTCAATTAGTAGGAGCCCTAGAGGTTGATTTGTGAGTGAATAGAGAGAATGCTTGTAATAATATCACCAAAATGCATTTGACAATTCCTAAATTAGAGAGAGATAATTTGACACAATATTAACAATAAATATTACAGAATTGGTAGTGCAAGGTAAACCCTGTTTCCCCTTCACCTCATCACACAACATTTCAAGTTCCTTAGTATTTGTTCCATATATATAAATGCAAAATAAAGATTCACTAGAATTGGGCACATTCATTTTAACAAACACTCCCAATGCAAAACAATTCATTCAAGTAACATACTGAAATTCTAAATAATACCTAAACACCATATAATAAATTTTATCAAATACAACAACAAAATGAACTCGCAATCATTTATTTGAAAATCAGCAATAAATAATACCTGCAAATCGATAACAATAGGAATCTTTGGGATTACAACAAATCACCAGACGAATTGCACAGTGAAGCTTAGGGATTTGAGTCGAAACAAATTACCAAATGAATTGCAACCGAAAATCAACACTGCAAAAATCAAAAAGCAAAGAGCTTCAGCAAATTTGAGATTTCTATGCTTCAACAAAGAAAAAAAGAAATGAGTGAAAAAAGATTAAGATATGGAGCATTACCATTTCAGAGAAGAAGCTTCAAATTGCAAACCAGTTATGCTTAGGGATTTGAAAATGAATTGCACGGTGAAGCTTCAAATTGCAGAGAATCTGAAGAGAGAGAGAGCGAGAGATGCATGAGTTCAAATCGCAGAGTCTGAAGAGAGCGAGAGATGTGTGAAGAGAGCAAGAATTTGACGAGAGTGAGAGTTCAAGACTGAGCGTGAGATGTGTGAAGAGAGCGAGAGTCTGACAAGAGGATTTTAAAAATGTAAATGATAAAAACTGAATAGTAGCTAATGAATAGTTAATTAGCTTAAAATTAGCCACTAATTTAATTGGTAGTTAAAGTTATTAACAAAACTTAAAAATTCTCGTAGTGTCTTAAACTTAATGATTTACTCGATGTCTCAAATATTACCAAAAACTTGTTAAGTGTTAGTAAATTCTCACAAGATAACAATGTTTTCTTTGAGCTTCACACTCATGTTTGCTATGTTAAATCTCAGGAAAATAGAAGACTTCTACCATAAGGGTCTGTCATATCTGATGGTCTCTATGTTTTCTCCAACTTCACTATAGCTTTCAATAGCTGCCTCTAGTCTCTCTAGTCATCCTATCTGCTTGAGTGCTTGTAACTCTTCAATTCCAAAAAATGTTGTGTGCAGTTCAGTTTGTAATGATACTAGTTCTAATGTTCTTAAAGATAGTGCTCAGTGTAATAAAGTGCCATTACCCCATTTTGTATGACATTGTAGGCTAGGGCATGCCAATGACAATGCTGTAAAACAGGTCTTACAAAAATGTAATGTTCCTCATATTAATAAACAAGTCTTTGACTTTTGCACTGCTTGTTGCTTTGGAAAATCAAGGAGACTTCCTTCATAATCCTCACACACCACTTATTCTACACCCTTTGACCTTTTGTTCCTTGATTTGTGGGGTCCTGCCCCTGTTACATCATCTACAGGCTATTCCTATTACTTATCCATTGTAGAAGCTTGTTCCAATTTTACTTGGCTTTTTCTCTTAAAACAAAAATCTGAAACTCTAACAACCTTCAAACAATTTGGGGAACTTGTCAAAGTGCAATTTTGAGCCAACATTAAAGTTGTTCAAACTGACTGGGGAGGGGAATTTCGCCCCTTCACCAAGTTTCTCACTGACTTAGGAATCCATCACAAAGTTATTTGCCCCCACACTCACCATCAGAATGGGAGTGTGGAGAGAAAGCTTAGGCACATTGTTGAAACGGCTCTCTCCCAATGAAGTTTTGGGATAATGCCTTTCAAGCTACAAACTATCTCATAAATAGATTGCCCACCCCTATTCTCAACAATAAAACTCCTTTCTTAATCCTCTATAACATTGATCCGAATTACTCTTTCTTAAAGATCTTTAGATGTGCGTGTTATACATGCCTTAGACCCTTCAACAAAAATAAATTCGAATTCAGATCATGTGAATGCACATTTCTAGGTTACTCCTCAACTCATAAAGGGTACAAGTGCCTCTCCAAGGAAGGTCGATTGTATATCTCCAAAGATGTTCAATTCAATGAACATCTCTTTCCCTTTGCTGCCTCACAAACACCAGTTATGGAACTTGCCTCTGAACTTGTCACAACATACCCTATGCCTCTAACAGTGGTCCAACAACCTTGCCACAACACTAACACTGTCTTTACTAACTACTCCTCAACCACTGTCACCTCAAGTCCTCCTGTTTTTGGTACTGTTGATAGCTTCTCTCTCAATAACTTGACTTTTGCCTCTCGTAGTCCAGTATCAGTTACCTATAGTCCTGTCTCTTGTCACAGCCTTGCTCCAACAACTTCAAATCAGCCCTGTTTCAGTTTTGTATCAACATAGCCTCTCACTGTTGTTCCTCCCTCTCCCACGAGTCCACCTTCAGATACATCTTCCTCTTTCCTTGACCTTCACTCTGGTCTCACACTACTTTATCCATCAAGTGAGTCAGCCTCTCCTACTCCTCCACCCACTAATACTCATCCTATGATCACTAGGTCTAAGGTTTCAATGCTAAATAAAGGAGCTCCTATAGTGTTGCTAACACATGTGGAACCGATCTCTCCAAAAGAGGCCCTAAATGTTCCTCAATGGAAAGAAGCCATGCAGCTAGAATATGATGCTCTCATGGCAAATCATACGTGGACACTGGTTACTCTGCCTCCAAATAGGCAAGCCATTGGCTGTAAGTGGGCGTTTCAGGTAAAAGAAAACCCTGATGGAACTATCAATAAATACGAAGCTAGGCTGGTTGCAAAGGGTTTCACCAGAGACATGGCTGTGACTATACTGAAACTTTCAGTCCAGTGGTCAAGCCAGTGACTGTCTGGGTGCTTCTAACCTCAGCAATCACTCACAGTTGGTCCATACAGCAGCTTGATGTCAACAATGCCTTCCTCAATGGTGTTTTGGAGGAGAAAGTGTACATGGACCAGCCAGTTGGCTTTCAGAAGCCAACATCAAGGCCTAGTGTGCAGGCTCAAAAGGCCGTATATGGCTACAAGCAGGCCCCAAGGGCTTCGTTTGAAAGGTTAACCAAGGCCCTGTTTTAATTTGGATTTCAGTCAAGCAAATGTGACCTTTCTCTGTTCATTCACAACAGATCAGGCCATTCCACTTATG
The DNA here is from genome assembly GCA_039655645.1 of Ammopiptanthus mongolicus. Taxonomy (NCBI): domain Eukaryota; kingdom Viridiplantae; phylum Streptophyta; class Magnoliopsida; order Fabales; family Fabaceae; genus Ammopiptanthus; species Ammopiptanthus mongolicus. Next base: position 85,815,380 of record CM077343.1, read on the forward strand.
TGTTAGTCTATGTGGATGATATAATTGTAACGGGCTCATCCTCTTAGAGAATTACATAGCTTATCTCTAAACTGAATGTTGAGTTTGCACTAAAACAGCTAGGGGACCTTGATTATTTTCTTGGTATGGAAGTGAAGAAGCTAGACAATGGTGGTCTTATTCTCTCTTAAACCAAATACATCAAAGATCTCTTATCCAAAGCTCACATGGCAGAAGCAAAAAGTATGCCCACACCCATGATAAGCAACAGTAAACTCACAAAAACTGGTGCTAACTACATGGAGGACCCTACCCTCTATAGATCTATAGTGAGGGCACTCCAATATGCTATAATAACTAGGCCTGAAATCTGCTTTAGTGTAAGCAAGGTGTGTCAGTTTCTGTCTTAACCATTGGAGGAGCATTGAAAAGCTGTCAAACGAATCTTAAGATACCTACAAGGGGCTTCTACACATGGCCTTGTAGTCTGACCAGCACCTAAAACTCGGCCTATCACCTTACAGGCCTTTAGCGATGCAGATTGGGCAGCAAACCTATATGACAGAAGGTCGACTTCAGGCTCATGTGTCTATCTAGGGCCAAATCTAGTGTCTTGGTGGTCAAGAAAACAACCCTTAGTGGCCAGGTCTAGCATAGAGGCTGAGTATAGAAGCCTTGCTACCACTACCACAGAGGTTTTTTATTTTCAGTCTTTGTTCAAGGAGCTCAAAGTAGACAACCCACAACTAGTAATATGGTGTGATAATCTGAGCGCAGTTTCCCTCTCCCATAACCCACTGCTCCACTCTAGAACAAAGCACATGGAACTAGATCTCTTATTTTATTGGGTTTGATTGGAGAAAAGAGAATATTAGGAGCCAAAATTTTGGGTTTGTATACTGCACAATATACTTCCCAAATAGTAGCAATATTTATTTGAACTAAATTCTCACAACACCTGCTAATTTTTCGGATAGAACTAGACGGCACCGCCGAGCCAAGTTGCTCAATTTTACCCTCTGGAACATTTTCCTTTGTTATTGTTGTTGGTGTGGGCGGCAGTGTGTGTGGAAATGTGTATGTCTTGGGTTGTTGAAGATGTCAAATCCAAAGCAGAGGATGCCAAGCATTTTTCCGCATAACATACCGAGTCTTGAGTGAGTATTCTTCCTTCTCCTTCTTCTCCTTCTCTGTCTCTTTTTATTCTTCAATTGTCTCCCTTTTCAAACTAGGCTGCAATTATGAGTTTTCACCAAAACAATTCCTTAGTTTAATGGGGAATGTTTTTATTTACTTTCAATCTTGTCGCGACCGTTCCGTCCGGACGCCGCGAAAATTTTTTTTTATTTGTGAGGTTCAGAGGAGTCGCCACCAATTTTATTTTAATTAGGGAAAAAATGGAAAACCCTAAAAAGTTGGTCTTTAACCATAAATTAAGTTCGGGAGTCGATTACGAATAGGGAAGGTATTAGCACCCTACACGTCCGTTAAAAAAACGGTTGCCTCTAACTAATTGTGTAAAATTATAATAACTTATGTTTTACCCCTAAAAGCGAAAGATTTATTATTTAATTAATTTGAACTCTAAAGTAAAGAAGGAGAAGAAAAAAAATTTGTTTAGCTTGACAAGGATGGTCCTTGCTCCTACGTATCCCTAGATGCGATAGGGAATTCAAAGCTACGTAGTTCTTGTAGAAAATGATTATGATTTGGTTGATTTTATTTATTTAGTTTTTTTGAGATTTTATTTATTTTATTTTTGTTTTCATTATTTTTTAAGAAAAAAGGATTTGTGTTGATCTTATTTGTTTATTTATTATTTATTTCAAGACCAAGAGGTTTTTTCATTTTTAGGATTTCTGAGCTGTCGCAACTCATGCGTCCTTAAAATAGGATTAATTTAGCTGTCACTGCCAACTTAATCCGTTTAAATTATTTTATTTTTTGAAAGTGAGGTTATTTGATTTATCATATATTTTTTAAGAGGTTTCTAGGATTTCTGAACTGTCTCAATTCATGCGTCCTAGGAAATGGAATTAATCTATGTCAAGCTAGTTAATCCTTGTTATATATATATATATTAATATATATATATATATATATATATATATATATATATATATATATTTCATTGATATTCTAATTTTGTTTCATATGGCTCAAAAGGCAAAAAAAAAAAAAAAAAACTCAGCTAAACCCACTAACTCAACCCATTAACTAACAAACCTAAAATAAAATAAAATAAAATAAAGAAAGAAAAAGAAAAAGAAACACCAGAAGTCTCTTCTGGTTTGTTCACTTACGCCCAATACAAGAATTTGAAAAAAAGAACAATGGCAAGTTTGGTGAATGGTAGTGATGCACGATGCAAGGAGACTACCGTGCGTGAAGGAGAACTGGAGTGTCTGTCTGGACTTGTTGAACCGGAGTATGACGACGGCGCTGCAGTGGCTCTGCTTTCGGCGGTGCGAGATGGAGATGATGGTCCGAGTGCAGGGGCTGCACTAGTGGCGTCTCGTGGCGGAGAACGACCGCGTGCGGTGGAGGATTGCCGTCTAGACTGCGTCTTGTGAAGGAAAGAAGTTGCACACGGTGGAAGAGCGGCTGGCGGTGGTTTGCGGGCAGTGGTCACAGTGGTTGTGAGGCTGATCTGGTGATGGTACTGTAGGTTGGGTTAATCTCAAAGGGGAGCTTTTGTTTTTTTGTATCAGTAAAATAGAAGGAAAAAGAAAAAAAAGAAGAAGAAGAGAAGGAAAGCTACTCTATCAAGTGAATGGCAGGAGGAGCAAGATGGTGTAAAGGGTACGTGAAGAAGGTGGTGAGGTCCAGGAGCTCTCCCAAAAATGTCCTCTCTCCATTGAGAATTTTTTGATCTTTATACTTAGTAATTAGGTTAAGAAAATTTATTGCAGTATCAATCACAATCAAATTACCTAGATTAAGATTAATTACTTATCATTCAAATCTTTATAATTATGGAGTTAATTTGTTTTAATCTCAATTAAATCAATCATTTAGATTAGAATCAATTTAATTGAAATCAGAATCAATCATCCAATTTTATTTTGAAAACCTATCATTAGTGGATTTAATTTCATTTTTAAAAAGGAAAGATTATCACTAAATCAATTTGATGAGAATCATAACATTATTATTTCTTATTTATTTTATTTTTCTCATCGTAATTATTGTTCATTCATCTTTAGCCCAAGGCCCAGCGGACCTGCTTAGGGCTCTCTGATCCAAACTCCTGTTGATTTTTTTATTTTATTTTTATTTTTATTTTTATTTTTATTTTTTTAACCGGACAAAAATGAGTGTTCACAGTTGCCCCTCTTTACTTGTTTCTTACTAGATAAAAGACATAACAGTAGTTTGCATTTTATCTTTGTAAGTAACGAGTAAAGACAAGAACTCCAATTTTGTTAGAGGACATTGGGTGCAAGCACCAGGAGATGCGATGGGATAAGGTCCATAAACTTAAAGACAATGGGTACGGGGACCCAAAAACTTAAACGGGTACGGGGACCCTAAAATGCAATGGGTACGGGGACCCTTAAATCATGGGTACGGGGACCTGGAAAATTAAATGGGTACGGGGACCCTTAAATGCGATGGGTACGGGGACCCTAAAATGCAATGGGTACGGGGACCCTGGAAAGGCGATGGGTACGGGGACCCGAAACTTAAAGATGATGGGTACGGGGACCCTGAAAATGCAATGGGTACGAGGACCCTAAAATGCAATGGGTACGGGGACCCTGGAAAGGCGATGGGTACGGGGACCCGAAACTTAAAGATGATGGGTACGGGGACCCTTAAATGCGATGGGTACGAGGACCCGAAAACTTAAATGTGATGGGTACGGGGACCCTGAAAATGCGATGGGTACGGGGACCCGAAACTTAAAGATGATGGGTACGGGGACCCTGAAAATGCAATGGGTACGGGGACCCTGGAAAGGCGATGGGTACGGGGACCCGAAAACTTAAACAATGGGTACAGGACCCGAAAACTTAAATGGGTACGGGGACCCTCAAATGCGATGGGTACGAGGACCCGAAAAATTTAAATGGGTGCGGGGACCCTCAAATGCGATGGGTACGGGGACCCAAAAACTTAAATGGGTACGGGGACCCTCAAATGCGATGGGTATGGGGACCCTGAAAAACTTAAATGGGTACGGGGACCCTCAAATGCGATGGGTACGGGGACCCTAAAAACTTAAACAATGGGTACGGGGACCGAAAACTTAAATGGGTGCAGGGACCCTCAAAGGCGATGGGTACGGGGACCCTGAAAATTTAAATGGATACGGGGAGCCTCAAATGCGATGGGTACAGGGACCCGAAAACCTAATTGGGTGTGGGGACCCTCAAATGCGATGGGTACGGGGACCCGGAAAACTTAAATGGGTACGGGGACCCTCAAAGGCGATGGGTACGGGGACCCAAAAACTTAAATGGGTACGGGGACCCTCAAATGCGATAGGTACGGGGACCCGGAAAACTTAAATGGGTACGGGGACCCTCAAAGGTGTCGGGTACGGGGACCCGAAAACTTAAATGGGTACGGGGACCCTCAAATGCGATGGGTATGGGGACCCAAAAACTTAAATGCAATAATGATGTTGATTTTGCATATGCATGTGATGCATGATGCATGAGATGATTGATGATATTTTATTTTATTTTATTTTATTTTATTTTTCAAATGTATGATTCAAGAGATGCTTTCTATAATTCTTGAAAATATGAAATTTTTTATTTTTATATTTTTTTTGAATGCATGATGCAAGAGATGATTTTTATGATTGATATAATATATGATGCAATAGATGATTTCGTGATTAATGAAAAAAACTCATGCTTTTGTTTTTGTAAACCACTCTCTAATCCTTGGCCCCCTTCAAGTTTCGATCACAGCCAAATTTGAGGATGAACTACAACGATTCACATTACTCTTGGTATGATGTCTTGCACTTCTTGTTAGAGGTGTGCTTCCTCCAGATTGCCCTTGGTCGAGAGACCACTATGCTCTTGTGATCTTTCGAAATCATGATTGAGATATTTTTTTCAAAAGGGATGATGGGGTGGAGTTCACATTTCTTCAAGCGGTACTCCTTAAAGTGATCATTGGCAGGCTTTCCTACTGAATTGCCCCAGTCTTCATGATGTCTTGGAAGCATTTCATGACCTGCCCTCATAAACTTAAATTGCCCTAGTTTGTCAGCTTGAGGAGACTTCCTTGTCTTTCATTTGTGTTCTTGCTTGAATGGCCAATCGAAGATGTCACTTCTCCCATGTATTCAGAATTCAGAATTCTTCTGACCAGACTTGTTCATCAAGGGAACTACCATTTGATGGTTAAATTGTACTGTTGAACTTGTGTTTACCATACCCGAAGCATCATGTAATAAACATACATTGGTTCAAAAGTATGAAAAGAAAGGATATTACTGGTTGAAAAAACTTCCTCATTAGTGTTGGAAGTTTGACGACTCAACTGGCGTTTAACCGAAGACAAACAAAGTAAAACTCACAAGAAGCAATATGGAGATCAAGGGGAGGTCGTCCCGGTTTGGACTGATTTGATCTTGGATATCATGGGAATTGTTCACCAAAAATTTGGAAATTAAATTGGTCTCGTATATGCAGCTTGAGAACAAAATTGCCTCAGAGCAGGCCCCTGGTGAATGAAGTTGCCCCAATAAATGACCTTGGAGCATGGAATTGCCCCAACATAGGGCACCTGATAATGACTCTTGAGAATGAAACTGCCCCAGTGTTGGGCATCTGAGAATGAAGAAGTTTCCAAGTACAAGGCGTTTGAATATGAAACTTGAGAATGGAGATGCCCCAGTACATGGCCCTTGGAAACAAGGTTTTGCCCCAATGTATGCCATGTAGATCTTGCCCTAACTTTTTCTTAGACTACCCTTGCGGATTTTCAGCCTAACGAGCTTTTTATTTTTCTTTTTTCCTTTTTTATTTTTTAAGGAGCAATTAATTAAACTCATAAGAACACGAACCTTTGTCTCAAAAATAAGGTTTTATAAAAACAGCAATCATAATTTATCATAATGGACCTTTGAGGTTTGTAGCGTGGCCAAGGTTGAGGGGCATGAAAGGAAGGATATAAGGCTCAAATGATTGCTTTAGGATTGAATAAGACCAAGGATCCACTCCCTTTTCTCGAAAAAAGTATAGTCAACCAAAATGCCTTTGCATTTGTCTTTGTCGCTTCTTTATCCTTATTAATTCTACTTCCCTTTTTTATTTCTCTCTTTTTTTCTTTTCCTTTTCCCTTTTTTTTTTGCATTATTTTTTCACAATCACCGTTCCTTTTGTGGTCGCCCTTTGTTTAGGGTGATCCTTATCCAAGGTTCTTAGAAGAAAATTTCCAAGCTCAAAAGGGTAATAAGGGATAACGCCGATATTTTATGGAGGACAGAGAAAAATGGCCAAACTTCATTTCAATCATGATTGCTTATTTTAAGAAACTTATTTGAGAGACAAAAAGATGGCTTACACCAAGTGATTATTTATTTGCTCCTTTTCATTTTCATCTTCTTTTTTTGCTTTTATTTTCGTTTTTTCTTCGTCTTTTTGACTTTATTTTTGGCAAGGGGCACCTGCGCATTTGGGCTTCATCAATTTCTCACGAAGAATTTCCAAGAACACAAGCCCCATAACAAGACTAAGGAAGGTACTTGGAGAGAGATGACAAAAGAAACATCATGATATGACAACATGATACAAATAAAGATGTAAAGAATAGACGACACGGGGTATGCATGCAAGTTCATTACATTAACGCTTCAGGAAAGTGAGCATAGTTCAAGCACCAGATAATTCATATTATTGAATAAACTGTGGGGTTAATACAACGTAACCACTTCTTCATGGTAAACCAAATGACAAACAAATCTGGACTAATTATTCAAAAATTTCTAAAACAAAAGTTTCATCTGATTTTCCTCGGTTAAAATTCTTTCTGTCAAACATGGTAGCATGAGTTCCACTGTCTTTGTTCTTCACAAATGGGACTTTCCTTGTGCTAGTCGCCTCGATTGACCCTTAAGCAATTTTACCATTTCCTAATCCGCTCTCTATCTTTTCTCCAATGATGATCATGTCTGCGAAATTCGAAGATACACTTCCAACCATTGTATCATAGAAGGGCGACTGGAGTGTGTCAATGAACATGGCAACAATCTCTTTTTCGGACAATGGGGGCTCTACTTGAGCGGCCACTTCTCTCCATCTTTGAGCATACTCCTTAAAGGTCTCAGTATTATGCTTCAACATATTCTGCAACTGTAACCTGTCAGGATTCATGTCCATATTGTACTTGTATTGCTTTATGAAAGCATCAGCCAAGTCTCTAAAGCATCGGATATGAGCTTGTTCCAGCAGTGTGTACCAATTTGAAGCTGCCCCAGTTAAGCTATCCTGGAAGAAATGAATTAGCAACTTGTCATCATGGGCATATGAAGCCATCTTCCAAACATACATGGTCAAGTGATTCTTCGGGCAAGTAGTCCCTTTGTACTTATCAAACTCCGGCACTTTAAATTTAGGTGGAACTACCACATCAAGAACAAGGCAAAGCTCTGAAGCATCCCGAAGACCATAAGCAGCTCCTTCAATAACCCGCAACCTCTCCTCAAGAATTTCAAACTTCACTTTATATTGGAGGTTCTCTCCTAAGTAGTTCAAAGGATTTTCATTGATTATCTTTTGGGGAAAAAATGCCGGTGTGGGGTTTTGTGTTGCCTGGGTTTTGTGGATGGTATAGGGAGCTTGGGTGTTGGTACCTTTAGGAGGGTTGGTAGTATGTGGGAAAATGTGGCCATTAATTGGGAGAGTGGTGTGTTGTGTTTGGGATGCTTCATTGGTATTGATAGGATTTGCTTGCATATGGACAGGATTTTGTGGATTTTGATTATTGCATTGGGAATCGGTAGCTAATGGTGGTGTGTAACCGGGAGGAAGGCCGTATGGCGAGTTTGTCATCACCGGAATCTCTTGAGATTGTGCCGGATTATTGGAGTAGACCGTGAGTGGCATCATCGTCTAGAGAGGACCTTGAGTGAAACTTGGAGGAAAAGGAGGTGAGGTCGGAGGATCTTCGCTTGAGGATGAAGGATTCCCAACTATTCCCTTCTCTTTCTGCATAGCTTTTAGTATCTCAAGCATCTCGTCCATCTGATCCTTGAGCTGACTGACTTCTTCCCTGAGATCTTGAGTCATTTCTAGTTCATCCATAATTCTGGCTTGTGATCGAGTCCGATATGGGTGTCGAGGAACCAATTTTCTTAGGTGGATTGGTATCTTTCTGATAAGGGACGTATAATGAGTATGTAGAAAAAAAATGCAATATGCTATGAAGACCTTTTTTTTTTGGGAAAATGCATGTAACACAAATACAACAAAAATATCATGCATGATGATTGTCATGAAATGTGATGATCGAAAAAAAAAGGAGAATTATTTTTAAAGAAAGAAAAAAAATGCAGGGGTAGTGTATGCTCCCTTTGTGCCCTACATAGGGTTTCCTTAAGATAAGGAAGCCAATGGGTCTTTCTAACATGTGGACCTTCCCAATAGGTGGTTCAATAACCTAGATTCGGTCCCTAGAGCCAAGGATCCTATCTCGAAATATTGCCCACAACCATAGGTAAACTATTAGAAGTGACAATACCCTCGAAAGGAATCAAACTCTAGGTGAGGCCTTCGTGATAACCAAACAGGATGTACATCCAGAAGGCTATCACTACTCAACCTCTTTCTAATCTTAAGTTGCACTCAGGCCCGGGTATAGGGTCTCACTCATAAACTCACAAATGTTCGAGAATGTATAAGTGTAGTATGTGGAGGGAGCAAAACTTAAACTACCCAATCTGCAAAAAAAAACATATAATAGAACCAAAAATGTACTCATAAAAAAATTTAACTAGAGTTAGCGTAATAAATAAATAATAAATAAATAAACAAAAAAGGGTAACACAAAAAGTTAATAATTTTACACATTCAATTATATTAGGCCTAACTCTCTAATTGTCCCCAGTGGAGTCGCCAGCTGTCGCGACCGTTCCGTCCGGACGCCGCGAAATTTTTTTTTTATTTGTGAGGTTCAGAGGAGTCGCCACCAATTTTATTTTAATTAGGGAAAAAATGGAAAACCCTAAAAAGTTGGTCTTTAACCATAAATTAAGTTCGGGAGTCGATTACGAATAGGGAAGGTATTAGCACCCTACACGTCCGTTAAAAAAACGGTTGCCTCTAACTAATTGTGTAAAATTATAATAACTTATGTTTTACCCCTAAAAGCGAAAGATTTATTATTTAATTAATTTGAACTCTAAAGTAAAGAAGGAGAAGAAAAAAAATTTGTTTAGCTTGACAAGGATGGTCCTTGCTCCTACGTATCCCTAGATGCGATAGGGAATTCAAAGCTACGTAGTTCTTGTAGAAAATGATTATGATTTGGTTGATTTTATTTATTTAATTTTTTAGAGATTTTATTTATTTTATTTTTGTTTTCATTATTTTTTAAGAAAAAAGGATTTGTGTTGATCTTATTTGTTTATTTATTATTTATTTCAAGACCAAGAGGTTTTTTCATTTTTAGGATTTCTGAGCTGTCGCAACTCATGCGTCCTTAAAATAGGATTAATTTAGCTGTCACTGCCAACTTAATCCGTTTAAATTATTTTATTTTTTGAAAGTGAGGTTATTTGATTTATCATATATTTTTTAAGAGGTTTCTAGGATTTCTGAACTGTCTCAATTCATGCGTCCTAGGAAATGGAATTAATCTAGTTGTCACAGCTAGTTAATCCTTGAATATATATATATATATATATATATATATTTCATTGATATTCTAATTTTGTTTCATATGGCTCAAAAGGCAAAAAAAAAAAAAAAAACTCAGCTAAACCCACTAACTCGACCCATTAACTAACAAACCTAAAATAAAATAAAATAAAATAAAGAAAGAAAAAGAAAAAGAAACACCAGAAGTCTCTTCTGGTTTGTTCACTTACGCCCAATACAAGAATTTGAAAAAAAGAACAATGGCAAGTTTGGTGAATGGTAGTGATGCACGATGCAAGGAGACTACCGTGCGTGAAGGAGAACTGGAGTGTCTGTCTGGACTTGTTGAACCGGAGTATGACGACGGCGCTGCAGTGGCTCTGCTTTCGGCGGTGCGAGATGGAGATGATGGTCCGAGTGCAGGGGCTGCACTAGTGGCGTCTCGTGGCGGAGAACGACCGCGTGCGGTGGAGGATTGCCGTCTAGACTGCGTCTTGTGAAGGAAAGAAGTTGCACACGGTGGAAGAGCGGCTGGCGGTGGTTTGCGGGCAGTGGTCACAGTGGTTGTGAGGCTGATCTGGTGATGGTACTGTAGGTTGGGTTAATCTCAAAGGGGAGCTTTTGTTTTTTTGTATCAGTAAAATAGAAGGAAAAAGAAAAAAAAGAAGAAGAAGAGAAGGAAAGCTACTCTATCAAGTGAATGGCAGGAGGAGCAAGATGGTGTAAAGGGTACGTGAAGAAGGTGGTGAGGTCCAGGAGCTCTCCCAAAAATGTCCTCTCTCCATTGAGAATTTTTTGATCTTTATACTTAGTAATTAGGTTAAGAAAATTTATTGCAGTATCAATCACAATCAAATTACCTAGATTAAGATTAATTATTTATCATTCAAATCTTTATAATTATGGAGTTAATTTGTTTTAATCTCAATTAAATCAATCATTTAGATTAGAATCAATTTAATTGAAATCAGAATCAATCATCCAATTTTATTTTGAAAACCTATCATTAGTGGATTTAATTTCATTTTTAAAAAGGAAAACTTATCACTAAATCAATTTGATGAGAATCATAACATTATTATTTCTTATTTATTTTATTTTTCTCATCGTAATTATTGTTCATTCATCTTTAGCCCAAGGCCCAGCGGACCTGCTTAGGGCTCTCTGATCCAAACTCCTGTTGATTTTTTTATTTTATTTTTATTTTTATTTTTATTTTTATTTTTTTAACCGGACAAAAATGAGTGTTCACAAATCTCCCCCTTTCTCTTCCTCCCTCTCTCTTTCTCTACCAGAGAGAGCCTCTAGGCTATAAACGAAGACTTTAAATTGGTTAGCCATCATTCCTTTTATTTCTTTGTTTTTTTTTTTCTTTTAATATTGTTTTTTACATGAAATGCTTCATGCACTGTTGAAAAGATATTTCTTTCTCTGCAGTTCAGTTTCAAAAAATAAGTGTAGTTGTTGCTTGCCCAAACATAACACTCTTTGTCGTGTCTGTCTTGCCGCTAGTAACAATAATATAATCTCAAGGTAGCACAAGAGGACTATTTCATTGCTTTATCACTAGGTAAGTAATCATTAAACTCGAAATGTATGAATCTGATCTTGAGTGAATTCTGTCATTCAGTTGCAAGTTGTATAGAATTTGAAATGCATGATTGATTCATTGTAAATTGGTAAGTACGATTAGATTATGTTATATTGAGGGAGGAATCCAGTTATTGGAGTAACTCTTAGTGACTGGCCAGTAGTGGGCATCCTTGTGGTGTTAGTGACCATACGTAACCAAGTTAATAAAATCTGTTAAAAAAGGTGATATCAAGCATGTTCATTTGAAAATTTGAGAATTGAGGTGATTCTGTTTTAATGCTTGATATGGAGTTTCATATTACCTATTGAGAATTTTATTCTCATTATATTATGTTTCTATACAAAACCAGAGTAAGGAAGTGGCCTCACTGGTCGCAACAGCAAAGATTTAATGGACTTTTGTATGTATTTCTGCCAGTAGAAATTATGAACTCTATGCGAATATGTAGTTTTGAATTACTATACTAATAGTTGATGTGTAAAGACAATGATGAGAATGACCCATAGTAAATATTTGAAGGGTACTTCTCTGTGAAAGTGAATATGTCGTGTATGTCTTATTAAGGAATAAATAAATGAGACTATGGACTGGTTTAACTTTGATTACTTTGATTTAAAACCTCCTAATGGTATGTAGGCAGCAGATACTTAAGTTGGTAAAAGAGGGTGTTTGGGTAAGATTATTTTTTATCCAAACAACTGTTTTTCATGGTAAAAGCTTTTTTCAGTAGAAGCTGGTATATTTGGGTAAATTGATTAAATTTTAAAACAGCTGTTTTTATGAAAAAATTGTTTTTAGATAAGCTAGAAGTTTGAAGCTTATTTAAAAAGCTGTTAGATTATTTTGAAACCAATACCATTCTTCCTATTTCACCCCTATAAAACTAACTACCAAACAAATATTATTAAATTATACAAATAACTCCATACCCTTTTTAGTAATTAACTATATGTAAGTGATTTTTTTACACAACCCAAACGAAATAGATTATCTTCTAATCGCTTTTCAGCAAACACATCCAAATATAAAACTGATTCTATTATAATCAATTATAACAATAATCGATTATCCATATAATCGATTATTGAAATAATTAAATTTTCGCAGCTGATCCAAACACACACCATAAATTCTGTAATTGGGACTTAAAAGCTAACTACAGTCAATTCTCAATTGGAAAGAATGATTTCCCAGTATTTTAAGTAATTATTGAGTAGTTAAGTAAGAATCATAGATTCTATAGAATTTTGTCAAGATTCAGGAGTCAACTGAGTTAACTAACAATAGCGAGAATTAAACCAACTACCAAGTATGAACTGAATTAATCTAGTTGTTTTCCCTTTTTTAAATGTCCAAGTGAAGGGAAATAAATTTTGATTAGAACCTAACTTTTTTAAGGTCCAAGGTATCTTTTAAGTGATTTATCCCTTTTTTTTAGTAGAGTAAGTGATTTATCCCTTAATAAAACATGAAGATAGATTGAAACACTGATGTGATTATATTTCTTACTGATTAACGTAGTGAAACTCCTTAGGTAAGCCTTCTAATAAATTGGATTAATCATACAGAATCTCTATCCAACAAGACTCATTTTAGTCCCTTAGGTATGAAATGGTAGCCCAAGTGGTTCTTTCTGTTAGTTGATACCGATGTTTTAAAAATCGGACCGATCATTGAACCAGTGAAGGCATTGATTCAAGGTTCAGTGATTCAACCGTAATTGAATTGTGGTACCGATGATAATTAAATATATTTTTAATATTCTATATTATATTAAATAATAAAATTAAGATAAATCAAATTTTAAATTAGCATAAAATAATCATATTATAGATTTCATAAGATAAAAATCAACAAAGAAGGATAAAAAATAAAACCCATGTATATTTATTTTTATAACTTGTCATTGCACCTTTATTTGACTAAAAAAAAATATTTTTATAATTTAAAAAACAAAATTCACCACCAATTTTTGACCGGTTTCACTAGTTTTGGATTGGTCTGACCAATTCTGAATCCAGCCGGTTTTTTGGGTTGAACAGACCGGATACCTGATTGGTTTCTGATCGAACCGATCGGTCCAATTTTCAAAACAATGGTTGATACCACTAACTGTGGCTTATGTGGCAGTCGACATGATAGTTTTTTCCGCTCCAGAGCTGACACGTGGTAATTGACATGACAATCATTCCAAATTTTCAAAATAAAAAAGCCTCTTCTTTTCCAAATTTCAATTACAATCAAGCCGCCGCCACCACCCACTGGAACCAAGCCCCCACTCACCCATGACCCAACGGCACTGACTCACAAACATAAGAAGAGAGGAAGAAGACCCTCTTCCAAAAATATAAGACTCACATAGTCGTGGGACGGTGGTCGTTGACACGTTTAAGAAGATTACTGCGTTCTTTGGAAGATTGTAATAAAAAGTTAACAAGCTTAAGAATCTATTTATACATACCGGTTACTATCTCGTCCATGGTAATTGTCTTCTTTTTCTTTCAATAAACGTCGAAGGAAAATGCAAATGAGCAGAAAATCAACGAAAACTCACCCTTAACATTAATTAAGGGTCTAAGTATAACAAAACCAGGATTCCATAAACTTAAAATCAGAATAGAAACAGCTTCTGTTCATTCTATCATGCTATCATCCTTATTTCCATCCTAATTCAAATCAAGATTGGCCAGCAATTTGTCCAATGGAACAGAAGATACCTCCTCACCATCAATCACTGAAGCCATCTCAAATGACCCGTATTCTCTATTTTGGTACATTGATATGTTGAATCTCAGATCAGGGTTCTCTTATAGATCTTGCAAGAATTTTTCATATTCTGAGTTCATCTTGTTTGGATCAAAACTACTCTTATCATCAACTTCCATGTCAAGCGATTTGAGCTTCCATGAACGTAGTGCCCACCCACACGTCGGGTGGCTGGCTGATAGCTTCAAGCCTCTAGGCCCGTCGAACAACCATCCAGAAGAACCCAATAGCATCGTCAACATAGATGCTGACTCAACTGGATCGGACACTTCAAAGAAAGGCCTAAGAGGGTCCTTAGGAGGCCAGTTGGGTGGGATGATTTTACCCACTAAACAATAGGAAGATATCAGTTACGGGAATTTAGGAACTTGTTATTGAAGAAATATAATAGATACTCTGACCCTAATACATGTAAGTGATGTAACCAAATACAAATTAATACTTACAGCTTTCTTTTATACACTGGTGGTGTTTGGTACCAGAGATATTTTAATTTTCCTGAAAATGTGAGGTGAGAATAAAAGTTTATCGCGTTTTGTACAAGAGATACAAAATTATTCTCATACATAAAAGATATCTTGGAATAAAGTTTATGATGGAAAGTTAAAAATTATGAGTTTAATTGTTATGCACCAATAGTGTAAAGTTTTTTACACTCTTAATCAATCACCAATTACGGTATGTATGATTTTTAGGGGGTGTATTGGATTGAGATTTTAAAAAACTATTTTGGCATAAAAAAATCTTGTGAATTTTAAAAGACTATTTAGGAATGTAATGACTTATAAGATTTTTTTTTAAAGACTTTTATAATCAAGGTTTTATGATTTGGAATTTGATGGATTTATATCATAAAAATTTATAGGATTTAGAAAAATTATATTAATTTATAAGATTTGAAAAGAATACTGGTGGAGAATAAAATCAGAATTTATAACGGATTATATTTATGTAAATATTTAGGAGAAAATTCAATTTTATCGTGGAAAAGACAACATATTCATATAATTGTTTTCTTCACATGTTATTGTATTTATGTGGTGGAAAAGGAAATTGTGAACTTAATACAAAAAAATTACTTTATTTTAATAATGTCACTAATACTCCATTCTATACTTTTATTGCTTATTATTATAGATATGTTTGCCATCAAGAATATATAAATTTGTTGTGTCATAACTAAATATGTTCTTGCAAACTAATTTACTGTATACTTAGATAGTGTTTGATCCAACTATTTTTGGGGCGTAAAAGTTAATTTAAAGTTAAAGTTAAAAATATACGCTTCAAAAGATTGGTAATTTAATGTTGGGTTGAGCGACAATGGTGGGGTGTGGGAGGGAGAGAAGGGGGAGAAAGGAGAGAGAGGGGAAGGGAGGAGAGAGGGAGGTGAAGACACAAGGTGGAAGAGAATTGAGGATTGTGTGAGTGAGACTTTTTATTATTAAAAATTTACTAAAAAGTCGTACAAAGTTTTACAAAATCCATCTTAGAAAAAAATATATTAAAATTAGGAAATTTTTGAATACCACAAGACTTTTTATTACTTGGACACCCTCTTTAAAAAAATCCTGATAGTCATGATTGAATACCACCAAACTTATTTAGATTACTTAAAAGTCTTGATTGAATACTATAAAATTTATTTATCATAAAAAAAAAAAATTAAGATAGTTAGGATAAAAGTAAAAAAAGAATTACGGACGTGATAATTTATTATGAGTTTAATTGTTATGCACTGACAGTGTAAAACATTTTTACATAGATAACTAATCACCAATCATGGTATGGATGGCTTTTAAGGTAGTTAGGATGAGAGTCAATTTTTTATTGATGTGATAATTTATGATTGGATGTCTGGATAAAAATATTTTATACCGTCAGTATCTAATAATTAAACTCATTTATTATTTCATGTATATTTTACCCGGTGATTGTATAGAAATAGAAATTATTAAACTCAAATTTTATTCCCACATGTGGTGGTGGAGGGGAAAGAATTATTGGAAGGGGGAATAAAATTTTAAGGAAGTTAAATTACATGGTTTAGATTATTTTTAACGTAAATGTAAAAATAATGCTTTCCAAAAAAATTATTTTAAAAGTTATGTGAGAAAAACTTTCTTTATCAACATGATTTTTAAAGATGAATTTACTTTTGGGAATCTAAAACAAACATATCGATAATCACCCCAGTTTCTTTTCTTTCAACACAATCCACCAAAACACTGCTTTCTTCCGCGGGCTCTGCCTTCTTCTCCCTTTACACTTAGGGCTTTACCCATTCAAGCCTCGATCCTACCCTTGCAGCTGTCTCTGCCGCCAAAGAAGTGCAGAGTTCTCTCAATTCAGTTTCTTCTTTGCTCAGGTAATCTGTTACTTCATCTCTCAACCTTTTCCAATTTTCGCAACATGATTTGCTTATGGTTCTTGTGTTAATGGTACAATTTGTCTCTTTCAAGGCAACTCTACAGGCAACCCTGCGATTGTATTGTGGAACCCAGCTACTGAGGAATTCAAGGTTGTTCCCGTTGATATGGGCAGCATTGAACGTGTGTTTGGGTTTGAGTTTGACGCAGTTCTAGATGTTCATGGATTTGGTTATGATCACGTGACGGATGACTTTAAGCTGATTGGGCTCGTAGCTTTTCAAACACCTCCTTTTGAATTTCTAAAAGACTGTCCAGAACCCTTCTGGCAGATATATAGTCGAAAAAGTGACTGTTGGAGAAAACTTGACATCGAAATGACTACTACTCATTATCTTGGTTCTATTGGTTATACGGTGTACTTGAATGGGGTATGCCATTGGTGGGGTGAGGAACCACGGAAGCAAGGAGCAGAAGAAGAAGTGATACTGGTGTCATTTGACTTGAGCACTGAGGTGTTCCATACTACACCGGTAGAATTGCATGATGCTCGTGAATTTGTGCTTAGACACTTGGTGGTCTTAAGTGGTTCCATTGCTATGATTACAAACATTGTTGAGAATAATCGCTTAGAAATATCAATTTTGGGTGAAGTTGGTGTGAAGGAATCATGGATTAAACTCTTCACCATTGAACCCTTGCTTTCGGTTCATGAGCCTATTGGAGTTGGGAAGAAGGGTTTTGTATTTTTCAGAAAAAACGATAATGAACTGGTATGGTTTGATTTAAGTACTCAGATGATTGGAGAGATTGGTATTAAAGGACAGAGATATTCTTGTCAAGTAGTTATTTACAAGGAAAGCTATCTTGCTATTGGAGGAATAAATCAGTAATTGCTTTTCCAACCTCGGCAAAAAGTTCTTCTCTGGTTTTGTAAGAATTATATTTGTATACAAATTGGCTTGCCAATTGCTTATGTCATATATATTATCAAAGAATTGAAAAATAATTTGATTTCCTTACATTTTAGTAAACTAAAGTTTATTCTCATATATGCTGTGTGAGAGAATTCACTAGTATTAAGTGTAAGTGTGATTATTTCTCTATTGGAACCGCTTCCAAAATTCGATTGACCTAAAAGATTAGTGGAATTGAGTAACCACTCTGCACATTCCAACCTAGGGATGTTCTTGAGACTGCAAGGCCTCCAAGCACTGCACCTTCATCTTTGATGGCACGCTCCACGGTATCCACCTTGCTCCAGTAACTGGCTAAGCCTGTAGCATCTCATATCAGCCAAATTCCGCCGCCAAGCAGTGTTGCACAAAGGGCTTCATATGTGGTGAATTTTACTTACTTTTTGTCTTCTTAATGCACCTTGTTCTCTAACTCTGCCTTTTGATGTTGCCCGGAGAAACTATTCCCATGACCATCTGCTGGATACCTCAGTTGGTTCTTTTATGCCTTTGTGGCTATTCCATATGTTGAAATTGTTTGGGATTTGAACTTATTGACATGTGAGTGTTCCTCTGGTCAGAAATACCTGTGAAATAGGGTTTTATATATAGAAAGATTGTCAAACGTTTCATTCTATATCAACAGTAATAAAAGCAGATTATAATGTTTAGGGTGATTCAATGCAATTGCTAATTCATGATCTTCTGTGCTAGGAACTATTTAGGAGGCATGGTATTTGAAGATTCTGGGTGGTTCAGCTGATCTTTTAATTCAATATGGTACAAGTGCATCTCTCTGTATATTGTGATAGCTCAGAAGTTCTATTACTGTTAATCCCAGTTTCCGATTAAAAGGGAAGTAGCATCTTGAGTGACTGTAGCTGGAGGTGTTGAATTGTGCTATTTGAGCTAACTTGCTCTAGTATGCTAAACATGGTAAATAATGCAACATCAGAACTTACTGTCACTCTGGATTGGTATGTAGTCTAAAATTTCCGATTTGCTAGTTGTCAGCTGTTTTTTATCCAGTTGATGTTAGAAGTTTTTTCACTGTGGAGCTAGTTATATTTGAGATGTGGTTGTTTCTCCAATTTATCTTTGTCTGGACTGGACACCAGTGGTAACTAATGCTTAAACCTGATAGTTTGACTTTGGGGAACAAAAACTGATGATAGTTCTTCTTTCACGATAAATAATAATCTGGTGGTAAAATTCTGATGGGTTAACAATTGATCGCATGTTGTTCCATTGTTCTATTCCTGGAATGTTGGTTTGGTTATAAATGAATTGAAAGTGAGGTGTCGGCTGGCTTGGGGAAGATAATAGGTTTTGTTTATTTCTGAAGAATGGCTTTGATATTCATCATGTTATAAGGACATTGTGGTGTTTCAAGAGAACCGGCCACATATTTGAAATTACGAGTAAAATGTCATGCCCACTTCTTTAATCTTGTTCCAGAACTTTCAGATTTTTGAAGTTTGAACTCAGGATAGTTTAGGTTTCTTTGTTTGTTTTCTTTTTCCTTGAGAGTATAAGTTTTAGTCGACAAACCATATAATATAGTAGGGTATACATTTTGATGCTTTTCACTAATGCTTACTTTTGCTACTATGGACAACCTAGTTATTCATGTATGCTTTTCTGGCTTTTGTGTATATTATTCATTGTCCAGTTTATATATTCCTTCATTTTGCAACTACTCTTTTCTTTTATATTGCAAGAGCATTCTCAAGATATGTTCTTCTTTCAAGGGTTATTCTAACCTCTCTTTTTTGGGGACAGTGAGTGTAATTTTAATATCATTTTGGTGAGCATTACAATAATATAGACCTCAAAGAAAGTTGGTACTTGGTATCATCTTCAGATATGGGAACACTTGAGCCAATCCTCCTATAGGTTACTTAAAAGTTTACTTAATTACACTTAACACTTCCTTCTCTCAAGGTTATCCTCTTGTTTTTTTATAGGGTTGGTGAGTATAATTTTAATATCATTCAGGTAAGTATAACAATAATATAAATCTCAAGGTAGCACAAGAGGACTATTTCATTGTTTTATCGCTAGGTAAGTAATCATTAAACCCGAAATGTATGAATTTGATCTTGAGTGAATTCTGTCATTCAGTTGCAAGTTGTATAGAATTTGAAATGCATGATCGATTCATTGTAAATTGGTAAGTATGGTTAGATTATGTTATATTGAGGGAGGAATCCAGTTATTGGAGTAACTCCTAGTGATTGGCCAGTAGTGGGCATCCTTGTGGTGCTAGTGACCATATGTAACCAAGTTAATAAAATCTGTAAAAAGAAAGTGATATCATGCATGTTCATTTGAAAATTTGAGAATTGGGGTGATTCTGTTTTAATGCTTGCTGTAGAGTTTCATATTACCTATTGAGAATTTTATTCTCATTATATGATGTTTCTAAACAAAACCAGAGTAAGGAAGTGGCCTCACTGGTCGCAACAGCAAAGATTTAATGGACTTTTGTATGTATTTCTGTCAGCAGAAATTATGAACTCTGTGCAAATATGTAGTTTTGAATTATTGTCCTAATAGTTGATGTGTAAAGACAGTGATGAGAATGACCCATAGTTTTTGAAGGGTACTTCTCTATGAAAGTGAGTATGTGGTGTATGTCTTATTACGGAATAAATAAATCGGACTATGGACTAGTTTAACTTTGATTACTGAGTTAAAGCCTCCTAATAGTATGTAGGTAGCAGATACTTAAGTTGGTAATTAGAAGTTCTGTAATTGGAACTTAAAAGCTAACTGCAGTCAATTCTCAATTGGAAAGAATGATTTCCTAGTATTTTAAGTAATTATTGAGTTGTTAAGTAAGAAATAGATTCTGTAGAATTTTGTCAAAATTCATGACTCAGTTGTTTTAAATTTTCAAGTGAATGGAAAAGAATTTTGATTAGAACCTAAATTTTTTAAGGTCCAGGGTATCTTTTAAGTGATTTATCCCTTTTTTTTTTTTTAGTAAAGTAAGTGATTTATCACTTAATAAAACATGAAGATAGACTGAAACACTGATCTAATTGTATTTCTTACTGATGAACCTTGTGAAACTAATTAGGTAAGCCTTCTAATAAATTGGATTAATCATACAGAATCTCTATCCAACAAGACTCATTTTAGTCCCTTAAGTATGAAATATTAGCCCAAATGGTTATTTCTGTCTGTTGATACCAATGTTTTAAAAATCGGACCGATTATTGAACCGGTGAAAGCACTGGTTTAAGGTTCAGTAATTCAACTGTAATTGAATCGTGATCGAACTGATGATAATTAAATATTTTTTTATATTATATATTATATTAAATAATAAACTTAAGATAAATCAAATTTTAAATTAACATAAAATAATCATATTATATATTTCATAAGATAAAAATCAATAAAGAAGGATAAATAATAAAACCCATGTATATTTATGTTTATAACTTGTCATTGGACCTTTATTTGACCAAAAAACATATTTTTATAATTTAAAATTAAAAATTCACCATCGATTTTTGATCGGTTTTCACCAGTTTTGGATCGGTCTGTCCGATTCTCCTCGGTTCTGAAACCAATCCGTTTTTTGGGTTGAACGGATCAGACATCTAATCGGTTCGGTCGAACCGATCAATCTGATTTACAAAACAATGGTCGATATCATTAACTGTGGCTTACGTGGGAGTTGACATAAAAGCTCTTCCGCACTAGAGATGACACGTAGTAGTTGACATGAGTGACCATTACAATTTTTCAAATAAAAAAGCCTTCTTCCCCAAATTTCCATTACAAGCAAGTCGCCGCCACCACCCAGCGGAACCAAGCCCCCACTCACTCATGACCCATTGACGCTGACTCACAAACATAAGAAGAGGAAGGAGACCCTCTTCCAAAAACATAAGACTCACATAGTCGTGGGGCGTTGGTCGTTGACAAGTTTTAGATGATTACTGCGTACTTTGGAAGATTGTAACAGAAAGTTAACAAGCTTAAGAATCTATTTATACATACCAGTTACTATCTCGTGGATGGCAATTGACTTCTTTTTCTTTCAATAAACATCGAACCAAAATGCAAATGAGCACAAAATCAATGAAAAACTCACCCTTGACATTACTTAAGGGTCTAAGTATAACAAAACCAAGATTCCATAAACTTAAAATTAGAATAGAAGCAGCTTTTGTTCATTCCACCATGCTATCATCCTTATTTCCATCCTAATTCAAATCAAGATCAGCCAGCAATTTGTCCAACGAAGTAGAAGATACCTCCTCACCATTAGTCACAGATGCCATCTGAAATGGTTGGTATTCTCTATTTTGGTACAATGATATGTTGAATCTCAAATCGGGGTTCTCTTATAGATCTTGCAAGAATTGTTTATATTCTGAGTTCATCTTGCCTGGATCAAATCTACTCTTATTATCAACTTCCATATCAAGCGATTTGAGTTTTCATGAACGAAGTGCCTACCTACACTTCAGGTGGCTGGCTGATAGCAACAAGCCTCCAGGCCCGTCGAACACCAATCCAGAAGAGCCCAATAGCATGGTCAACATGGATGCTGACTCGACTGGATTGGGCGCAGCAATGGAAAGGCCCAAGAGGGTCCTTAGGAGGCCAATTGGGTGGGATCATTTTACCCACTAAACAATAGAAGATATCACTTACGGGAATCTAGGAACTTGTTATTGAAGAAATATAATAGATACTCCGACTCTAATACATGTAAGTGATGTAACCAAATACAAATTAATACTCACAGATTTCTTTTATACACCGGTGGTGTTTGCTACAAGAGATATTTTACTATTCCTGAAAATGTGAGGTGAGAGTCAAAATTTATCACGTTTTATATAAGAGATACAAAATTATTCTCATACATAAAAGATGCACTAGAATAAAGTTTACGAGGGAAAGTTAAAAATTATATGAGTTTAATTGCTATGCACTAATAGTTAACCAATCACCAATCATGATATGTATGAGATTTTAAAAAACTATTTTGACATAAAAAAGTCTTGTGGATTTTAAAAGATTATATAGGAATGTAATGATCTATAAGAATTTTTTAAAGACTTTTATAATCAAGATTTTATAGTTTGGATTTGATTAGATTTATATCATAAGAATTTCTAGGTTTTAGAAGGATTATATGAATTTATAAGATTTGAAAAGAATACTGATGGAGAATAAAACCAAAATTTATAATCAGATTATCTTTATGTAGATATTACGGGGAGAATTCAACTTTATAGTGGAAAAGACAACACATTCACATAATTGTTTTCGTCACATGTTATTTTATGTATATAATGGAAAATGAAATTGTGAACTTAATACAAAAATTACTTTATTTTAATAATGTCACCAGTACTGCATTATATACTTTTATTGCTTACTATAATTGATATGTTTGCCATCAATGGTATATAAATTTGTTGTGTCATAACTAAATAAGTTCTTGCAAACTAATTTACTATATACTTAGGTATCGTTTGACCGAACTTTTTTTGGGGCTTAAATGTTATTTTAAAGTTAAAATTAAAGATAAACGCTTCAAAAGTTTGGTAATTTAATGTTGGGTTGAACACAATCGTGGGGTGGGGGAGGGAGAGCAGGGGGAGAAAGGAGAGAGAGGGGAAGGGAAGAGAGAGGAAGACACAAGGTGAAGAGAATTAAGAATTGTGTGAGTGAGACTTTTTATGATTATTAAAAATTTACTAAAAAGTCGCACAAAGTTTCACAAAATCCACCTTAGAAAACAATCTATTGAAATTAGGAAGTTTTTGAATATCACAAGACTTTTTCCTCTTTAAAAAAAATCTCAATAGTCTTGATTGAATACCACCAGACTTATTTAGACTACTTAAAAGTTTTGATTGAATACTACAAAACTTATTTATCATAAAAAAGTCTTTTAAGATAGTTAGAATAAGAGTAAAAAAGAATTACTGATATGACAATTTATTGTTCGATGTGTATTTTACACTGTGATTATATAGAAATAGAAATTATTAAACTCAAATTTTATTCTCACACGGTGGACGGGAAAGAATTATTGGAAGGGGGAATAAAATTTTAGGGAAGTTAAATTACTTAATCACCCCAATTTCTTTTCTTTAAACACAATCTTCTTCTCCCTTTACAGTTAGGGCTTTACCCATTCAAGCCTCGATCCTACCCTTGCAGCTGTCTCCGCCGCCAAAGATGTGCAGAGTTCTCTCGGTTCATTTTCTTCTTTGCTCAGGTAATCAGTTACTTCATCTCTCAACCTTTTCCAATTTTCGCAACATGATTTGCTTATAGTTTAATTATGGTGAAGATGTATTATGAAGGATGTAGACATTAAGTGCTTTAGTTACTGGTTTAATCTACTGTAAGCAGATGTTGCTAGACGGGTTATAAGCTCTGAACATGTAGAATTTCTTACTTTTAAGATTTGGTTATTCACCCAAATACTCACAAAATACCTAGATTTGCCATTTTATCAATCACTATGCATCGTAAATTATGAACGTAAAAAAAAAAAAAGAACAAATTGTTTGGGAGAACATAAATGACATTTGCTCCCATAGATTATCAACTTTTATTTTGAAAGTATTTCTTTTAGAAGGGTTATTTTTGGAAAAGTCAATTATATTCCTAGGAATTTTTCACATAAACAAACATGAGAATGAAATTTGTTGGGAATGCAACATATTATTCTCAGAGAGTAGAGTGAAGTGTCAAAATTATCGTGTAACTTACTTGTTAATAATAAAATTGGCTCTAGTTGGCTGTTTGATATTAGTTCTTTTCTTCGATTCAGACACACTAGTTATTTACTTTGATGCAGGATTTCGTCAAAGAAATCAATGGCACCCACGACTCAAAAGGTTAGCACAATATACCTGGCGATCTGGCATTCAATATTTTGTCGAAATTGCCTGTGAAATCTCTGAAGCGATTTAGCTGTGTGCACCAATCTTGGTCAAATTTACTTGAAAACCCTCATTTCTTGAGCATGTATCGTCATAATTTCATATCTAAAAATGATGATTCGTGCTTCCTCCTAAAGCAGGATGTGCCGAGTAGTAACAATCAAGATGAACTATTTTTGCTTTCTGGTAAGAGGTTTGAGAATAAGACCAAACTAGATTGGCCACCTCCATTTCAGGAGGATAACCATAGTGTTTTTATTTTGGGTTCTTGTGTTAATGGTACAATTTGTCTCTTTCAAGGCAACTTTACAGGCAACCCTACGATTGTATTGTGGAACCCAGCTACCGAGGAATTCAAGGTTGTTCCCGTTGATATGGGAAGCATTGAACATGTGTTTGGGTTTGAGTTTGATGCAGTTCTAGATATTCATGGATTTGGTTATGATCATGTGACAGATGACTTTAAGCTGATTGGGCTCGTAATTTTTTTTACACCTCCTTTTGAACCACTAAAAGACTGTCCAGAACCCTTCTGGCAGATATATAATCGAAAAAGTGACTATTGGAGAAAACTTGACATCAAAATGACTACTACTAGATATCGTGGTCCTGTTGGTTACACGGTGTTCTTGAATGGGGTATGCCATTGGTGGGGTGAGGAACCACGGAAGCAAGGAGCAGAAAATGAGGTGATACTGGTGTCATTTGACTTGAGCACTGAGGTGTTCCATACTACACCAGTAGAATTGTGTGATGCTCGTGAATTTGTGCTTAGACACTTGGTGGTCTTCAATGGTTCCATTGCTATGATTACAAACATTGTTGAGAATAATCTCTTAGAAATATCAATTTTGGGTGAAGTTGGTGTGAAGGAATCATGGATTAAACTCTTCACCATTGAACCCTTGCTTTCGGTTCATGAGCCTATTGGAGTTGGGAAGAAAGGTGTTATATTTTTCAGAAAAAACGATAATGAACTGGTATGGTTTGATTTAAGTACTCAGATGATTGGAGAGATTGGTATTAAAGGATAGAGATATTCCTGTCAAGTAGTTATTTACAAGGAAAGCTATCTTGCTATTGGAGGAATAAACCAGTAATTGCTTTTCCAACCTTAGCAAAGAGTTCTTGTCTTGAGTCTCAATAGTATGGTTATTAGGATCTATTTCTTGGTTTTGTAAGAATTACATTTGTATCCAAATTGGCTTGCCAATTGCTTATGTCACATTTATTATCAAGGAATTGAAAAAGAATTTGATTTCCTTATATTTTACTAAAGTTTATTCTCATATATGCTGTGTGAGAGAATTCACTAGTATTAAGTGTGAGTGTGAGTATTTCTCTATTAGAAAAGCTTCCAGAATTCGATTGATCTAAAAGATTAGTGGAATTGAGTAACCACTCTGCACATTCCAACCTAGGGATGTTCTTGAGACTGCAAGGCCTCCAAGCACTGCACCTTCATCTTTGATGGCACGTGCCACTGTATCCACCTTGCTCCAGTAACTGGCTAAACCTGTAGCATCTCATATCAGCTAAATTCCTCCACCAAGCAGTGTTGCACAAAGGGCTTCATATGTGGTGAATTTTACTTACTTTTTGTCTTCATACTGCAACTTGTTCTTTAACTCGGCCTTTTGATGTTACCTGGAGAAACTATTCCCATGACCATTTGCTGGATACCTCAGTTGGTTCTTTTATGCCTTTGTGGCTATTCCATATGCTGAAATTGTTTGGGAATTGAACTTATTGACATGTGAGTGTTCCTCTGGTCAGAAATACCTTTGAAATAGGGTTTTATATATAGAAAGATTGTCAAACATTCCATTCTATATCAACAGTGTTAAAGGCAAATTGTAATGTTCAAGATGATTCAATGCAATTGCTAATTCATGATCTTCTGTGCTAAGAACTGTTTAGGAGGCATGGTATTTAAAGATTCTGGGCGGTTAAACTGATCTTTTAATTCAATATGGTAAAAGTGCATCTCTCTGTATATTGTGATAGCTCAGAAGTTCTTTTACTACTAATCCAAGTTTCCAATTAAAAGAGAAGTAGTGTATTGAGTGACTGTAGCTAGAGGTGTTGAATTGTGCTATTTGAGCTAACTTACTCTAGTATGCTAAATATGGTAAATAATGCAACATCAGAACTTAATGTCACTCTGGATTGGTTCATAGTAAAAAAAAATTTCAATCTGTTAGTATTTTTTAATCAGTTGATGTTAGAAGTTATTTCACTGTGGAGCTAGCTTTATTTGAGATGTGGTTGTTTCTCCAAATTTTCTTTCTCTGGACGTCTGAACACCAGTGGGAACTAAATCTGATAGTTTGACTTTGAGGAGCAAAAACTTATGACAGTTCTTTCTTTCACAAAATAAATAAATAAATAAAATCTGGTCCTGAAATTCTGATGTGTTATCAATTGAATGCATGTTGTTCCATTGTTCTATTTCTGGAATGTTGGTTTGGTTATAAATGGATACGAAGACCATTTTTTGTTATACCAAGGAAAAAAACACAAATAGCCTGTTTGGTATGTCTCTTCTGCGAATTTATAACGGATAGTTTATAGTGGATGAGAAAGTAGTCTCGTTTAGCAAGCGTCTCTGTCACGAGCGTATAGTGTTTTTCACGAGCTTACAATGTTTTCTTCAGACGTTACTTGAAATAACGTTTGAGCTTATAGCTTATAACGTTTCATTTTTTTTTTCCCCACAGAAAATAAGTTACCTCATCCGCTGTCTGCTATAAGCTATCCACTATCAGCTAGCTTATCCGCTAACAACTAGTTTTATCAAACAGGCTCAAAGTCAAGGGAATCACACAGCTAGTCACTTAAATTCAATAATTAAAACTACTATTTATTTTTGTTACTTATAATATTCATAACATTTTATCAGTTATTAATCTTCTTTTTCATAAAATTTTGTTTTTATTAATAAATTAATAAATAAAATCATATCATTAATGCATAATTTTTTAAAATATGTTACATAATTATTAATAGTTTGCAAACTTTTCTTTCAATCTCTTAAATTTAAATCCAAAAAATATTAATTTGTACGAACTATAAAGGAAATATTCACAAGCTACCAAGCCATGATATTATGTACATAGATCATTACAAGGAAAACTCTTTTAAAATGAATTATTTCTAAATTGCAGAAATAGAAATATATTTATCTTTAAATTATTTAATAAGTTAAAATTAAGGTATATTTTATTAATCTTAGTCACTATATGATAATCACATACATTAAGAAATTCTAGTATAAATCCCACAAAGAGCTTTATATACCTTTGGTACCCTTTTTTTTTTTTTTTTTATAAATATTCCTTGGTACCTTCTATTTTGTTTCATCACAACTTCTCTTTCTTTCTCTCGATCTCTAATAATTTCATTTCTGATCTACATCTAATTGTATCTCCATGTTTTCCACCGGAAACCAAGAAAAAACGAAACAAAAACACACAACTCATCTCAAGATACTCTCAATACTTTATACATGCTTTATGATCAAAGAAGCCAAACCACAATCATAACATGCTCCTAATTTTATTTTCATAAGAAGCTATAATTAATGGCATTACGAGGGTAGTTTAAACAAAGAATTACAGAGTATAACTGTAGCATCGGATATAGCTGGACAAGAGATGTAAGTCATTCCATCAGGATCAAGACACAATCCAACTTCCTTCAATACAACTGTCTTTTTAGCTATTTGACACCGAAGCTCAGGTTCTTGTCCAATATGTTTTTTGATGGCTTTGGCAACATCTGTGTTCTTATATAAGGTACTTGGACCAGGAGCGATGCCTTCATTTGCTAGAACTGTTAAAATATTCAATCTATCTTTTATATCCAACGCCAATTTGAAATAATTGAATTGATTAAACTTGTTCTTAGAACAAGTGCCATGTTTAAGCCATTCACGGTCCCAGAAGTTTTGATTGTTTCCAAATAAATCTGGCCAGGAAACAACTAAACGAGGTTTTAAGTTTGTGATCTGCATGAATATAAATATAATACAATTTACTTAACAAGAACTGAAAATATAATATAAATTAAAAAGTAAATAGTTAAAAACAACAACTCACATCTGTTGGTCCCAGAGGAGTTTGAGAGCAATTAATTGGCCAAGGTCTGGTAGAATTAGTTGGCCAAAGTCCATGAATTGTGAAATTTTTTGGTGGAATGATGTTGCATTTACTTGCTAAGCAAAAAGATGCCGGCCATTGTTCTACCAGTTTTAAAAACTGGTAATCAGAGAGTGATGGCTTAAATGATAGAAATAAAATTATGCGGAGAATGATGCACTTCATCATTGTAGTCTTCTGAGATATAAAATGAATGACTTGGACATATGGTAAAGACTGAAAGCATCTATATATACACGCACATTTCATTCATATTAACTCATTAGAGTTTGCATTTTCTAATTTGTCTTATATACTTTAATTGTATTTGTCATTTATCAATCCAAAATAAGTAAAAATCAAGACGGATGGGATTTGTAAACTACAAAAGTGAAACACAGAAGATACCCAGCTTCAGCCAAATAGATATTACAAAGGGAGAATGCCACTTTAGGTTGTATCGATCCTAGAAAATATTTTCAAAGTTAGGGGTGTCCAAGAAATTTAAGCATATATAACATTGTATACATTTGTATTTTACATTTTTCGGTGATGCTGTTGACATGCTTAATCTTAATTATCTGTTCACATTTCTGATTAACCAATCATAATTTTATAGGAAAAAAAATTAAAAATATGTTTGGTTAGTTGGCACTGTACATAGCAATTTCGATGTCAATATATAGTCCCACCCCTTCATTTTCTAATCAGGCTTACCATCATTCATTCACTAATAATACTGATATAAAACTCACTTTCGCACTCATCTTAAAACAGTATAAATCAGTTTTTATGTTTTTATCCATCACTTTTTTTATAAAGCCTTATCCCATAAATTTTAATTTATATTCATCATAATTTAATATAATAATAAATTTAAAAATTGCCTTAATATTTGTTAAAAAAAACAACCGCATCAACAATAGGTATCTCACATTTT
Source organism: Ammopiptanthus mongolicus (assembly GCA_039655645.1). NCBI lineage: Eukaryota > Viridiplantae > Streptophyta > Magnoliopsida > Fabales > Fabaceae > Ammopiptanthus > Ammopiptanthus mongolicus. The sequence goes on from CM077343.1 coordinate 85,844,876, forward strand.
TAGACAAAATTATAGTCCCATGCGGACTGGTTATAAACTCGCGTCATCTACATGTGACATGTACCATCATGTCATGGATTTATTCTCCACGTTGTTAAAAATTTGGGTGTCTTTGAAGGGGTATTGACAATGAGAGAAACAACGTAATTTTCTATTTGTAAACTAACCTTTATGATCACAGGTTTAAGGATAATTCTCTAAGTTTATTCTGCAAGATGCCTCAGTATATATAAGTCCCAAATTTAAACATACAAAAATTTAGAAAACTATTTTCAATAAATTTGATAAGAATTTGTCCAACAACTAAATAATTTGGGGGCACATCATGTAAAACAAAAATAAGCAAAATGCATGATTGAAAAATAAAACCGAAGTCAAAGTTGATATATTTAATATATTTGGATACGATATAAAAATAAAATAAATGTAGCAGGTGGCATAAGTAGGTGAAATTGATTTTCCTCAAGTTACATAAAAAATCATTGTGTATATTCTGTATTTTCTAATTTGTCTTATATTTTAGATGTATTTTTATTTATCACCAATTTAATTAATTTACTATTATCTTTTTTCTTCTCCGTTAATCTTGTGTCGTAATGTCTTTTTGATTTTTTTTAGACAACCTTTAATTAACAAATTTAGAACAGGAGCAAATCAAGAAGATTTTTTCTTTTGAATGTTTCTATAACTTAATTATCTATTCATTTTTACCCTACCTTAACCTCAACAACGATCTGAAAACAGCTAAGTGATGACAAACTTCAAGTAAGATCTTATTATAGCCAAATGACTTTATTAAAAATAGGTTTATAAACATCATATTTTAATCCCACTAATATATTTTTAAAACAATAAAAAAAAAATACATAACTAAAAATAGAGAAATAACCTATGATATATAGAGTCCGAATTTTTAAGCTACTTAACTCAATATTCTCAATAACCTTTTTGTCCAATTCTCAACTACCCACACCAGCCCAACAACAAAAAGTACTAAATATCATTTAATTATTTATTTTCTACATATCAGTTTAATTATTTCTTTTGTTAAAGCAACTACAGGAAGAAAAGAAGAATTTGTTTCCTCTTTTAAAAAAATGAAAAATAAAATAAAATAAAACGCCCCTCATCTTCAATCTTTCCTCACATTGTCAACTCATCACACTATAATTTTTTTTAACACATGCACAACCCTTATCTTTCATTAGAAATTCTGATATAAAGCTCCCACTTTCACATTCATTTAAACCTGTACATTTCATACACGCACATTTCAGTTAAATAATGATATACATACACGCAGATTTCAGTCATATTAACTCGTTAGAATTTGCATTTTAATAATTTGTCTCATGCTTTAAATGTATTTGTCATTTGTCATTTATCAGTTCAAAATAAGTAAAAATCAAGACGGATATGGGATTTGTAAACAACAAAAGTGAAAACAAATGATACCCAGCTTCAACCCAATAGATGAATTGTATCGATCGTAGAAAATATTTTCAACTTAGGGTTCCCCAGAAATTTATGCATAACATCAAAGTATTATATAATGGAGGTTACTTTTAGTACCACAAAATTCTTTAATACACCACAAAAAAAAAAATTTAAAATTTTTTTATATCATAAATACCCTTTTCTTTTTTAATATTTCCCCCCCTAAAACCTCTTCATAATTCTATACCATCATTCATACCAAGAAACCCTTTTCCTCCCACTCCATGTTATTATTTCCCTCTTCTCCCTCATTCACTCATTCAATTCAATTGAATTATAATCATTCAATTCAATTCAATTATATTCATTCAGTTCATATTTGATTCAATTCATTGAGAACACATCTTCAAAACACATTATTTCCTATAAATTTTTCATCTTTTCCTGTCGCTGATCAGGTACGTAACTTTGATGTTACGCAATTTTTTTATCATACCGGAAATAAGTTTACGGAATTCTTTATACACACTACTGGAAATAAGAATTCGGAATATAATTTTGTTACTTCCGGAAACATATTTCCGGAATGCATATATTTTTGTGACTACCAGAAATATGAATCCGGAATGCATGTATAATTTGCTACCAGAAACATGTTTCCATAAACAATTCTAAATAGCTTCCGGAAACATTTTTGTAACTACCGGAAATATGAATCCGGAATGCATATATTTTACATTTTTTGGTGATGCTATTGGCTCGACTAATCTTAATTATTTATTCATACTTCTTATTAATCAATCACATTAATATTGAAAAAATAAAAATTATGATTGGTTTGTTGGGAGTGTAGATAACAATTTCGAGTGTCAATAGGTTCACCCCTCATTTTTTAATCCTTCTTAAATTTTAATTTTTTTAATAAAAATGTTATCTTTTTTTTATTAGACAAAATATATTAAAAGAGTATAAGAGGTATTCAAACTCGTATACTATACACAAAGAACAACAGAAAAAGAAAAGCCTTATGTAACTTACATAATGACACTATATAACAACCATAGAAGTCTATTACACAGATCCACACCCACTATTATAAGCAAAACAGATACAAGCTTCACCAAAAAGTCATCTAATATGAACTTGTTTTAAAAGTGAGCAAGTAAGGCTTATCATGTAAGTAAGTTGCTAGTGTATGTGTTTGTGCGCCATGCACAACGGCTTATCATTTAAATATTACTTTTTAATGTTCACAAGTATTTAAATATAAAGAGGATGTATCAAAACATGTATAAAAACATGAATTTCGATACATATATCATCTAAATTAATATCAACGTACAAAATAACTAAATTAGGAACCAATATAAGAAAACAAATGGTAATGAGTTTGAGGCCAAGAATGTTTGCGGTGTTGAATTGAAATCGCAAAAAGGGAGTTGAAATCATCATCAAGTTTTTATTATTACCATCGTTGATAGCATGGCCCTTGGTTTAATATCTCAAAGTTATTGCATAAAGCTAGTAACCGAGCTTCTATATATATGTTTTCAAAGCAACAACTGTATTTCAAGTTGATTGTAAACACTAATGTTAAATACTTTTCATGATCTTGGTAATCATATGAATGTTTTTTATTCTCTCTTGAAAGTCTATTTGATTTATTTCTCATCTTTTTCCTATGCAAGTTAACCATTTTTAGAAAATATATTTATCTATTATATGATTTTTAACGTTTGACTTTTGTGTCAATACCTTGGTATTCTAGTTCTCTCAACATTCAATTTTATAGTGAATTTGGTTTTTTAAAAGCAAAATAATAAATTACCTCTAACAAATTCACTACAAGAAAAATGTTATTACCGACTGCCAAAAGCCCTTGAAAAAGCCCTAAAGCCGTCGGTAATGACTCTTTTCGGACGTCCAATCAACGGCCCCAATTCAGTCGAAAAAACGCTCGTCAGTCATGTGTACCGACGGCTTTATGTAAATGTCATTGGTAATTACCGGTGACTAAAGCCGTCAGAATGTTCATCGGTAATGAGCTAGATGACGGTAAAGGCCATTCGTAAATTTTTTTGCTTTAAAATATTATTTTTACATTAAATAAATAATTATAGTTAATTAATATTTTAATTGTATTTTATGTTTATTAAAAAAATATTCTATTAATTATTTACAAATATTAATTAACTAAATATTATAGAATATATAAGATATAAAATCAAAGAAATTAAAATTATAACTTAAATGATAACATAATAATCTAATAATCTCTATCATAAGGAGACCAGAGAAGATGCTTAAATGAGGTTGTCTCATCGTCGTCCTCCCGGTGCGTTGCGTCTATTGACCAGGCTACGAGGGTTGGTGTTGCTACTGGACCACTGCCAACATCTATTGCATTGTCACCGCCATCTGATGTTGCTCCACGTCCTTCTGTCGCTCATGCTCATCGACAAAAAGCCATTCACCACTTAAACTCCATAATATCCATCGACTCTCGAGTGTGGCGACTGTCGCTGGTGGACCCTCCAGCATGAGATCGAAGAGGCACGACGACCATTTTCGATAGTTGCCGGAAAGGTCTCTAGCACCATACAGACGACCTTTCTTCTTGCCGCCAACAACATCCGCTTAAACATGTAATGCAAGCCGCTCCACCTCCTCCTCGGGGACAACTAGGGTGGATAGGGAAGAAGCTGATGCCTGAGACTTAGCTTGAGTCATCCTTACCTCAAACTCCTCTTGTTATGCATAATCAAACACATCAACGCATATATAATATATAATAAAACGATACAACAATATAAATCTATAAATAAAAGTGGCATTACCTAGTGCGTCTCGAGCGTTAATCTACATACTCACCAGTACCCTTCTTGGTATAGGTGTGGCGGTGGAACTCGTGAATCTACACTCCTCGATGATATTTCATACGTTGTAGAGCTAGAGAACAATATAGAAAATACATAAAGAATGAGAATATGAATGTACCAGTCGATCTGCATGTTGTGCCCTGCTGATGGAACCTCCTTGTGCAGGTTCCCACTTTTCTATGATGCCTTGATTTTTTTTTTTTTTTTGTCTGGGTTGATTTTTTTTTGGAACTTAGTAGAAGCCAGGTGACGACACACGGCCTACCAAACTCCATCTCCTATTCATGAGGATCATTCACTCTTTAGGTGGGTGTCCCTGAGCATATCAAAGAGGCAGTGAGAGGCTTTCATATGAAAGTTCTTCATGACCGTCTCCTCATTATCGGCTGTCCAAGCAAGTTTCTTCATTAAATTGATTATATATAGTCACTAGAACCATAAGGTTGCCCACTACTGGTCGGCCACTATTTAGAGATCGATGTAGAAATTGGTCGCTAAATGCTTAACGACCAGCTGTTTGGCGTCCGTGTTATTGTTGCCACTAATTCGGTCGCTAATATACTTAGGGACCAAATTTTTCTGTTTAGTGACTGATAATTTTGTTCTCTAAATGGTTTATTTCTTGTAATGTCTTTTCGGGTGTAGGGTGCTTGTGGTTTTATGGTACTTGAATTCGCACCAGCTTCTTCCTTCTTACAAATAAAAAAGAATCGTTGTCAATCCCTTGATTTTGAAATGAAAATAGAAAGGACAAATTACCTTCCTCAAACCAAGACCTAATGTTGTCAATGACATAAGAATGAAAAGGAATCACGATATTCCCTTTACCCTGTCCCAAAATTGCGCATCCAATTCGCTCCTGAAATCGGTCCTTGATTCATCCACCATGCACGCAAGAAATGGAAAGAAATTATCACGCCTTCTTTATCTTTGCATCTCAGAGTTGTGCGCTAAAGTGGGCATATATATCACGAAATTGTTGGGATTTAGGATGACTGTGTGTTTGGTCAAGAAAGGAAAGATTATCACTAGCTATAGGTAGAGGTGGTAAATTGGGTCGTCCGGCCCGGTCCGACCAATGTACAAAATTGGTTTGGGTCGAGCCGGGTTGGCCCTATTTTGGATTGGGTTGGTATTTTGGCACCCCAACCCAACCTAGTGGCCTTGCGGGCAATTTTGACCCTTTATTTTTTATTTTCTTTTTTTTTGTTTAAATACATTTATATATATATATATATATATATATATATATATATATATATATATTAAATAACACTAAAATATAATATAAAATTAAATTTAAAATATGTAAATAAGTGTTAAAGAAGCCTTTTTTCATAGAAGTCATTAAATAAGTATAGTTTTCATCATTAATAAATTAAAAGATCATTTATTTAAAGGCTATAATATGAAACTATGAATATATATGAAAATAAAAAATGGCTCGTTGGGCTGGGCCATCTCAGTGAATGGATCGAGCCGAGCCGATTTTATTCTTGGCCTTCATTTTCCTAGTCCAACCCAGTCAAAAATCGGGATGGCCCAATGAATTGGGCCAAAATTGCCACCTCTAGCTATAGGTTTTTGATGGCTACAGAATTGTCGCAAGGAGGAAAGAGTTTATGCAGATAGGGTTTGGATTTGAGGAAGAATATTGAAATGGGCTTCTGATGGGTGAGGGAGGAGAGTTGGATCCAGGTCATGGGTTAAGGATCTGGGTTTGGAGCAAGGAAAAATGGATATGGATTTAGACTTGGCACTATTTTATTTTTAAACTTCCACTTTTTTGTTGAATTTTTAACTTATTCAAAATTTAAAATATTTTTATGATTTTTCAATTTTTTCGAATTTCTAAGTTTTAGTAAAATAAAATTAAAGAAAATGGGGTTCGTTCAAAATGGAGTGTTCACCGCCATCACTTATATATATAATAGAGTCACGTGCTAATAATTTGTTTTAAAAGAAAAGATAAAAAAACTCAAGAGATCCATACGAAACTAGAGAGTAAAGAAGGATTAATTTTCTCCCCTTTATTTATGTATATCCCATGCACAAGTGTCTGACATCCTCTATTTATAAGGTCATAACATAGAATTATAAGTATACATCATCATAATGAAATATAAAGAGTAATAATAGAGTTTAATTGATATAGACTTACAATGTAAAACTTTTTTACACAGACTTCCAATCATAAATTGTCACATCAATAAAAAAAATTAACTTTTATCCTAACTATCCAAAAAGTCATCCACACCATAATTGGTGATTGATTGACAGTGTAAAAAATTTTATACGATCAGTACATATCAATTAAACTCATAATAATATTTATTAACTTTCACATAAGGAGTGTATTATAATATGCGTGTGAGTATGTAACTCTTGTGACTTTTGACATCCATTTTCCATATCTTTCATAACATTATTTGAATTTTTTTTTTTTTTTGCAGGATGTAAATTCACTATTACGAAGACCATTTTTTTTATACCAAGGAAAAAAAAAAACAGTGTCAAGTGAATCACAGAGCTAATCAGTTAAATTCAATAATTAAAACTGCTATTTCTTTTTGTTACTTATAATATTCATAACATTTAATCAGGTACGTATTAATCTACTTTATTATAAAATTTTGCAGTTATTAATAAATTGATAAATAAAATCTTATCATTCATGCATAATTTTTTTAAAATATGTTACATAATTGTTAATAGTTTGCTAACTTTTCTTTCAATCTCTTAAATTTAAATCCAAAAAAGTATTAAGTAGTACGAACTATAAAGGTCATATATATTCACAAGCTACCAAGCCGTGATATTAATTATGTACTTAGATCATTACATGGAAAAACTCCTTTAAAATGAGTTTTTTTTCTTTAAAATTAAGATATATTTTATTAATCTTTAGTCACTATATATGATAATCACATACATTAAGAAAGTCTTGTATAAATCCCACAAAGAGCTTTATATGTATGCCTTGGTACCTTCTAATTTGTTTCATCAAGTACAGCTTCTCTTTCTTGCTCTCGATCTCTAATAATTTCATTTCTAGATCTACATCTCAATTGTATCTCCATGTGTTAACCACACAAAAAAAAAAAAAAAACGAAACAAAAAGCAGATAGACAACTAACTACTAATCTCAAATTAAGTGAATAATATATTATTAATTAAGCGAGTTGAAAGAGTCACACCTATGCCGCACCTCTCCTTTCCTTCCGGTCTTAACCTCCAAAACACTAACCTTGTGCATGGCATGAGCAAAATCCTGAAAGAACATGGTTTGGTTAGCAGCATACATATCCACAAACTTGTTCGTTCTCTTGTCCTGAAACAATGCACTGTCAGTTGCCAATAGCCCCATCCCTCTCTGCAAATTCTTGTAATACATGTTGTCAAACTTCCCTGGAGTCATCACGTCGTTGAATGCTGACATGCTTGGGTCCTTGCTGTAGTTCTTGCACAGCTCCCTCAGCCCCTCCGCGAACTTTCGATTGTACCAAGGATCATATTCACAGTTCTTACTGAAGTTGAAAAGCCTATATATATATATATATATATATATATATATATTGTTCAAAATATATTCAAATTAATTAGTAGTCAGGACTCAGGAGATTCATGAACTCAGATTTTACTTGATAATTAATTAATGGTAATATATATATATATAATAAGCAAGTATATACATAACGGAGACTAGTTAAGTAGTACCTAACTTACTCATAAAGTTAACTTGAGAAAACTACACCATTTCTCAGGAAATAATTTGATTTACACTACTCAATATTTGTCATATTTTAAAAATCACACAGAATTCCTTAAAGTTTATATCATGAGGATATGGATAATATAACAAACATTTTTTTATAAGATAAAAAATATATTAAAGAGATTACATGAGGCACTTTAATCCATATACAAAAGATCCAAAAAAATTGTAAATAAAGTAGCATGCAAAAGAATGAGAAGATTCATCCCAATTATGTTGGCAACACAAATCTTAACTATCATTTGCAGCACACTACTAAAAGATTACAATGTACCAACATAAAATTGTTAGAACACACACACACAAACCCAGTACAGACGGGTTAACAGTACACAGAATATACGCTCAACACATAGACGAGTGTATAAGTGCACAGACGGGTGCAATCGGGTGCAGACGGGTGGAACAATATGCAGACGGGTAACGATTACTAAGTGTAGACGGGTGAACAGTGCATAGACGGGTATCAGAGAAAGTTGATTACTGAATAATACTTCAATTACTTTATTCCTTTGCACTTACCTCTATTTATACACGCATAGTTACAAGTCACTTGTAACTAACTAACTAACTTTCCTAGCTAACTCTTCTAACTAACTAACCACTTATTTGAATTACAAGATAATACTTCCCCTTAATTCAAATATTCAAAAGATATAACACCTAAATCATTTCTAAGCTTTTCAAAACGATCTAACTTCAGTGGTTTAGTCAGTATATCAGCAGCTTGTATCTCTGTAGGACAATAGACTAGCTCAAGTCTTCCTTTGCTTACATGATCTCTAAGAAAATGAAACCTGGTTTCTATGTGTTTGCTCCTGCCATGAGAAACCGGGTTCTTGGCTAGATTAATAGCTGATTTATTATCAACCATTAGCTTCATAGGCTTAGCTACTTCAACCTGAATCTCACTCGGAAGTGAATCAAGCCAAAGAGCCTGACAAGCTGCATAAGAGCTTGCAATATACTCAGCTTCACACGATGACAAAGCAATAACTGGCTGCTTCTTTGAACACCAAGAGATTGGTGCATTCAAAAACTGAAAAATGTAGCCAGATGTACTCCTTCTGTCAACTCTGTCTCCACACCAATCAGAGTCAGAAAAGCCTATGAGAACACTCCCTTGCTGCTGAATTCTGTTAGGGAACAGAACACCAAACTCCAGTGTACCTTGCAAGTATCTCATAATTCTCTTAGCAGCAATCAAGTGTGGTTTCCTCGGATCATCCATAAACCTGCTAATCATGCCCACTCCATAGCATATATCAGGTCTACTGTTGCAGATATATCTCAGAGAACCAACTATCTACTTAAACAAAGTGCCATCTACTGTCTCTTCTTCACAGCTCTTTTCTAACTTCACATTAACCTCCACAGGTGTTGCTGCAGAATTGCAACCATTCATGTTGAATCTCTTCAAAACTTCACTCACATACTTTCTTTGGTGCAGCACTATCCCTGCTGTTGTTGCAGCAAACTCCATACCAAGGAAGTAAGTCAACCTTCCTAAGTCTGTCATCTCAAACTCAGTCCTCATTACCACTTTGAACTCTTCAATTTCTTTGAAACTGCTACCAGTCACTAGTAGATCATCAACATAGAGACACAACAACAATAGTTCTGACCTGTTCTTCTTAAATCGTACATAGACATCATGTTCAACTGAGCACTTGCTGAATCCAAATTGAAGTAAGAATGAATCAATTCTTTTGTTCCAAGCCCGAGGGGCTTGTTTTAGGCCATAAAGTGCCTTCTTCAATCTGTATACCATTTCTTCCTTCCCCTTTATCTCAAATCCTGGTGGTTGAGAAACATATACCTCTTCTTCAAGAGGTCCATTTAGGAATGCAGATTTGACATCAAGTTGAGATAGTGTCCAACCTCTTGCACTTGCTAGAGCAACAACCAACCGAATTGTCTCTATCCTTGCCACAGGTGCAAACACTTCTGAGTAATCTACTCCTTCCCTTTGCAGAAAACCCTTTGCAACCAACCTTGCTTTGTGCTTAGCAATTGACCCATCAGGATGCAGCTTCAACTTGTAAACCCACTTCACAGCAATTTGGTGCTTGTTTGTAGGTAGACTTGACAATTCCCATGTCTGATTCCTCTCAATGGCTTTCAATTCTTCAATCATAGCATTTTTCCAGACCTGCTCCTTCATAGCTTCCTCAAGATTCAGTGGTTCAGAGTCAGCAAACATAGCAAAATGCACCAGATCACCATCATGAGCTATTGTATTATCAGAGAACAGCTCATAATCAGCTAATCTAGGTGGCATCTGTCTATGCTTGTGTGGCCTAACTTGAACTGTCTGAACACCCGTCTGAGTTCCCAGTATGCCAACACCTGTCTGAGTTCCCAGTATGCCATTGTCACCTTCTTGTTGAACTTGCTCCTCATCTAACAATGATGAGGATACTTGTGTCAGACTGTTGCTGCTACTGCTACTGCACTTCTGATTCCAATCCCAAGATTCAGTTTCAGCCACTATCACATCTCTGCTAATCACAATTTTCTCTTTAATAGGGTCATATAGCCTGTATGCACCAGTCGGATGATACCCCACCAAAATCATGGACTCACTCTTGTCCTTCAATTTCCTCCTTTTCTGATCAGGGACATGTTTGAAGCATAGTGCTCCAAATGTCTTCAAATGGCTCACAGACGGTTTCCTCCCAGTCCATATCTCCTCTGGCACTGCTTCCTTTAATCTCTTTGTGGGGCATTTATTCAGTATATACACTGTTGTAGAAACAGCTTCACCCCAAAAGGGATGTGGTAAAGCTTTCTCTTTCAGCATACTTCTTGCCATATCAAGCACTGTTCTATTCCTTCTTTCTGCCAAACCATTGTGTTGAGGAGTATAAGGGGCTGTAATCTCATGTTGAATGCCATTCTCTACACAAAAATGCTCAAAATTGCTTGAGGTATACTCCCCTCCCCCATCAGTTCTCAAAATCTTGATGGACTTCTCACTTTGTTTCTCAACTAGCTTCTTAAAGTTTTTAAAGATTTCAAGTGCTGCATTCTTTGTATTAATCAGGTATAACCACATCATTCTACTAAATTCATCAACAAATGAAATGAAATACCGATTACCTCCCAGTGAAGGTACCTCAAATGGTCCACAAATGTCAGAATGCACAACTGCTAACACACTTGTTGCTCTCATTGGCAGATGTGATTTGAAAGAATTTCGGGGTTGCTTTCCTGCCATACACACTTCACATATCTTCTCTGGTACAGCAATCATGGGAAGGCCAGCAACCATTTGTTTGGAAGAGAGATCATTTAAACTTCGAAAATTCAGATGTCCAAACCTTGAGTGCCAAAGCCAACAATCCTCAACATGTGCAGCTGCTTTCAAACACTGAATCTCAGCAGCTTGCATATTGAACTGAAAGGTCCTATTTTTCGAGATAGGAACCTTTAAGATCAATCGTTGAGTGGAGTCAAACATCTCCATTTGATCATCCTTCATCACCACAGTAAAGCCCTTCTCAATCAGTTGGCCAATACTCAAAAGATTGCTTCTCATACCTGGTACATACAGGACATCTGAAATCAAGACTGATTTCCCATTTTTCCTTTTGATCACAATGTTGCCAATACCTTCAGCATTCAATGTTCTGTCATCTGCAAATCGAACCTTGCTCTTTCTTGATGTGTCTAGATCAGCCAACCATTCCTTGTGACTAGTCATATGGTTTGAGCAACCCGTATCAAGATACCAAAACTCAGATTGAAAGGATTCCTCACTTGTAGTCACCATCAGTAGAACTGGATCAACATCAGAATCCTCTTCTTGAGCAGCACAGGCTTCCTCATTAGTTACTTTCTTCGATTTGCCTTTGCCATGCCAACATTCATCTGCAAAGTGACCAAACTTTTCACAATTGAAACACTGCACCTTGCGTTTATCAAAATTCTTCTTGAATCCTCCTTTGGTTTTGGCAGATCCTCCTCCCCTTTTACTCGAGGATTCAGACCTGTCATCACCCTTCCAAGAACTCTTCACAAATTTCCCCTTTCCTCCTTTCCTCCATTTCTTCTGGTGATCAAACCCTCTCTTATCGGTTTGAGCTTGCAGTGCTTGATCAGAAGTTTTCTCAATCGCCCCTCTCTCATTCATCCTCATCTCCCGAACCTCCAGGGTCCCTTGCAACTCCTCAAGACTCAAGGTTGCAGTGTCTTTAGACTCCTCAATTGCACACACTATGTAATCAAATCGAGGATGCAATGTGCGCAATATCTTCTCAATTATCTTCTGATCAGATAATCTTTCCCCGTACCCTGCCATCATATTGGTGATATTTCTGATTCTTGCAATGAAATCAGCCACCTTCTCTTGATCCTCCATCTGCAATAGCTCATATTCTTGCAATGAAATCAACCACCTTCTCTTGATCCTCCATCTGCAATAGCTCATATTGCCTCTCCAAGACTTGAAGTCTCGCTTTCTTGATCTTTTCACCATCCGTGTAACATTTCTCCAAGATATCCCAGGCCTGCTTTGCTGTTGCAGCCCCAGAAATCTTGTCAAAATTAGCCAAATCGACACACTGATGCAGAGTAAAGATTGCCTTGCAATCTTTCTTCTTGTTCTCCTTGTACACAGCCCTCTGAGCATCGGTGGCACCCTCATTCACTTCTAGGTAGCCATTCTTGATGATTTCCAGCACATCCTGGAATCCAAATAATGCTCGCATCTGCACATTCCACCGATCCCAATTTTTGCCATCAAGCATTGGCATTTGCGCAGGAAAATTGCCATTGGAGCCCATATCCTCACTTCACTCGTGTTTTACCTCACTTCACTCGTGTTTAGGTCCAAGAAAGAATAAGCTCTGGATACCAATTGTTAGAACACACACACACCCAGCACAGACGGGTTAACAGTACACAGAATACACGCTCAACACATAGACGAGTGTATAAGTGCACAGACGGGTGCAATCGGGTGCAGTCGGGTGGAACAATATGCAGACGGGTAACGATTACTAAGTGTAGACGGGTGAACAGTGCATAAACGGGTATCAGAGAAAGTTGATTACTGAATAATACTTCACTTACTTTATTCCTTTGCACTTACCTCTATTTATACACGCATAGTTACAAGTCACTTGTAACTAACTAACTAACTTTCCTAATTAACTCTTCTAACTAACTAACCACTTATTTGAATTACAAGATAATAAAAATCACCAACCAAAAAGGCAAAAATAATTACATCAACAGCATAACTCAACATATTGCAGCAACAGGCAGAGATTCGTTAAGCCAAAACTCTAACCAAAACTTGATCAATCACCATAGTAGCAAACACTGAAACAAATATTGCAGCAGCATATGCCCGATCCAAACTATAATCAGCAACCACGCAAAACGGAGTCACAGAACAGGGTGATTACATCAACAATTAATTAACAGCCATCAATACTATGAGTGAAACAAAAGTTCTTCATAAACATTAATAGTAAGTATATATATATATATATATATATATATATATATATATATATATATAATGACAACATCCTATTAGATATTTAAGTATAATTACAAACTAAATGTCACTAAAAATTCGTATAATTAAGCTAAACCATAAGAAAAATTAGTATAATTTTCCCACATAACTTTTAACAAACACTAATAATTACACTTTAACCATATATATTTTAACCACACTCAAATCATGTTGATACCTGTTGCTGAACTCTTTGCAATGAGAAAACCCTATGGTGTGTGCACCAACAATGGCCACCATTTCTTGCAGGGAAAACCCTTTTGAGTCGAAGAGGGATATAATCTCAGACAATGTCATGGTTGGCTTTGGGTACATCCCTTCTGAATTGGCCGCGTTGGATTCAAAGCCGTCTTTCCTGCCTAGCCGGACCTGGTAGAAGGGCCCACCGACCACAACAACAAGGTCACGCGCCGCCTGGGTGAGGATGTCAGCGCAGGAGACCACCCCGGGGCATTCTAGCTCCAGGGTGGTCTTCGCACGCGTGATGACATCGAAGCCATCGCTCGAAAGGGAGAGGTTGATATCGGCATCGCGCTCGGTCTTGTTGAAGGCGTTGGATATGATGAGGATGGAGGCGTCGCATCCACCGACCATGCAGTCGTGGAAGAAGAGGCGGAGGGTGGCGGCGGCTGTCGTGGGCGTAGACATCTGCTTCTCGGTCACGGTCTTTTGGATTATTTCTGAGAATTTGGGGCATGTTTTTTGGTAGTAGTTTGTAGTGAGTTTAGATTGTAACAAGGGAAGAAAGGTTAGGCATAGGAGGAGGAACAATTGAGGGTTATAATAAGTCATAGTTATTATTATGTAATGTTGAAGAGGACAATGAAATGAAGATAGTGATTATATTAAATATTTGAAGAAAAAAAGTTTGATTATGCAGAACCTAAATTAATTTCAATCTTATGAAGATGGATGGTGGTGTTGTGGTAAGCCTAGCTACTAATTCCTGAACTGGTTGATGAAATGTGGGATATTTGGATGTGTGTCAAGGACTGGAGGCCATAGAGGATAGAATTGGGAGTAAATGGTGGTAGGCCATTGTGGAAGAGAGAATTCACAGGGAGCTGAAGGTTATTTTTAGAGAGAGTTGTATGATCCTGCTTAATTTCTTCTGCATGCCTTCGGTTGTAGACAAGCGTGCATGTTAGATTTTGAGGTGAAAATTGAATTGCTAATGCACCCTTCATTTGTGATTTTGTCATTCCTATATATAATGCAGAAGCACATGCGTAATTGATTACAAATTTTAATTTATAATTACCATCAACACTGGCTATGTACATGCCCAGTAAAAAAAGATAAAAGAAGAGAATAAAGACGCTATATAACATATACTATTCCGGTCTCTATTATACGCAAAACTTAAATGGAACACACATATTAAGGAAGTTGGTTAATCTCATTTAATGTTGTTAAAAAATTAAGGATATTACCTAAAGTAACATTCATAGAAAACTTCAATTTTTATTAAATGCATCCCACATCGAGTTATTGAAAAACAAAATTGGTATTAAATGAAGGGTATTTTAGGAACAATGTCATTAAATAGAATGGAAGGGTATTTTAGGAACAATGTCATTAAATAGAATGGAAGTAGTTGAAATTTACTTATATATTAGACTAAAAATTTTGGGACTTTTTTGCTTATAATAAGAACCGGAGGGAGTATGCAACATAAGAAGAGTGTTATACTTTTTCCCTCGGCTCATATTGCAATTACATGATTTGATATTACGATGAAGAAACAATTGTTATGTTTGATAATTACCCCCCGCCCACCCACACACACGCACACATACAGTATTCATTAATCGATCCAAACCAATTCAAACTGAACAGAAAAATTGAAAATCGAACAAACCTAAAATCGAACAAATCGCAAAAATCGCTTTTTTCATTGGATTGGATCGATCGGATTTCGGATCCCCTGATGAAAACCGATTCAATCCAATTCAAACCGACCTACTATATACATTTTCTATTATTTTTGAAATTATAATACTACTCATACTTAAGCATTATTTTTCATTATTTTATCAACGAACACTCTCATTTTCTTTAATATTTTTGTTGCAATTGTTAAATGCTAGATATATTGAAAATTTGTATAGTTATTCATGTACCTATGATTCAATAGTTACTCATGTTCTAGAAGATTTCATGCATATACTTAAAAACTAGAACTACATTAATTCTAATATGTACAAATTTAACGTTGGTCTTCAACGTAATATAACTATGTAACGATGTATCGGTAAAACACTACTAGAAAATGTGTTTTTAGCTACCGAAATTAGCTACTGAAAGTTTTCCGTAGCCCATGGTGACCGTATTAGCTACCATATTTTAGTTTTTAAAAACTAATAAATTTTGGCATTAGGCTACGGGATTAGCTACCGAAATTTGGGGTCGCAAATATTCGGTAGCTAATACGGTAGCCAAAGCTATAATTTTTAAGGTCAAACTTGTTAACTTTTTAGCTACCGAATCCTAGTTCAACGTAGCGACCGAAAATGTGTTGGTAGCTAATAATTTAGTGATCGAAATTCGGTCGCTAAACTAAATCCCTAAATCTTCAGCTTCCCTCCATTTTCTTCTCACTCGCTGCACTCTGCCTCTCACTCTCACTCTTTCTCGCACTCTGCCTCTCACTCTCCCTCTCTCTCTCCATCGCCGCCCCTCGCCTCGTTTCCTCGTCCGTCCATGCACAGGTACGCTCATCTCTCGCTCTCCTTTTTTCATCCTCAACCAAAGAACGGTTCTGCCTTTTATCGGTGTGAAAGTGCCCTTTATCGGATGGATTGTGAGGCTTGGTTAAAGGGATGTAATGCTTGCAAATACACTGAACTTTCTCTTTAAACTGAGATGAATGAAAATTGGTATTTTATTATTCTTGTGTTTTGGAATCAAAGTTCAATTAGAACATGATTTATTTTTGTGTCAATTGTTTTTGTTCTCTCTATTCTCTACAATCAAAGGGATGTGACGGCGGTGAAGTTAAGCGGGTGCTTTGGTGGCTTCAATGCTACAAGGGGATTTGATGGGGTTGGGGAAGGCATTGTCCTCCGATAAGATTGTGGAGCCACGGCATGCCCCGTTGATACCTGGGATGGAGGCTGTCAAGAGGATAGCTCTTGAGGCTGGGGCTTTTGGGATATCAAGTAGGGAAATATATGGTAGAGGCTTTTCTCAAGGACGGCAATTTGAACGCTTCTGCAAAAGTCAAGCAGCTTGATCGCCTAGGTGCTAGACTTTTAAGTAGGTGAGGCTTTGATTTTTTACATTACGTGACAGAAGTCCTCGTTGCAGGTATTGTCCATTTGTGTGACTCCGGGATCTTTGATCATGGCATGATGAACTCATGAGTATTATGTGTATTTAGTATACCTGTTGAATATTTTTCTTCTAATTAATTTCATCGTATTTTATGTTTTGTACTCTTTTCATGCAGCCTTCTGCAATAGAAAATGGTCCCTATGACTATACCAGAAGTGGAAATCCTACTCGAGATGCTTTAGAAAGGTTCGATATGACCTGTTGGTTTGTTTTCTTTTATTGCAACTATAGATGTTACATATTATGTTTCTTTGTACATCCTTTTTGACTTTGCATTTTTTGTGTTCTCAGTTTATTGGCAAAACTTGATAAAGCGGATAGAGCCCTATGCTTCACCAGTGGATAAAATCTGATCTTTTTTAATTTAGTGATAGGACTGGTGCTGAAGTTAAAGAGAAAATAGAAAGAAATATGCAGATTTTATTGAATAACCCTTCCTAACTCTTGATCAATGGCAGTGTCAAGAAAGAACAAGAAAGATTTACAACTTCAGGATTTTTAGAGCCTGACCTCTCCCTCCAATTTCCTAACAAAATAACTGATATCCCCCCTCTCTCTCTCCTCCCTTTATACCTTCTCTCTGCCCTACTGTTAGGAGTCTAACTAACTTCAACTACTTAACCAATCAGGTCTATTAACAGTAGTTTCAATCAGCCCACCAGGGGTTGGCCTAGTTAGCTCCTTGACCCATCTTTCTGCTTTCTAATATAAACTTTCCTGATTGGGGCCTGCTACTAACAGCTAGTTATGTAAATTTAGATTAAATTTGTCCCTAAGTACTTATAAGGTCTCGGATTAGTTTATCAAATATTTGTGATTATATTATAATTTCATGATAAAAAAAAAATTAAGCACACTAGAGAAGCAGCGGAGTACCAGACTAAGAAACTTACTCAATTTTAAGCTTTGGAGCCTTTGCTCTACAGTCACTCACACTATCTTTATGACCCAGTGTAGCAATTTTTTTTTCTTACTGCGGCGCTTCAATTAATTTGGTCTCATTATTCTGGCTATTTTTCATTGATTGTTGTTTTTGTTGTTCATGATAGTTTCTTGTTATTTACTCCCGATATTGTACATACAGGTGAGGAAATTGTTGGTGGAGATGATCTGTATGGTGGCTCAGATAGGTTGCTATCCCAAGTAATTCCAAAGACTGGAGTTGTGGTGAAGTTAGTACGATTCCTCAGTTGTGGCTATTTATTTCCTCTATAATGAGTAATTAATTATAGAAACAAACCAGCCAAGTTTGTTGGTTCCATGAAGCACAAGTCCATTAGCGATCATACTTATTCTTGCATGTGCAGACGGGTAAATACAAGTGATCTAAATGAAGTTGCATCTGCTATTGGACCCCGGACTAAGCTTGTATGGCTTGAGAGTCCAACCAATCCTCGGCTACAAATATCTGATATTCGGGTAAGGTGTCATATTTTGTAGTTCTGAAGTGTTGATGTTGACTACGTCTTTCTGTGCTTGTTGTTGTCCTTCTTTTCCTCCTTCAGCATTACTCCTAAGAAACTGAGAGGAAGTTTCTGTCATTGGTATCTGAATTTGAAATGTCAGGTTCAAGGAAATGGTTGTCTTAGTATTCAGGAAGTGGTGTAAACTTTACATCTTTCAATAATACAACATCCCATCCTACTCCCTCCCCCTCCCATTTAGAAAATAATGTGAAAAGAAAATGATATATTATTACTTCTGGAAACAGGATGCTTTCACCTTGATGTTTGAAGCGTTACGGCTATAGATATTCACACCATTGAACATCTAGACACTGACTTGAATTTCTATCTAGTTATATATCTAATCATGACTCCCATAACTTAGTGAAATACCATCATTTGTTCTATCCTTCATATCTCACTCCTCACTTCACTCTTATTTCATAATAATCAACATTATATTTGCCAACACCAACCATACATTACTAAATTTTAATATCATTAATTATTAATAAATGCAGTGCTTTATAGACTGATATTCATTTTAATTGCTTATGGTAATGAGATAAAGCATTTCATGTGCTCTGTTAGCACCCTTATGATTTCCTAGGCCTAGCTCAGAATCAATTATTAAACTAAAATACTCCACTGTGCTCCTTTTGCTCTCAACATTAATATACCTTGTTCTATGTCTGGATAAGTCCATGTTCTTGAAAATTGATTATGATATTCTCTTCAACCCTCAAGTTTAAAAAATTTGTATGAGTAGTGAATTTGGTTTCCTTATTTTAAGTGATTTCCGTGGCTGAAGCTCCCTAGAAATCTAGCATGGATTTTTTTATTTGTGGCCAGTGAGTGTGTATATGGTTAAAACAATTTGGTCGACAAATTTGCATCACTTGATCTAATACTGAATTCTGACATGTAATATATGATTACCAGGCAATTGTCGATTTCAAAAATTGGATCTCTGTAGACTTCCCCGTGGCACTATAAGTGCTGGCTTGTCACATGTCTTTGATCAACAAAGCAGCTGAGAGGTTATCACCAATCTCAATGCTGAGCTGGCAGCGAAGGACAACGGGATATTATATTTGTTACATCTAGTTACTACCATCATTGTACTACATGTGTTGTTTCTATTTGGATATTAGATATTGTATTAGATGTTTATATATATGGTGGATATATATTGTTGTTTGAGTTGAGTATAATTTTATGCAATTTATCTCTGTTTTGTATGATTAAGCAGGGTGGTAATTTTGGTAAAAGTTTGGTATTTTTGCATAAAAAAATGTATATTTAGCTACCGAATAGGATTCGGTAGCTAAATAAAATATATAGTTAGCTACCGAATATTATTCGTCGTCAATTCGGTCGCTAAACTGGTAACAGACACCATTTACGGGACCATTTCAGTGACCATAATATTTACATTTAGCTACCAAAATATTTCGTAGTTATTGGCGACCGGAGTGAAATTCGGTTGCTAAAGCGATTAGCTACCAGCACTTTAGTTACCAACTCCATTCAATAGCTAAACAATTTAGCTACCGAATTTTAGATAATAGCTACCGGAAAATTCAGTAGCTAAACAACATTTTTCTTGTAGTGAAAACTAAATTATTCAATCTAATCCAAACCGAATTTGATTGGATTGAATTGAATTTTTTAAGGAACCAAACCGTCAAATCCAAATCACAAGTTGTTTCCATCTTTGGATCGGATGGTTTTTTGGCTCAAAGCCGATCCAATCCAATCTACTAACACCCAATATATATATATATATATATATATATATATATATATATATAGAGAGAGAGAGAGAGAGAGAGAGAGAGAGAGAGAATGAGCAACTCAAGTGAGATGAGTATTGTGTTATTCTAAGAGATGAGAGGAGTAAATCTGGACCTTTCGATCACACATGAATGGTCAAGATTAGAACATATAATCATGCGACTTTTTTAAGTGATCACATGACCACCAACTAACGTCTAATCCTGACCATCCATGTACGGTTTATTGGCTCAAATTTGTTGCTTTCACTCTCACAATAACACACTCCTCTTTACTTTTGGTACTTTATTTTCAAGCACTTTTAAATTCCTACCAAGACATTTTAATTTTTTATTGAAAACTATTTTTCGGACAAACAATTTACAAGGGATTTCCATAGAATCCCACAATCACTTAAAATATATTTGTTGATCGACCATCGAAACTTATAGATATGAAATACCACCATCAATAAATTAGCACGACCAGTGGGACAAGTTCAGAGTAACTTGTGGTGCCATACTCACTGACAAGTTCAATGATGTATCGTCCATGCAATTAAGAAATGGTAGTAGTTCTATGTCAGGGAACTTTGACTCCGATGCTAATTTTGAAACCTCGTTGGACGCAACCAATCGATCGAGCCAAAAATGCCTGAGTTAACTATACGCATATGGTTATCTATTTCAATGTAATTTCAAGAGACATTACATCATGAGAGAGATAAAGAGAGAGCTAGGATTTAGGTTTCAAGGGAGGTTTTGGGATTGAGAAGAATGAAGTGAGAGTGAACTGAGAGGAAGAAACAAAAAGGGGGGAGAAAGGGGGCTCAAACATCTACTTAGGGATTTAAGATTTAGTGATCGAACGATTTGGTCGCTAAATCGGTTGTGAACTACTTATTTTTAACGTCGGCCACTAGTTTGGTCGTTAAATGCCTCAACCTAAATTCAATATTCGCAATTTAGTGATCGACTAATTAAAAATCGGTTGCTAAACATGAGACGCTATCTTCGACGCTACGATCTTAATTTGAATGCGATTACTGAATCGATCGCTAAAAGCCTGTGATTTAGTGACCAATTAATAATTCTTTACTAAATGCTGCGTAATAATGAATTAAATGCTCCTTTATTAGCGACTTATTTAACACCTTTTAGAGACCAAAATTAGTGGTCCGCCGCAAGAGTTCAAATATGTTGACTTTTTATTTTTATATTCGTTGTTTAGCAACGCGATTATTTTGCCACCGTCTGTATCAGATCGGTCACTATATATTGGCCGCTAACTCATACTCCCTTCGTCCTATTATATATGTTATATTTGATTAAATCACCCCGTTTAAGAAAAAGCAATAAATAAAAGAAAGAGAGAGATAATTTTACTAAATTAACCTTATTAATCATTGGTGTATTAACTATTATTATAAATACAAAATGGAGTATTTATTGGTACAATTAATAGAAAGTATTTAATATTACATTGAAAATAGATAATGACATATATTTTGGGATAAATTTTTTATTATAAATGTGACATATTTAATGAAACGGAAGAAGTATAAACAAACATTTTTTTCGTTAGTGAGCCCATGGATCATAAAGACAGTCGCTATCGTCCATTTTAAATAAGACTTTTCTTGTATTGATTAACCTACACCAAATCCATGTGATAAATGCAGGATGAGAGAAAGGAATTAAATTAAAGGTGAGGGAAAGAAATTTGCCTTAAATTAAAAGTGGAGCCCTACAGTGTTCTGATGCATGACAATCATGTATATATCTTATATATTAAGATTTTAATATGGGAATTTCTGGGGGGTCTTCTGACATTTTCCACGTTACGTACGACGTCCATTTGGATATCCTTTCAATTATTGCATCAATAACAAAGATTCTTATATGTTATTGGAGGAAGAAAAAATTCTTATTATTTTTTTATCGGTGAGTATTTCTTTTATCAGTAAATTCTTATTACATATATTTAATATTTAACATTTGATTTCCATAACTCAAATGGTGAATTACTGAACGATAGGATCTGTCCTGAGATTTTGGATGATCTGTGTAAATTGAAAAGTTAGTGTTCTTATAATTATTTGAATACAGTCCTTCTTGTACTTTTTGTTGCAAAATCATTAATAAACCGTTTATAATCAAAGTTTTTTAAAAAATTATTTTCGATAGAAATTAAAGCATGATTATTTAATCTATTTTGTGATATAGTAGATCTCAAATAAGATTTTAACAATTTCAATTTAGAAAAATTTCTCTCAGTAGATGCAACAGTAATAAGAATAATTAATATTATTCTATAAGGTATATATGCAATAGGAAAACAATTAAATGTTTTTTAAGAACTCAATATCATAAAGCTTGATTTTGATTCAATTATTAAAACATCTCTAATGACTTTTAGTTCTTCAAATAGAATTTCATCATTAAGATCATAAGAATTATCATATTTTAGATAAGTTTCAAGATGTTTGCAACATAATATTAAGTTCTTATCAGAAAATGACCTAAGCTTTTCAATACTAAAAAAATCCAAAAATTTCCTCATATATGTTATACTGTTCAAATCTTCTATTAAGTGAGTCAATTGTTTTATCTACTATACAATTTTTTTTCCTACTGTAGGAGCATTTATTTCTTGCAATAGTAGTAATGCGATCACCTATAAAATTCTTCACAATTCGCATAATATCCCGTCACAACCTGACTTTTTCTCTCTCCCTCTCACCCTTTTCCCCACATCCATTGGTTGATTTAATTTGGTGAGGTTTTGGCATTGTAAATGCATCTATCATCTTCCTCGTTGTATAAATGGTAAGAGTGAGGGAAAATATACCTACCAGTCGGTAGTAAACAAGCCCCACTTTTAAAAATATGAAAGTTTATATTCTGACAAATAATAATTATCGAAATATGGCTTCCAAATCGTGACCATACCTAAAGAATTTATTTTATAGTAATACTATATGTTTGATATCATATAGTCAAAAACAAAAAATTTAGTGATAAAAAGTTTAAAAAGAATGACTCGCTTATTTCAAATTGTTGGTTTAGCATTTGTTGAATCTTTCAAGTATGGATAGGATTATGCTAAAAGTGCAAATTATTAACTATGTTAATTAGGGCTTTAAGGATCAAGTTGATACAAATGTCTTTAATTGAACATCACCTTATTAAAATAGAATTGTATATTTTATCATTTAATTTATCTATATCTCCTGAGTCCTGATCACTTTTAGGAAGAGAATTCATGAACTCCTGCGTTAGTCATGACTTAAATTGCTCATCAAAGTTTTAGTGCATGATTGGATTCACTTTTATGAGAGATAAAATTGATTTCGGAGACATAAAGTGCATATTTGAAACAAAGGTAGAGAATTGCTTCTCATAAAAAATCTCCGTGAGAATGATATAATTGTAATTAAAATTGGTGCGAAAGCAGAAGTAGCTGGGAGCTGCTTTCACGTCACGTCTAATATGGGCGTGATAACAAACACCTTAAAATTGATTTTGACATGTTTGAGGTTTCTCGAGTAGAATCGATTTTGCCTTTAGAATGAATTCTAACTTGAGGCTAGGATTTGGAGCTTTTGCCCCCAAATGTGATTTTTAGCCTCAAATTTATTATTCAACTCACTTTTACTTGAATGTATCGATTCAAATATAAATCACTTTACTGCAAACTAAATTCTATTGAAATTAATTCTATAAAATCAATTTCATCCAAAATCATGTTTATCAAACGCTCATCCAAACACATATTAAGGCGATCCTGATCAGTCATTTTCAAATCCAAAAATGAGAGTGGGGATTTTGACTAGTGTTCTTAAAAATAAAATAAGTTCATAATTGTTTTAAACTTCACTTTTAAAATGAAAATGTATCATATAATGAATGGTGAGATCATGCAAATTGACTCTATCAATTTTTTTTTTCAAATTTAGATGATCCATTCCCTAGATGGATCTTATATGTTTAGGGGATGTACTACCACGTGGGTCACTTCATGTATCAATATTTTGCTAGAGTAGGGCAACAACTCTACAATGCCTCAAGCGTGTTAGATTGGGCCATTACTCAACCCAATTGACTTAGTCGATCCAGTGGGTTGTTGGACCCAAGATGTGGCCCCAAACAAAAAGTAATTAACAAAAATCTTTACATGAATTTTAGAGGGTATTTGGATAAGATTATATCTTACCAAAACAACTATTTTTCTTGGTGAAATTTTAGTAGAAGCTAATATGTTTGGATAAACTGATTAAATTGCAAAATAGCTATTTTTAGGAGAAAAAAAGTTGTCTTTAGATAAGCTAGAAGTTTGAAGCTTATTTAAAAAACTGTAAGATTATTTTGAAACCAATAACATTTTTTCCATTTTCATCACTGCAAAATTAACTATCAAACAAATGTTATTAAATTATACAAATAACTTCATACCTTTTTTGTAATTTATTATATAAAAATGATTTTTTTACACAATCCAAATAAAATAAATTATCTTAAATTCATTTTTCAGTAAAGACATCCAAAACATTAAACTGATTTTATTATAATAGATTATGAATATAATTGATTATTAAAATAATTAATTTTTTTACAGTTAATCCAAACACATACTTAATGGGGTTGGCTTAGTGCATGCTTCACTTAATTATGATATTTACATGATTTTTGTAAAATCATTTGTTAATTAGTGTACTTAAATAATAGATAATATGTAATCTTATTATAAATATCTTCCAAAAAAAATACCTTTAAATGAGGAAAACCTCCTACTATTCTAAACTTTTTAGCATGAAAATAGTAATACACTCACAAGTTATGAGTAACAAATAACATATAATTGTTTGTGAAAAGTGTAGAAAATCATTCTAAACTTTTGACCTTTTCCAAATCACCTCTACTTTAAATTCGTCCTTATTGATCCAAAATGTTAAGTAATTTTGCAAGAGACCTTTCCTTAAGGTGACGTTAAATCACTAATGATGAACTAATCCCAACCATCCATTTTGTATTGAATCTAGACTCTTAATTAATATATTATTAAATAAACTTCTTTTATCCGTTTTTTAAACATTCTAAATGGAAAAATTAAAAATAATAAAACATTTGAATCAAACTACGTGCAAAGCATGTAGTCATCTTCTTCTTAAACATATAAGCCTTTGAAAAATCACAACACGTGCCAGTGATAAATTTTAACCAATGTCCAATTCACTTGTTAAATTTTCCATTGTTTTTTTAAAATTAGCTGTCCTAACTAATTCGAGTCGAGTCAGTTGTATCTATATAATGTGGCATAGCTTTCCTAACATATTTTTTTATCATTCATAAAACTCGAACTCGAAATATTATTTAAGGGGAACCAAACTCCAACCAATTGGATCAACAGGTATTGATAGTTATACCCAAGTTTTAAAATAGGATAGACTCTCTTTCAACTTTTCAACATCAAAGCAAATAAAAGAAATTTTTATACGCAATAATTTTTCGTTTATTATGCTATATTCTTTGCACTATTATATTTATTTATTATTTATTATACTATAAAAAATAAGTAAATCCAAGACATTTACTTTGATAAATATAAATTTATATAAAATTAATATAATAAATTCATCAAATACCTGATAGGACAGCTTTACATAGCATAAATAAAAATTCAAATTTTTCCAAAAATAATTGAAATTCAAATTATTCAGCTTAAAAATCTAATTTTATATGAGCAATTGAGTAACACGTCCTCATTTTTCCCCACTGGGTGGTTTGGGAAGAAAAAATTTCTATTCCAAAAAATGGTATCTCAAAGGACAGAGATAATCATTAGGCTTAATTATATTTTTGATTTCTCAAGTATTATTATGATTGTGCAATTTTGATCTTTCGGATTTTAATTGTACCAATTGGGTCCTCCAAATATCAAGATTATGCAATTTTGGTCCCCCAAGTTTCAATTGCACCAATTGGGTCCCCCACGTATCATGATTGTGCAATTTTGGTCCGTCAAGTATCACGATTGTGCATTTTTGGTCCTCAAAGTATCAAGATTGTGCAACTTTTAACATCAATAGCTTACGAAGCACATGTGCGACTGATTTGGCACTTAATGAGACTAGTTTGACAGCTTACGTGTCATTCTTATGTGACACTTAATGATGTTCATTTGACCATTAAATTGTGTGAGATGTCAATGACGTCTTATAAGAATGTCCCGTAAACTGTCAAGTTGACTTCATTAAGTGTCAAATCAGTTCCAAGTGTCCTACGTAGCCTACTGACTTTAAAAATTGTATTATTATGATACTTGAGGGATCAAAATTGAACAATGGTGATATCTAGGAGACCCAATTGACATAATTGAAAACTGGAGGACCAAAATTACACAATCGTGATACTTGAGGATCCAATTGACATAATTAAAATCTGGATAACTAAAATTACACAATTATTATATCAGGGAATCAAAAATGTAATTAAGCCTAATCATTATGCGGTGTCATTTTGTTTTTTGAAATGACAAAATTGGTAGGAAACTAAAAATATGGCCACAAAATGTAAAAAAAAATAAAATCTTCATCCGTGGTTCCGTACGATAGTGGGGCAAAGGAACTTTCATTCCAATCAATAATTCATTGATTTCAGACATGGACACATTTCATCAACGATTAGTCAAAATCTATTGACTGGCGCTAAAGAAAACACACACATGTTTGAATCATCATAGACCACTTTAACTGTTGTTCCGTCCTTTTCGTTTTCTTTCGTATCATTTATATTTCTTTCTATTGATTGGCACATACCTTAATTTTGACCCATGAACTTCCTTGATGTTTGAACCATTCTGCTCTCTTTCATCTTCATTCTATATTTTTCTGTCCCTGGCAAAAAAATTATATATTCTTCTTTTTGTTGTTCAATTAAGCACTTCTTATAAAACGTACTCCTCTATTATAGTTTATAAGCAAAGTCAATCATTTTTATATTTATTAAGATCATTATTCATTCATATTTAATTTTTGTGATCTCACTTAAAAGTTTCATCAAAATGCCTAAATTACCCCCTAGGAAAAAAAACGTGGGAAGTGATGAAGTGATAGAGCTGCTCTTAATAAATGAAGATGTTTGTTGGAAATGGGTTAGGTGAGTGGGAAGTGATAGTACTGCTCTTTGTGACACCCTCAAAACCCAGTGCCACTTTCGTAACTCAACACACTTAATGAAACGATAAATAAAATTTCGCTGGTTTTACTTTCGGAAAATAAATCCTTTGTATAAGCAGATTCTGAAAAATCGTGACAAATTTTTTTTCTTATTAATACATATAAGCACCACTCCAGATAAAACAGAACTACTCATATGCAATAATAACAAGGTATATATATACATATATAATGGACAACAAGTCCCTTTACAACAGAACGAAAAAGTGTTAAACTTCTAAAAGTTATAAACTAGGCAGCGACAGTCTGGAACCATATCTCTAAAATCTATGGCCATCAGTAGCCGTTAACAGACTACCTAAAAACCGCTGCCTCAAAAATAAGGTCTACACCCTAAGCTGGTCCGACTAATGGAAGCCATTGGACAATCCCCCGGAGGGAGGTCCAATGCTGGAACCAGGGGAAGAACTCTGGGAACCTACGTTCCCGTTCCCCTGTGGATGGGGATCGGAAGCATCCGAAAGATGATCCTCCGGGTTCTCCTGAGGATCCTCCTCAGGGTCTTCCTCCTCCTCCTCTTCTTCCCCCACATCCTCCACGACGTGCTCGCCCGCTACCAAGACAAAAGGCGGGGGAGGCGTCTGGGGTAGCTGTTGCTGCGGGGACTGTGCAGCGGGGGCGACCGATTCGATCACACCCTGCTCCATAAGGGCCTGCAACATCAACCCGATGGGAGGGAGAGGCACCTGGATGGTCTCCACTGTCCTAGTACTCTTCCGCGGTCCCGTCTCAGTCGTCCCGCTTACGGTGCACACCGGTCCAGTGTACGCCGCACTTTCCA
The DNA here is from genome assembly GCA_039655645.1 of Ammopiptanthus mongolicus. NCBI lineage: Eukaryota > Viridiplantae > Streptophyta > Magnoliopsida > Fabales > Fabaceae > Ammopiptanthus > Ammopiptanthus mongolicus. The sequence goes on from CM077343.1 coordinate 85,873,072, forward strand.
CCCCTGGGTGGATAACCCACGCGGCTGGGTCCGTCCTCCGATCAAATGCTAGGCCGCGCATCCCGGAGTGCGCTAGGTGATCCGACGTCGGCTCCATCTGTAAACACGATACAATATATATACAAATGGACAACCCGTCCAAAAACAACAACTATATGCCCAATCCACACAACAGGCTCATATACTGTAACTCACTCAAATCATCATATAACATGTCATATATCATCAAGTACAAATGGCGGTAAATGCACAAGGGCTTCGTACCCCACAATCAACGTTATCTCCTAAACGTATGCATGGCACTTCCATATATCTCAACTAATATTCAAACTAGATTTCTAGATTTCCGGAAATCCCATCACCATTCGCAATGAGCTGATCAGGCTCTAAAGATTTACACCAATATTTGGCCCAAGAACGAGTACTTTGAATCCCATGACACTACGCGATTCTCACATGGGGGCGCAATCAGAAGTACTCCTCAAGAATACGGTCATACTATATTGTCCAACTCAAGGCACAATACGTTCCCAGAACACGTATGACACCATTGTCCATCAAGGCACAATGTCATGACAAATAAGTCATCTCAGGTTCTCCTTGCTTATCAAGGTCCCCCGTTTCACGGCACGTCTGCCCCGCATTAAATGCATGAGAAACCTATCTAGTTTCCGATAATGATCTTTGTCGCATCAATATTTCCTCGTTGTAGCCTCAATGCTAACAACCACCATAATGTCTTAGACTCTTTAAGCCTCAAAACACATTTTCTCAAAAGAGGACATGTAGTCCAAAACAACTCAAATCCCACCATCCCCAACCGATGCACCAGTCAAGGACGCCGGATTCAAGATCATAAAAACATCCTCAAGCTTACAGGACCACAAAGATTGTCCCTAAGCCGACAGGATCACAACTAACACGGATCCTTGATCCACGTGTTCTGCAGAATCCTAGAACCCCGACGTCTCGGTTTCTAGTTTCTAAGCTTTTAGCTTTAAAACCACTTTCCTTGAAAACTCGAAAACCAAAAACCCAAATCTCCGATACTTACACAAAGTTATCGGGATCGGTTTTCCATAAAACAAAACTTGGTCCAGAGACCATTTCTTTTTTCTTTCGTTGTTTTTCGGTAAAATACGAACTTAAAACAAAACTTGCACAAACTCATTTTTCTTGAATAAACTCAGTATGACTTTGGAAACCACATTTCTCAAAAGGGTTAACTTATCAAATTAAGACATATTGAAGGTTTCTAATGTCCTATTTGCTTTTAAACTTCACTTCTTCTTATCAAAACACATTTCAGACTTTTAAAGCTTTTAAGTTACACGATGTCGGATCCTAATCAAAATTAGGTCCTCTAATGCCTAAATCCCACAGCAGGGCACACTATACATCCATATAACCATTCAGCAAGTATAACATGCATTCAACTATATCAGCAGTTACATCAATACATCAGCACATCAATGCATATTCCAATCAACAGCAGTCAATCAAGAAATCAACTAACATCAGATATAAACTATTTAAATACAATACAAACACCGATGCAGCACATAGCTGTCGGAAATGGAATTCCTCAGGTTTATCCCCTTACCTCTTATAGCTTCCAGCTAAACTTTGAACACCCGATCAACTTGTTTATCGCCCCAGCACGCTGCCGATCACTACATACACGTAAAACATATCGGCATTAACTTATAAAACGAAGATTTCTCCTAATGCACCACCCCTAGGGCTTGGCCCTATTACACTAAAAATAGCCAGGGAGCTCCAAAATTTCTCATTTTCTGGATAACACCCTAACTAAGTGTGACAGCCCTAGATATCAGATCAGATCATCAAAAACCAACCAAAGCCCTACCCTACACACATAGGGGGGTTTCGGCCCCTACCTAGAAAATATAGCTAGAGGGATTTCTTGGCTCTAAGCTCTTGGATCATACAAGTATGTCATGAACCTAGGCCATAGAAATTGGTTTGGTACAGATACGATTTTCCTACAATTTTTCATGGATTTTCAAAGATTTTAGGGACAAAACCCTAACATCCTTGATCATGAAAATATGAGGAGAGAAAGGAGAGATTGAGAGAGATAGAGTTGAACTACTACCTCCTATGATGATCCACTCCAAGTTTGATGAAGGTTGCTTCACAAAAACTCAAGCTTTTGGCCTTCAAAAATGGAGATTTGGAGAAGAAAAGAGAAAGAAGAGAAAGTGGGTGTGAGGGAGAAAGAGAGGTGCCGAAGGAGAGGGAGAAAAATGAGAGGATAAGAGTGAAAAGGGTAGATATTTAGGGTTTTATTAGTTTAATAATAGGAAAGGTAAATTGGTAATAAAGTTAACCAAGGGCAATTTGGTCAATTCACATCCCGATATTTGAAATCGTCCCGACACTGATATGACTTCCTCAAATAACTTGATACAATCTTGGCATGAAAAACATCTGATCGTGGGTCTCGAAAAACCCTAAGACAGCTCGAATCGTCTCCTCGATCGATTATCGGCCCGAATATAAAATATTATTTATATTTTGGGCGTCAGGACACATTTTAGGAAAAAGATAGAGGAATATATTCTAAGACTAATGGTTTCGTTCGTTAGTCCAGATTAGGTCGTGATAGTAGAAAACACTATCATCTGAAAAACGTAGATCGGTTTTTGTTTGAGTTTTCGGCCCAAAACTTAACCGAAGGATCCTACGATTTTATGAAACAAGACTATGATTTTAGTTTTCCCAAAATCATTTTCTAAAACACAGATAAAAATACAAACTCATTAATTGAGTTTATCGTCCTTAGAAAGCACAAAAAAATCGGGGTGTTACACTCTTAATAAATGGAGTAAGAATATTTTGGACATATATTATAAAATACATGAATTTTGCTTATATTTTATTTCATTATATATGAGTGGAATTTTGTTTATAAACTATAACGGAGGGAGTATTATGGACAATGTGAAACTAATCACCTAATATTATTTTTTTGGTGCGGAAAGATTAAAAAATTTAATTTACTATTCATTCGCGCAATTATTTTTTCCTGTGAACACCCAATTTTGTCCGGATTAATTTTCTTTTTCCTTTTAATACTAAAAAAAAACCGCAAAAAAAATTTCATTAGATCTTAGCTCAATTCTTAGAAGTTAGGCTCATCATGTTTAAATAAATAAAAAATATATATAAAAAAATTAAAATAGTAAAAAATAAAAATAAAATAAAAATGCGATGAGGATTAAGTTGTTTTAGTAGATAGGGAAAGATAGTGATAGTTATCACATATCCATTATTTCAAACTCTCAAAACAGATTCTGCTTCATATAATTATCATAATCTATTTGAGATAAATGATGATTCTTTTTGATAGCTCATCTAATTTGATAAAGGGAGTTTGTTACTTTTTTTTCCCTATATATTGGACTCTATTCCATCATGAAAAGGGGGGGACCAAAAATTCTGATCCATCACCCTCATTTTGTTTTTGTTCTTTTACCCATTTCTCTCCAAATCCATTCATCTCTTTCAATTTCCAGCAACCCACGTATACCAAAACCACTTTTCATCCTTTTCATTTAGAAACATACCTAGCAGAACTCTCTCTTCTTCCTCACTGCATCACCATCAAGCACCGTCCACAGCCGCGGCAAGCTCTGATCATTACCATATATTCACCACAACCGTGTACCACCATAGCAGAACAGCAACACCGCCATCTCCACGCGCTGCATCACTGTGCCATGCTGCAACACTCTAGTCTTGCGTCCATCGTGTGATCACTGCCCAAGTCCACCGTCGTACACACCGGCAGAAGCACACACAGGTTGCACCGTGAAGAAGAGTTACTACCGCAATCTCAACCCACAAGAGCACCACCACCACCAATCATCTACTCCACTGCATCAGGATTCCCATACTGGCAGCACCATCGAGTTCGAACGCGTTGCCCAGGTCCGCCGCAAGCGCCGCCGTGGTCGAGCCTAGATCACTGCCATGCGTGCTTCCTGTACCTAGCAGCATCACATTGCTTCAGTTCTATTTCTCTGCCTCATCCTCAAGTGTTACAGGTTCAGTAAGATGATGACATTTTATTATTTTCTTCTGTGCTTTGGTTTTATCGGAAGTTCAAAAATAAAAAATCTTTTTAAAAAAAATTAAAAAATCTTTTTAAAAAAAATTAAAAAATATCCAACCAATCAAGCATTTTCTAGAAGAACTTTATGGCTTTGAGTTTCTCATCGCACCAGGGAATACGTAGGAGCGAAATTAATCATTTCGTCAAGCTAAAATTAAATTTTCCTATTTTTGTGTTGTTTATCTTCTCTTTATTCTTTTTTGGGTAAAACAAATATTTTTGAAGTTATTAAATATGCACAATTAACTGGAGGTACCGTTCTTAGAATGGACGATGTAGGGTGCTAATACCTTCCCTACTCGTAACCGATTCCCGAGCTCGATCTCAATCCTTTTAAAAAAGACCAGTTTTCTTAAATTTATGGTTTTTCCAATTTTTTCCCAAATAAAAATTGGTGGCGACTCCTCTTTATCTTTTTCACGGCTCCCGGACGGGACGGTCGCGACATTCCCTAACTTCAAGTTTTTGATTGAGCCCTTCAATTGTTAAGTTTAGTTTACTTATTACTTGACTTACGAGTAAATTTTAAATTTGGTTCTATAAATTATAAGGTTCGTATTAACGTAATCTCTGCTGAAGTAACTGGATTGATTAAGGTTTAACAATTTCACGATCTTTTTAGAATTTCGAAAATGTCAGGAATCAAATTGACATGATCTTACAATTTTAAAGATCAAATTAAAGATTTTCGTACAAGTACTTTTTAATATATAAAATTTATAAATAACTGCTTATCAATTGAATATAAGATTTAATTGGTATATATTATTAATAAAAAGATTTTTTATATTATCAACCAATTATAAATTATCACATCAATTATAATATTTAATTTTTATTCTAATTATTTTAAAAAATACTTATATAATGAATTTTAATTTGTTGACGCTATAAAAAATATTACACTTATATTACATATCAATCAAAAACTCATGATTACAACTGAAACCTAAATTAATGTCCCCACCGACTCCAATGACTTCAGATAAAAGTGGACACACATATTCAAACTCAATTGATTCCATTAACTATTTTAAGTTAAACTTTCACTTTTTATACAAACGTTAATCTTAAGGTGGATTATCACGTTTCTCAATAATTTTGGAATAAAAGTTATCCTATATAATCAAAATGTATCATCTTAATTAAATAAGTCATATTGGTTGGTCAAGTCATATAATTTTTACAATCTGATTGAATCAGCTAAATAGGATAAAATTACCTTTGAGATATCATAAAATTCACCAAACCTTAATTTTGTTGGTTATTTTTAGAGTATCGTCAATCTTTCGTATTACTGTCAAATGCTGGAATTTTTTCTAATGATATTCTTTAGACACAAAAATTCTGAAATTGAAGTTGAACTTAATTTTGTCTGTATATCAGATCCAACCCATTTGTTAGCTTTAATTTCAAATAATAATAATAATCAAATCATTTTTTATATAAAAATCATCAAATTAACTAACAAATATCCCATGCATTGTGGCTGTATTTAAATTTTTAAAAATAAAAAAGATATCAAAATAAAAAATATATATATAAAAAATTTAAAATTGTAAATAATATATAATTAACTCAAATGGAATTTAAAATTATATATTAATTGAAAAAATATTTAACTTTAAAAAATTTACATAATTAATTTGAAAAATTAAAAATAAAAGAAGAAAATTTGAGAAAAACATGTTATAAATGAATGTAAAAAAATATTAGAAATGAAATGAATATTTTTAATGTTTATCGTTATCATAATAGGAAAATAATAATAACAATAATAATAATAATAAGTTTTTTAATTAATTTTAAAAAAGTGATAATGGATCTGTTTGGATTGGCTTTTAAAATAAAGCGCTTCGATTATGTAAAAGTAGAAATAAAAGATATTATTATAAGCAAAAACTATTTTGCATTTGAATGAACTTTTAAAAAGGGGGTTTCTATGAGATTTGTTATAGGGAAATGACCGGTCCAACAATTTTGAGATTCGTCGAACAAATTTCATAAAGCATGATCATTCCTCACTCTCTCTCTCGCTTCTACCACATTTGAAAGTGAAACAGGGAAACACAAGAAGGGGGTTGAATTGTGTTTCTTAACCGATTTTCGAAAACCTTTTTTTTAAAACAAACTTTTAAAGCAGGAAGATGGAAAAACACACCAAAACGATTATAAGTGATTAAGATACTTTGCTTTCAATCCCCAAGTTAGTAATAAATAAAAACTTAACGAGATAGGGATAGAGAGATTCACACAAAGATATATCCTGGTTCACTCTTTCAAAACAAAGAGCTACGTCCAGTCCCTTCCTCCAGAAGGTTTTTCCACTAAAACTCTTAGCACTTAATACAAGCTATTTCCAAGTCTCTCCAAGACTACAACTCTAAGTATTCTGCACCTCTCCAGACAACAAGTATTCTTTTACAGACAAGCATTTTCGGGCTCAACAAATCCTAAGATTTGAGAGGGGTTTTTCTGAGCTTTTTACAAACTCACAACAGTGAGAGTATTACACGATATAGCTCTTGACAATCTGTTTACAACTTTACAATGAAAGAATGAGAAGGTTTACAGATCAAAAACTGAGAGTGAAAGCTTTGAGGCTTTTTGTTTGCACAATGAAATCTCTTGAATATTTTCTTGCTCGTGTATTCTCTATTTTTGTTCTTCAGAGGGTGGTCTTGTTATATCTTTGTCTTGACCTTCTGATTTTAAAATATAGGGAGAACTTTTCCGTTTAGACTCAATCAAATATCCGTTAGGCACAGATCGTTTGCCAATTGTCCTTCGTTGTGTATTTTTCTTTTCAAAATGAGGAGGTAGTAGCAGCTTGAATGGTAGCAGACTGATTTTGTTTTGATGGCCGACAAGTGTTTTGCTTTACGTGATTCTTTGCTCTACGTGGTTTGCTTTGTACGACGTTAGTACCTTCTTTTGTCTTTATGTGTAGAAGATATTTTCCTTTTAACCATTAAAGACTTTTGAATAAGAGAGTGTCACGTCATCTACAAAAAAAAGTTAGTAGACGCACATGCAAATATACAATTGGACGCACAGATAAATATACACTTGAATGCACAGATAATTGGATGCACAAATATTGTAGATGATTGGACGCATAAGCATTGAAGACAATTGGACGTACAAAAGTTATAAACAATAAACAAGTTGGACGATAAAGCAATATAAACATTTGGACGCATAATACTATATGATCTCTTTACCACTTAGTATCTTTGGACGAAGATATTGTAATGAGCTTTTTATCCTTTAAGAGCTAGGTGAAACTTTGGTTTTGGAGAACCATCTGAAGTCAGAAACATACAAAGGTCTTTTGACCTTATGGATTAGCATACACTTGACTTCGAGTATTTTTAATAAACATATAATAACTTTGTTAATCATTAAAACTTTTAGGGGTTATTAGTCATTATTGTTTTGGTTCTAACAAAATTTCCTTTTTTAGAAGGTAGAAATTGTAACTTCTTAAAAAAAAAAACACCAAAATGTGTTTTCATTGCTTCTGTTTTGTTTTTTTAAAAGCTCATCCAAACACTCATATTTTTTAAAAACACTTTTATTTTAAAAGTAAGTGTTTTTTCTAAAAGAAATGTTCATCCAAACGGATTTAGTGTGAATAAGAAATGATATTAATTTCAAAATGGCAACAAATTGAATAAGATATGATAACAATAAATAAAAAATCTTTGACTCCACACGAGCATCTTCCCAACACCATTACCATGATTACCTTCACCTTTAGGGCTCGTTTGGTGGTCAAGATAAGATAATGACGGATATGATATGAAAGCTGGATAAGGATAGGATAGGATATGAGCATGATAAGCTCTTATCCTATCTGATATTTGATGCGCATCAGATAATGATAGGATATGATATAAAATATCCACAAATGATAAATTATCCTTATATCAAAATTACATTTTTTTTTCAAAAATAAATTTTAATATTATTTGGTTTTTTATACATTTAAATTAAAAAATATTTGATAATATATATTTTTTGATTTTTAATTATACATTAGTCTATTTTTTAAAATATAAAAAAATTAAATAAAAAATTAACTTGTGATATTTTTTTTCACTTTTTATAAAAATTTCTAATTAAACCACATACTTTAATTAGTAATAAGGTTAAATAATTAGGTTTGAAATCATAAGTAAATAATAACAATATTAAAATTAAGAGATAAAAGAGAAAACATTTTGTTATCTTATCCTGTTGGTTCTAACACAATCCCTCCCTCAGGATAGAATTATAACTAAGTAGCATGATATGATAAGCTAATATGATAAGCTTATCATATCCTGCTGGTTCACCAAACTACAGATTAAAGCGGAATATAATAACTTATCCTATCTTGCTTCCCTTATCCTGACCACCAAACGGGCCCTTAATATTTACAAACTCTGCATCTTGAACACCCAATACAAGATGCTCAAAGTGTATATCACGTTTGTCACTGTCATGCACTTTACTCATAGTTGCCTCGCAAATCTCATTAATCTTCTTATCCCCTTCAATTACTCTTAAGCAGGTGTCAAAGTCTCTTCCATATGGATGAATCTATAACAAAGTCTTGAAGGTATGATAATTAAAGTGCTTGAACAACACATACAACCAAGTCAAAGTAGTTGACATGATCAACATCCATTCGAGGCACGTTGTTTAGTTTACCATCTATATATTTCAGGACTTCGTCTTGGTCCCTTACGAACATGCCTCCGATGTGATAAATGAAAGTAAAGTAAAAAGGCATATGCAAAAAAAAAAAAAAAATTAAAAAAAGGGAAACACTGGTAAAAGTATGAATTCATATGCATAATGACCAATTTGAGTACAATGACAATTTAATAGAGATCAAACATGCACCTCCGTATACATGTCACAAACATTTTTCAACATTTTAAAATGCATCAATGGCCACATGCACCTCACCCACAAACCACAAATCACAAATTTCACGCAATAACCATAGCAAAACAAAAAACGTGCTCCCCACTACAAGCCCAAAAACCTAAGGGAGCACAAAAGCACCAAATATGCAAAAAACGCAACAACGTCCTTGACGTCCCCTGACAATGCACAGACGACAAGAAAAAAAAATGCAATTATGTCTCCAATGCACCTCAAACATGCTCACCCCCATAAATGTACAACAAACAAGATGAAATAGACAAAAGGAAAAGGAAAAAACAAGAACGACAAAGGGAACTCACCTTTGCTGCACGAAATCAAGCGCACAAAACGCCAAGAAATCCACACACAAACCTCCAACAATTTTGAAATACAAGAGGGATTAGAGAGGCAAATCGCAAATTGTGACATTAAGGTTGCAATGAAGTGAGAATTTAGGGATTTGAGGTTGCTAAATTGGGATATCAAAAATGTGAATACAGATTATAGAAACAACCACGTTTTTGCCTCTAATTATTCAAATCCATGCAGCGTCTTAAACGATGTTGTTTTGATTCGTATTTTCGCATTTTTAATCCATTTCCACAATGAAATTTTCATCTCTTGCCACACAAGACCACTAACGGGCCAAGTAGGATGGTTAACGGGGCACATAGGACAACTAACAGAGGGATTAACATGTCCGACGTTTTAAATATGAGGGACTAAGTGGTTAGTTTTTTTCAATGGACCAAAAGTGTCCCGTGATTTTTTAGGGACCAAATTGGGTATTTAGTCTTTAATATTAATATCATTATTCTATTTTATTTCGATTCTAATTAATTTTTGTCCTAAAAAATAATTAAATGGAAATAAGTAATTGGTATAGGAATAAATTATTACAAATAATTGAAAACCATATTTGACAATAATAACAAATAATTAGTAGATTTTAAATTTAATATATATTTTGTCATACTCAATCATTCATTTAATATTAATATTAACATTCTATTTTATTTTAATACTAATTAATTTTTCTCCTAAAAAAATAATTAAAAGAAAATAAGTAATTGATATAGTAATAGATCAATATACCTACATGTGGTTGGTTCGAGTAGTAACGAGTTAGGACCACTTAAGCAAGTGATCAGGGATTCGATTCATGATTCTTATGTACGGAGAAAACCTGGTTGGAAGAGGTTAATAATTAGTACATTTTAAATACATCAACATATAAAAGAAATACAAAAATGCTGAAAATTGTAGAAAATATCACGGGTCCCATCAAGATAAAAGGAGATCATGGACAAACAAGCACGTTTAAAATTTCACACTTTGATTTTATATGCAGGGTTGATTAGTTAAAAACTAACATCAACTTTAAGTTTCCCATCTTTTAAAAAAGTTTGGCAAGAAAAATGTACATATAGTTTGAGTTTTATAAAGTAAAAAAGGAAGGGTAAATATTCAATTTGGTCCCTGAAATTGTAAGGTCGTATTATCTTAGTCCTCATATTATCAATATTCCAAAATGATCCTTGGAATTGCAAATGTAGCAAATTCATTCATGACATTATTCACTTAGTTTCAAATTCATCCCCGACATTACTAACTTAATGTCATTATAATCCATGCAAATATCAACGGAGGGACGAATCTGATTAACTTTCTACATTTTCAGGAATCATTTTGAAATATTGATAATACGAGAGACTAAGTTAATACGACCCTCTAATTTCAGAAACCAAATTAGATATTTACTCAAAAAAAAATAATTGACACTATCTGATACACTTTTACCATATTAAAAATAAAATAAAATAAAACTTCCCGTCACAAAAAATATAAAGTATTAAGCAATTTGGATTCTCTCCATCTACCTCCTCTTCATCCTTCCTATCTCTCTCTTATTTATTTTTTTCTCTTCATTATTTCCCAATTTCTCCTCCTTTTTTCTCTCTTCCCACTCTAATATTTTTGCTGGAGAGGATAAAGATGCTGGAGAGAATCCAAATTAAATAATAACTAATGACATATGAGTGGATATATTCTTCTTTTTTTTTTTTATGTTGCGTGGATATATTCCTAATTCTTTATTTTACATTTTTATTCATTTTAAAGGAATATAATTCAATAAAAAGCAGTTTTGATGTACCTACAAAATAAATGTTTTCACAACAGTAAGTATGCTACGATTTTTTCCCAACCGTGGTTATTATATATAAATATCTAGTATTATACGAAGCTTTTTCATTTTCATTTTCATATCTTCCACCTGGCCACATGGAGCCTTTGATTCACATTCTCCTGCTCTTCCTGTTCTTACCGATCTGCTTCTCTTTCACTTTCCAAACTCCTTCCCACAACCACAAGGAATGTTCTTCAACCCAAATTATTAGTTCTTCACTCAAGCAACAGATTCTTGAGCTGGCTAACAGTCCTAGTATGGTTAACTGGATCAAGAATATCAGGAGAGAAATCCATGAATATCCAGAACTTGCATATGAAGAATTCAAGACAAGTGCTCTCATTAGGCGTGAGCTTGACAAGCTAGGTGTTTCTTATCAGTGGCCTGTGGATAAAACTGGTGTTGTTGCTAAAATTGGTTCTGGCTCTCCTCCCTTTGTTGCTCTTAGAGCAGACATGGATGCTTTGCCTATTCAGGTCAGTGTTACAAAATCTATGTTTTCTTAAAGCCTTCTTCTGTTTCTAACATGGTTTCTGTCCCTGCCTGCTTATCTCTTCTCTGTATACTAAGTTTCTCATGCTATATGGACCCACATGCAAGACATTAGTGTGTCTGCATGCTCCTGTTTGTTAGTATGATGATCTAGATGGTTTTAACTCCACATGTAATTGTGAATCTTGTAATTTTTTTGAGAAAAAAAAAATTAGAAAAGGACCCCAATAAACTATTTGGTGTTCCTTGGCTGGTAAAAATGATAAAAGAAAGGAAAAACAAGTTATTGTAGAACTCCAAGCTGTGGATTAACTCTTGCTGCTTGAAATTAGAACAGGAAACAGTAGCCTCCTGTACAAATTCTCACAGAATTGTTGGTTATGCAATTTAGATTTGTTTAGAAAAGTGGAAAATAAAACAATGGCAAGATAATTAACCTGGTGCATATTTTTATTGGAAAGTTGCTACCACAACTTCAATTTTAAGATCTGTACCAAAATTCTAACCTTGCTGCATTAATGTTGATCTAACGGGTAAAATCAGTTAATTAATTTCCTTTCACAGCTCGTACAAGGCTTAATTCATCTATCATCATCCTTGGATTAGGATCTTCTGCAATTTTTTTTTTTAAAAAAATCTGCAGGAAGTGCAGTTCTTGATCTAATGGTTTCACATTTATTGAATTATATTTATTTTACAATTTTTATTTTCTCATAGAATAAAACATTTTTTAAGTTTAAGATTTCTGGTAGTCTAATTTTTTTTTTGTTAACTGCAGAGGATCCTAATCCTGTCACCCTCTTATTACGTTCCACACCACTTGTGTTTTTTTCTGACTTCTAACCTCAGATTAAGTTTTATATTGCTAGCCCATTTCAGATAAAATAAGGTCAATCAATCTAACCTCGTTTCAGTAGATTTGGGTTGGGCCAACATAGTAAATGGATTCTGGTCATTTAATATTAGCATATCCCATTGTAGTACTTTATACACTTGTACTAAGCTAAGCCTGGAAGCATAACATTCTGTATCAATGCTCTGATCTCCTATGACAAATTTGGCTGGTAATCTGAAACTTGGTTGAAATCTATGCCTGCTTTTTTTCTAAAAAAGAAATTATAGCACAATGTGTTTGCTCTTGTCAAACGCTTAATCTTGTATACTCGGCCTGCGAACATCAGGAACTGGTTGATTGGGATCATAAGAGCAAAATAGATGGCAAAATGCATGCTTGTGCACACGATGCACATGTTGCGATGCTCCTTGGAGCTGCAAAGATACTGCAAGAAATGAGAGACAAGTTACAGGTGAAGCTGAATTGAAAAATTAACATTAGGATATGATATATCTTTCTTTTCCCCCTTGAAAACTAACTCCATCACATGCAGGCTACTGCTGTTCTAATATTCCAACCAGCCGAAGAAAGAGGCTTAGGTGCAAAACACATGATCCAAGAACATGTGCTTGACGATGTAGGGGCTATTTTTGGGCTGCACTTAACTTCATCATATCCCTTAGGTGTCGTCGCATCACGGCCTGGACAATTTTTAGCTGGATGTGGAAGCTTCAAAGCAAAGATCAACGGGAAAGGTGGTTTTGCAGGAATTCCCCAGCATTGTTTTGATCCAGTTTTGGCTGCTTCAACATCAGTGATTAGCTTGCAAAACATTGTTTCAAGGGAGGCAGATCCTTTAGATTCTCAGGTGGAGTCAAATTTCTATAGGAAAGAACTATGCAAGATCAAACTTTTCTCACAATAATTCAAATGACTGATTCTTTTTTGTGATTTGAAAGTTCTACAAAACTTTATACACACAGCTTAATTTGGCAGGTGGTTTCTGTGGCCATGGTCCATGCAGGGTCTGCTCATGACATCGTGCCTGATTCGGCCACGATTGGTGGTACTTATAGAGCATTCAGCAAAAAGAGCTTCTATGCACTAAGGAAAAGAATAGAAGAGGTAATTGTTTTGTTTTGTTATGCATACACCAAATTCTTGTTTAATTAAGATGTTGAATATGAACTCATTAAGAAGCAAACGTCCAACTACTCAAAGTAGATTTTCATTTGTTTGAGTTCTTTGGGCAGGTTATTAAAGGGCAGGCAGCAGTACATAGGTGCTCTGCAGAGGTTGAGTTCTTTGGGAATGAACATCCCACTATCCCTCCAACTACAAATGATGAGAGAATATATGAGCTTGTAAGGCAAGTCTCAAGTATGATTGTTGGAGAGGAAAACGTAGAATTAGCACCTTTCTTCACAGGGAGTGAGGATTTTGCATTTTACTTGGAGAAGGTACCTGGCTCATTCCTTCTTGTGGGTATGAGAAATGAGAAGAGTAGATCCATATATTCTGGTCATAGTCCTTACTTTGCCATTGATGAAGGTGTCCTTCCCATTGGGGCTGCAATACATGCAGCATTTGCTCTTTCATATCATTCATATTCAACAAATTCTTCCTGTCAGCAATACATATCTACCACTAGTTATATCTGAAAATTTGAGTGTTGTAACTACTAGTTCTTCAGCTTAAGTAGCTGTTTGGCGAGAAATTAAATTTCTTGAGGCACGTTGAATTTGCAGGGCCAGGGTGCTATTAGAAATACTCTTTATCTCATACCAAAACAAAATAAAAACAAAAACAAGAATATAAATAAAAGGCTAATCTTTCTAGGGTGCTTTCTATTTGTATACCATAGTAAAATTCAGTCCATTCAGGAATGAATAATTACTTTCATGCTACCATGGATGGTTGAGAAAAATGCTAATGGAGCAAGAGTTTACTCTTAAAAATGTATGTCACATCACATCCGTATTGGGGGTTATTATTATTCTCTTTCATTTTAACTATATTTTTAATATTATGGCGATGTGACATATTTAATGATACAAAATAAGAGAACTCTTTTGCTTCCAAAGTACCGAAGAATCTTTCTGGATGGTTACGGTCCTACTGATAAAAAACAGAAATTCTTATCATTAACCAAGTACATGTTACTTAACTGAGATAGTGACCTTTGTTTCCATCATTATTAATGTTAGAAAACCATTAAATACCTCACCAAGAACCAGCTTCTCGGATTATAGATATTGAGGTTGCTAGGAGTATAAAGATTTGTAACATTAGTAACTTCAAGTACACAATTTTATTGCTAGATGAACCTAACGCCCAACATATGACATGGAGGTTAATCCTTCAGGTATTATAAGTGAAACCCCAAAACGGGAACATAGTAAATAGCCATAGGAAGCTAAGACAAACTTGAATGATACACAGATCCTCTATGTGGCTGATCGATACCAAATTCTTAGTAACCCAGCATACCAATTAATTAGGAAGCACGCGGATATGGTAAATTTCAAAATTTATAGGACATGACACGGATACAAGATATAAAATTAATATAAGATTAACATAAAAGCACAAATCTTAAACTAAAAGAGAGGAATAGTGTTTTAGAAGTTAGTCTGAAAAATTATAAACAAAATACTAATATTTATCTAATCACTCTGAAATTTCCATCTATGGCAGTATAGAAATTCAAAAAGTAAAAGTAAAAAGTTTTAGAATATAGCTAGAAGCGTCCAAAAGTGTCAATGAAGTGTCCGACAACACGGACACAGCGACTATTCCGAAGTGTTTGTGCCTCATAGCCAATTACTTCGCATTATAAAGAAAATCTTTTAATTATTTGGCATGATAGCAGCAACTACAATCAAAACAACAAAACAAGCAAGGAACATGGTGAATTTGACTTGTGCAGCCATGTCTACGGTACCCTTGCCGATTGAAGATACAGTTTTGTGTTGTTGCTTCTGTTTTTGAATCAAAGTCAGTTATATATATTGTGAAGAATGTGTACAAGAACAAAAATAGTGAAGAATTGTGCACTGCATCTACCAGATGGTTCTTACAGAACAAAAAAGAGCACACCAGGTAGAGGATTCTTTACGTGAATGCATCGAACTTAACTACTATCATGATTCTTGTTTGAATTGAAAAAAAAACAGATATATAGTAGAACAAAATAAATTCATCAAAGAATGCTATGTTTTGACTGTTGCGTTCTGTTTCTTTGTTTTAGATGTTAAATTTTTCATATAACCAAACATATTTCACAACGGTGCATACCTCTTTGAAGTAATTTTTGTGAACTGATCAGGTTCTGGAAACACAGATGGAACAGTATGCTTGAACTTGGGTTTCTACATATTATTCATTCTAGGTAATAAGGCTCCTATAATATATAACGCATAACACTTCTACTTTTTGGGCCTAAGCCCAATAAACAAGTGACTCTCAACTCGTTGTGGGATTGGATTATTTAATAATAATAGACTTTAATTAAGAAAAATAACAGGTTATTCATTAGACTTTTAT
This sequence comes from Ammopiptanthus mongolicus, assembly GCA_039655645.1. Taxonomy (NCBI): domain Eukaryota; kingdom Viridiplantae; phylum Streptophyta; class Magnoliopsida; order Fabales; family Fabaceae; genus Ammopiptanthus; species Ammopiptanthus mongolicus. Next base: position 85,889,194 of record CM077343.1, read on the forward strand.
AAAACAAACTAACGATGCATTTGGAAGAGCTTATAAGATTAGCTTACGGAAATAAACTTATGCAAATAGTTTATGAAAATAGTTTATAGTCTCTCATAAGCTCTTTTTAGCTTATTTCCATAAGCTTGTCAAAGAAACTTATTAAAATAAGTTGTTTTTAGCTTAGTTGAAAAAGAGCTTATTGCATAAGTGCTTAATTAGGCTGTTTATCCAAATGCATCCTAACAACCAAACCAAAAACATTCTATCTTTGGGATGATACAATCTCGGTGTTAGAAAAAATAGTAACGCAAAACTACCGAAACTTGTTCGTGAAGATGTTTGGTCAATGATGCTGGCGAGTTCTATCGTGGACCACTTTAATTAAGAAAAATAACAGGTTATTCATTAGACTTTTATAAAACAAACTAACGATGCATTTGGAAGAGCTTATAAGATTAGCTTACGGAAATAAACTTATGCAAATAGTTTATGAAAATAGTTTATAGTCTCTCATAAGCTCTTTTTAGCTTATTTCCATAAGCTTGTCAAAGAAACTTATTAAAATAAGTTGTTTTTAGCTTAGTTGAAAAAGAGCTTATTGCATAAGTGCTTAATTAGGCTGTTTATCCAAATGCATCCTAACAACCAAACCAAAAACTTTCTATCTTTGGGATGATACAATCTCGCCGTTAGAAAAAATAGTAACACAATACTACCGAAACTTGTTCGTGAAGATGTTTGGTCAATGATGCTGGCGAGTTCTATCGTGGACCACTTTGATAGGTGGTACCACGGAGCATCATAAGTTTTCACCATTAGATTTATGTGGACCACAGTAATGTGGTGCACCTTTCCACACCCTTTCACGGCTGGAGCACCATACCTATCCATGCGTATGTACTTCCTCCCTCTGTTTCAACGAGCAAGAGATTGAGGGAGAGGACCGCCACCGCATACGGTGGCTGCCTGAAGGCGTCGACTACAGGGTGGGCTTTCCCGTGAACCCACCAGATCTATGTGACGGCAGCGACTGGCCAGGAGACAAAACCAGATCTGAGCATGCGCGGTGGGCCAACTTAAGAACATTGCAGCGACGATGGACGAAGGCGGTTGGGTGTGGTCACAAGGCGAAGTTCGTGTGACGCTTTGCGGTGGTCAACGAATGGACGGAGTAGACAGAGAACCGCACACCACCTCTGTTACGTCTCGTCACCGCGTCAAACCACTGTATGGTATCACCGCCGCATTTCGCCATTGCCGGAAACTTCATTGTTGCGTCTATCGTGGTGGCCATTACTGCGTCTCTCATGGTGGCCATGGACGACGACATGGCTGGAGAGAAAGACGTGTTCGTCTGCGTCTCTCTCACAACGACTTCTCCAACGAGTTCCCCGCCACGGTCACCTCACTTATCCATTTATACCGTCTCGATCTATCCCACGATAACTTCTCCGGTGAGATTCCGGTGATGCTCAACCATCTGACCGACCTTCTCCTAGACAACGGAAGGGGGCAAATCAGGTGAAGAGAAGAGAATAATAAGGAAGTGGAAAAAAAATTCAGCACGGGAGGGTACATCATATTACTGTGAGATCAAATAAATCTAACGGTGAAAACTTATGATGCACCGTGGTACCACCTATCGAAGTGGTCCACTGTAGAACTTGCCCAATGATGCTATACTATAATGTTGCAAGCTAATTAAATCCTATGAAGTATAAACATTTCAAAACAGTCGTCGTGTAGTGTTTGCGTCGTACATGAGCACTTCTAGATACTCCTAACTCTCTTCTATACTTTTTTAATTTTATTTTTAAAATTGTTATTCCAATAAAGATAAAAAATGTCAAAATAACTATACAGATGTTAACATTTTGTTATGTTTATAATGATTTATGCTAGTTTTTAAAACACTATTTCTCTTTTTTAATTTGATATTTGTGCTTATATGTTAATTTTATATTAGTTTTATATATTATACTATAGCTGTGTCTATTTGTAATTTTTGAAATCTGTCATATCCTTATATCTATGTAGTATATCTAATTAATGTCTCGTGTTATATTTGTACTTTCTAAGTACCATATAGTAACATATAGTAATAACATATAGTAATAAACGACTAGATGGATAGATCGAGTACTTTAGTGTTTGTATACAAATTATAAATTATCTAAATGACAATTAATAAACGAAGCACCATCAACAAATAATTGAAAATAATGACAATGAATTTGTCCTTTGAACTTACTTAGACAAAGATTTATAGGTTTCAACTTCTAGTTTCATTATCCACTTATTTTGATATTTTCTATGTGCTCTCATTTATTCACTTATTTCAAACTTTGTATTTTTCTATGGTTGTTTCACCATAGAATTGAGTTTCAACTAATTAAGAGAATTTGACCTTCAACAAGTAAATTGAAATCAAGTTTTGGGTAATTCAAATGATGCTATATCTATAAAGTATCCGAGGTCATAGTCAAATAAAACTGGAATCCTAACCCTTTTTATCATTTTCTTTCCATCATTAATTGTCATTTTAGTGATTTTTTTAAGGATTTAATTGGTATACACTGTCAGTGTAAAGATTTTTTACACAGACAACCAATCAGAATTCGCCACATAAGCTAAAGTGTTTGACTTTTGTCCTAAGTAACTTAAAAGTCATACACACCATGATTTCTGATTGGTTGTCAGTGTAAAATTCTTTTACACTGACAGTGTATAACAATTAAACTCTTTTTTTAATTCTACGAAGAAAACTAAACATCTATTTTGCTTTGCTTAATGATTTTATTTAATGTCTTTTAAACTCCATTTATACCAAACATTTATGTCTTCTAAATAGTTACTCCCTCCGCTCCATATCTTTAGACTCTTTAGCAATTTGTTTTTGTTTCAAAACAATTTGGATTTTATAAACCCAAGGTATAATTTCTCCATTTTTTCAATATATATCCTCGATTGGTTTTACGTCTTTCTAGGTTATGCTTCTTTATTGAATACTTCATTGGATATTTTGATACATTTACACACAAATTAATGATTCTTAATTTATGTGTATAATGTTAAAAAGACTAAAGAAATGGAATGGAAGGAGTATTTAATTTGCGAATTAGTAATTAATTAACAATTTTAAGAAAGATATTAGGTTGAACTATTTTTTATGTTTTACACGAATCGATATACTTGGTATCAATGTGTCATGGTTACCAAATTAGAAGTTTTGGCAAGTAGGTCCTTAATTATTAGGCCCAATCTATGTAATGAACTTCACCCATTATCTTATGGATCAGGATTCGTTACAGTCATATTGATTGCAAGGAGACATAGTCACGATCCTACGATCAAGAACAGGAGTACGTGTAAGTTTTTTGTTTTAATATTTTTACATATACAAAATATTTTATATGATCAGGATGTCTCGCAGTCATTTTATTGACGACAGAGAATTCATATCCTTATCTTCTCCCCTTATATAAGCACGCTAAGGGCATTACCATATATAGCTATGCTCACTTCTTTATTTACATCCCCATTCCCATTTCACCTTGAACTGACTTGAGTGTATAGTTGTGTCTTTCTTCAGTGTCATCAAGCGATACCACAATTCATTACGAGCAGACATGTAAATAAGAAACATGCAGAACATGAGGGTGGAAAATAAGATGGGACCAAATAAAGAAAATGGATAGCAATGAATTGCAGTTAGTGTATGTGGTCCTAATATTCCTATTAAATTTCATTGAGCTAGCTGTGAAAGAGCTGGTGTGCACAAAATACCCTTAGCTAGCCTCAATGGCACGTCTCATGGAATGCACTCGTGGCATGCCTACTACCTCGACAGCAAAATATGACCCTGACTATATATATTCTCCTGTAATTTGTATGTAGTAGTATGTTCCAAGTCTCGTACTTCGAATATGATTATAAATCTTGTGTCTTAAAAAGAAAGATGATTTGAAAAAGTATTGTCTTTTGTATTTACATACATTGTAAAAGTTGAATTCAATTAAATTACTTAATTTTGAATGAACTAGCTAGCTTTATTAGTTTTTCTTTTTTGTCCAGCCTTATATTTTATTAAATTTAAATCCTTTTCAGCTTCCTCTTTCCATTACCAGAAACCAAAACAATCCTCCTTTTATTTGTTCAATGTGATGAACTATGGAAACAGTGAACTGTAAAGGGATTCCTGGACATGTAAAATGCAAATTAATGTTGGCGTGGTTTGGGGACATAGCCACCTAGCCATTTGCATGTGGACCGCGACGATAATCAATCACGAAGTGCTTGTATTGAGACAAATACTGATCCGTGGGTCAGTGCTGACCCCTCTCCTCCAATATATTCTTGATTCCAAATTTCACCACCATAATAATAATAATAATAATAATAATAATAATATCTCAGTTTTATAGCTGTTTTTCAAATCATTTTACATAACTGAAGTTTTTAAATATTAAAAAGCAATTAAATAATTGTGTAAAAGTATTAAATGCCACAGTTAAGTTGTTCGATAAAATGCCTTTTTTTTCAAATTCAATTGAGACGAGGAAATTGTCCTATCCCAATGAATATCCTCTAACAAAAATTAAATTCAATATTTTTCTTTCGATTATTCAATCCAGTGATGATCTGCACCTTCTAATTAAAGTCAAAATGTAGGTTAGTTTACAAAATATATTTTTTTCTTTTCAAATAAGTGACACTAATTTTAGTTAGGTAAGAAAATCTCAACTCTTTCTATCGTTTCCCTCACACTCTCACAGATGGCGCCACGGCGGCACGGGTGGTTTTGAGTCATTTTGACTTAAAACCACCCATTTACTTCGCTTTTTCTCTTCTTTTCTTTTCATAAGTGGCTTTTCCTCATAGATCTGATTTTTTTGTGTGGGTTTTCCATATAGATCTGGATCTTTTTGTGTTTTTTTCCTTGTTCTTCGTAGTCTTGGTGTGGCTTTGTTAATTTGGTTTCCTGTCTTGGTGCGGTGTTGTTTGATTCTCGTCTTGGTGCGGTATTTATTTGTTCCAGATTGACAGATCTGCTTCGTTCCATCACAGATTTGATCAAGACTTGGGTCTCAATGCTACAGATCCGGAAGGATGGGTATTTCGGTGATTCTGATGGTGTCACTTTTGTAGGCACTTTGACTTTGCTGTATTATGTTTTTAACCTGGGTGCTGTGAGATTGTTCGCAGTTTCATCCTTTTCGGTTTTTAGCAATTTTGGATCTGTATTGTCATCGATGTACTCTATTAATTTGAATGAATGAATGTTTTTCCTTGTCAAAAAAAAATATTTTAGTTAGGTTATAGGTGTATGTTTCATTGGACAAACAAAATTAAAATAGGAAATTGTAAACATTTGAGAGAACATTAATGTGAGTGTAACGACCCGGACTGCTTTAAGGATTACTGACTGTCCCCACAAACCAACACGAGTCTCTTCAGCGTGCTTTGTCCTCACTCACACACTTCCTAGGAAAACTTCCCAGGAGGTCACTCATCCCAGAATTACTCCAAGTCAAGCACGCTTAACTTTGGAGTTCTTAAGTGATGGGCTACCAAAAAGAAGTTGCATCTTGTTGGTATAGGTAGTACAAATCAATTCTTATTAACCTTCCTTCAATTGTAGAGTCCTTTACCTGCACAGTCTCAGGATCCCTCTCATTCCGGTGTGAACCGGTTCATTCATGTATCCCTCCGCCTAGAAGCCTGCCAGGAGCCGCTCCTTGTCCATGCCTCATGCACCGGCGATCACTCCCCACCCTCGTTAGCCCCGAGTGTTACATGTCCATCAGCTTCTGCTTGGTTCGTCCCCGAACCACACCGTACTAGGAGAGGTCCGCTCTGATACCATTTGTAACGGCCCGAACTGCTTTAAGGATTGCCGACTGTCCCCACAAACCAACACGAGTCTCTTCAGCGTGCTTTGTCCTCACTCACACGCTTCCTAGGAAAACTTCCCAAGAGATCATCCATCCCAGAATTACTCCAAGTCAAGCACGCTTAACTTTGGAGTTCTTAAATGATGGGCTACCGAACCCCATCACTTAGATAGGTGACCGCCTGGGAAGTTTTCCTAGGAAGCGTGTGAGTGAGGACAAAGCATGCTGAAGAGACTCGTGTTGGTTGGTGGGGACAGTTGGCAATCCTTAAAGCAATCCGTTCTGTTACAGTGAGATAACTCCTGAAACATTATTATAACTAAGGGGTACTACTCTATAAGGAAAAAGCTCCTCTAAAGTGAGTAAAAGTGTAAAGTGAGAAAGTAAGGGTGTATCCACCCTTGATTACTTTAAGGGGGATGATATCTCAATACACTTTAACTAATCAATGGTGGATAAATCCTTACTTTCTCACTTTACACATTTATTCATTTTATAGGAGCCTAATCCACTCTATAATTACCTTCTCTAGAGCTGATGACCAAAATTCTTTTCGAGTGCCGCTCAAATTTATGTAGTGGAATATGAATGAATTAGGTTGTGTTTGGTTTATTTTTTTTTATTATTATAATTTAATTTTGATACATTGTCAATATAATGTTTTTTATGTTGTCAATCAATCACAAATCATCTTATGTGTCACTTTTAAGGTATTTATGATAAAAGTGAAATGTTTTTAATTAATATTATGACAATTTATAATTAATTGACAGTGTATAAAGTTTGTACTCTAATAATATTTACCAATTAAATCCTTTTTTTTATTAGGTAATATATTTTATTTTTTGGTTTGGTTTCATTCATAATTATAAAAATATATCATGTAATTTTACGTTGTTTTTTTTTTTTTAAAACTTTTGTGAAGGAAATCATAAAAACAAAAAAAAAAAAAAGTTATTTTCTTCATTCTCTTCACAATATATTAAAAAAGGAACAACCAAGTGAAAATAATATGAGATTTTTAATGTTTAGCACTGAAAACATATAAAATCAGAAATAAAAACAAATCAAACCTATATTTTCATTGAGTTTAATTGTATAATGTGAGTGTAAATTTTTTTACACCGTCAATCAATAAAAAATCATAATATGTGTGACTTTTAAAATGCTAGGATAAAAGTAAAACTTTTTAGCTGATGTGGTAAATTGTAATTGATTGGTAATGTATAAAATCTTTAGACTATCCCAACATACCAATTCAATCCATTTTCATTTTCCACCAACACAGCCTAATTAAAAAGAAAGGGCATTGTTGTAATTGCAACCGGAGGACCAGCGATATAAAACCATACCTATACATTGAGTTTGTACTCCCCATTAGCCGGTCCTCATATATTATTAGTCTACACATTTCAACTTGTACATAGTGCAGCTGCCACTTCCAAAATGCAGAAGAAAAAAATGGCTTTACAATTTCTTCTTGTAATGGTTGTGTTGCTATTCTGCATGGCAAATGTAAGAGTACTCAAAAACTTGGTCACTTGCTCTATTGTTTTAAAGTAAAAACTACAAATCTTTGCCTATTTTGAGGCCTTTGAGCTTAATTTGCAGCTGTCATCTTCTGATTCTAATGTCAAGATCCAAGACCATATCACCGAATCTGAGGTTGCATGTCTTTTCTTCCAGCCACCCTCTACAGCCATTTTTTGTGTGCTAAATTCTAAGTATTTTGTTACTTCTTTCACTGGCTTTTGTTTTGCAGGTGGTAAAAGGACCAAATAGAAGGCTTTTGCCATTTGTGGGTATGATTTCTGTTTGCTTTTCTCATTGATTTTTGACATTTTCTCCTTTCTCTTTCTGAACTAAGTTTTTTGCTTCAGCACATAGACCAACCTAGTTAACATAGTCAAGGGGTTTCATATATTTTCTGTTTATTTATTATTTATATTTAAAAATGTTATTATTATTCAAGTGAATTGTTAATGAATATAAGTTGTTTTTGGGAAGACTGTGGAGGAAGGTGCAAGATGAGGTGCAGCTTGCACTCAAGGCCAAATGTTTGCACCAGAGCTTGTGGGACATGTTGTTCAAGGTGCAAGTGTGTTCCTCCAGGTACTTATGGGAACAGAGAAATGTGTGGGAGGTGTTACACTGACATGGTTACTCATGGCAACAAGCCCAAGTGTCCCTAGACCTGTGCAATGCCCATGTGTCTACCCTTTATAATTAATATATTTATCTACGTGGCAGAAATTAGAATTCCCCTTCTGTTTATCTTCCTTTCTCTATATATGCATTATGTATCTGATACATTGTAATTATCTATCTCAGTATGTGTACCTGTGAGTGAACTATCTGTAATACATCATATGTGATGTAAAGGCTTAGTAAATGAATAAGTGTATTTGTCCCTAATGACTGTGGATCGGATGACATAATGCCTTTTATGATATTGTAAAAATAGGTTGATGGTTCCCGTATGTTTATTTTATTTTTTACTATCATCTTAGATGTTTTATTTTTTTTTCATTTTGATCTTATATATTATGTTCTGTCTTTAATGTTAGTCCTAAAATTGACGTCATCAAAAAGGAACTGACGGAAAAGACTAATATTAAAGACAAAACATAACATATAGAACCAAAATGAAAAAGATAAATCGTTTATTTTTTTTATTTTAGTCTTATACGTTATGTTCCGTCATATAAGTTAGTCCTAAAATTGACGTTATGAAATTGAAGGAAAGAATTAACATTAAAGACGAAACACAACGTATATGACTAAAAAAAAAACATATAAGATTAAATTGAAAAATAAAAAGAAAACATACAAGACCGGTCAACCTATTTTGATTATGATAATCGATTTGTGAATATATTTTAATTAATTTTGATAACAAACGACCTCTCGCTCACTGGTTGTCCGATAAAAAATGATTTCCATATCACAAGCAGGCTTGACCCAAAGGTAAAGCAAGTAAGATCTCTTGCTTTAGGTCTCTCAAAAAAACTAATTTTTTTCTTTAAAAAAAGCCAATTTTGTATCTTTTTATATTATCTTTCTGATATGTTTAGCACATCAGCAAATATAAATTACCCATTTGGTATCAAAAGCTTACGATTAGTTGCATGGTCTATGGATCAACTCCTCATTGTGTACAAAATAATTAATTAATTTTGTATGAGAAAATTGTTGGGTTAATTTTTTTAAAAGCTCTCGCCACAGAATTTATTTTAGGTCTCAATATGTGTTAGGCCGACCCTGACCACAAGATTTGGACTTAAGGATGTAGATATTTTCATGAAAAATAATATTTTCACACTTTTTTTTATATCTCTTTTACACATACATTATAACTATCAAAAGATTTTTGCTTTTTGGAAACAATAATGAAGATATAATTAGGATTTAATTGATTCACTATCAATAAATCATAAGTTTTTATATCATTAATAATATTTGACTTTTATTATAATTATCTTAAAATATATAAGATGATTTATGATTGATTAATTAATACTATAAAAAAATTTATAGTGACACCAAATGAGGGCTGGTCGGAAAAAAAAATTATAGTGACATCAATCAAGATTTGATCTAGTGGTAAGCATCTCAACTCTAAAAGGAGTATAATGTAAGTTCGAATTCTAGTGGTAGATATTCTAATTAGGAGGTTGCGAAAATCAATGGTTAATTTCCTGTTCTAAACAATCGATTAAGAATTAGTTTCATAACCGATTCAAAGGGTCAAAGCTTATAGGAATTCTCCGAGATGCCAATGGAAGACCAAAGACCCTAAGGATATCATTCATAAAAAAATTATAATGACAGTATATCAAAATTAACTCGTATAATTAATTGTTATAAAATAAATATAATTAAAAATATATAATGAAAAAAAACCGTAAGGATATCATTATTCTATTTTTATTTATATACGAATAGTGCAAATAACATAGATTTTTTTTTTTTACAAGTGTAAGTAGCATAGTTAATTTTATGTATCAAATTACATGGAAATGTTCATTCGCGCGCCAGTGATCAACACCATAGGTACATCAGAATACCTATTTCCAAGAATATAGATGACAATTAAAAAAAGAAATGGTACGGAGTGTCCAACGGGCCCTTAAGGAAATAAACATACCAAAATTGTATTGAAAAATAATGTATTGGAGACATTTTTTTGTTTTATACAAGCTGCATTCAAATACATTCAAAGTTGAGAAGTTACAATTTTCAATAAATGCTTCCTATATATCAATTCCTTAACCACAATTTTTAGTACATTGATTAGCATGACTCTTAAAAAAATAGTGAAGGTCCAAATTGATCCCTTACAAATTTTGGGGACTCACTTTTAGTCCCTGAAAAAATAAATTAATCATTTAGTCCCTCAAAATTACAAACGCCGAACACATTAGTCCCTAGATTTAGTTTTAACGTTCATTTACTTGCCTATGTGTCCCATTAACCAATCTACTTGGCCAGTTAGGGGTTCTGTTTGGCCTATAACGAATTTCCGCCAGTGAAAAATTAATGAAATGTGAAAAAAGTACATAATTTTCAGGTATTTGGATTTTAAAATTGTGCATATTTTTCACTTTTTATTTGTTTTCCATAGATTCATATATCTTGCAAGACCACTAACGAGTCAGGTATGATGGTTAATGAAAATCGTAGGTAAATAAACGGACGTTGGAACTGGACTAAGGGACTAAAGAGTACAGCATTTGTAAACTCGACTAAATGACTAATTTATTTTTTCAAAAACTAAAAGTGGATCTCTAAAAATTTTCAGGGACTAAATTAGACATTCATTCTTACAAAATGTCTTGCTAACGAGTGTCCTAATAGATATTGTTTAAAGAATCAATAAAAGAAAAGTTTGTTTTAAAAAATTAAATATAAGATTTTTTTAATATATTAAATACATCATTATCTCGTACAAATTTTTTTTGATTCCTTAAATAATGATACTTCTACGCATTCCCCTTAAAAAAAGCTAGACATGATTTAAAGTAATATGTATTTCATATTTATTTATGTGGCAGAATCAAAATATAAGTATGCAAAAGAAATAAAATAGAACTACATGCAATCAAATGATAAAAGTTATGCAAAGAATAAAATAGTGACTACGGGGCTTTTACTAGTAAGTTCACAACTGAATGAAAAACAAAGCAAACTGAAAATGGCATATTTAGTTTTACCATGAGGTGAAGGATTTATATCCATTAGAATTTGATGATTGGTTGAAAAAAAATTGGATTTTCCAGAATATACATAAAATAAAACTGTCAATTGTTAACAGCAAGTGACTCCATGGCCCAATGGATAAGGCGCTGGTCTACGGAACCAGAGATTCTGGGTTCGATCCCCAGTGGAGTCGTTTTTGCTCTCAAACCAAGTCTTCTGATGCTCATTATTGCTCCAACCACTCTTGGATAAGCCATACTTTAAATTTTGCTAATTTGTAAATCCCTGTATCTATTTCAAACTTTCTAGTTCTAGATTTAAAAAGATGGCCAATTCATACATACCCGTCCAAAATGAACAAAATGCTGACTTTTCACCAAAGATTTTACTCTTTATTTATTTATTTTATTTTTTTACAAACATTGTTACTTTTCGTTTTCATTTCATATCCATAAGTTTAGATAATTTATGTGTACATCTCATGAAGATCCATGGATGGAGGATATTACAATCAATGTTTTAAAAATCGGATCAATCATTATATTAATAAAGGTATTAGTTCAAGGTTTAATGATTCAACCGTAATTGAATCATGATCGAATCGATAATAATTAAATATATATTTTTAATATTATATATTATATTAAGTAATAAACTTAAAGCGATTCAAACCGATTCTCACCACCATTTCTCGGCTGATCCGTCCTGTTTTTCAAAACTATGATGACAATTTGCAACGGAACAAGATATGCAAGGACAATCTGAGTTCGAAATGGATCGCATGAGAACTGTTTCTTCCTCAGTTTATTTCTTCTCTTGGAAATTACTATTGTGGCCTTGTTAGAGATGATTGGGTTTTATGCTAAGCTGCCCTGGCCACCAATATCCAAGTACAGCTTTGTGCTATTAGGGAAGGTGCGATTTGGATTTCACAAGTTGGGCTTGGATTTCATATTATCAATAATACTTCTCCAAGTCACTATGTATAAGGCTCCCTATTTTGAATATAAAGCAATTGATGTTGCGCCAATGGTCCGTAACACTCTTGCGTATTTCATGAAGGTAATAGAGCAATTGATTATACTATATGATTGAGATATTCCTCGTTCAATCATCTTAGTTCATGCAGCTCTCAATATGATTTTGTTTAATAATATTAGAGGCTTCTTGTTTTCTCTGTCTTTAGTTCTTTTTCTTTTCATTCTTACAAGAAAAGAGTAAATAAATTTAAAAAAAAAAAAACATTTTGGTTTATTTATCATGTATAGTAAGTATTGTCTTGTTATGACATGGAAAACCTAAAGTAAAGGTCCAAATTGGTCCTCGACAAAAATTCACGGTGACATTTTAGTCCCTGCTAAATGAAAAATACCAATTTGATCCTCAAGAATATAAAATGCGGGTCAAATTGATCCTTTTTAGGATAATTTTTAAGGACATTTTAGTCCCTCTCAAGAATTATTTTGACTCGCATTTTATATTCTGGAGGACTAAATTGATATTTTTCATTTCTCAGAGACCAAAATGTCACCGTGGGTTTTTGTCGAGGATCAATTTGGGTCTTTACTCAAAAACCTATATAAATTTTACTCTTCGCGATCTTGTATTTTATAATTTTTAAAAATAATGTTATTAACACGATCTTAATTCATTTTTGATAACTTTTCTCTATAGCTTTAAGCGGGCAGGACTATCTTAAAAACATTAAATGTAATTAGACAATGTATGAATCAAATACCTATGCTATGTACGAATCATTGTACGAATCATTTTATGTAAAAAGTTTTATAATTAATCTTTAACATAATGTTAATAATTGTCTTTCAAAGTGTGTTTTTTCTAAAATAATGATTAGTCAATAATGATATCATTAATGATTTTCAAGGCAACTTTACTATATATATACACACATTGATATGAACCCACTAAGGATTATGGGCCAAGAAGCACTACAAAGACTTGTTGAGCCTATGACAAAAGCAAGGTCAAGAAAGCCCAAGAAGTTCTAAATCAAATGGATCTTTTAATGGACATAAGCCCAAGTGCAAGTCAAGAAGACATTGAGCCCAAGTTGGAATCTTGCATCATCCAACTACAAGATTCATAATGTGTGGCTTGGGGCTGAATTCAATTGCTTGATGGTGAGTTATGAGTGCTTGATGAGCTGCCTTCAATTGTTTGAGTGTTACACTTTTAATTTGACAAACAAAGTGTAACCACCGATGAAGAAGGAAGGGTAGGCGTGTATGAAGGGGTTTGGGGGCTGAATTGATTTTGTTTTAGTGGTCATCAAGTTAGGAATTAGGCCATTCAAAGTGAGGATTATGCCTTGTCTTTGGATGCCAAGAGTTGGATGACTATTATATGTATGCACCTAAAACCTTGAGAAATACAACTTGGATGTTGAATTTGAATTAATTCCATTTGTGAGAGAATAGTTCTCTTAGGTTCTTGGTTAAACCAAACTTAGTTTTTATCAAGAATCCAAGGTTCTTGTGGCAAACATCACTTGACTTATCAAACCTTCTTGGTTTGTGACGCCTTCATCATCTCTTTCTTTCTATTTTCTTATTTTCTTCTCTTTTATGTTATTTCATTTTGTTCCTATACAAAGAGCACGAAATTATCATACTTAAAATTCAATCATAAGATTGTTAAAAGACAACCACACCATTTGATTGTCATCACACATACACACGCACCTCTTAATTTTTAAATATCAGTGCATTTGTCATGCCATCTCCAACTCTTGAAAAAACAAAAGATACGATCATATTCACCGTGCTACCATAATAAAACTTAGTACATTAAACCAACTACTACTGAACAATATATGCATATGCATATAATACATAGGCAAAATATGATATTTGGTAGGTCTTGCTGCGTCAGAATTATCAGTTACAATTATAACTAATGAAGAAATATGATGGAGAGCAATACAATCGTTTCGAAATTTACATGTGTGATGAAAAGTATAGCAACCAAGTAAACTAACTACCCTGAAAATGTTACCCACTATCGACTTTCTTATCAACCTGATTAGCACACATATGCAGACATCAAGGGAGCATGTTACAGGATATTTAACCACTTGATATACACAGTAAAAGATGGCAAGATGATGGAATAATGTCACTCCAGAAACTCAGATAAGAGAACACACTCTACTCATTAAACCCACGAGAAAGAATAGATCCCAATAACAGAATTCTGCATTGATTAAACTCCCATAGATGCTGCATGTGTGCCATTTGAGGCATATAAGTACACTTAGAAGCAAAGCTGATAATGTTGTTCACACAGTCATGGGTGCTTGCTGCTTTAGATAGAGAGGAAAGGATCACTTAACCTTGTATTCTCATGCTAGAGCACTCTCTTCAATATTTGCTGAATCTCTGACTTTGCTAGCACCAGCTACAAATACAAAATGACAATTGGGTCAAGTTAGATACTACCATGAGCTACTTAAACCTCTCTAAGTAGTTTACAAAGTTCAAAATGCTGATCCAAGACTAAGATGAAATTTATGTCACACAAACTCAAACATCATCACTGAACATCTATCAGTCATAGAATATAGAATCTTGGTTATTAAAGCTTTGTGGTACTAAATATTAAACTTTACCCCTCTTTTTGAGCTTGTTACGGAAGCTTCTTTTCCTGCTAAATGCAGTCTCCTGCAGTAAAATAATAATTATCAGTCCACAGACACTGGAATCCATAAATAATTTATAGAATTGGAATTATATTTGAAAATATTCAGTCCATAGTTGATTCTGTTATCATGCATGACCAGCATTAACAGTAAAAGCTCTTGACGACCCTATTTTACCATTAGAAAACTCTTTAAAACAAAATCTAAATCTGTATGTTTTTGCCAAGGAGTAAGGCCCATAAATACTGTTTCAAAATTTACCACAGGTTGACCAAGTTCCCCTGCTCGACGAACTGCATCAACAAGCTCCCTGTTGGACTCAGTGTACATGCTAGTAACCAGTCCAAATTGACCAGCTCTAGCTGTACGACCAACCCTATGCAAAAAGTCTACAGCCGAAGTAGCAAAATCTGCCTGAAATAAATATACAACATTCGGAGTGAACACCTACTACATATAATAAAATATAACAACTAAGATAAATTAAAACATTAAATTAACTCGATAAAAACATTAGAAAGCATTGACAGAATAATAGCATCAGAGGTCATAAGATGAAAATAGACAGATAAATGCACAGTAATGTAATCATTTACGAGTCCTAATCAAAGGAAGTAATTCAGGTAAGTGGCTGAGGAAGAAACCATGCCAGGGAAAGTAGATGGTCTTGTACTTAGTAGGACATTAATTTCAAAAGCTAATATCATATCTTTATTGAACAATAGGGAGTAATGACTAAGGTATATAATGTTTGAGGAAAATTCAATTTTTCAGACTACATTTGATTAGATGCTAAAAGTAATTTGTACTTTTTTCTAAAGGAGGTCCTTGAAGTTGAGTCAAGGATCTTAAAACTCGAGTCAATTTCTATTCGTTCCTAAAGGAGTTTGACCTCCAAAGAACATCATAGATCCATTAGTTCTGTTCCCAGCTTCTTCATTCATCTTCTATTCACTCCTTATTCATACTTCACTCTATCCTGTCACGATAATGTTCCTTTTTTACCCAAAAGTAATTCATCAATCATAGCAGTTGACAATCAACTAAACCATTACCCATAAGAAGTATACAATTCCAGTACGCTCTTTTCCCTACACCTTATTTCTCACAACCCAGAAAAAGTAGTGGAGACCAACTTGAATGGGATGCCATGCATAATTTAATTCTCCAAATATGAACTAATGATAAGATAGCAAGCTTAACCAGAAGAGATATTGAATAGCGTTATTTTAGTAAAGGAAATGATGATTTGTCTTCACAATTAACTTTCCACAAGTGGAAGAGCTGTAGTGTTGATTGGATGGAAAACTTTATTTCTATCATGTTTTATGTGCATTGCATTCTAATTTTCCATATATACTTCAATGCGTTCATTTGACGGTTTGACCAACATACTCTAATTAATTTATAATCTTCCTTTATGAAACCTAGGATTAACATAGGTTCTGCTATCGCAAAATAGAATTAACAAACGAAGCACGGAACTAATATACTTTAGTAAATGAGAAGTATACCTGAATAACATGTAAGACATTTGGAATATCAACACCACGAGCAGCTGCATCAGTACATACAAGAACACCACCTTTCTCGTGGAATTCAACCAAGGTCTGTGCTCGCTCCTCCAATGTGCGATTCTTATGATAACGTAAACATTCAATCCCAGAGTAGTGCAATAGCTTTGCCACAGCTTCAACAGCCTCAACAGTGTTGGCAAACACCATTGTTCTGCGAATGCCACCAGCAGTATCTAAATCTTCAGATTTAAAACCATGACTCACAGCCTTTATAAGTTCACCCACCTGTGTATCAACTGTAACTTCAATCCATCTTTGCTCCAATCTGAAAATTGAAAAGCCACAGTAACAAATTAAATCACAAACAACCAACCACATTATTTACCAGCAGGGCCTGGATGAGTTGGATATCATAAAATGTCACAAATTCAAAGATTCTGGGCATATACTTCCTATGTTTTTCAACAAAGAAAGAATAGCATCATAAACTTGTACTCAATTTTATTGAATGTTTGAATCTGAACAGAGAGGGTGAGCTTTGATGCAACGGTATAGTTGTTACCTTGTGACCTGGAGGTCACGGTTCAAATCCTGGAAACAACCTCTCCGCTTGCGGGGATAAGATTGTGTACATCTACTCTCCCCAGACCCCACTACGTGAGAGCCTCGTGCATTGGACCGCCCTTTTTTTAATCTGAACAGAAAAAAGAGAGAGAAATCTCCTTCAGGGGTTTCCCCTTCTCAAGGAGTTTCCCCTTTCACAACCTAACACTTGCTCAGTTACACAACTGTAATTCTCATAATGAATCCCTTCTACCCTTGTTCCCTCCAATTTATCTAATTGAATCCCTTTCTAACTAACTAACTTCCTCAACTGTCCTACCAAACTAATTTTCCTTTCCTTTATTCTTCCAAGCAAATACCCTTTTACCCTTCTGTCTTACAAATACCACCCTCTTGATGTTCAACCTTGTCACGAGTTTGAAAGTGGCAAACTGATAGATAATGGTGTTCACGTTACTGTTTTTCCAAAATCTGCTCGTCCAATGCCCACATCTTCATCCAATTGCTCATCTTCCGCCAAAGTAGTAACTCACATGCTCTTTTCTGGACATCTGTGCATCAGACTAAAAGGCATGCCACATTGGAAGCATCTCCCCTCTTCTCGTCTTCTGACACACTCCTGATATGGCAGTTGTCGAGCTCCTCTGGTTTTCGATGGGTTGGTGCTGCTGGTACTGGAATAGTTGAATGTGTTGATGAATACACTAGAGCCTCATTTTCTCCTTGCACACCCCTATCTGAATAGTTGGCCAAACCAGAGGCATTCTTGACTAAGCTTAAAAAGGCTTGTCCTAGCATTATACTGGATAAGCCCACCGGTGCTGCCCCAACGGAACCCTATGAGTGACAATTGCTCTGGCTGAAGGATGCTTGAAACTAATAGGATACGGGATTTTGGGCCTAAGCCCAATAACTGGGCTGAATAGGAAAGTTAGAGGGAGTGGCTGATGTGGGCAGTTAGTTAGAGGAGAAAACACAGATAAAAGGGCAAGGGCATGATAAGGGGAAACCATTCTGTATCTTTTTAGTGAGAACCTTTGGGTTTTGGACAGAAAGAGTATTATCTCTTCTCTGTAGGAGCTTTGCTCTGTGGCAATTGGAATTATCTTCCACTGTATTCCTTTCATTTCAGTAATAGTACTCAATTTTCCTGTTCCATTGTTCATCTATTTGTGTGTGAATTTACATTGCTAATTCGGGTTCCTATCAGAAACTCTACATTGGAGGCTGAAATTGAGACCTTCAATAAGCCCGGTGGCATGCAACTCTTTCTCCACATCTCTGGCCAGAGTGATGGCCTTCAAGATATCACCGGGGTCATGCATTCAAACTTTGTACTTTACTTCCATTCGTAAATCGCCTAGTGCCTTAAAGCCCTTTGAAGCTTGAGCCACCAAGACCTCAAATTCTTGGACATATTCCTCTACACTACAAAACCGGTTTGACACAGAGTAGTCAAATGGTCATACACATTACCCAAACTTCTTTCACCAAACCACTGAATCAAATATGTCATCAGCCCCTCCCAAGATAAATTCAATGTCTTCTTCCTCAAGAAGTGGAACCAATGGAGTACAGTACCATCCATATTGATGAAGACGAGTTGGACCTTCTCTGTCGAGTTCGTCATATGCACCTCAAAAATTTTCTCAGCCCTAGCAATCCATCCCAAAGGATCACTTCCATCAAAATTGGGCAACTCCACCTTCTATGCCAAAAAAAGCAGTTCGACTCTACCAAATTCCTCACCCCCATCAAAATTGGGCAAATTCACCTTCTTCGCCCAAGAACACGGCTCGACTCTACCAAATTCCGGTTCTCTAGCCTCCAAATGCACCCTATCTTACTTGTTCGAATGAGAAGACTCAACTTTTGTGATGGTAGTATTTCGGCATCATCCTCCTCAACATTGATACCCTTCTTCATCCATTGACCCAACATCTGCTTGATTTCGTCAATTCCTTCAACGTTCTTTTTTATCTCAAATAGATTGGAACCCAAAGAACGCAGCTGAACTCAAAGACCGTTGGTTATCTTCTTCAAAAGCTCTACCGAATTCTACAAAGCCTCAACCTTGGTCTCCATCTTCCCGATCCACAGCATGTCAGACTAAATTCATAGGAACACAACTCATAGAACATAAAAATGTGAAATTGATGCAAAACAGAGAAATGGAAAGAACAACTTTATTGAATATCTGAATCTGAATAGAAAAAGGAAAGAATTCTCCTCCGAGGGTTTCCCCTTTCACAAGTGAGCACTTGCTCGGTTAACACAACTATAATTCTCAGAATGAATCCCTTCTACCTTATTTTCCCCTATTTATCTAATTGAACCCCTTCTAACTAACTAACTGCCTCAACAGTCCTGACTACTTTGCCTTCCTTTACTCTTCCAAGCAAATATACCCCTTTACCCTTCTGCCTAACAGAATGATTTGATAATCTTCTCTTAAATGCTAAGCACAAAGGCATTCTATAAATTCTGCACCACAAAATACGATATTAATACCAAAAATTTTATTTTGGAGTACACATTAATACCAAACATAAACGGGAAAAGTGGCTTCTTGAGGAAAGGATGGCAGGGGTGAGAACCAGAGTGGTCAATGATTGAAGTTGTACAGTTTGGACTCGCAAGTCTAAACAGAACTACTAAAAATTCTACACATAAAGCCTTTTTTAGTCCTAATGGTTTAGTTAGTACTACATTTTCCTGTAACCCTTTTAAAACTATATTTTTCCTTCCCCGTCACTTTACTAGAGTAACCCTTTATCTTTCTCTTGTTCTCGACCTCTACATAATACTGGTTAAAGACATAAAACTACTAATTTGCCTCCACCTAACAACTTCAACTTTTAGAAAAGTTGGTAATTTGGCATGCTATCAAAGCATCTATGACTAATTGATCAGGTTAGGACGTTAGGTTGATCTTAGCCACCCTCATTTTCCTTGACTAAATAGAATTCCAGCACAAGGTAAAACGGCCATGTAATTTTTCGCGTTTCAAGCCCAAAAGGCTCTTGCCTCAGGGGGCCTCTTAAAGATATAAAACCATTTGCTTTGCATGTTATACATGCTTAACCATCTAAAATAATTCTTCATCTTCTTCTTATCTTCAGTTGAAGTAAACCTGGACTATCAGTGAAGGCCTACACTTATGATCATACTTCCTAGCCATTCATCTCAATATTCTTATGGACCATAAACTCGGTTTTTGAAAATATTGTCTCACCACATAATATTTAACTTCAAATTTTCTCCTTATGCATTCCTTTCACCTTATCTTCACAATCAACGAAGCATTAAGCCTTTGTTTTTTGATAAAAGAAGCATTAAGACATTTAACCACTTTCCTATTCTAATTCATGATAGGTACATGCCATTATTTTTGCAACAACAGCAGCTGAGTAACAAGGACCAAAACTAAAACATCACTATTGATATTGAGTAGTAAGAGGAAAGAAAAAAGTGGAGCACCTTGGATTGTGACAATGAAGATAGTTTCCACTAACCCAGTTAGCATCGGGAAACATATATTTCAATATTCCTCCGGCTGTTTTCTTTCCATTCACTGGAAGTGTAGCTGCAACAAAAATATACTGTTTGCTACGCTCATAAATTTTCCTCACTCTCCTCCAGTCTCTTCGTTTAATAGGTCCAGCTTCATTATTAATATCAACAACATCCTCATTATAAATGTCATCCTCTTCTGAGGTGGCTTCAGTTTGAAGTTCCTCTTCACCTTCCAAATCATCCTGTGATGACAAGGAAGATTCGGGTTTCATTGGCAACTCTGCCACTGATTCTTTTGCTCGAGACAAGAGTTTCTCATCAAAGCGGAGCAAGTTTATCAGGCGGATTACTTTATTCTGGAAGCTACCACAGAGAAGCATATCAGCTTCATCAAAAACCTGTCAATTAGAAAGATAAACATACAAGTAATAAGTACTAAAGTTAAATTCATAGATCTTTTAGATTGACATAGATGCATACGATCATAGCTCAAGAAAGATACCACATATTTAACACCACGCATAAATTCCATGCGGCGGTTTCTATCAGGGTCAACATAATTCAGAAGAGCAGCAGGTGTTGTCACAATGATATCAGGTTCACGGACTGGCCATCCCTGGGTCAAAAAGATTCTTAGTATGTAAATCAGACACTGAAAGTTTGAGAAGAAAGCTAAATTTCATATAGAAATAACTAGGAAGATAGTGTAGCGGACAGCAAATTCCATATTAGTCTATAACTGCACAGTGATAACGAAAAATACAAAATACAAAATAAAAAGGCAGTACCTGTCTGCCACAAATGGCTGCCACACTAACAATCGGTTCACCGTTGTCTCCACAGAGACTGTTAGCCATCCTAACTACCTGCTCGCATAGTTGTACATTCGGACAAAGAACGAGCAGAACTCTCCGGGGCAGGGACACTTCTTGATCAGATATAGTATGTAAAGAATGTTCCTGGGTGCCCAGTAGCTTATCAATTAGAGGAACAAGGTAACTGTATGTTTTACCACTGCCAGTCTCCGCCGCAATAATCACATCCTTTCCTGACAGCACAGATGGTATAGAAGAAGCCTGAACACACAAAAAAGAATCATCAATAAGTGCACATCATAAGCCCCGCCACCAAAATAAAAAAAACAGTTATCAGCTTCCAATTCATGTGGCTTGTAAATGTAATGAGGCGAAGCCAACCTATTGATGCAGCCTCCCAATTTCATTCTTGGCACAAAACTACAACTGGGTTTGGATTTATTTTAACATCATAAGTGTAATAAAAAAGGCGACCCAATGCACGATGCTCCCACCTCGTGAGATCTGGGGGAGGATAGATGTATGCAGCTTACCCCACAAGCAAGGGAGGCTGTTCCAGGAATTGAATCCATGACTTTCAAGTCACAAAGCAATAAACTTACAGTTGTGCCAAAGCCCACCCTCTAACATCGTAAGCATAATAAACACAGAAAAGATTTCAATTTATATATAAGTGGGATTAGCTTATTTTATATTTAAAACAGTTTATAATCAAAAGAGTATTACTAAAGCTTAAAAACAAGCAATTATTTCTCTAAAACTAAGCGTAATCTCATATAAAATCAGAAAAGGGCGTGAATTGACAAAAGGGTGATCATAGAAACAAGCGAAAACGAAGAAAATGAGAGATAAAAGAAAAAAAGACCTGAACTAAAGAGGGTCTTTTGAGGCCAATGTTAGAGAGAGCTCGAGAAATGGTATCAGAAAGACCGATTGAACTCCACAAAACGTTTTCGTCAGCAAAGAAAGTGTCTCTGCCGTTGGAACCTTCTGGTGATGATGTTGCAACAGCGTTTCCAAAGGTTCTGGTTTGCGTTTGGAGTGGAAGGGTGAGAGAAAAGAAGCGCGGTTTGAATAGAGATGGGGAAGTGGGATTGAGAGCATTGTTGAAGTGGGTGAACAATTGGTAGCGAATTGGTGGGTTTTGGAGATGGAGCATCGAAGCAGAACGGGTAAGAATCATTGGGATTTTCTTCTTCACTGAAACGATAGCTTTGTTTCACTTCGGTTCCAATTATTATTCCATTATAAGCCAAGAAAAAAAAACAAGTTGGGGTTTAGGGTTTAGGCAGAAAGGGTCAGACTTTTTTTAGCTAAGATAAGATGTCTTACTTTGCCTTCGGGTGTTTGAATTGGACCGGGTTATCTGACGTGTAGCTCATAAAATATTTTATTGTCATATCAACTGCATTTTTCAAAATCTGTTTAAGAATATTTCTTTCTCGTTTTTACATATGAAAATAAAAATTTTTATTTTTTTTTATAAATTTTATTCTCGGACATTTTTTATGTCTCAGATATAAGAAACTTTTATTTTTCACATCACTTTTCCGGGATTATTAAAGTATAATCTGATATCAAACACTACCTTGCGGTTTAAGTTGGGTCATATAGGTTCAATCCAATTTAAATACACAAAATTCTTTATAGCATAATGTTTTAACTATTTTTCCACCACTTCACGACTTTGGTTGCATTAGATAAAAATTTCAAGTATTCTAAGATTTATAATATGATGGTTGTTTTGCTAAGAATGCTTAAGAAAAGAACAAGAACTAATCAGATTGAAAGTTGTATGAAGGCATGTCTACATAAAAGAAGAGTGGCTAAGATGATTGAAGAAATGATCAAACAATCCAAAATCATGACTAGAAGGCATGAGCTAGAAACGTAAAGATTAGACCAGTGAAGGTCAATGTCATAAGACGCGAGTATCTAAGATCAGACAAGTCAAGGTCAAGGATAAAAAAAACATAAGCTAAAGAGATGAGATCGGATGAGTAAAAGTCAAGGACAAAAGACTCAAGTCAAAGTTCAAAGAACAAACAAACCAAGATCATATCAGACGAGATGAGCTTGTTAAGAAGATGAGATAAGTTAGAGTTAAGATTAGACCCACAAGCTGGAACTCAAGATAAGAAAGTCTAAGTCTTAAGATTAGTCAACTTCTGATTACATACGACAGAGACGAATCATCTTAACGTCCGAAGGTGTTGAAATAGCAAAGCATTTCAAAATTCAAGCAAAGTCCTTCCCGTTGTTCGAGCTCTCATACTTGAAATATTTCAAAATAAAAGGACTACATAAGAGAAGAAAAAACATCAAACACCGATCAAGTGAAAAGTCAACGTCTTAAAGTTGTTTTTCGCAGATACACAAGGATGTTTAGGCAAAGCAAGTGTACCTTATGTCAGAGAACTACAAAAAGATTAAGATCGTCTCTAAACGATCACAAACGGCTAAACAAGGGAGAGACTTATATAAATAGACGAGCAGTGACAGACCTTTTAAGGAGCGGAGGAGAACCCCCCCCCCCAATTTTTTCCCTAATTTTCTTCTATATAAAAAAATTATGTATGACACCCTCATAATAATTTGTAGAACATATATTACATGCAAAACCCACTGAGGTATAGGATATTTTATTCTGTGGAACATTATTATTAGACCTTATTGATTTAAAAATATTCAAATAGTTGAACAAATCCATCAGAACATACATTATTTCCAACTCAACATCATTAGGACTCACTACAATTATGATTCTTCTCCTCGACGCATATGCTTCATTGTAAAATCACAAACACCTTACTCATACATTTGCTGTATTTCTCCCGAGCTAACTAGGTAGAGTTAGTGTTGGTTGAGAGTTGTAAGAAGTTTGCAGAGGCTGAAGTACACAAAGAATAATGGTGGCGTAAGAAGCCTGTAGAGGCTATTTTGAAACAAAGAATGCTGGTTTTTAAACCTGAGGAGATTGGGGGTAAAAGAATACATGTATTTGAATTTTGAAGTTAATAGTGGAAGATCTCATGAATGGTGAGGACTAGATGTAGCCCAATGATTGTTTGGGTGAACTCGGACTTGTGTAGTATCCCTTCCCTTAGTTTCATTTTATTGTCTTAAGCTTCTTATACCTTGAGAGAGAAAGCTTATTCTAAAACTTGAAGAAGCATTTCGAGCAAATTTTCTTTCTGAAGCACATCCTTTTCTGAACTTATTATCTTTCATTCTTTCATTCACAAAGTTTACTTTATGAATTCAGTTGGTTGCTTATTTTAAAGATTATCTTATATCAATGTATTAGTTGTCTATCGGTTATTTTGTTTATTGGAGCGATTTCCGCTCTGGTTTTGTCCTTGCATTAAACCTCACGTGGTAGGCCAAGATGTTTGTGCATGTGGACTGTGAATATTGAATATTGTCAGCACTACAGTGACTAATCCATATGAATGAATCGCTTTCTTTGTCCCTAAAATGTAAGTCTATGTGTTTGCTCCTAAGTCCTAACCTTAATAAATAATAACACCTTTGTATTGCATTCTAGCTTTATTATCCCACGAAATAAGTGGTCTCTTCTTTTTAGGAAGAAAAAATAGTTTGAAAGTAATAACCACCACCGAAAAGAATACCCCAATGAAAATGATTCATTCAAGTAATAATGTAACACATTCAAATGGCCAAAGGAATAAAAGGAGAAAAGCTCTCCCATCACTTCACTACATATCAAGATCTCCAACCTTTCAAAACCTCCACCAATTATGTCAGCTTCCCTAAAAACACCTCTCCTCATCACCATTTTTCTCTTGCTCTTGCTTGTTCATGAGGCCTCATCCGCTTTACCAATCATCCCCCCAGTTAATGGCACATGTCAAAGCACATGTGGCACAATCCCAGTAAAATACCCTTTTGGCACTGGTTTTGGTTGTGGCCACCCTTCATTTTCTAGGTTCATAAAATGCAACTTTGGCACTCTTCAATACTCAACTGGGACAGGTATTTACACTATCTCCTCAATTGACTATCCAAGCAGCACTGTCACAATCACAGACCCCTTCATGTCAAACTGTTCGGAAATGCAAAATTCTGGGAGCTTTAGCTTGGATAAGGCCAGTCCATTCACTCTTGCAAAGGAAAACATCTTTGTTCTGCTTGGTTGTTCCACCACATCTCCAGTGTTTGATTCAACAGAAGATTTCTGTGACACAGGTTCTGGTTCTCGTGTTTGTAGAGGGTTGTATTCTTGCAAAGGGGTAACAGCCATTGGGTTGCCACAGAATGCACCTATCTCCACTTGTTGTGTCTATGACTACCCTACAGGACTTAACTTAGGCTACAGTTTAGATCTTCCAAAGCTGCAATGCTCCTCATATACTTCAATATATGAATTTGGAGATGAAGGCGACCCAATGAAATGGAAGTTTGGTATATCATTGTTGTATAATGATTCATATTATAGTGATAGTTGTAAGGATTGTGAAGCCAGTGGAGGGTTGTGTGGCTTTGCTAGTTTGGATGAGTCATTTGCTTGTGTTTGCAGAAATGGGGTTAACACCACCACCAATTGCTTTGGACAAGGTTAGTACTTCACTTTTCGTACTCTTGTAGCCAAAAGCTTAAAGTGTGCGTATCTGTAATTACCATCCCGATGCAATGGTAGAGATTATCAAAAAACATTGTAGTCTCAATTGCGATTGCTGAATTATTTTAAAAACCTATTTCTACCTTTTTTTCAGAAAAGAACTTACTTTCCCTGATATTTAACTTTTCTCGTGATTAGGATATGCTTGGAGTGGGACAATGGGACTGAAAATTCAAACCATGTTGACTATTGGAGGTACACAGATTGCTATTATTTGTCTTCATCTGCTTTGCCTTGTGCCTTTTTCTACCAAGAGCCTAAAATATTTTTAAATACCTTTTGGTTTTCTTTTCCCCTCTTGGTACCAAAATTGTTGGCTTAAGGTATGGCTTCGCACCTATTGTTCAAAAGCACATATTGAAAATACTCAAGAGTTAGATGGATGACCAATTTTTGCATAGAATTATTAATGAACTGCATGTATGAGTTACATTCTTCGAGGCTTCTATTACAACTTTTGCTGGGGTGGGGTGTTTTTGCAGCACTTTTAGTTTCCTGGATGTTGGTACTCGTCCAATGCAGATAGTGTATTAGATTTGGGCCTAACTCAACCCCAAAAGCTAGTTCAAGAGGTGAGAATTGCCCAAGCTTTATAAGCTTTTATGAGGCTCTATCTCTAGTCAATGTGGGACTTGGGTTTTTCCCAATACACCCCCTCACGCCCAGCACTATTGGGCTTGGTGCGTGAATAATATGGTGGGCGGCCCTTTTATGGATCTAGGACAGGCTTTGATACCATATTAGATTTGGGCCTAACTCAACCCCAAAAGCTAGCTCAAGAGGTAAGGATTGCCCAAGCTTTATAAGCTCTTATGAGGCTCTATCTCTAGTCAATGTGGGACTTGGGTTTTTCCCAATATACCCCCTCACGCCCAGCACTATTGGGCTTGGTGCGTGGATAATATGGTGGGCTGCCCTTTAATGGATCTAGGATAGGCTTTGATACCATATTAGATTTGGGCCTAACTCAACCCCAAAAGCTAGCTCAAGAGGTGAGGATTGCCCAAGCTTTATAAGCTCTTATGAGTCTTTATCTCCAGTCAATGTGGGACTTGGGTTTTTCCCAATACACCCCCTCACGCCCAGCACTATTGGGCTTGGTGCGTGAATAATATGGTGGGCGGCCCTTTTATGGATCTAGGATAGGCTTTGATACCATATTGGGAAAAACCCAAGTCCCACATTGACTAGAGATAGAGCCTCATAAAAGCTTATAAAGCTTGGGCAATCCTCACCTCTTGAGCTAGCTTTTGGGGTTGAGTTAGGCCCAAATCTAATATGGTATCAAAGACTATCCTAGATCCATAAAAGGGTCGCCCACCATATTATTCACGCACCAAGCCCAATAGTGCTGGGCGTGAGGGGGTGTATTGGGAAAAACCCAAGTCCCACATTGACTAGAGATAGAGCCTCATAAAAGCTTATAAAGCTTGGGCAATCCTCACCTCTTGAGCTAGCTTTTGGGGTTGAGTTAGGTCCAAATCTAATATGGTATCAAAGCCTATCCTAGATCCATAAAAGGGCCGCCCACCATATTATTCACGCACCAAACCCAATAGTGCTGGGCGTGAGGGGGTGTATTGGGAAAAACCCAAGTCCCACATTGACTAGAGATAGAGCCTCATAAAAGCTTATAAAGCTTGGGCAATCTTCACCTCTTGAGCTAGCTTTTGGGGTTGAGTTAGGCCCAAATCTAATATAGTGTCTCAAAAACTCCACGGGATGCAACATACCAAATAAAGGCTACAAAAGGAAAATTCTCTTACCAATTACCATTTTGGAACTTTAATTAATTTGTTTATTTGACTTCAATTCTCTCATATATCTCTGTAAGCTTTCTTTCTCAATCTACTGAATTAAATTATCATTTGTTCCGTGAAAGTGTGAGGCGCTGCAGTTCAGTCCCTGAAAGTAGTTAAATTACTAAAAAGTCCCTGAATATTAATTTCGTTAATAAAGTTAGTCTCTGATAGGAACTAATTTGACTGACGAAATTAACATTGAAGGACTAACTTGACTAACAAAATTAACATTGAAGGATTTTTTTATAATTTAACTACTTTCAGGGATTAAAATGACAGCGGCTCATACTTTCAGAAACCAAAATGATGATTTACTCCAATCTCTTTTAATAAAATTCTCACTTTCAGCTCTTCTCTCCTCATCAGTCGCCTGCTAGTGACTACTACCGCTTCAATCTTATTTAATTTGTTTCGTATAGTTTTATTTAGGTTAAACTAATAATTCCATTCCTATATAAGTTATTAATTTTGAATTTGGTCTCTATAGTTGAAATTTTTTGAAATCGATTCTGACATATATAATTATTTTTAATTTTGTCCTCGCTGTTTATTGATGTTATAATACTGTCACATGATAGATACCAAATTTAAAATGATTATTACATATATGGACTAAATTCAAAATAATTATCACATGTAAAAATCACATTAAAAAAAATATGAATTCGATCCCTATATGTGACAATCATTTTCAATTTAGTCCATATATTTTAACTCTAATAAACGACGTTATAATACCAATAAATGAAGAGTATCAAATTAAAAATAATTATAAATATGAGGATTGATTTTATAAAAAAATCACGTATAGAAAACAAATTCAAAATCGACGTCACAAGTAGGAACCAAATATTTAGTTTAACCTTTTATTTATGTATACCGGTCCTATGCCGACCAAATAGTTCAAAAAGGAAGCATCGAATAATTCTTGTGTGTAGCTCATATGCTCGTTCACAGCATCTCCAATTTGATTAACCATCATGAAAAAATAATAAGATAATATAAATAATTAAATTCTCAAAAGGATAGCACATAGGTGTATGTATCTAAGGATCAACTTAACCATTCAATAAATATTGAATGCATGTTATAAAATGTTTGTAAATGCTTTTCAAAAACACATTTAAGCAGCGGAAAAAAATTCTGGAAATATCACATTAGACAAAGCATAATCCCACTTATCGAATTAATCATGCAAATAAATATCTCCAAATGTATATGATACATACCACTCAAAGAAACCACAAATTCACATTTATCAAACATTATTTTTCCAAATCCTTCTAATAATTATAATGACAATAATCACCATCAATAGAGAAATAATAAGATAATATATCATAAATGTTTTTTTCAAAAATTATGCCAACAAAAGCGTTCCATATTTTTCATGCCACAACATTTTAAAACAAATATACACTAGCGTTCATAATTGCATTGCATATTACAAAACAAACATTTTATTCAATAACGATCATTGAGAACAAATTTCTCCACTTATGCATTAATACAAGTAATAACCAAAAATATTTTATAATTAACATGTGAAAGTATTCTACTCATGCTTGTATGCAGAGTTAACAATGCGGAAGCTAACTTAATGCTACATCTATCAACTTTATATAACTTTTCAAACGATTCATAAAATGAACATTAAAAAATAATAACAAAACTCATCAAGTTGAGCTCTACTTTTAATGCTAGTGATAAAGTATACAAAAAGATGGGCTTATGGATTATAGCATACACTATTGGCCACGTCCAGTATTAGGTGTCCTAGTTCATTAGAAATGGATCACTAAATTAATGGGTTTAAGCATCCCCAATAGATCATAACATTATTTTTCACAAAAAGAACCACGATTGATTCCGAACAAAAAGTATTACAATGGCCATCTCTCATTCTAAATATATTTTCTTCCCATTCTTTCATTCCACGGTTGGCAGCGGAGTGCAACTTGGTCGACCAAATCACTATGGTCTATATTTCGGTAGTCTTTTCAGTCTTACGCAGTTAGAGCATCTCCCATCACAATTGTTTAATGGTTGTATAGAATTAAACAATTGTTTCTTATATAGTTGTACAATTAGAGTGAACTTATCTGGAAATGAGTTGCTTGTAAGAATTGTTTCTGTAAGCAGAGATGGATCCAAAAATGTTGACTAGTGGGGGCAAAATCATACAATATAAATATTCTATAAAAAAAAAAATATAAATGCATAAGCGATAAAAAATCACATCATTATCATTTAGCCAAAATTTGGAGATTACAAAAACTATATCATTACACATCCAAAAAATTGAAGACATTTCAACTTCTACAAATTATAATTGTTCTCTACGTGTCTTCATATTTTAAAATTGTTGTATGATTTTTTCATTTTCAACACTATCAAAAATATCTTTCTCTACGTATGTGACCAAACAATAATTCAATAATTCATCTCTCATACGATTACGCATTTGATTCTTCACAAAACTCATTGCTGAGAAACTCCTTTCAACTAATTCTAAGTGGGGGCAACATTTTTTTTAAGTGGGGCAACAAAAAATTTGTTAAGATTTAAATAAATAAAAATTTGTCGATGGGGCAGCTGCCCCCAATTTGATACACGTGCATCCGTCCTTGTTTATAAGCAACCGATTCTTATATAAGAACTTTCAATAAGATAAGATAAGGAGAGAGAAAATAAAAAATAGCATTGATTACATTGTTTCGAAAATTAAAATAACAATAAATGAGAATAAAGATATGAGTAATTTGTGAGACCCATTTGATAAATTTTTCATAATTGCATCATTAGAATAAATAATTATTTAGAATAATATAAAATAAAAAATTCTAAAATAACATAATAGGATTCATAAAAAAAAAATTAAACAATTCCAATGAGCTACCTCGGATCTTACTTAGCTATGAGCTGTGAGCCCTAAATTGAAAATGAAATATTCTAGATTGGCCATGGATGATGATGTGAAACCGTTGAGTGTTCTGTCTCTTGGATCAATGTTATGGAGATGCGTGAATCTTATCATTATGTTATTAAATTATGTGAAATGTTAGTTAATGTCATAAAAGTATTGATGAAGGAATTAGAAATAGAAATTATATATTGAAAATAGGGTATTTAATATATTGAACATTTAAAAATCATAGTTTTTAATAAAAATATTTTATCTTTGAATTCATTAAACAATATCCATAGGATATTTATTTATAGCACCTTCAAATAAATCACAATCAATACCCAGCTGGCGCACAGGCACTGGATCACAATAGAATGTCTAACTTTTTTATTTGATTCAAATTCTCCTACTTAATTTTTTTTATTAATCCATAAAAATATTATTAAATAAAACAAATATCGGTTGTTTTTCATATTTGTATGACATTGAATGTATTATTTTTATTTGATATTTTTTATTTAATAGTAGGAGGATTTATAAGAAAATTAATGGGAGGATATAACAAATATTTTTTTTTTTCTGATTTTATACTACTTTATGAGGAGAGCTGATGAGGCATGTGGATCATGCTATTAAACTAAGAACAAGACAGGTAATTATATAGGATGATAATTAAAATTATCCTGACCTCCTTAAAAAAATATCAAATCTAATTAACTCAAACTTTAAGAGATGTTAATATAACTTTTTTAATTATTATTTTTTCAATTGGTCATGCTAACTAGTGTCATTAGAACATCTTCAATGGTGGTTCTTAAATGAGTTCTTAACACAAGAATCGGCTCTAAAAAAAATACCACCATTGAAACATAATAAGGTTCTTAAATGAGTTCTTCTATAAGAACTCAATTTTTAGATTAAAAAATAATTAAAAAAAGGAAATGGAAAGAAGGGGAAGGAAAAAAAGAAAAAGGTGACCCATTGAAAATAAGTTAAGAACCTAAGTTGGGTTTTATTATTGGAGTGAAAACTAGTGAGAGTTCTTAAATCTTATGTGACATTGTAGGGTCCACTAAAATGGAGTTAAGAGCCCAAATTGGGTTCTATGGTTGGAGATGCTTTAGGCACTGATTAATGAATCCAAAATCAGAAAGTTTACATTAGATGACTAAATATTAGGGGTGTTCGTGGATTGGATTGGATCGGTTTTGAGCCAAAAAACCATCCGATCCAAAGATGGAAACAACTTGCGATTTGGATTGGATCGGTTTGCTTCCTTAAAAAAATCCAATTCGATCCAATCCAATCAAATGCGCTTTGGATTGGATTGGATAATTTGGTTTTTACCGATACATCGTTACATAATTATATTAAGTCGAAAACTAACATTAAACATATATATACTAGAATTAATGTAGTTCTAGTTCCTAAGTACATACATGAAATCTTCTAGTATATGAATAACTATTGATTCCTAGGTACATGAATAACTATACAAATTTCAATACATCTAGTATTTGATAATTCTAACAAAAATATTAAAGGGAATGAGAGCGTTCGTTCATAAAAGTATGAAAAATAATGCATAAGTATGAGTAGTACCATAATTTAAAAAATAATAGTATATGTATATAATAGGTCGGTTTGGATTGGATTGGATCGATTTTTACTAGGAGATCCGAAATCTAATCCAATCCAATGAAATAAAAGCGATTTTTGCGGTTTTTGATTTTTTCGATTTTTCGGTTCGGTTTTTGCTGTTTGAATTAGTTTGGATCGGTTGATGAACACCCCTATTAAGTATATCACTTTTCAAAATATTAAATACATTAATTTTTAATAAAAAAATTCTTATCGTGATTTCCTTAAAGACACTGGTTAACATTCTCTTTTTCAATTATATGAAGTGATATGCACCTAAACCAATATTATTCTTACATTAGTGTTATTATTAAATAGTTTAATGTTGTATAACTTGAATTGAACATTTAAGTAATGGTTGAAATAAAGTTGAAATTTATACTATATCTAATATAATGAAACTAACCTCCTAGCCCCTTAACTTTGATGTTAACTTAGAAGAATGTAATGAACCAAACCTCTCAAATTTGTGAATTCAAACCCTAGAATAGTTTTTTGTTTTCTTTTAAAAATGAATTTTCAGAAGAAAAAAACTAGGATCTAATTATTATTTTTAGAGTATAAAATATTTTTATAAGTTCGATTTTTTTTTTTGTTACAATTTATAAGTTCGTTTTAGTTAATTCATTGATGAGATTTAAATTTCCATTTAACTACAATACTAAAGTACGAGTATTGTGTGATGTTTTTACTAAAAATATTTTAGAAATTACTTATTATATCGACCGATGGACAGACCCGAATCTAATAATATAATGGAACCTGTCAATAACAATACTACTATTTTATTTATTTATTTCTGTGAGAGAGGAAATTACAATTAAATAGGTATACACATATAAACATACCATTAAGTCAACGATCAAAATAAAGTCATATAATTCGGTTTCCCCTTGAAATCGTGGCTACCGGAGAATCTTCCTTCGAGATATTCGAAAGTCGAACGTAATTTACGTATAAAATGAAACCTTGCAGTGAACTTAAATAATAAGTGACCATCCTATGCGATGCGAGACAAGATAGATATTATAAGTAGCCGCTGTCCCTATTCTTCTACGTTGTCTGTGCTGATAAAACTACTCACCTGTGATTCCCTGTTCTGTTCTGTTCTTCTCAAAAGGTGACTTTCTTCTTGCATCTCTCCATCCTCATTTAATTCAATTTTCTTTTCTGTTCCTTATTCGGGGAAGGGGGAGATTGGTTTCTCAAGTGCTTCTACTTTTGAGCTCGTTTTTTTTTTTTTAAAAAAAATAATAATTGAGACTGCCATTTTATGGGCATAGATTGATCTTTCGGTCTTTCTTGCTTCATCTTATTGTTGGAATCTCAGTCTGCACTCTCTAAGACACCTCATGTTGAAGTGAGTGGGGTCAAATATTATTGTATATTGTATGTAAAGCTGGAGGGTGAGCCTAGGTGGCGCAACCGTAAGGTTGCTGTCTTGTGATCGGAGGTCATGAGTTCAAATCCTGAAAACAGTCACTCTGAGCCTGTAAGGGTAAGGTTGTGTACATGTACATTTACCTTCCCCAGACCCATCACCATGTGGGAGTCTCGTACACTGGACAACCCATTTATTATATGCAAAGTTGGAATTGATATAGTGGGATGTTGTCAATGATAAGGTAGTAGTTGATTATCATTGCAGCTTATCTTTCTCTTACTATTTAGGAGCATTTCAGATGATGGATGGGATGGAGAAGTCAAGAATGCTCTTTTTCTATTTGCTTGTTGTTGCAACCTTTCAGCGAGCAGTGTCAGATGACCACCAACCCCTCTCAAAAATTGCCATTCATCAGACAGAATTTGCTATTGATGAACATGCTTTTATCAAAGCCACTCCTAGTGTCCTTGGCTTGAGGGTAAGCTTTGATTCTACATTACTTGCACAGTTGTGCTACTTCTTTGAAAACTGAGATTTTCTATTAGGCAAATAAGGGCACTTGTTAAGGAATTTAAAATAGTAAGGTTTTATCGGGAAGAAGTGAATTTAATGAATTGAGGAGTGATGCACTTAGTTTCCCAATGAATATTTACCTCTTATTGATTTCTTAACCAATGTCCTTAGGTCATTCGTTAGCAACACCCTTTTTATTATTTTTTTGAGTTCTAGCTGCTTCAGTATCTGGCTATATCCTCTTGCTTAAGATGAAAACAAAGCTTTGGTAGCAGAAATTGATGAATCCCCCCCAACAACTGTTTTAGGGACAAAATACAGAATGGGTTACGCTGCAATATAGTAATCCAAAACCAACAATAGATGACTGGATTGGAGTATTTTCTCCTGCAAACTTCAGGTAGGCTGCACATGATGACCTCATTCATATATAGTCATAAATTACAACTTACAAGTCAAGAGTTTAGTTGCATTAATTGGAAATCTATTTTGTTTCACAATTTCCAGTGCTTCTACCTGCCCTGCAGAAAACACATTTACGAATCCTCCATTGTTGTGTTCTGCACCTATCAAGGTTCGTGTGGCACAAAATCCTTATTGTTCTTTTAGAACTAATGAAGGCTTAAAAGTTAAAATGTTTAATATTAAACTGTCTTTTTTTTCTTTTTCAGTATCAGTATGCAAATTTCTCCAGTCTCGGTTACAAGAATACAGGGAAAGGTTCCTTGAAGCTTCAGTTGATTAATCAGAGATCGGATTTCTCATTCGCTCTTTTCACGGGTGGCTTAACTAATGTATTCTTGTTAACTATACCCTGCAATTTTCTTCTTTATCAAATTAATTGACATATTATGATTGTTAAGATTTTCAATCATGTAAACTATTACTAGTATGCATTTTTGTTTTCCAAACTTTCCTTTTTTATTTTTTATTTCTTGAGAATATATTATTGATCAGTAGCTGTGTGGGAACTTCATAATGAACATTATATCAGCTTACATTGATAAACAATATTTGTTCAAGAAAACCATCAAAAGTCAACTATTTGGAACCTTTTTCATCATATAGGACCTTATAAATTTTTTTTCTTTAAAGATATTCAAGGGTAATGTCTAAGTTCTCCTAAAGTCTTACTGTCCATCTATTATTTCTGCTGGCACCTAATAGACAGCTACAATCCATAACATCTGAACAAGTTCCTTCCACATCTCTGGCCTTTCACTATAAAAATGCCTTAATTAAATGGTCTCTCTCCCTCTCTCCACAGTCAGACATTTACATGGGCATCCATACACACTGTTGAATTCTGTTGTGATTTATATGTAGAAACGCTTTTGTTCCCATGTACTCCATGTTCCACGTCTGGAGTTTTCGGTTGATTGATTTTGTTCTATATTGTTTAGATTTGTCACCCTATTTTAACTTCGTTGGTTAATTGTATGTATAATGTTTGAGAATCAAGAATCGTGAATTTTGTTCTGAAATTTATCTTTTGATTTCTTCCTTTTATTTATTTTGACAGCCAAAGCTAGTTGCAGTGTCAAACAAAGTTTCATTCATCAATCCAAATGCTCCCGTGTATCCACGATTAGCACAAGGGAGAACGTGGGATGAAGTAAGTTTAAGCTCTCTTTATATCGTAATTTCAAATTCCATTTTCTTTTTCCAGCTTGGATATCATTCTCATGGAATACTAGTGCTGCACACTTTCTTCTAAATGCAGCTGGAAATCTTTCTTGGGATTATCAAAATATTATTTACTACATTTTTTTGACAGATTACTGTAACATGGACAAGCGGATATGATGTCAGTGAAGCTGAGCCTTTTGTTGAATGGGGCCCAAAAGGAGGAAACCTTGTGAGATCTCCTGCTGGGACATTGACTTTTGATCGCAACACCTTGTGTGGTATGAAACTCTTGTCACCTTTTAGTGGTGATTTTCACCTGTATTTCAAAGTCAGGAAAAAAAGTTATTTTTGGATGGTAAATCATGTTCATCTTGATAACATAGTTCTATGCTAAAAATATTATATTGGCATTTCTAAAATATGGGTTGGTAATTGCAAATTTCATTCACAAAATGGAAGGGATATAATTAAGAACATAATGAATCTTATTCATCTGTATATATAGGTGCACCAGCAAGGACTGTTGGATGGCGTGACCCTGGATACATACACACTAGTTTTCTAAAGGAGTTGTGGCCCAACAGAGAGTATGTTACTTATGTCTTACATAAGCCTCATGAAGCTGCTTGCATGAGAAATAATATTATGGATTTGCAGTATTTGAACTGTTAATTAAAGCAAAACCAAGCTAATAGAATATTTTTTTCACAACAAAAAGTTGGACTGATATAAACTTCTGTGGGAGTAACCGAGTAAGTACTGAAAGCAACTTGATTACTTGATAAATAATATTATTTGATGGGATATAATAATATTTCTTTAAACTGATATAATGCATGATACAACAAGTACAAAAGCCTTTTTCCACTAAGTGGAGTAAGCTACAAAGATGGAAGATGCCATTGTATTTCTGTTAAAAACCAAAATTTTGGAAATGCCATTTAGATCGAGATCTTTTTTAATGATTTCTCATAGAGTCTTCCTCAGTCTTCATCTAGCTCTGTTTATCATGCTATCCTCCATATTATCAACTCTTCTTACTAAGGCGTCTATTGGTCTTCTCCTCACCTGACCAAACCATCTTAAGCAAGGTTTAGTCATCTATTCCTCAATAGGTGCTACTCTAACTTTATCTCTAATACATTAATTTCTGATCTTATATTTTACGGTATGTCCAGTCAGGCAGTCATCCACTGGAAAACTTAATTTATGCTCTTGTTGCCAATTTACCACCCAAAATTTTGTACCATACAGCATTCCTAGTCTTATGGCTGTTAGGCAAAATTTTCCTTTGAGCTTGCGAGGCACCTTCCGATTACAAAGATATAATACACGATCCTTGATAAAAATCCAATTCATTTTCTCTAATTCTTGTTGAACATAATTCAAGATGTATGAAATCACTGACAAGTAATTTTGACTACTACATATAAGTGAGTGCTAAACCTCAAGCGTATTAGAGCCTAGAAGTGGTAAACAAACTACATTGTGATGGATAACTTTGTTGAGCAAAAACAAAAAAATTGTGTCGTTGAAATTTAGATGTTTAGAATTCCTACTAGTAGATAAAAGTGGAAGCATGAAGGATTAGGAGAAGGAAATTTTCATTGATCACCTGTATCAATCAATCAAGTGATTTTTATGCGATTTTATTAGAAAGGATTGGCACCAAATTTATTTCTCTTTTCCTACATCGCGCATGTTATAATAAGAATCCAAGAATCCAAGCTCTATATTCCTTGATACTCATGGTTCAAATATTGACTTATGGCGTGAAGGAACATATTGAAATTTTATTAGCAACAGTTCAGTGTACATGACCTGCAACTTGCAATTTCTTTTTTCCTACTTGCAGGTACACATACAAGCTGGGTCATAGATTATTTAATGGCACAATAATTTGCAGTCAAGAATATCAGTTTAAAGCATCTCCATATCCCGGTCAAAATTCCGTGCAACGCGTAGTCATATTTGGTGATATGGGAAAGGTGCTTTTCTCTCTTTTTATTCCCATATGCCTTCTAATCTAACCATGTTCTGAAGATACAATCTGTACAAATGTGTGTGTATATATATATATATATATATGCATAAGATTGATCAATTTGATTTGATCTCTTAATTACTTATTTCTCTGCTATTCCATGGGTGTTTCCCATTATCTAAACAAACCTTACTCTCTTCAGTAGGCTCTTTCTGTTAGTTGAATGGAATAAATAATAATTTGTATTGTCAATATATTATACCAAAAAAAGATTTCAGTATTGTTGCTTGTTATTTAAATTACCAGGATCTCAATTTTTCATTTGATTACCCCACAAGCAGGCAGAAGCTGATGGCTCCAATGAATATAACAATTTCCAGCCTGGGTCACTCAACACTACTAAGCAGATTATTCAAGACTTAAAGGACATAGATATAGTCTTCCACATTGGTGATATATGCTATGCTAATGGATATATCTCACAGTGGGACCAGTTTACTGCACAGATTGAGCCAATTGCATCTACTGTACCTTATATGACAGCAAGGTTTGTCATGTTATGCTTGCATTGCATTTTTGTACGTTTACAGCTACTCTTCATTTTCTTATTTTCTGCTTTACATCATGTTCCTTTAGTGGCAACCATGAGCGTGACTGGCCAGGAACTGGATCCTTTTATGGGAACTTGGATTCAGGTGGTGAATGTGGTGTACTGGCTCAGACTATGTTTTTTGCTCCTGCTGAGAACCGGCAAAAATTCTGGTACAATATGTCTATAGTTTCAACTTTTTGCATAGACCATACCCCACATGTTGTGGTTAGTTGTTTATTAAATTCACTTTTGTAACACTTGCGATGTATGCATGAAGCTGTTTAACACTTGTTCAAACGTCAAATTTGTATAGCTATGCATGCTTTGTTGCATAAAATAAAGCATTTATTAAACATTACATTGACAAGTATCGCAATAAAGATTGTTCATTAAGTTTGTAAGTTATGCCAGCTTCTTGAGTGTTGGTACCAAATATTAATGATATCGGTTCATCTGAAAATGGCTTTGAACATTACATTACCTTACTTTGCCAGGTACTCTGTTGACTATGGCATGTTCAGATTCTGCATAGCTAACACAGAACTTGATTGGAGAGAAGGAACAGAGCAGTATAAATTCATTGAAGAGTGCCTAGCATCGGTTGACAGACAAAAACAGCCTTGGCTGATATTTCTTGCGCATAGGGTACTTGGTTATTCTTCTGCACGGTTCTATGTGGAAGAAGGCTCTTTTGAAGAACCAATGGGAAGGGAGGACCTTCAAAATCTTTGGCAAAAATATAAGGTCGACATAGCCATGTATGGACATGTCCATAACTATGAAAGAACATGCCCAGTATACCAGGTATTCCCCTAGATACTTAGCTTTTACTTTGTTCTTTCAGGGTCTGTTTGGGAGTTGGAAAGGAAAGAGAGGGGAAGAGTTTGAGGAGGAAGGGAGGGAGAAAGGGATGAGGAAGGGAAGATAGCCTCCAAAACCCTCCCCTAGTTCATTTTTTTAGTTTCCCCAAATTGTAGGGTTTTGGTTCTTTTATTAAAAAATAAACTAGGGGAGGGTGTTGGAGGGCTTTCGAAGCTATTCTCCCTCCTCCTTCCCTATGTTCCCGTTCCAACTCTCAAATAGAACCTTACTTCCCAGCAGTTGACTCTACAGTCTACAGTCTACACTACATGCTATGGCATGAAAATAGCCTTTCCCTATTTGGAACTGTACAATTCTTCTTGTCCTTTTCATGTTGGTTGCTTTACTGGCAGTCAAATTGCTCATCAAGAACATAAATTGGATTTATCAAATTATCAAGACACTTTGTACTGGTTATGATTTAACATACAAATTAATTGCCGTTTTTTCCTCCTTCAGAATATCTGCACCAATAAAGAGAAGCACAATTATAAGGGCTCCCTGAATGGGACAATACATGTAGTGGTTGGGGGAGGAGGAGCTTCCCTTGCTGAATTTGCCCCCATAAACACCAAATGGAGTATCTTTAAAGATCAAGACTTTGGGTTTGTCAAACTTACAGCATTTGATCATTCAAACCTGTTGTTTGAGTACAAGAAGAGCAGTGATGGACAAGTTTATGACTCTTTCAGGATATCCAGGGATTACAGGGACATCTTGGCTTGCAGTGTTGATAGCTGTCCACGTACAACACTAGCATCTTGATCTAAAAGCAAAATATTCGTTGATTTGGTTTTTCTGTTTGTTTTTTTGTTTTTGGGTTGAATAAATTGCTCCATGTGATCACAACAAGACATGAACTATAAACATTATAGTTGCAAGATGAGCATATAATAACGGTCTATACTCTATCTCTATACTAATGTTACACCTGTACTGCCAATTCTGAATATCCCGTCTAACAATTTGCCATGGCCAACATTAGCGAACAGAGGCCATGGACTTTTGAGGTCATGCATACTTTTAAACTAAGCAGTTTCATGTAGCATATCCAAATATTCAGTGTTACAACGCTTTCTCCAATAATTTAATTGATGCTTTCGGTCACATGCTTATCTGCTAACAACTTGTTTGGATGAGAAGGGTGGGGAACAGGTGACAAGGAAAGGGAGGGATAAATAGTTTTCATGTTTTGAGAGTTTTAGAAGGAAAATAGGGGCAGGGAATAACCTCCCCCAAAAGCCCTCTTCAGAGTCCTGTTTTTTCATTTCCTCATCAATTTGGGGATTTTTGGAAGGTTAACTACTAATTATTCATTTCTTTCCTTTTTCTGTCTCTTAAACGTTTTGAATAAAAGAAAAAGTATCTTTATTGATGAAAGGCTTAATTGTATTTTTCGTCCCTTAACTATTTGAATTGGGCGATTTTGACCTCTTAAAAATTTTAATTGCATTTTTCATCCATCAACTTTTTCAATTGTGCGATTTTGGTCCCTCAAAAATTTTAATTTCACTTCTTAACTCTTAACTTTGTGAAATTGCTTAATGAAAGCCTTTATTTTGATCCCCCAAAAGGACTAATTTTACATAATTTCATAAAATTGAGGGATGAAAAGTGGAATTAAAGTTTTTTAGGGATCGAAATGGCACAATTAAAAAAGTTATAGGACGAAAAGTGCAATTAAGCTTAGATGAAAGAAACAAATGCAACAGCAGAGAATAATAGAAATCCTTAGAGAAAATAATAAAAAAGCACACTCAAGAAAGTGCATCTGCTAAGCAAAGCTTGCTAATTTCTTTGCATGTGCCGCAAAGAAACTCCTTTGAATAGCCATTGGCTGGGAACCACAAAAGCTAAGAAAATTACTTCATCCAATAGGAGAGGAAGTTTGTGCTAAAAGTTCTGGCATTACCTTCTAACACGACCACCAAATTACAGCATACACCGTAAGTGACATTAGAGAATTGCTGCAAACCCTCTGGAAAGATCCTATATTCATAAAAGACTAAAATATACTTTTAGTACTTTGTCTTTTGGTCAAAACTCATTTTGATCCTTTATCTTTCATAAATTACACAAATTCATCATTTCTGTCATGTCTTTACAAACGATGTTAGTATCAGAAACCAAATTAAGAAGAACTCCTTCACCCCTAATTTTCAAATTAGGGTTCTTCAGCCCTTAACAACCACCATGGATTTGTCTTCATTTTCGCACGGGTATATGCCAAATTCGTCGC
This sequence comes from Ammopiptanthus mongolicus, assembly GCA_039655645.1. Lineage (NCBI taxonomy): Eukaryota > Viridiplantae > Streptophyta > Magnoliopsida > Fabales > Fabaceae > Ammopiptanthus > Ammopiptanthus mongolicus. The sequence continues at coordinate 85,930,534 of CM077343.1, forward strand.
TAAACCCAACATCAAAGATGGATTCTCAACTTTGTAGGGGATTGAAGGTGAAGACTTAAAAGAGATTAAAGGCGAATGCGTCCCTAAACTCAACCACATCAGACATTAACATCAATGTAGGAAATAGGCTAACGGCATCCGTAACGGAAGTGACGGAAAGGACGAATTTGTATAAATTTTGAGAGATAAAGGATCAAAATGAAACTTTTTAAAGATAAAGGACCAAAATGAATTTTGATCAAAAGTTCAGCATCGAGAGCCTTGATAATCAACATGAATAAAATACAAGTTGTGGAGAAATTATGCCTTATGGAATTGTATTCCTTAAACTTTATGAGCAATAATCAGAAGAACCTCTAATTCCTTATTCTAGGTTTCATTGGTGTTATATTACATAAAAGATCTGAAGAGAGCTCCCTTTAACGTATTCTCAGCCCTTTTGAAATACATAGCATAGCTTATAAATAGAACCTAAAAATTGTGAAAGCTTATGTCAAATAGTAATCCTGTCCATTACAATAAAGTAGATGCAAGATCGAAAACATACCGCAGAATGAATACTTGCTATGGTAATATCAATTTATTTTCTTTTTTTGGTGGAAAATACATTCCCTTTTGACTGAGCTTGACATATGTTGATATGCAACACATAATTTCATTCCATATATTTGTGTGTTAAGGCACAGGTGAAGAATGCAGCGATATTGGTTTTGGAAAGAAATTAAAAAGCGTAATAGGAAATCAATTATATTTTTTCTCTTTTCAATAAACGTGTATACAACTATACAAGTTTTAAAATGGCAGACTGAAGCTTATAAAACTGGAAATTAACTTATTGTTATACTTGATTCCAAGTCTAATTCCAATTCCTTCCAAAGTGCTCTCAAAACCATGGCAGCCAGTCACTGCCACACATGACACCATGCTCTGTCGGGCAATGCCGGAGTTAGAAACATCCTTGTCGCATGATGCTTCCGTCGGGCGACACCGTCACTCCGTCGTGCCACAAATGCAGCGGCGGTCCCCTTCTCCATCACCAAAGAATCTTGTCTCTCTGTTGAAGTATCGACATGTTACTTTGAAATTCCTAAAATTCAACTCATAAAGAATTTGACCTCTAAATTTCAATCATAGTGGAGAGAGGGCGATCAGACCAAGGAAATGAAATAAAATTACCCAATGGTCACCGAAAATCCAAGTAGAGAGCATAAATCTAGCAGCAACAATGGATCCAAGTCAAAACCTAATTTCTCTTTTTGTTCATAGATTCCTAATTTGGAAGTTGAATAAATGGAGTGAGAGAGCAGGGAAATGGTGTCTCGAAGAAGAGAATGAGAATGAGAGAAAAAGAGACAGAGCTCATGGATTTCAAATTTGGAACTTGAAGAGGAAGACGAAATGGTGCTGTAAGAAGAGGATGATATTGAGAGAGGAAAGGTCATTTTCTCATAAGCAAAGCAAAATGTTGATTGGGGAAAAAGAATTAGGGAGAAACATCCAATTTTGTTTTGGTTTTAGAAAGGGAAAAGAATAGTAGAGAGGTGAATTCTATAGATGGCACATCCGATAATTAATGATGTGGAAAAAATGGCATGAGATAGCAAAAATTAGTATGAGGTGAGAATGCCAAATTTTGGGAGTCTATTTTAATATATTATAAATAAATAAATAGATTCACCCTCATTGAATTCAAACATCAAGTCCTACAGAAACAATAAAAAGATTCAATAATCAAGAACAAACTAGAGATTTAACAATCAAAGGGATTACTCCATCCCACTCTCGCATATGTATCAAACCCAATAAATACAAATCCACCTGTAATCGGAACAATACATGCTCAGAAGAAAGACTATAAAGGGAGGGAAATAAAAATGAGTTTCCAAACATTATACTAATATCGTATGGCAAGAAAATTTCTTTAAGTTACTTTATCTTCTTGCTAGCTACTATAAATCATGCATGGCTCTATTTATATGCTCCAAGTTTGAATCACTGAAATTTAGGATCTATCCAAGAGCTTGTTCTTAGTTTTTATGTAAAAATGATGAGAAGAATTGGGGAAGAAAAAGGTGTGGTTGTCACCCGAATATGAAGAACAAAAGGAATCAACCAAGGAGTGTAAATAACTAATTAAGAAACTTAAACAAATAAGAATGAAAGTGCAACAACTAAAAACAGAATGAAAATGGCCCAAATGTAAAGAAGAACATAAGATAAATTAAGAAAATGGAAGAGGAAGAAGATGAAGGGGAAGGAGCCACAATCATCCATAGAATTGGAAGATTGATAAGCCAAGAAGGATTCGCCACAAAGAGATAGAACTCTTTGATAAGAATCAAGCAAGTTCTAATCCAAGAACTTGAAGAGGAGGAGCCAATACTCAACTCACAAAAATACCCAAATAGGATAAATTCTAATTTCATTCAAAGTTATCAAAAATGAGGCAATACAAATCCTATTTATAGAAGCTAAGGAACATTCTAGGTTAAGGAGGTGGGCATTTTCGTGGACCATGAAGCCCATTATACAATTAAAACCAAAACCCAATTACAAGCCTAAAAATTGCTAAATGAGACCAACTCCGTCCAGAACAACGTCCCTAACTTCTATACAGGTTTTGATCATGATAGAGTACGAATCAGGTCTTGAGCTTCAAATAAAAATTGTATATAATTCTCTTATCTTTCCAACAAATTAAGAATCACTTCAATCGGACATCTATAACTCAAGATATAGCCAAAATAAGAACACTGATCACTTGGACTCGAATGGTTTTTCTTGGACTTGAATGGATTGATCTTCTTTTGTTGCAAAATTGACTTGCCCCTCCTTTGCCTCCATCATTCCCCCCTTCTTAGAGAAAATTTGACCTCGAATTTATTATCTCCATACCTAAATCAAGAGAAAGAACTAAGTTTATGGAAATTGAAAGTAAGTCAAACATTGGATTTCCTTGGGTAGGAATCCTTTTATTTTTCTTATGTGCAACACCCAATCCTCCAGGGTCAAACACAAATGTAAAGAACTCACCACATGTGGCAAAGATGTTAGGAAATTTTTCATTATGCTCATACAACACCTTAAGATTGGTGAAGTCTAGATATTGAAGTTCAAGGCGAGTAGGAAAGTTATACCTTTAAGAATTTGCATTGACGATCATATTTACCTCTCTATGCTTAGGCATGATGACATTTGAGAGTATTGCATCCTTTTTGGAATGCATCAAGTTATTCTCATAGGTGGAATACTCAAGTTTGGACCCATTGTACTTTTCACCCAAATAAACAATCGATGGTCCTTTTTGAAGTAAAACAGCCCCCATGTTCACATTAGATTCATCACATTCAATTCGAAATGACTTTGCAAGAATAGGTAAAGCAAGAATGAATGCATTAGTGGGCCTATCAAACGAGTCCACATGCAATTCCTGAGAACTTACATTAAACCCAAGAAGGCTAACATGATTTGTGCAAGATGAATTTTTATCAAAATTAGCATAAAAATTCCATACCCTCATATCATGATACCCACTTTTCAAATCAAACTTAGAAAGGTGGCAATAGTCATGCAATTCATTAAGCAAGTAATCAAACCTATTTAATGTAGGAAAGTAGCAAGACCCATGCAATTTACCAAGCATGTTATCAAATATAGGGGTAGAATGTTCATGATTTTGGGGAGCCATGCAAGTAAGCAAACCGTGGGGCGTTTCCTTTGGACACACTTCTTCAAGTGCATTGGTTGTCTTGTAAGCTTCCTTTGAAGGCACATACTCAATTCTCTCATTTTCTTTTTTCTCTTTTTCTTTAGCATCACTCTCTTTTGCTTTCACCTCCCTCTCAAGTTTTCTCTCAACATGGACCTCACTCTCTTGTTCTAATTTCTCTCCCTCTTTCTTTTCTTCATCTCTTTTCATTCTCAAATTTGTCTCTTGAATTTTGTCTTGAGACATTTTCTTCCAATATGCTTCAAAATTATCAATCTTTCTTTTCAATCTCTCCTCATTTCTATCAATATTTTTTTCACTCTTTTCCTTCCCATTTGGGCATTGATAATCCAAATGCCCCCATCCAAAACACACTAGGCACCTCATATCTCTACTTCTAAGTTTAAGAGTTGGAGTAGAAGGAACATTGCAATATCTTTTGTGCCTCTTTCTTTTGAGTTGTTGCTCGACCTTCATGGATTGGTGTACTAAGTCATCAAGCTTCACACAGTGTTGAAGCCCAACAATGTCTTAGATGTCTTGGTTTAGGCCATGGAGAAACCGAGCCATTGTTGCCTTTCTTCCTTCATCAATATTGGCTCTAATCAAGTTCATCTCCATTTCTTTGTAATACTCATTCACACTCTTAGTGCCTTGTGTTAACCTTTGCAATTGGTTGTGAAGATCCCTTTGATAGTGGCATGAAACATGTCTCTTCCTTATCACAGCTTTCATCTCCCTCCAATTAGCAATAGGTTGCTCATCATATCTCCTTCTTTCCTTCTGGAATTGATCCCACCATATCAAAGCATAATCAACAAACCCAAGACATGCTATCTTCATCTTCTTTTGTTCACTATAGTGGTGACAAGAGAAGATTCGTTCTATTTTCATCTCCCATTCTAAATAGGCTTCATGGTCATTTCTTCCTTGGAAAGTAGTTATTTTCACTCCCTCAATCCTATCTAAAGGTCTCACCATTTTCCTCACTAAGTGTTTCACTCAAATTGGCTTTTTCCACACCATTGGTTTATTTTGCACTCTTGCCTTTTCTCACTCAAAGTCCTATTTCAATATCCTTGGAAAAGAACTATACTAATTCAAGAATGTAAACAAGTACCAAATCTTTGTGAAAAATCCAAACTAGCAATCAATCAAGAAGTTCAAGAAAAGAAAACTACTAAGATAAAACTTAGAAATTTAAAGACAAGCAAGAAAAGCTAAAAAGAAAAGAAAGCACACTCTAATGGAGAAGTAAGAAGACCAAGACTCAAGAATTAGTGTTTAGTAATAGAATTTGAGCCAAAAATATGTCCAAAACATCAAGTAATATCAATTTTAAGGCTATAAACACTTATAATAGGGGTTTTGTGGCCTAATTTGAATTCTGCCAAATTTATTTTTTTTTTTTTTACTTTTTATAATTGCAGATTGGTCTCTTTGTATTTTTCTGAATCCGGTTTTTTTTTTTTACTTTTTGGGATCTTTACTTTTGCAAAATAACTTTGGCCACAAAATTTTTCTGAAAATTACAGAAAAGAACGCCCCAAACAGAATTTAAGTGAATCACAAAGATCAAATAACCTTTTGAAACATGAACATGATGAACAAGGGGCTGTTCTTGGGAAGTGTGCCCATAAATTAAATTCCCCCAAATTGATGTCTAGTTCATGCTTTAAGCTTAAAATTGATTGGTATATTTGATTCCACTTGTAAAGACCTTTCAATCAAGGTGTAGATTAACACTCTAACAGCAATTCTTGAAATTCATAAAGATCAAAGTGGCTCAAATTCCAAGAACAAGATGAAGAATTCAAAAAAATTCAAAAAATCTAAAACATGGAATATGATGAAAGGAAGCAACTTGAGCTATGAAACATCTTTTGGATGCTATAAATTACAAACCCCAATGGTCTAACAACTCATTACAACACCACAAATGATCAAAATTGATGATCAAAATATGGGGTTGGGCATGGGTTTCAAGGTTAAAAAAATAGCTCAAAAATTGCAAAAATTTCAACACAATCCAAATAGCAAAACCCAAACTAAAAAATAAATTAAGCTCAAGGAAGCTAGCTCTAGATACCACATGATATGATCCAAGTTTGAATCACCGAAATTTAGGATCTATCCAAGAGCTTGTTCTTAGTTCTTATGTAAAAATGATGAGAAGAATTGAGGATGAAAAAGGTGCGGTTGTCACCCGAATATGAAGAACAAAAGGAATCAACCAAGAAGTGTAAATAACTAAATAAGAAACTTAAACAAATAAGAATGAAAGTGCAACAACTAAAAACAGAATGAAAATGACGCAAATGTAAAGAAGAACATAAGATAAATTAAGAAAATGGAAGAGGAAGAAGATGAAAGGGAAGGCGCCACAATCATCCATAGAATTGGAAGATTGATAAGTCAAGGAGGATTCGCCACAAAGAGATAGAACTCTTTGATAAGAATCAAGCAAGTTCTAATCCAAGAACTTGAAGAGGAGGAGCCAATACTCAACTCACAAAAATACCCAAATAGGATAAATTTTAATTTCATTCAAAGTTATCAAAAATGAGGCAATACAAGTCCTATTTATAGAAGCTAAGGAACATTCTAGGTTAAGGAGATGAGCATTTTCATGGACCATGAAACCCATTATATAATTAAAACCAAAACCCAATTAAAAGCCTAAAAATTGCTAAATGAGACCAACTCCGTCCAGAACAACGTCGCTAACTTCTATCCAGGTTTTGATCATGATAGAGTACGAATCAGGTCTTGAGCTTCAAATAAAAATTGTAGATAATGCTCTTATCTTTCCAACGAATTAAGAATCACTTCAATCGAACATCTATAACTCAAGATATAGCCAAAATAAGAACACTGATCACGTGGACTTGAATGGTTTTTCTTGGACTTGAATGGATTGATCTTCTTTTGTTGCAAAATTGACTTGCCCTCCTTTGCCTCCATCATCTATAAACCTGGAGTTTTGATCTTACATTATATATGGCTCTAACTTCAAACCTCCCATTATCCAAATATAACTATTGGCGAGGAAGCAGTGAGACACCTGAGCACACATATAACTCAAGGTGAGAAACATTGGACAAATATAGTAGGAAGCGGGTTTACATCCTTGTGAAACCCCTTGGACTGATATTGTTGAATCATATTATCAGCCCCAAAAGAGTCAACCCCAACCATATTACCCTTCTCATCTTCAACAGGAGTCAAATCTCTCTAATTTAAAAACACCCAAACAACAAATTCCCCTTTGCAGCTTTTCTCAATATGATATCTTAAATTCAAACTCAGTCTAGAGTTAGCATGTAGAAAACTTGCAAAGCTCAATTGAGGAGGAGCTCTGGAAAAACTCCAGATGGAATAACCCTTGAAAGCCATCAAAATCAAACTTGATTCATCAAAAGACAAAGAATAAAAAAAACGTTTATCCTCAGAATGAAAATTTGATTCATTTTCAAGCAATTAGAAAGCTTCAATATTGCATAGGCTTAAGAACCTGCATTCCAAATGTGACACTCTTCTACCCCGCATATTATATAAACATTAAACATAAATAATAATAATAAATGATATGCAAATAGAAATAAAACATGCAACCTTTTATTAAAAAGGTTCACGCGTAGAAAAGGTACCACGTGAACTAGTCCTCAACAACGCGGAAATATTAAACCAAAGTTTTGAAAAGAAAATAAACATCAACGTAAATAAAACCCAACCCCGATGTCACAATTCAGAGCTGGTACAACCGTTTCGGAAACATGTTCGGAATACAACTGAAAAACTAAAAAAAATAAACAACTAAGCTAAAGAATCCTAACTATGAGTGGTGGCTCCTCAGAGTCACTCATCTCCGGGCTGCTCGTCATCCTCTGCATAAGCCATACTTGCCAAACAAGAAAAACAAAGAAAGGGGAGTAAGGAAACATGTAAACACAACGGCATGGAGATATGAATAAGATGATCATACATCATGGCATAGCAACAGTCATAAGCATACACTTACACATATAAACATTATCTCAACATAATCAATCAACCAATATGCTATATGATGCAATGCAACACTACTCCACTATTCCATCAATGCATGTGGATCCAACTAACTTAGGAAGAACAACTTTGGAGTTACATATCCACATTGGCCACTAAAGGCACCAACGCCGGCAGTCCACCAAACCATGGGGGAACCCCTTGGATAGCCAACGCATCAAACCATGGATGCCTTTTCACGGAGGGGCACTGTTCACCAAACCTTGGGTGAACCAACCGTGGATGGCCAGATCGCCGTACTCTAGGACAGCCTCCCCTATGTTGAACTTCCCCCAACTAACATCTCTAATGTGATGCATGAACACAACAACACACAACGGGTAACCGCCACCTCTGCTTGGGCCACTAAAGGCACCCAAGAATATCATCCTCATCATTGGGCCACTAAAGGCACCCAATATAACATCATGACATTGGATCACTAAAGGCATCCAATCACATCATCATCATTGGACCACTAAAGGCATCCAATTACATCATCGTGCGGTAACCCCTCGGGCATCGACTTAACCAACTCATCGTTCCTTAATGTCTTAATTATTATATAATTAAGTTATCTAACTTCATCATTTGTTTGGTGTATTATTCTATCATTATTGGGGACATTGGGATTAAAACCCCATTAAATCGTAAGCCTCAGATTCTAACCAGAGGGTGGCACGGGCGTGCTTAACCCCGACACAGGCGTGCTACCACTTACGTGTAGCACGTGCATGCTCAATATCTGGCACCGGCGTGCTGCACGAGAGCATGGTCATGCTCCCTATTACGCACGGCCGTGCACATCTGCACGGACATGCTCTTATGCTGCACGGTCGTGCCCAAAGCGCGACCATTCCCAAAATTCAACTGGGAGCACGGCCGTGCTGATCGCACGGCAGTGCTGTTCTGAGCAACGATGAACAGGTTAAATAATTTAACCAAAAAGACTATAATACTCTCAAAAATATCTTATGAATATATTTGGGGAGCAACAGTCCCTTTATTATGTGACCAATTAAAATCCTAATTAACCAATTTAGGGATATATTAGCAGATTCATCATCACACAACCATTCAGTCATTAATCATCATATATAACAATTCAACCAACAATTATCATATAAACATACCATCAAATATCAACATAACAATAACGCATATAATATTGGCATGTAGCAACAAACATATATAACAATAGGCATGTTAAACAAACAGCATACAATTAACCTCGAGGTCATGGGAACCCCTCATCTTACACTACCTCCACTGCCTAGTGGTTATACTATCCTTCTCCCCATACCTGGTTTGAAGGTTGCAGCAACGGTAGCCCCAAACAACAACTGGTCACGTCCTCCCAAGAGGCTCAATCCGAATCCAAGCCTTGGTCAACTAAAACATTAACCAAATTAGTTTCTAATCCACAAAACATGAAAAGAAACTAAGAAAAGAGGAGAACGTTACCTACGCAACTGGCACAGGCATACCAAAGACTTACCAAAGGTCTCCAAAACTCCAAAAATGCACCAAGATTGATGGAGATAGGAAACGGGTAAGGATGGCAATGAGTAGGGTATAATTAGGGTACTATAGTACCCGTCCCCGTACCTGCGTTTTGAAAAAGTACCCGGACCCATACCCTCGTGGGTAGTAACTTCAATATCTGTACGCTTACCTTCTGGGTATCTAAGTATCCGTACCCGCACTCGTTACCCGCACTTTAATATAAGAAATTTTTAATTAAACAATAAAATGTTTAAACTCTTGCTTTCCAAACTAAAAATGCAATCTGTGGATCTAATAATCAATTTGTGAACATAAAATACAAAAGTTTTAATACAAAATATCCAATAATCAATCTCCAAAACATCAAGTAAATATTACAATAAACTTCTAAGAACAATAATTCATAAACTTGGCGCTCCTTAGTTGGTGGCACTAGGAAAGTGAGACTCACAGGTTTTTTGGAGGAAAGTGAAATTTGAAAATGAATTAGGTTATCAGGGTTTATTTTGGAAGATGCAATCATGCAGGCCAAGGGACATGGGTCTCATACTCACATCATCACATGGTATTTTTGAGTTTTTCTAATTTTTTAAATTAATATATCATAATATAATATATATCAGATTATTATATATAAAATAAATAAAAATAATATATATATAGTGCGGGTATGGGGCGGGACGGGGTGGGTACTAGAGTACCCGTACCCATAGCCATACCCATACTCAATTAACGGGTAATTAACCTACCCATAGCGGGTAAACTTTACGAGTACCCAGCTGGTCCAGTACCCATTGCCATTCCTAGAAACGGGGTAGGTCTGGCCGCACTAGGATAGTAGCAGTCACCAAATATGGGTTAAAATCGCTAACCCTCGATTTCTGTGCGGTTATATAATCTGCGCACATGGCACGACCGTGCTCTACTTCGGCACGGACGTGCTGAACTTAGCGTTAGCGAGACGCGGTTCGCCTGACGGCACGACCGTGCTGACTAGCTGTACGGCCATGCTTGTAACTTAGCTGGTCACAAGACACGCGAAAATAGCAAGGGCATGCTGGAAATCAACACGGGCGTGTCAATGTTCCAGAAAGGGACTTTTAAGTAAAAATCTCACTTAACCCTTAACCAACAAACATAACTTAACCAAACAAACTTAAACATTCAAACAAGCTTATATAAAAATACTTCAAGAAAAGCAGGGTGTTACACCAAATATTTATTCAAGAACGTGCACTTTAAATCTCTTCAACTTGTTATCATACAACTCAATTATCAGCTTAGACTACTCATTATTAGTGATAAGGTTCTATTGTTAATCAAAACACCAATTAAACCATGGTTGATAAAACCACCAATTCAATGCATGGTCTGATCATGTCATATATCCATTCCAAGACCCACTATTTGCTTTGATGCTACCCTACATTAATCAGAAATTGTATCACATCATACTGCAAAAGTTTCATGTGTTGATCTAGGAAACATACTGCATAACAAACACTTAATGGCTAATGCTATCACAACATCAATAAAAATAGTTAAAAAAATATGGCCTGTGAGTATTAAGTATACTTACAAAGCTTCCTCCAGTAGGACAATAATACAACCAAGTTTCTGAAAGGTTAATGGTAGAGAGAAGGAAGTTTTTAAGCCATAGTGGAAGATTTTAAACTAATAGAAAGAAGGAAGAAATAAAAAGAAGAAAAGAAAAAAGTAGTCGCAATCCAGAATATAGATAGAGAATAAACACCATAGTCATACCTACCACTACCAAATCACATACCATAAAAGCCAATACAATATGTTCCCCTTTTAAAAATCGAATCTAAACCAAACAAAGCAATGTTTTTTTTGTTAGTTTAAATGGCAACAAATACACACCTCCACTGCCAATCCAATTAATCAAAAATGAATACACGCCAGTGCCAATAAGAACTCACAAATGTTTAGTTTATACTACTATACTTTTACGCACCCCTCCATTTGCAAGTGCAATTGTCATTATAGTAGCTGCCTCCATAACCCATGACAGAGGATTCCACATAAATCCCTAGAACTTCAAAAATTTGCTGTCCTTAACAACATTCTAATGATTTACCTTATATTTTCATTTTTTTAAAGTGACGTAAAGAATGAGCGAAGCATATAAAGAAGTAAATGCATAAAATGGAACCATAAATAATGAACTACAACAACTTTAGACCTTTAAGGCTTTACAACAAATGATCGAACATGTTATAGGCATAGTCTTAATATAAAGATTCAGTCTATAGTATATATATATATATATATATATATATATATATATATATATATATATATATATATATATATATATATATATATATATATATATAAACAAGCCGTTTTTCGAAAGATGCAGCATGTTATATAAAGTAATGTAGCATAAGTTTTTCATTAAGTTTCACCAATTAAGTAAATTTTCATTCAGTGCACCAGAAATTATATTGTAAAAGTTGATAGTACTAATGCCCTGGCTATGATCCTTTTATGTATGAATAAATCCTTTCTTTTCGGATATCCCAACTCTTTAGATTAGTATCCATGTAGCCAGCCGCAAAAAACTCACCAAACGGATTAAACTCAACATCAATACAATTGGATCTTTGTCTAGCAACACTGCGAACCGCTATACTTCAAGAATAATAGCAAATATATTAGAAGCATACTGATCAATTTTAAAGTGCAGGGACCGTACATTGCACTTAACAATTAAAAAGATCTTGAAGATTGGAAATTGAAACTTATAATGGCAGTTATAGATTACCTTATAAGATAGGGAAGAAGTTTTTGAAAAATAGGGAAGAAGTTTCTTTTAGGTTCATGCTTCTAGATGATCGTTATATTCATCATGGTGGATTCATAGAAATTGGTTTCATGATCATAGGATTTTTCTATAATTTTCTAGAGATTTTTGAATATAGAATCCTAGAATTGAAATATAGTGATTAAGGCCTTCAATCAAGAAAGTATACGAAAAACTTAAAGCTTATAGATCAAGGTGAGTGAAGTTCACCTCTTGGATGATGAAGATTTACAAACATTCAAGCTTCTCCTTCACAAATTTGGCCTACGTTCTTCTTTGAGAAAATGAGAAAATGAAGAAATTAGATGAAGTTGTGAGAAGAAAGAAGAAAAAGGGGGAGGAGCTTAGTGAAGCTCCTTTTAGGCGTGAGAGATGTGAGGGACAAGAGTGGCCATTTTGTTAATTTTTAGGTGTATAGAAGAGTAATTTCACGAAGAGACAAAATGGACATTTTACCAAATGTTTAGGGACATAATGGTCCATTTGCCACTAACTCATCATTACCTCGGTGAGTCACAAGCATGACTCACCTATGTGAGTTGTCCTTGAGAGGACATGAGATTTCTCTTTTAGCGGGTCCCGGTAATTCCATATTCAGCTCCGTTATTCACCCGATTAAAGATTTCCCCCGAATAATATATATTATTTCACTTTTTAGTGAAAAATTTCAAAATTACCAAGGTTGTTGGAAATTTGATTTAAATCCTAACTATTTCGTTCACGAGTCAAAATTACGTTTTTTGATCAGTAAAATTTTACTGTCAGTGAAAAATGCAGACCGGTTCCGTCCGAATTTTTAACCCAAAATTTAACCGTAACTCTCTACGATAATGCAGAATATAAATATGATCTTGTTTTATCCAAAATAATTTTCTAAACCTCGGATAAAAATATAAGAGATATATATTCATCGTAATTGATGAACAGTAAAAATCGGGGTGTTACACGCTCTAACAAATAATCCACATAAATGTGTCAATTATATTAAAAAATATTAATTTTCATTATATTCTTGTTTTTTAGTTATTTAGATTAACAACTTCAAATAAATATCTTGCTTCTAATTATTTTATGTGTAGAATACATGAATCGTTATAATAGTTGTTGATAGATATGATAAAAAAATTGCTATTTAAACAAGCATATTTGAGAATAAGAGTATAGGGCGGAATATAAACTTGATTTGAATAATTTTATGATTTATATTTAATTATTTTAATTTAAAAATAATTAACATATATTATGTTCATTATGTAACAAAAATATATATAATATTTTTTTACACGATTTATTTATTTTGTTGAGCCTATGACTTAGTTTCTTTTAGCAAAGTTCTAACTTCAAATTGCTTTGTTTATTCTTGACAAAATATTATAATATGAACATATATATTCCATATTTTTTACACTAAAGTTATTTTTATATGTTTATATATTAAATATTTAAAAGAACATAAATTTTGAATCCAACCTCTATATATCATCATTTAGAAGATAGAGATATATTTATCTTCATTCTTGTACTAAATTATTTAAATGATATTTTTATTACCTTTATTAGTGACAATTACTATAATAAATAAATCATATATTTTATTGACAAAATCATTGAAAGTGTGATAGTCGTTTTGAAGTTGTTGAACTAAATGACTCAAAAGAGTGTATACTAAAAAAATCATCTATTGTTATTTAGGTGTACGTTTAATATTTATCATTCGTTAGAGCATATACTAAAAAATCCACTATTTTTTCTGTAAAAAAAAAATCACGGGGTTAGTGGAGACTAAGCACTCAACCGTGAATTCGCAACCTGTAAGAAGGTGGTGGGGTAATGATACTTTTGATTGGCTAGATGTCCCTGCCTCGGAAGGAAGTGGAGGTTTATTAGTAGTGTGGGATACCTCTCTGTTCCTTAAAATAGATAGTGAAAAGGGAAGGCGTTGGATTTGTGTTTATGGATAGCTAATTGATAAAAATGTGTTGACAACAATAGTGTTTATACGTGGACCGAATGATAAAATGGGTAGAAGCATGGTGTGGGAGGAATTAATAGATCTGAAACAATAAATAGGGTTTTCAATGATGAATCTAGGAGATTTTAATGAGATCCTGAATCTGGAGGAAAGAAAGGGCAATAATTCAATCTCCACCAGCATGAGAGATTTCCAATCCTAGTACACAACGACAAGTGTGTATGAATTGCCCCTTTTGAGTAGAAAATTCACATGGTATAGGAACAATTCAGCCAATTGTATTGATAGGACATTTGTGGACATAGAATGATTGGAGTGGTTTAAAGACCTGAACAACTATATTCACTACCCATTACTGATTAGCTGTGAGATTAAGGATTGGGGCCCAAAACCCTTTAGATCTCAAGATGTGTGGTTCTCTAACCCAAACTTTAAAAAGAAGGTGGAGAATGAATGGAAGGGTTGGTAAATCTACCCCTCTACTCCAAACTGAAAAATTTAAAGGACCCGATTAAGAAATTGAACAAGGAGGTTTCTGGAGATATTTATATAAGAATCGAGGGGTTGGATGTAACACCCCGTTTTTTTTTAAAAGCTTTCTAATTTTAATTAAACAGTATTTATGTGTTTGTATTTTATTAGAGGGTTTAGAAAGTGAAATAAAACCAACTGAGGGCGCAGTCAAGCTCTATGCTATCGTAGGAAGCTACGGTTAAATTTTGGATCGAAAACTCAAACGGAGCCCGGTCTGCGTTTTTCACTAACAGTAGTGTTTTAGTACTATAAAGACCTAATTTTGACCCGTGAACAAGACAATTAATCTTATAATCACGTTTCCTATATTTTTGCTAAAATTGGTTTTTGACCTTCAAAAGTGAAAATAATATAAACTATTCGGGTGTAACTCGAACCGGGAGACAAACGGAGTTGCGTATGGATTTACCGGGACTCGCTAACAGATAAGCACGAGGTCACATCAAGTCAAATCACCTAGGAATGCGTGCCGGAGTCATGATTGTTTTTTTGAAAATATCTGGACACGAAAAAACCAAAATGATAATGATTTTCTTCAAAATTATCATTTTAGTCGTGTGTGAAATGACCAAAATATCCCTAAGTGGAATTTTTGGCCCATCCTACTCCTCTCCTTTCTCTTTTCTGTGGCCCCTTTCTCTATTTCTTCCTCCTCCATTTCTTTCTTCTTCTTCTCCTCCATTTCTTCACTTTTCCTCCATACTTTCTTCATTTTTCTTAGGTTTTCCTTAAGGATTTTCAAGAAATTTTGAGAAGCAAAGTTGATGACCTCATCCATATTCATCATCTAGGAGTTATAGACTTCACTCTTGAGCTCTCAATCTTCATCTTTCTCCATTAAATTCTATGGTTTCAAGTTTATGATCCAAACTTCAAAAATCTCTAGAAAATTGTAGAAAAATCCTTTTAATGTCATGCCAATTTCTATGATCTAGTTTCATCCTCTTCTATCACTATCTAAGAGCATGAAATCAAATAATCCTCCTGGCCTATTTATTTTAGAGAGGCCGAAACTAGGTCTATTTTAGGGGGAAATGGGTTTTGTTCAATATACGTGAAATGATTCTTGATTTCACCTATTTCATTCCATGATCATGCAATCCAAGTGATTAGAAAACCAAATCTAGCCCTCACCTATTTTTAATGGTGATGACCGAAACCCTATGGTGAGAAAAAATTGAGTTTTGCTTCAAGTTTTTAAGTAAAAAGACTTACTCTAGTGTTGTGCATGCTTAAGGGTCATTCATCTAAGAGTTGGTAGAATTTCAACCTCTCTAGCCTATTTAATTAAATAGGGGCAGCAGTCTTAGTCATAAGGATTAGGGAATTTTTGGTTGAACTGTACTGATTTCTGGTTGTGTTTTGTTGTAAAGGATCGGATAGTGTTCGAACGTTCGACAACGCACCCGATTGACAGTTGTCGAGCCGCAGCCGAAGCCGCACGTGAACATCACTAAGGTGGGGAGAAAGAACTACTTTCGTCGGGAAGGCAAGCTTAGTATAGAATGTATACATGCATAGGGAAACCTTAAACTCTACTAGAGGTTGAGCCCTGGATAAAGTGTCTGGACCCTAGGTGTAGTTACTTTTGGGCTATCACCACTAAGTTGATAATATGGATGATGTGATTGATTGAGGTTGGTGTGTTGAACTGTTTATTTGATTATCTGTTGGTTTATTTTGTTGAATTGCCTGTGTGATAAACTGTTGTCTGACACTGTGATGATATCTATACTGGAATAAATTTTTGTTGCAATATTTTATTGTGATTGACTGGTTGAGTGTTGATGAGAGTATGGTGAGTGTTGATGCTGTTCAGGTTGATACTGTTGTGGTCCCGACCATCGAACTGTGGTTCGTAGATGCAAGGGGTCGTGGTGCTAATGTTGATGTTGATGTTGATATATGTGGATGCGGTGCATCGTGGTCATGACCGAGTGATTAGGTGTGAGGTTCCGATATCAACCTACGATGGATGGATGTTTCATATCATAGCATTTCATATCACAACATATTTGTCCCAAAGGGGGATGTCCAATTGGGGATGTGATGTTTTTAATCCTGAGACAGGATGTCCAATTGGGGACGTGATGTTATCCCGACGGGAATGTCCAACTGGGGACGTGATTTATCGGCCGACATGCATATAGGGAAGTCAGCATATACATAAGGACTAGTATCCCTCTTAAGGTTATTTGAGAGAATGACTTTTGAAATGGTTTTATTGTATGACTTAAGAGATGGGTGATGTTGTGTTGTATATTTTATCTATGTTGTGTGATGTATGTAAATATATGTTGTACTGATGCCCCTTTCCCATATTTGATGATGCATGTTTCTTATCTCCCGTTATTTTCTATATGCGTACTTTTTATTTTATGGGAAGACTCCATGGAGCACCGTTTGTTGAGGAACTGGACAGCATTCCGTATGAGCCCGATGCCGGTGGACGAGTCGAGGATCCTAACCTCAAGGTGTTGGGAAGTGATCGTGGTTAGCCAGAGAATTGTCTCTCAGCCTATTTTCATATTTTTATTTTGGTCTGTATTAAGATACTCTGTATGTATTAAGTTAACATTATAGCCCTACTGATGGGGTAAATGATGTATGTACATATTTATTTATATTTTAAAAGCTGTGTACTCTGAGACGCTGCGTGCCTTAAAATTGTTTTGCTTTCGCACTTAAAATTGTTTTGCTTCCATGCTTAATTTTTCGCGCTTAAAACGATTAAGGTTAGTTAATATCTTAGGTTCTTTAATGAGACGGTGAGTCGTCTCATTTGAATCTGAAATTAAAATTCTAGATGACCTTAGTGATATGCAACCAGTAAATGAAGTTGAAGTGGCTAAAAGGAATGCTCTCACCTCTCAATTACGGACTTGGCTGAAAAGAAACACCAAATTTTTCCTCCTAACTGCTACCATTAGAAAAAGCAAGAAGGCTCTAAGAAAGTTAAAGGTGGGAAATAGAACACTGGAAAACCCTAGAGGTATTAAACAGGAGGTAGTTAGTTACTTCAAAAATCTATATACAAATGATCAATAAGTGTGCTTGAAAACTAATGGAAGGAGTTATCCCTACCTGACAAATGCACAAAAAGAAGAGTTGCAAATTCTTCCCACGGGTGAAGAAATAAAGAAGGTTGTTTGGGCATGTGACTCCACAAAATCACTAGGTTATGATGGATTCAATCTAGGTTTTATCAAGAAAATGTGGCAAACTATGGGAGAAGATTTCACCAGGATGGTTATGGATTTCTTTGAGAATGGAGTCTTACCTAAAACAGCTAACATTACCTGGGTGGCATTGATACCCAAAATAGAAGGAGTTGTGGAATTAAAAGACTTTAGACCTATAAGTATGGAAGGATGCATCTATAAGATTATAGCAAAAAATTTGGCCTTGAGAGTTAAGAAAGTCATGCCTTCATTAATTAGAGAAACACAATCTGCCTTTGTGATGGAGAGGCAAATATTGGATGGGGCATTGATTGCCAATGAAATTGTGCATTGGGCAAAAAAGCATAAAAAAGAGATCGCTTTGTTGAAATTGGATTTCCAAAAAGCTTATGATTGCATTAACCGGAGCTTTATAGACCACATGCTAGAAATCATGGGTTTTGGTATCTCATGGAGAAAGTGGATAAACCAATGCTTATCTACAACCTCAGTTTCTATTTAGTTAATGGTTCACCCACAACTCCCTTTAGAATGCAGAGAAGACTAAGACATGCTGACCCCCTATCCCCTTTCCTTTTTGTGATTGCTACTGAAGCCTTTAATCAGTTAATGCATAGGGCTGTTGAGAGAAATCTGTTTGAAGGGGTAGATGTAAAGGTTTTCCATCTACAGTTTGCTGAAGATACACTGCTGTTTTGTCTAGCTAAGAGGCAATTTCTTACCAAAGAGGAATTTTTCTAAACCTGCACTCATAGTACTGGGCAAAAATAGAGAGTGAGGAAGTTTAATGGCAAGTAGATTAGGTTATCAATTAGTGAAACTACCTATAACTTATTTAGGCATTCCCTTAGGAGCAAATACCAATAGAGTATCAACCTGGGAGCCAATAATTTCTAAAATTCAGAAAAGGCTATCTATGTGGAAATCAAATGTGTTATCTAGGGCTGGAAGATTGGTACTAATTAAGTCAGTTGTTAATAGTATGCCCTTATATTACTTAAGCCTCTTCAAGATACCTAAAAAGGTAGTGAAGCAAATAATAAAAATACAGAAGGATTTCTTCTGGAAAAGTGCAGGTAATTAAATGGGAAAAGATCCAAAAACCAAAGAGAATGGGGCGGCTAGGAGTAGATGACCTTATTGTGAAGAATGCTGCATTGTTGTTTTAATGGTGGTGGAGATTTTCAGATGAAGGCAACACTTCATGGAAAAAGACAATGTTCCATACATAGACTAGAACCAACAAAAGCCTTAATACAACAGAAAACTAATACTATAAGAGATGGTGGACCATGGAGTACAATTATAAAGGTAATGCATCATGGTTGGTGGATGAGGCTTGGGGATGGTAGTAAAATCAGGCTTTAGAAGGATAAATGGCTAGGAGAGTCTTCATTGATGGCTAAGTACTCGAGATTGTTTTCAATTTCTCTGCAAAAAGAAGAAGCAATTGCTAATATGGGCTTTTGGGATGGTATTCAATGGCAACGAAATCTAACATGGAGAATGGTCCTTTTCCAATGGGAAGGTCAGCAAGTAGAGAGCTTACTATCCACTATTAGAGATTCAATGGTGACTAACTCATTACAAGACAAATTGTGGTAGAAACATGATAATGATAGGAAATATACTGTTAAATCTTTTTTTAGAGCCTTTTGGAAACAAAATCAAGTCACAAATAGTGTGAGAGGAATATGGTTTGGGTTAGCTCCACCTAGAGCTGAACTTTTAAACTGGTTTGTCATTCAAGAATAGTTGAACATAAGGAATAGACTTTAAAGATTTAATATAATCCTAGGAAGTGAAGCTTTGTGCCCTTTTTATGAAAGTGTGGAAGAAACAATGAACCAACTTTTTTCTACATTGCAAATATTCTTGGACAATAATTGGATGGGTTGCTTAGACACTGCTTTTTGTTTTATATTCTGATTTTAAAATGTTGTTGATGTAAAGGGAAGGGAGGTAGAATACCCAATGTGTCTGTTTTAGTGTTTTAACGGTGTGATTCATAATGTATGGAAGGCAGGGATTTTGTAAAGGGTGATGAATGATGTTCTGGAACTTTTTGTAATACTTTTCCTATTTAGTTGTGAGCAAATGATAGTGTGATTTTCCTTCAACCTTTTCTAGAAGGTGGGAAGATTAATCACTGTGATGCTTAAATTAGATATTATTAGTGAGATTCTACTTATAAAAAAAATCTATTTTAGAAAATTAAATATATATTATAAATTTAAAAAATAAATACTTAAATGAATTATATTTCTTTACATAAGATTTTCAAATTGTGCATTTTATTTTTCAAACTAAAAATTAAATTTGCTTTGTGAACAAGAGAGCCTAAGATCAATCTTTAAAAACATTTTTCAATGTATAAATATCAATTAAATAATTATAAATATTTTTTTTATATTTAATGACTTAATTTTGTCAAGTCAATGGTTAGTCAACACCAAAATTTGGTGTAGAGTGTAATTTATGATCATATTTAAGGTTTATTACTATTTTGATAAACCTTATTGGTGGAGTGTAATTTACTCTAAAAAAAAGACATGCCCAAGCTTCTTAACTGAGGTAGGAATAAAAAAAATTCAAGATAAAAAATATTACTAATGTAACACCCTAGTTTCCGCTTGCTTATTGTAAAATGTTGTTATGTGGTTGTTGTGCTTGTTACAAATGTCTAGGAACGTGTTTGGGGTAGTTAGCCTTAGAAAAGGGCCAAACCAGTGAACCTGATGTAACCCTATCCTCGGATGTCACTTCCGTAACCCTAAACACTATTAAGTAGGAAAAAGGATTTGCTGGTTCGCTTTCGGAAAAAGCTTTTCTTTACTTATATATTACTTACTATGAAAATCGTGATAGAATTTTTTTCTTTTTATAATATTAAAGAACACATACTCACGATAACATTAGCATAACTCACAAATATACATATGTATACTCATATCTATATAGGTAAACATCATCCATTAAAATCCATCAGTCTACCCCACGGCCATTAGGAGCCGATAACAGACTCATCCAAAAGTAATTACCGCAAAATAAACCTAAGCTGGTCTGACAAAAGAAGCCTACAGATGACAAAGTGTACTACCTCGACACCAGTCGTACCAAAAGGACAGCGTCTCATCATCACCATTCCACACCTCTTCGTCATCAATCTTCAGTACTTGAGCTATAACGATCCAGAGGACTGCTAACAAACATCTGTACGTGTATCCAAAAACATAACAGGGTGTCCAACACGTACAGGCAAGGGTGAGACACCAATATATGAACTCAAAATACAACAACTGCATACTTAAAGCACAAACAGCAGATGCATATAGGTATATCAAACACAGTTATTAAACATGTTAAACATAGCACAGAACATCATGACAACACAGATAAATCCAGGGTCTCATACCCAACAATCAGCGCCATTTTCAAAACATATGCATGACACTTCCAATATACCATCTAGCATTCGATTCTTAATTTCCGGAAATCCCATCACCAAATGAATGAGTTGATCAGACTCGATTGCCGATCAAGGCACACCATATTTACCATATCACACTGACCAACACAGGGTACAATGTTTCACATTATATGGATTTCATGACCATGGATTTCAATACCATATCACGCGATCCAACACAGGGCATAGCGTTTCACATTATATGGATTTATTTACCATGTCACGTTGTCCAATCCAAGCATAACACTTCACATTACATGGACTTCAGTACCATATCACACTATCCACACAGGGCATAGCGCTTCACTTTACATGGATTTCATTACCATATCACACTATCCACACAGGACATAGTGCTTCACTTTACATGGATTTCTTTATCATATCACACTGTACAAATGCTTCACATTATATGGATTTTATTCATTGTCCATCAAGGTACAATGACACACGATGACTTAAAGTCATCACAGGGCTCAAGCTTCCCCATCCCATGGCACGTTTGCCAAAAACAAATGCATGAGAAAATCTTTTGTTTTCGTATGTTTTTCTGTGTCGTATAATTATTTCCTCGTTGAAGCTCAAAGCTATCAACCACCACACCTTTTAGACTCTTAAGTCTTTTCAACATTTTCTCAAAAGCTGGACACTTAGTCCAAAACTCAAACAGGACACGCAGTCCCCACATCTCAAACCCAAAAATCCCTAACCGATGCACCAGTTCCGGATTTTGGATTCCAAAGCATAAAAACACTTCCACAAGCCCACAGGACCGCAAAGAATGTCCACCAGCTTATAGGACCAACACACTAACACGGATCCTTGATCCTCGTGTTTTACAGAATCCTAGAACCCCGACGTCTCGGTTTCTAGTTTCCAAACCAAAACCACATTTCTCTTTTGAAAACTCATAACCAAAACCCAAATCTCCGAAGCTTATACACAAGGCCTTCGGGATCGGTTTTCCAAAACAAAACGTTACATGGTTAAAAACCACCTTTTTCCTTATCGAAGGGTTTCGGTAAAACACAAAACCTTGAAATACAGTTCGTAAAACCCTTTTTCTTGAATAAAACGATTTATTTTGAAACGATGTTTCTAAAAGCACTTTTCCTTGAAATGGTTCCCTTTATCATTTTAAAAAAACTACTCATGTCTCTAAATCACACTCTTCACCTCAAAACCTTCTTTTTTCTCAATTAAGGTCACTCTCTCTCCATTTTACTCTTCAAGTTAACTTATCCCTAATAAAGTAAATCTTTTTATTCTCCTTTATTCTAAAGAGCCCTTTGTTTCCTTTTTATTTACAAAAACCCTCAAACTTAAATCTTTTCATTTTCTTATCCAACTTTCCAAGCTTATTGAAGTTTTTAGCTTTACACCATTACGAACTCTAACCGATGTTAGGTTTCTTAGCGTGCTACCAATTACTATTCAATCGTCATACCACATTAAGCATACATAGGCATAATCCAACATGCTTGAGCATAATAAAAAGCAATCACATATACCTAAGCAAAAACAAGCATAAGCACATATAATTAAGTAATAAATAAACCACTCCACAAAACATTTACTATTACACACCAGTAAACAAATTTCCATCAAACACACATCACAGACAATATACAGCCGTCGGAAATTGAATTCCTCAGGTTATCACCCCTTACCTCTTGGAGTTCCCAAAAAGCAATAAATCGCCCAGTTGATCCAAAAGTCGTTCGATCTCTCGTCCGATCACCCGACAGCAACTACAAACACACAACCAATCCAACCATCAACAATTAACAACATAATGTCTCTAATCCCTTAGGAGCTAGGTTCGGCCATAGGGTGCCAAAAATAGCTAGGGATGTCTAAAATTTCCTATCTCTTGGAGTAAGGATCCTTAAGTACCCTTAACACCAAATCAAGTCTCAATTTTGCAACTTGAATCAAAATTTCATGTTTTCCCCAAATTGGGGGTTCGGCCATATAGCTAAAAAACATGGCTAGAGAGCTTCAAAAATTCTCATTTCTTGGATTCAATACCTATTAGGTGTGATAAGACTAGATTCAAGCTTCTTACATCAAAACTTCAACTAAAATCCTACCTAATCACACATAGGAGTTTCAGCCCCCAAAAACCCATATGAGCTAGAGAGCTCTTTTGGTTTCCAACTCTTGGATTAGGATAGATAACCATGAACTAGGTTCAAAGAAATTGATTTGACATCAAAATGATTTTTCTACAATTTTTTTGGAATTTTTAAAGTTTAAGCTTCAAAACTTAAACCACCATGAATCATGAACTTGAAGAGATGAAAACAGAGATTGAGAGTGCTAGAGGAGAGTCTTTACCTCCTAGATGCTATTCCTTGAAGAAAACTAGCTTGAATCACTCAAAAACTCCAAGTTTCCAAGCTTTAACAATGGAGGAAAATGAAGAAAATAAGAGAGAAAGAAGAGAAAGTGAGAGTGGGGGGGAGGAAGAAGAATGGCCGAATGGCCTTAGGGGTGAGAGAGTGAGTGAGATATTTTTATACCAATGGCAAACTTGTAATTAGTTAGGAGGGTATTTTGGTAATTTCACGTCCAGATATTTTCTAAACGTCATCATTACAGTGATGAGTCATGGCACACCTTCGTAGGTGATGTGACTTCAACCTTATCCGTAGCGGCTCACTGAAATCCCGTATTCAGCTCCGTTGTCCACCCGATTTAGGTTTTACGCCCAAATAACGTATAACGACTTATTTATTTTGAAAATTTTCAAAATAACCAATATCGTTGGAAATAAAATATAAAACCTAACTGTTTTGTTCGCGAGTCAAAATTAGGTCGTCTGAGCAGTAAAATCATACTGTCAGTGTAAAACGCAGACCGGGCTCCGTCTGAGTTTTTGACCAAAATTTAACCATAGTTTCCTACGATAGCGTAGAGCATGACTATGGTATCAGATTATTTTATTTCCCTCTCTAAACCCTCCAATAAAATACAAAAGCTTAAATATGAATAATTATAAAACTTGAAAATCAGGACGTTACACCTGATGTGTAAGCATGCCCGTGCTCTTTGAAAGCGCGCTCGTACTATTGGCCAGTACGCCTGATGTGTTATCGGTGTTTTGTATACCAACTCTAATATTTGACACCGGGTTTTGTTTTTTTTTTTTTTATGTTTTTTCGTAATTGATACATTATGTTTTAAATGTTTTGGATCATATGATACTTGCTACCTTTTATATTAAATTTTATTTTAACTTGCATGTTTTAATTATTAATTACTATATGCGAGATAGCCGCTGTCACAACAAGAATAAAGAATCTTTTGAAATAAATATGTAAATGAAACTGAGAGGGTTTTCAAAGAAATATTGCATTTTTTTTAAATGACAAATTAATCAATTATTAAGTATGGTCAGTGACACCAACATGTGGTTGGTCCAAGTGGTAAGGAACTCGAGCACCTTAAGCAAGTGGTTAGGGGTTCGAATCATGACTTTTGTGTTGGTGAAAAACTAGCTGGGAGGAGAGAACTCACCCACCTTGTGTGCCAACAGATCGGAGAGATTAGTCGCTATTAATGGTGATGAATATTCCATACATTACTTTTTTCCGGATAAATAATCATTTTATTATATAATCTAACTTTAGCATTATAGGGTTAACTCTCCCCACCTTCAAAAAAAAAAAAAAAAAACTCTCCCCAGCTTTTAGAAAGGATTAAAAAGTAAGCACTCAATCATGTACTCCACGTTAGATTAAGAAAAATCATCAAAATACACCTGTGCATCACAGTAAAAAAAATACACTCATCCCTACATTGTTGAGTACCCCTTTCTTTTGTAACCTCTACCTTCTACCTATCAGAGTTCCTTTCCTTTGACGATTGCATCGATCTTTCATTTACACCTTTCTATTCAAGGGATGATTCTTTCCTTGCCAGAGACATAGATTAGGAAACAGGCACACAAATATGAAAAATAGTTTGATGGTTAAGAAATACAGTGAAAAGATAATGTAATTAAGGAAAATGCATAATAAATCTTTACAATTGATTGTCGGTTAAGGGATTTAATTGGTATGTATGTCAATGTAAAGATTTTTTATATTATCAATCAATTAGAAATTGTTACATAAGCTAAAATGTTTGACTCTTATCCAACTTATCTTAAAAATCATTCATACCATGATTTCTGATTTGTTGTTAATGAAAAAACTTTACACTAATAATGCATAACAATTAAACTCTAAACTAAAATATTAATTTTAATTATTTTTAATAAATAAAATGAGATAAGATAAATAAAATGATTTGTTGATATGATTTTTATGTAAATATTATTTTTTTATAGACAAAAATATATTCTTTATTATTTTTTATTCTAAATATATAACTAGTTAAAGAAATTAATCGTTAAATATATATTTTTAATAAAGTATATTAGGATTAGGATATTTTATTTTATTTAACAAAGGATAAATGAAGAATAGTAAGAATAAAAATGATAAGAAAAATTAATAAGCTATAAGCTATTGAGAAAAACGTTAACCAAACTGAGCCTTAAGCAGTAAACAACTAAATTTTTTTTTTGTCTAAACCTCTTCCCCCATGATATATATTTTCGTCTTCCAAAAGTCGGTACACCTTGCATTTTTTATACTGTCAATTAGGAATGTAAACAAGTCGAGCCGAGTCGAGCACTTGAAGCTTGAGCTTGGCTTATGAAAAAAAAATGGGAAGTTTGAGCTTGGCTCATTTATTTAAACGAGTCTAACCAAAAGTTTGAGCTTGACTTGTTATCTAACGAGCATAGCCCGAATAGTTTACGAATAGCTCAGCTCATTTACCTTATGAATAGCTCAGCTCATTTATCTTATGGCTTGTTAACTAACGAGCCTAGTCTGAATAGTTCACGAATACCTCAGCTCATTTATAACTTAATTATTTTTTGTATTTCTGAAAATTTTCCTTAAATTATGTCTTAATTTTATCAATTTTTAATAAAATATTATATATTTGTTTATAAGCAAAAGGTACATTGATAAAAGTACAACGTATGTAGTAGTTTTATAGGATGAGAAGGCTCCCGATCCATTTCATATATGATTGGACTCTCATCTACATAGAATTCAATCTCAGATTTGGAAGTTGAAGAAGATTCCTTTTGCTTAACATAATTCATTAACTTAAACTAATCGGTTGAGGATAGTAATCTTTGTGATAAACGAGAAGTAGAACTAGTAGATTTTGTAGGTTATAAACTTTTTCTCCCATATAATTACAAGTTTGTCACCGCTTTTTCATTACTTTTCTTTTAATTACAGGTGTGCACCGCCTAGGATAATTACAAAAACTAGGATTAAGAATTTAGGATATATATATATAAACGAGCTATTCACGAACCGTTAACGTCGAGCTTATAAGGCTTGAGTTTGACTTATTTAAATAATCGAGCTCAACTTCAAGCTTGGATTTGTTTATTTAATTAAATGAACAAACTTGATCGAGCATTTAACGAGCCGAGCTATAATATTTCACGAATAGCTCAGCTCGTTTATATCTCTACCGTCAATATTTTAGGTTTATTTCTATTTGAATTTTGTTAATTTTTGACTTCTTTCATTTACTGTTTCATATTCTTTTATCTGGGAGTTAGGGAATGTTAACTTATGTAATGTTTGGGAGATAGGTAATATTGATGATAACATAACATAATATTCACCAAGTCAGAAGGCGCCGATGATAAAATATTGATCAAGGGATTCCATCAAAAAAAAAAAAATATTGATCAAGAGAGAAGCGTGATATGATAAAATACTCATTCACACATTTATAATGTTTTATGACTGTAATATTAGGTTTGTCAAAAAAAAAAAAAATGACTGTAATATTAGGTAATGTTAACTTCTGTAAAAATGTGCTTTATTGCCATAAGCGTGATGATAAATTTATGGAATGTTTATTTGTTCATAAAAAAATAACGAATTAGGGGTGTAAATGAGTTGAGCTATTCATGAACTATACGAGTTCGGCTCGTTAAATGCTCGATCAAGTTCGTTCGTTTAATTAAATAAACAAACCAAAGCTTGAAGTTGGGCTCGATTATTTAAATAAGCCAAACCCAAGCCTTATAGGCTCGACATTAGCGGCTCGTGAATAGCTTGTATATATATATATATATATATATATATATATATATATATATATATATATATATATATATATATATATCCTAAATTCTTAATCCTAGTTTTTGTAATTATTTTAGGGAGTGCAAACTTGTAACTAAAAGAAAAGACGGTGGCAAACCAGTAATTATATGAGGGTAAAGTTTGTAACTTATAGAATCTATTGGTTCTATTTCTCGTTTAGCACAAGGATTATCATCCTCAACTGTTTGGTCAAAGTTGATAAATTATGTCAAGCAAAAGGAATCTACTCTAATTTCCAAATCTGAAATTGAACTCTGTCCAGATGAGAGTCCAATCATATATGAAATGGATCGGGAGCCTTCTCATCCTGTAAAGCTACTGCATATTTAGTTTTGGTTATAATCTCTATAATTGGTTTTATAGATCTAATAGGTTCCTTTAATTTTTCTTTTTTTTTTATCTCTTGTATATGAGTTAGAGTATCCTTATACAGTTATACTCTTATCAATGTACCTTTTGCTTATAAAAATATATATAATATTTTATTAAAAATTGATAAAATTAAGAAATAATTTAAGGAAAATTTTCATAAATGCAAAAAATAATTAAATTATAAATGAGCTAAGTAGGATGTAAATGAACTGAGCTATTCGTGAACTATTCAGGCTCGGCTCGTTAGTTAACAAGCCAAGCTCAAACTTTTGGTTAAACTCGTTTAAATAAATGAGCCAAGCTCAAACTTCCCATTTTTTTCACAAGCCAAGCTCAAGCTTCAAGCGCTCGATTCGGCTCGACTCGTTTACACCCCTATAATGAATATTAACCAAGCAGAAGCGTGATGATAAAATATTGATTCACATTTATAATGTTTTATGACTGTAATATTTGGTGTTAACTTATGTAAAAATGTGGCCTATCACCAAGCCAGAAGCGTGATGATAAATTTACGGAATGTTTTTGTTCATAAAATAATTAACAAATATTGATCAAGCCAGCAGTGTGATGATAAAATATGGATTCACATTTATAATGTTTTATGACTGTATATTTTGGGAGTTACATAATGTTAACTTATATAAAAATGTGGCCTATTTGCAAGTCAGAAGTGTGATGATAAATTTACGGAATGTTTATTTGTTCATAAAAAAAATTAATGAATATAGACCAAGCCAGAAGCGTGACGATAAAATATTCATTCACATTTATAATGTTTTATGACTGTAATAATTGTGAGTTAGGTAATGTTAACTTACGTAAAAATGTGGCCTATTAGCAAGCCGGAAGCGTGCTGATAAATTTACGGAATGTTTATTTGTTCATAAAAAAAATTAACTTCGTTATAATGTTCATAAAAATGTTTATTTGTTTATTAGTCTGTTGCTATCGTAGATGCTTCGTGGAGGTTTCTTTCTTATAGAGTTTCTAAGGTACTTTCTATCTTTTCCCTGCTTTTCTATATTTTTCAATGTTCTATGATTCCTTTCCTTTGGCGATTGCATCAGGTAATTAATCCGATCTTTTATTCACTCCTTTATTCTCAAGTGATGATTCTTTCCTTTCCACAGACCAAAATTAGGAAACAGGATAGACAAAAATAGAAAATACTTTGATGGTTAAGAAATACATTTTAAAGATAATATAATTAAGGAAATGCATAATAAATCTTTATAATTGCTTGTTGGTTAAGTTAAGAAATAAAAATCCAACTTAAAGCAAAAAAAAAAAAAAAAAAATCCAAATATTTTAATAGTATAATTTTCATTAAATAGCTGGGATTATCATTCTTCTGTAATAAATTGTGATAATTGAGAAAGGAGGTTACATCACTCAAATATATGTTTTATTGCTTAAGCAGGTTGGTTTTCACTTGATCTTCTTTACAATTAATCCACTGACTCTGCCTAGCTGTCAAAGTTAAAGAATCAATGGCAGCCACGAAAAAGAAGGTCAGCAACTATATACCTGACGATATTGCCTTTGATATTCTGTCAAAATTGCCTGTGAAATCTTTGAAACGATTTAGCTGTGTACGCAAATCCTGGGATAATTTATTCGAAAACCCTCAATTCATGAGCATGTACCGCAACAATTTCCTATCTAAAGATGACGATGAAAATTCACGTCTCCTCCTAAAGCGTTCAAAGCCTCAATCTGTGGACAATTATAATAAGCTGTTTTTGCTTTCTGGTGAGACGTTTGAGAATAGCGTCAAGTTAGATTGGCCGCCTCCGTTTGGAGATGACGACGAAGGTATATTTATCATGGATTCTGTTGTTAATGGCATACTTTGTGTGTATCAAGGCGGCGGGATTAGCTCAGCCCATTACATTAATATAAAAGTAGTATTGTGGAACCCATCTACCGAGGAATTCAAGGTCATTCCTCCAAACCCTGTTTACCGTCCACCTAGTATAGGCATTGCCGTTCACGTTCATGGATTTGGTTATGATCATGTGACAGATGACTATAAGTTGATTCGGCATTTTTGTTTTTTTGATCAGTTCTCCCAAGGCCTTCCAATTATTGAGCGTTTATGGCAGATATATAGCTTAAGAAGTAACAGTTGGAGGGAACTTGATCATGTTGAAATGCCTGATCATTGTTATGCTTCTTGGTCGCGGACAACTGGTTTAGCGGTCTACTTGAATAGGGCGTGCCACTGGTGGGGTTATAGATATCATCGCGGGGAAGCGGTGCTGGTGTCATTTAATTTGAGTGACGAGGTCTTCCATACAACACCCTTGAACCGTTGTGATGATGTCTATGGTAGACACTTGGTGGTGTTGAAAGGGTCCATTGCTATGATCTCAATGTATGAAGGTACTCCTTATTTTGACATATCAATTTTGGGTGAACTTGGTGTGATGGAATCATGGACTAAACTGTATAGCATCGGACCCTTACCTTGTCGTGCCCAACCTATCGGAGTTGGGAAGAAGGGTGATATATTCTTCTGGCAAAATAATGAAGAACTGGTCAGATTTGATTTAAATACCGAGATGATTGAGGAGATTGGTGTTAAAGGAGGGCATTCATATTGTCAAATAGTTATTTATAAAGAAAGCGTTCTTCCTATTGGTGGGATAAATGGTTAATTGTTTTTTCTAGTCTAAGCCTAAAGTTTTCACCAGAGGTTCAAGAGTACAGTTATTAGGAACTACCGCATAGTTTAATGTTATGAAATTATTTGAATAATAAATGGATTGGATTGTCAATTACCCATGTCATATTTGTTATCAAGGATATGAAAAAGTAGTAATATGAATTTTTCTATATCAAATTTTATTTTGTTTTATTCTCCTTCTTTGTTCTCACACTGTTTTGGTTTATTTCAACGTTTTCCTATATATATCTATATATATATATAGCTCATATTTGAGAAACTTTAAACAATTTCAACGGTGAAAAATCACTGCCTAAACTTCATTACATTTTGTTTTTTTTTTTTTTTAAAAATGAAGCATATACTATGTGTTTGCTCAATTACATTTTTAGCTTTACTCTTATGTTTGTGTTCCAAATGAATTAGTTGGGGCTGGACAAGTTGTTTGATTGTTATGAAATTTTAGTCAACTTGCAAATCTATTGTCTATTATAATATATTAAACAGACTCGTGAATTCTAGAGTTGTCACCTCACCTCATCCATTCATATGTCATATAATACAAATTTTGTTATATCACATAGTTGCTTATGTGGCAGCCTCTAAAACACACCTAAATCCTTAAACATTTCGTCTTCTTGATAAAAGAACGATTCATTAGTTATGACATCCATTATTGGCTATATTAATTTGTTATGACATGTAAAGATACCTTTATAATAAATTACCGTGCATATTAGAGCCAAAATATTATAAAAAAGTTTACGCATTAACAATTCTGAGTTGTTCAATTTTATTTTTACTATAATTTTAAATATTTAATAATGTTCTAAATATAAAATTATCAATGACAAATTATATAATTACGCATGAAAAATATTAAATTAAATTATCTTAACATAAAATAAAAAATTATTAGAAAATGATAGGTATAAAAAAAACTACAAAAAAAACAACCATGAAATCGGTGGGAGCATATATTAGTAAAAAGGAGAACTACCAATATTTTCTAACATTCTCTTTCCAACACACTCTCTTCTATTGGTTAAAATTCAAATGGTTCCCACTTGAATTTTGTAGGACCCACATGAATTTCAACTAATAAGAAAGAGTGCTTTGGAAAGAAAATGTTAGAGAGTGTGTTTCTAGTATTTCTCATTAGTAAATATATGATGTATAATTCTCTCAGGTATTTATATTTTCCTAACATCTGGAGAACCTAAAGAATATTTATGAATTGATTGATCTCTAACAAGTGTCTACTGAACTATAAAGGAGGCATATAACTAGGCACTCGCGTAGAATCAGTTAGTTTTGTGTTCTTATAAGAAATGGTGTTTTGTGTGTGTCAAATTTAAATGAATAACAATTAGTGATTCCCCAAACCAAAGTGACGTAATTGTTTTAGTTTTTGTATATATTGTTCGGTTTTTGGTTAGATTTTTGAAAAGAAGAGAGCGTAAAAAATTTACCAACAAGATATTACAAGCATCTTCTGTGTATTAATGCCTCATAAGACATGAATTTGAAAAATAATATTTTCTTTCAATATTTGGAATACATAACTCTTTTAAAAAAAAACTTCTTATGTTATTATCATCTCATTTATTATGTTTTTATAGTTCAAATTCTTATCTAATGTTATATTTAGAATACAAAATATATCACTTTCAAAATAAAAAACAAAACAAAAGGACAACCCCGCGTTGCGGGTCACAATCTACTATACTAATACTAATGTAAAAACCGAAAATTCAGTTGCAAGAAATTGAGTTAAACATGTTAGATATTTTCTTTATTGATTCTTTATTATTTAGGCGGAAGCGTTAAATCTATAGGCATACAGCCTAGAGCACATTTTTCACATAGCCTAGGATCAACATCATTCCAAATTATTAGGATTTGTTACGTATGAATATACCTGGATCTATAGTTATTTCAGAACTAAGCATTCTTCAAAGGAGAACTTGATCACCAACCTTGACCGGCAATCTATCACGAATAAGGGGTTATTTGTCTTCTTGTGCGGAACACCTTGACAATCAACACAGATGATATAACATGGATAGTTAGCGGTGGCTTCATGGTTCTTTCTCAATCGGGACTCCTTATGTCGTAGTCGCTCTTCATATGGGAAGAAGAGGCGGTATGTCATATTATCCGGTGTATTGGGGACCATAGCCTATATATAGGGTGATGGCCAATTAAGGTTCCCATTATTTTGAAATGGGCCATCAATGACATCCACTCATATTTAGCCCATATCAATTAACTAATTTATTATCAAATCAGAAATCTAATTAGCCTTATCACTTAATTTGATCACAAATCAATTAAGGCTCCTAATTGATAAATAGCTAATATAATTATTGACGATATCTGCCCACATTATGACAATGCAATATAATTAAATAAAGAATATTCCAACAATCTTCCACTTGGGCAATATATCGTAATAATTATATCAGAATTCTTTAGGCGCGCATCCGAATGTTATTTATCTTTAAATTTCCCCTTTACAATCTGGTCCACCTCACACATCAATAATGGGACCACCGCGGATGTCGTCACTAACGTCTATTGTGACTAAACCCCGACGACCACCACATCAATGCACTTGATAACATAGATCGATATGGATGAGTGGTATGAAAATTTCATGCAATGTGATATCTGAATCATGCCTATTTCCAACTGGTCCAACATAAGTCTTTAGTGAGATCAATTTTGCAAAAAATTAATTTTGTAAACCAAAGTCCTTAATGTGTAAATAAATTTTACACACAAGATACAAACAAGTTCATAATGAACTCATAAACATAACTTTATTTCTCTAGAAAATCCGAAATAACGTAAGGTTTGTATCTCAAACATAAAACACAAATAGAGACTCTCATTAAACTAAGGCATCCTCAGTGACAACACCCATATGAGCAACATGCTCGTGAAAAACCTTAGGTGTCAAGCCTTTAGTTAATGGATCTGCTAGCATAGAATTTGTCCCCATGTGCTCTACAAAAACTGTTTTTTCCTGAACTCTTTCCTTAACTACAAGATACTTGATGTCGATGAACTACGACTTTGTAGAATTCATGTTGTTGTTGAAGTACAATATGACCGACTTATTTGTCACAACATGACTTGAGTGGTATTTCAATACCTTTTACTATATGCAACCAAGTGATAAAAAAATACTTCAGTCATATCCCGTAGTCGAATGCCTACTATCTTGACATCCAGTAAAATCGGAGTCAGAATTCCTCATGATCTCTAAACTGTCAGATCTCCGATATGTGAGCATATGCCCTTTTGTTCTCTTTAAGTATAGCACATTCCTTAATCCATGAATTGCTCAAGTATCTGCCTAATAATCCTACTATGTACGCTATTTCGGGATGCGCACAAACCTGAGCATACATCAGACTTCCCGCAAACAAAGCATAAGGAATCTTCTATATTTCCTGAATTTCCAGATTTTCATAGGGGCATTTAATTGAGACTAAAATGTCTTCCTTAGTGACCGGGATATCTCTTGGTTTACTATCTTTCATATCGAACTTATGCAAAACTATATCGATATAGCTCTTTTGTGATAACCCAAAGGTACCTCAAGAATGATCTCTAAGTATCGAATTCCTAAGACAAAAGAAGAGTCCCCAAGATCTTTCACCACAAAATTCTTTGTCAGAAATTTCTTGGTTTCGCGCTATAAGCCTATATCATTCTTGACTAGCATAATATCAACATATAATACCAGAAAAATGAACTTACTCCCACTGAACTTGTAATACCTATAGTTGTCCTGATAATCATCTCGAAACCAAATGAAACAATCACTTAATGAGACTTGTGGTATCACTAACGAGACGTCTTCTTTAGCCCATGGACAGATTCCATCAATTTTCAAACCATTTTCTCTATGTCTTTCGACACAAAGTTTCTTGGTTTGCATTATATACATTTGTTTCATCAATTTTGCCATTGAGAAACACCGTCTTGACATCCATCTTCTGAAGCTCCAAATTATAAACACAATGTGAGCCATGATTGTCCTTAAAAGAGTCATTCAATGGTACTGAAGAGAATGTCTCTTTACAAGCAATCCTTTCTTTTGAGTATAGCATTTTGCCACTAGACAAACCTTATACTTCTCCATATTACCCTTTGAAACCTTCAGGTAACAGGATAAGTTTCAAACCTTATTGTCTAGCTTGAGCTTGCACTCATACCTTCAATCTACTTTTTCGAATAGAAACGTCATATGGTTTGATGGGAGTTGATAGAATCATCTTCCATTATACCATTTATCTTATGTTCTTGGAGAAATACTATATAATTATCCAAATTAGTATTCATCCTTTCTTTAGTGGATCATGGCAAAAGGCATCGGCTCCTGATGCTCTAATTCTTGAGGGTGTTGAGTTTAATCTTCAGGAATAATTTCCTTATCTTGAATGGAAAGAATAACAACAATATCCTCACAAGGATCCAAATTTGCTACACCAATAACAATTTGATAGAATTGGTTCAGGGATTAGAGCTAATTCTTCCTCAAAGATAATGTCTCCAATCTTATCTCCCCTCAAACTCAATACCCTCAAAGAATTAGTCAGTTCCTGTCTCAAGGTTTCTTTAATTTGGGATTAAAAAAAAAATTTACATACCCCTTTGACCTTTCAAAGTAACAATAAGGTTGTCGCTCACTATTTGGGGGGCTCCAATTTCCTTCGAGAGGCTTATAAGGCCTTGCCTTAGTTGGATGTTCCCATACTTGAAAG
The DNA here is from genome assembly GCA_039655645.1 of Ammopiptanthus mongolicus. Taxonomy (NCBI): domain Eukaryota; kingdom Viridiplantae; phylum Streptophyta; class Magnoliopsida; order Fabales; family Fabaceae; genus Ammopiptanthus; species Ammopiptanthus mongolicus. The sequence continues at coordinate 85,965,801 of CM077343.1, forward strand.
TAATTGGTCGGTTACTTTAGTTAGTACTCTGTTAAGCTGCAATCTTTAGTTTTACTCTCATAGTGACTCTGATAAGTTAGAATGACTAATCATACTCCTCATCATACCTTTAAGAGTCATTAGCAAGATTTAACTACATTCTTGATAACCATGTTCTGATCTATTTAACTTTAATGCATTTAATAAAAATAATAAAATGTATAAGGCCAATGGAATCTAGGATTCCCTCATACAAGTTGCTCAACTCAAATTATAGAGATGTGCCCTAAATGTTTGTGTCATAGTGCTCCTTAATTTACTATCAAATTTACGATTAGTGTGGTATTATTCCTCACTCAATGTTTTGCCATAAGAGGTCTCAGTATCAAGAAATTATAGTTTGTCCAGCCCATAGCTTAACTGGTTCCTACAATATTTGAATTTAAAAGACAAATTGAATCCATCGTTTCAAAATGAACAAAATTATCCTGATTTGTTCAATAAGAAACCAAAACCAAATTTCATCTAAATGATGACTAAACCAAAATGTCTTTTAATTTCAAATATTAGCCAGTAACAACAATCTAAAATGTCAACAGCCTTATCCTTTACTGACTTGGTCAACTCCAGTATAGATGCATCTTTCAGCATCATTTGGCCTTCATCAGTTTAGACAATCCATTATAAGCATGCCAAACATGATATTTGGGACATTTCATCTTTAGATACCTGATGTCCTTGTAAAAGAAATAATTGTTACCCTGGTTATTTCTTTTGAGACGGGCCCTTAGCAGCTTTATCCTCAGTTTTCTTTTGTTAGCCCTTATTCCTAGAGATATTTGTCAAATGAGTACTATTTGTCGTCTCTTACTTCATTGTTTCCTTTCTTGCACACCTTATGAAACGAATCCATTCAGATATCATTTCTCTTTATAACATGTATAAGCTGACTTAAACTGATTGAATTGTGCATGAAGGAACACTAAATGCTAAATGCATGGGCAAGTCGTTAGATAGCCCCCGTTTTAATGCCCTAAGTTTGTGAACAAGATTGGACACTTCCATAATGTGTTCCTTATATTTCCTTTGCCTTTGTACTTAATGAAAATCTAGCTCTCTAATGAGTGCTTGTTTTCGTCTTTATTGCTTTCGGAAAGCATGTAACACCCCATTTTTTTTAATTACGACAGTAATTAGGAAAATATATTTTTGGAGGGCCTAAAGAGGGAAATAAATTAAACGGAGACCATAGACACGTTCTACACTCTTGTAGGATGCTATGGTTAAAATGTGGTCAAAAAACGCAGATGGAGCTCGGACTGTGTTTTACACTGACATTATAAGTTTACTGCTCAGAAAACGAAATTCTACCACGGGAACAAAACAGCTAAGTTTTAAATTAAATTTTCCACGATATTGGAAAATTTAAAAATTTTCACTGAAAAAGTGAAAATTGTGATTTTACGGAACCGAATACGGATTTATCGGAACCCATTAACGGATAAAATCAATGTCATCATGACACCTCACCCTAATGAGTCACCTAATGACTCACCAAAGTCATCATGACTTTGGAGGGGCAAATGACCAAAATGCATCTATAACATTCAAAAATGACCATTTTGTCCTTTTACCAAATTACCATTTTATCCTTCATTAATTACTAAGAGTAAAACCATTCATTTTTATCCATTCTTCCTTCACATTTTCGCAGCCCTCATCTCCTTCTCCGCCTCCTTCTCTTTTCATTTTCTCTCCAAAATTCTCACTAGAAATCAACAAGTTTTCTAATTCTCAAGAAGGAAATTCAACTAAGGTGATTAGGAGAAGCTTCAAGCTTTGCAAATCTCTACTAGACAAGAGGTAAGCTTCACTCTTCTTGTCTAGAAACCATGAAAGTTTATGAGATGGGTGGAGATTAGGATTTTAACTTCAAAAATTCATAACTAATTGTAGAAAAATCCTATGTTCATGAAATTAATTTCTATGAACTCATTAAGACCTCTAGATTCATTTTCCAAGAACATCACATGGCTGCCCTGTTTTTGTCTCATAGGGCCGAAACCCTAGGGTTGTAGTTAGATGAGATTTTGGTTCAAGTATTGGAAAATAAGCATAGATTTCATCTTTTCTTTGCTTATATGTCTTGAATTCAAGAGTTGAAGCAAAAATAAAATCCCTAGCCTATTGATCTTGAGAGAACCGAATTCATGTTCAAAGGGAGGAGGATGATGTTGTTTCAATTTTAATTTATGACAATTTCCTTTAATTCTACAATACTCTATGATCATAAATCCAAGAGTATGTGAAAGTTTGAAAATCCTAGCCACATTAGCTAGCCGTAACCGAAACCATGTATGGGTAGTATTAGGCTATTCAACAAACAAATTAAACTTATGATTGTGTCTTGTGATGAAGGATTAAAGCATTGGAAAGGATAAACGGGCGATTAAACGGGAGATTCGACAACCGGAGGTTGAGAGACGTAAATAGACTACCAGAGGTAAGGGGAGTTTACCTGAGGGGTTCATGATAACTACATGTGGTATTGTTGATGGATTTATGTGATGAAGTGATTAATGATGGGTTGATGTTGTTATATGACGTTATGTGAACGTTGATGTGGTTGAATGTGTTGATGGAATTTACTATGTTGATAATGATGTGATTGGCTATGTTGATATGAATAGGTGTGACATTGATTATGTGGATATTATAATGTTGTAATATGACTACTGCATGGTTGAGATTTGCTGTAGAAATCCATAAATAAAGAGAAAAGCTTTTAAAAGCTTTGCAGAAAAATCATAGATTGATTTGGAGGAAAACGTTGGAAAATTTTTATGATGAAATTTTTCTCAAGTATACATTATATTATGATAAGAGGAAAATATCAAAAATTTGGATTTGAATGATTTTCATGTGAAGAGGTGGAATTTCCAAGAAATTTACGAAAAACTGTTTCACCGTTTGGAAACAGTATTTTACACTGAGGTGGTATTTTTGACCTCAACCATCCTTATAGAAGTGAATTTTTGGGAAAGGGATTTATTTAAGAAAGGTGAAGTTTTATTACAATTAAGTTGGTTTTATTGCGTATTTAAACAGAAAACATTTTGTCTATAAATAATTTTACAACGATGTTGACAATTCGACAACTTAAAAGAGTTGCGAAGACTTAATTTGATTTTGTATTTCATAGAACGAAAAGGATGGAAACGTTGAAACGTGAGCCTAGTAAACGAGACGTCGGATTACTAGTGTTTTGTGATAAAGACACGTAGATAAACGATATTGCGGACTTTGTGTCCTATGATGTGAAGTGGAATGTGTGTCCTATGATATGTTGTGGACTATGTGTCCTATGATCTATGATCTATGTGTCTTTTTTCATATCAATGACGGATATGAATAAAGGTAAATACTGTTTTTCTATTACCACGAACCTCGCATTGGTGCACCGGTGCGAAAATTCGTGACTGAGTACCCGGACATTTCGTCCTGTGTTGATGGACGGTGGACAATGATGTCACACGTGCTGTGTGTTTGTATTGTATCCTGAGTTGGATAATATATTAATGATGGCACGTTGGTGCTAGTGATGGTGCTAGTGATGGCACATTGGTGCTAGTGATGGTGCTAGTGATGGCACGTTGGTGCTAGTGATGGCATGTTGATGCTAGTTGTTATGGCACGTTGGTGCTAGACTTTACTGATTGACTTGATCAACTCATTCCTTTATTAATGCAATTCCCGGAAAATTAAGAATCGAGTGCTAGAGATGATATATTGGAAATGTCATGGATATTGTTTTTCAAAAATGATGTTGATTGTTGGATATGAGACTCTGGGTTTATTTGTGTTGACATGATATATTGTGTTATGTCTATTATGTTTAATCATTGTGTTTGCTATACTTATAAGTATCTACAGTTTGTGATTAAGTATTCAGTTGTGATATTTTGAGCTCATTTATTGGTATCTCACCCTTGCCTGTGCGTGTTGGACACCTTGTTGTGTTTGGATACACGTACAGAAAATTTGTTAGCAGTCCTCTGAATCATTCTGGAATTCTATTGCTCAAGTGCTGGAGATTTACGACGAAAAGATGTGGATTGGTGGCGACGAGACCCTGTCTTTGGGGAACAACTGGTGTCGGGATAGTACACCTTGTTATCTGTAGGTTTCTTTGGTCAAACCAGCTTAGGTTATTTTGCAGTAATCCAAAATCTGCATCGGCTCCTGCTAGACGTGAGATAGACTGATAGATGTAAAAATCTATATGTATATATTTGTGAGTTATGCTAATGTGAACCGACAAATTTTATTCTCTTATTATTTTTGTCTATACAATATGTGTTTGGGGGACACCCTATTAAGAGGGGTGTTACAAAGCACTTTTTAATTTCAGCAAGGAAATCTCTAGCATTAATTATGCCATCCAAAATAGTATCCCTAATGGTCTCTGGAATATCGTCCTTTATGATCATAGGACCCATGCAATTGGAGCGGTCCCACTTCCTATACTTGATCCTCTATTTTGAGAAACTGGATTGTGTGAGAGAAGGTGGTTTTCTCCATCTTTATGCAAGGTCTAGATCCAAGAACAATCTTAATGTTCTCTTTTCAATCCCAAAAATTTGTTAGAACTTTTGAGAATCGAAATTGAATTAAATCAGCAGATATATAACCAATATTAGCTAAAAGAGAACATAAGTACCTTAAAAATGCTCACCAAAATACCAATGCACCATTAATATTAAGTCTTTGGACAATAATATTAATTGCTAGTGGTATTTTGTTGTAATGATCAAACACTGGTGATAATTTCTGTCAAACAACAGCTATCTTTGGATATTCTGTTATTCACATGAAAAAAGATCTTTATAATCACTATGTGTTTAACATCACTGGTGTGAATACAACCCTGCCAAATATTAACCTTCCTTTGGGCCGATTAATATCCGCATGGATGTACACTCACATAACCTTTGATATTTCTTGTTGAGTGATTTCCACAAGAGAGGTCACCTTTGCGACTTCATACTTTAATTGACTCACTCGAAATCCAAATTGGCAAATTGAAGACCCAAACAAAATATCAAGCGCACCATTAATCCCCAATCTTCGGATTGTAAGAATTAACTGCAAGTAATACTCTCAACGTAATGATCAAATATTGGTGATAAGTCCTGTCAAATAATGGTCACCTTCAGGCATCCAATTATCCACATGGAAAATATTTTATAATCACCACACATTTACCATCACGGCTATGTAATTATCCTGTCAAGTTGTGCCTTCTTTCAGGTCGACAACAACTCGCATGAATAATTCCATGCTACATCTTTTGTAAATCCAATTGAATCAAATTTACGCAACAGAGGTTACTTTGACAACGTGTTGTTTCAACCAAGTCAACCAAAATTACCAGACAATTTTAATAAAATGGAGGGTCCCTTATTTGCCTTTTTCATACTAAGAAAACATGGAAACCTGAATGCTTAGTGTAAACAGAACCTTTAAAAAAAGATTCTTCTAACATGTGAACTTTCCGAATAGGTGGCTCTATAGTTCTAACTTTGGTCCTTAGAGTCTGGACCCAGATTTCGAAATATTGCCCACAATCATAGATAAACTATTAGAAGTGACAATACCCTCGAAAGGAATCACTCTAAGTTAGGCCTTCGTGATAATCAAACAGGATATACATCCAGAAGGCTACCATTACTCAACATCTTTCCTATCTCAAGTTGCACTCAGATCCGGATATAGGATCCCTTCATAAATGTACTTGAGAAAACCAAAAAACAAATATCAATGAACCAATGACACAATTATATATATAGATATTTACTTGATGGAAGCAAAACTCAGCCATAACAATGTACTGGAATTCTCGGCCATATATATATATATATATATATGCGCACAAACATCATGATCGAAATCGCACACCCATCATGATCGAAATGCACGTACAATAACCACCCAATGAAGAAACAAACATGCATAGGCATCCTGGATCAAATCCTTAATTTCCAGAAAAGGACAAAATAGCAAACACCAAAGAACAACAAAAGCAAGGTCTCTCTGGATGAAGCCAAAATACCATAAGCTATTATATATTCACGTTGCAATTTGTCGTACTGGTGCGCAGAGATAAAGAAAACAATATAAAGCCCCAAATTCTATAATTTAGGGTTCATACAAATATAATATTTACAAATCCTAATAATTTATTAGTGATGACTGTTCTGATATCATTTGTTAGATATTTTCTTTATTGATTCTTTATTCTTTATGCGGAAGCGTTAAATCTATAGGCATACATCCTAGAGCACATTTTTCACATAGCCTAGGATCAACATCATGTCAAATTATAGGATTCTTTATATGTGAATATACCTGGATCTATAGTGATTCCAGAACTAAGCGTTTTTCAAAGGAGAACTTGATCACCAATCTTTACCGACAATCTATCATGAACAAGGGGTTGTTTGTCTTCTTGTGCGGAATACCTTGACAATCAACACAGATGATATAACATGGATGTTTAGCGGTGGCTTTATGGTTCTTCCTCAACCTAGACTCCTTATGCCTTAGCCGCTCTTCAGATGGGGAGAAGAGACGGTATGCCATATTGTCCGGTGTATTGGGGACCATAGCCTATATATAGGGTGATGGCCAATTAGGGTTCCCATTATTCCGAAATGGGACCATCAATGACATCCACTCATATTTAGCTCATATTAATTAACTAATTTATTATCAAATCAGAAATTTAATTAGTCTTATCACTTAATTTGATCACAAATCAATTAAGGTTCCTAATTGATAAATAGCTAATATAATTATTGATGATATCTGTCCATATTATGACAATGAAATATAATTAAATAAAAAATATTCCAACAAAAATGAAAACATGTAACAAGTAAACCCTTAGCTTAACAAAAAAAAAAAAAAAAAATGCAAACCAAAATAAAAACAGAATTTGAAAACAGTGCACACTTCAAATAATAATAATAATAATAAGCCAATGTTAGTAGAAATAACGATGAACATTATCTCGACGAACTAGCATGCACAAATTCTTGGTAAAAATAGGGATAATTACTAATCTTCTTTTTTCCACATGTACAAATAAATAAGCGCAATCAATATATTTTTTCATGATATAATATTAATGACAAAAAATAAATATAAATGTCACCACAATTTTTAACGTGGAAAACTCTTCAGAATAGGGATAAAAATCACTGGACCAATCCAACAAAAAGTTTTATTAAAAATATTAATAGATACACATAATTTTCTTAGCAACATTTGGGAAACACCAAATCTATTATACATCATCAAATAGGTGGATCCAACCGACAACAAGAGTGAAACTCCACAAAAATGGATATCACACCGCAACTAAAAGAGAAGACAAACCAACAAATTAGCAATATCAAAATGTGACTTTCAACATCAAAAACAATATAATAAAATTTCATTAAAAATGGAAGCAATTTACTCATTTAATAGAGAATATAAATATCCTACCTTTTATCTTTTTCTCCTTGGCGTCGAACTCGTGTCGCATTGTCACTTTTATTTCTTTTTCAAATGCAGTTCACACACCGCCGCCTCTTTATTTCTTTCTTTTATTTACTTTTTTCAATTCACCTTTTTTTTCTTTTTGTTTTTCTCTTTACCTTTTTGCCTTGTGGGTCCATTTAGGCTTTGTTTGTTTGTTAGTTTTTTTTAAACAAATAAAAGGAGTCTCATAAAAACCTTCTGATGGAAAATCCTTCTCAGGGATAAAAATATCTAAAAGAAAAAAGATTGCTCCAATTGGTTATATTATTAAAAAAAAATAAAAGAAAGGTTATATTTACGGGGGACATAAACCAAAATCCATACAGAATCATTATTACCATAAACCAAAAATCATCTAAATCTAAAAGAAGGCAAACCTAGTCTATTCCTAAAAAATGCTTCAGAAATAAAACTAGGAATAATATCCTACCAATAAAAACCAGCGATAGAAAGACCAACAAAAGCTAAACTGTTAGCACAAGGATTTCCTTCCTGATAAATATGAGAGACAATAAAGGTCATATTCTTAATAAGTTGCAAACAATTATTCTACCTATTCCTCAGCCCCCATGGAATAGTCTTGCTGTTTTTGGAAGCAGAGACAACAAGATGAGAATCACTTTCCAACCAGAGAGAAAACCAACCCTTTCTAGCAGCAATTTCAATAGCAAACATAACACCCATCAACTCAGCATGGAAAGCATTAGCAACCCCAAGATTGGCTAAAAAGCAACCCAAAACAGCAGCCCTCTTATCTTTAATACCAGCACAAAAAGCAATGCCTGGACAGCCTCTAGCTGCACCATCAGTGTTGCACTTAATCATAGAACCAATAGGAGGGATCCAGTCAACTTGCAAAATCCTAGGCGCCTTGTTCAGATGACCCTCAACCGAAAAGGATTTAAGGACCATGAGCTCAGAGACAGAGGATTTGTTAGCTTATTTTTGGAGGGAAAGGAAGGGAATGGGGAGGTTTATTTGAGGGTAACCCTTGTTTGTGAGTTTAGAAAATTGGAGGGGAAGGTTTTTGGGATCTTAATAAATCCTCCAAACTCCTCCTCTGCTCACTTTTTTTGTTCCCCCCATTTGGGGTATTTTGGAGGAAAACTAATTGAAATTACTAACTTACCCTCATACATTTTTAAAATTTACCCCCTTTATTTTGGGGCATCAATACTATTTATAGAATATTAATTATGTTACTTTTTTTAAGTAAGGATAAAATTGTAAAAGTATGTCTTATACCCTCCATTTCCTTCCCCTCATACAATATGCACTCCCAAACAAGGAGAAGGATAATGCTCTCCTTCTCCTTCCCTGCCTCCCCCTTCCTTCCCCTTTAATCCCCTCCCTTTTCTTTCACTCCTAACTCGCAAACAGGGCCTAAGGAAGAAATCAACCCAACAAATCTTCCCCTTCCTGACTCAAGTGGGAAGATACTGCTTAACCACGTCTGCATTTTCTCTGCAACAGATCAACTTTGTCGTCGGTATGATCTTTGTCATGATATCTGAAACATTCTTATCAATATGGTTCTTTTCAAGTGCAAATGCATTCATCTCTAGCGTCTCCCGTGCCCAATGATACTACACCTCAATGTGCTTTGACCTGGAATGAAAAGTCGGGTTCTTACTAAGATGGATTACACTCTGACTGTCACAAAATAACATAAACTTCTATTGCTTAAGGCCCAACTCTTGTAGGAATTTCTGCATCCACAAAAGTTCTTTAGAAGTTTAAGTAATGACAATATATTCAGCCTCAGTAGTGGATAAAGCAACACATTTTTGTAACTTTGGTTGCCAAGATACTGCTCCCCTGCAAAAGTGCAAAAGTCATCAAGTATCCAGATGTAGATTTTTTAGAATCAAAATCATCAGTCATATCTGCATCTACGTACCCATCTAACACATGCTGACCACTCCCACATCATAGGCATACTCTAGAAGTGCCTCTGAGATATCTGAAGATCTACTTCGCTGATTGCGGAAAGTGAAACAGGGAAACACAAGAAGGGGGGTTGAATTGTGTTTCTTAAACTTTTTGAAAACACTTTTACAAGCAAGAAGGAGATAACAACGAACAAGCTAAAATATTATTTTTCACAAAGGTTAAGAAAGATTAAGAGCATTCCCCAAGTTAGAGAATAAAAAACTTTGACTGGAGAAGGGATAGAGAGAATCACACAACGATGTATCTCAGTTCACTCTTTTCAAACCAAAGAGATACGTTCAGACCCTTCTATTTGAAAGTTTTTCCACTAAAACTCTTATCACCAATACAAGTTGTCTCCTAGTCACTTCTGATTTTACAACTCCAAGTATTCTACACCTCTTTAGGCTCCTAGTATTCTTTTTCAGATAAGCCTCTTCAGGCTCAACCAAATCAAAGATTTGAAGATTGTTTTTTGTAACTTCCTAGTTTTCTAAACCTTTGTTAAGCCAACTTAGAAATAATTTTCTATGATTTATGGATACATAAATTTAATGATATAAATTAGGTTAGTAAGACAATAAGTTGGAAAAGTAATTAAACTAATTAAGTATAAATTACTTAGTTAAGCAAATGACTAAGTATTAATCACTTGGTTAGGATCCAATTAGCATTTTTTTTTACTCCTATTTGAATTATGAGAATGGAGAAAATAAAATTTTTAGAATACCTAGGCGGCAACATGCTTCTAGATTGGATAGTTACTCTATATAAAAAATTATTAATTAACATGAAACCTCTAGCATGAACACCTCCTGTTTACAATGTCACCATGCGACAACTAGATTAGTCTATAGAAGATAGACTTGCTCGGTCACCTACTAGCTATAATGAACTGAGATTTCCTTGCCCTTAAGTAATCTTTTATATAAAAGAAAAATGAAATATTTGGTAACATGAAGTTACCGCATGGATGAGAATACTGGATAGAGAAGAATTTTCCTATAAAAAGGGCCACTTCCAAACCTATCCAGATTTTATTGCATATCATTGTTCTTAAATAAACACTAAACTCCAGACCTATGACAACGTAGAAGAACGTACCAGAGAACGTATCTGATCTTCCGTAAGCTCGTTCATTCAATTCGTTCGCCGGTTTTGAATTCCGATCATACTGTTGAACTCATGGCAACTTCCCCATCGATTCTAACCGATCATTTTGTCGAATTGTTCAAGGTAAGCTTAAGTTCCATTTATGACGCCGATAAGTGTTCTTCGCCTGCTCTTAATTCTAATTCCCGTTTTGATCAGTTTTAAGGCAAAAATAGTTGTTTACGTGTTGTCGCGACCATTCTGTTCGGACGCCGCGAAAAAAAAGAAAGGAGTCGCCACCAATTATTTGGGAAAAACATTAAAAAACCCATAAATTTAAGGAAAATAGTCTTTTTTAAAATAAAACGAGATTTGGGTTCGGGAGTCGGTTACGAGTAAGGAAGGTGTTAGCACCCTACATCGTCCGTTCTAAGAACGGTACCTGAAGTTAATTGTGCAAACTTTTAATAACTTTGAAAATATTTATTTTACCCATTTTTTAAAATAATGTGTGTGAAGCTTAGCGTCCTGCCAGAGACTTTACCATAAAATATATTTTTATATATTTTATATTATTATATCACTTGACTCAAAATGCCCAAAATTGATTTTACAACAAAAAAAAGCCATTACGGCTAAACCAATTATGAATGAAGCTCAGCGTCTTGCCAGAGACGTCACTCAAAATTTAACTTGCATATTTGGATTAGAGTGAAGATTTAGAAATTATTAAATAAAACACATAAATTGTGAAAATTTAATTTTGGCTTGACGAAATGATTAATTTCGTTCCTACGTATTCCCCGATGCAATGGAAAACTCAAAGTCACGTAGTTCTATAAAAAAAACGTTTGATTGGTTGATAGATTTTAATTTTTATGAATTTTTTTGATGCATTGGGAAAACAGATTTTATTTGAAGCATTTCAAATCATCAAGCCGTCTCGACTAAAATAAGTTGAAATGAAAATGAGATCAACAAGCCGTCTCGACTAAATTGATTATGAGTGAAACTCAGCGTCTTGCCAGAGACTTCACTCAACATAATAATTTTTCTTTTTTTCTAAAAAATGTTTTTCCTTTATGCTATTTTTAAAAAAAAAAATTTGAAAAAAGATTTTTATTTTTTGAAAAGATTTTTTTATTTAAATAAAGAACTGAAAATCTTTTTATATTTTTTTAAAATGATTTTTTTATATTAAAATAATAAAAAATAACGAGAAACAGAATTGAATACCCACGAAACCAATAACAGAGGAAGGAATAATGGTGGCAGAGTGCAAGGAAACGACGATGTGTGGAGAAGAGCTTTGCAAGTCTATCCGGGCAGAGCAACGGCTCGCGGTGGGTGGCAGTGATTTGCGAACTGAAAGGTTGCGGCTGGAGTGGGTTTACATCAGCTAGGCACAGTGATGCAAGGCGAAACTTTTAGTGCGATGCGGCACAACAACGTGACGGTGTCACAACACTACTATAGTAGATTGGTCTGGAGTTGTGTGATTACTAGCTTGGAGTGAGGAATGAAGATGGCTGGTGTTTATGGTTGTAGGGTTCGATGGTGAACGAAGATGATAGAGGTGTGGGTTGATGGGGGTAGACTTGAAACAAGAAAAATAATGAAGAAGAGCCAAAGAGTGGATGGAGGTGATGAGGATTTAGAGAGATCAAAAAAAATTGCGTGGAGAAGGAAAAAAGGGTGTAGGCTGATGGGTGATTATGTGATGTGATGGGAAATATGAATTAGAATCTTTCGGTCCCCTTTCATGGTGAAATACAATCCAATATATAGGGGAAAAAAGTAACAAACTTCCCCTTATAAGATTAGATGAGCTATAAAAAAGAATCATTATCTATCTAAAATAGATTATGATAATCATATGAAGCAGAATCTGTTTTGAGAGTGTGAAACAATTGATATGTGATAATTATCACTATCTTTTCTTATCTACTAAAACAACTGAACTTTCACCATATATTTTTTATTTTCCCTTTTTTATTGTTATCATTTTTTTTAAACATGATGGGCCTAACTTCTAAGAATTGGGCTAAGATCAAATTAAAATTTTTTTTTTTAGTATTTATAAAAAACAGAAAATTGACCCGGACAAAATTGGGTGTTCACAGCTACCTCTCTTTACTTGTTTCTTATTAGATAATAGGTATAGCCGTAGTTAACCTTTTTATCATTATAAGACACGAGTAAAGACACGGACGACGATTTTGTCTGGAAGAGAAATTTTTTAGACCAGGTGATAAAAGGTCAAAGCTTACGAAGATACTATCTGCTGAAACTTGAAAGGGGAGATAAAAGAAACTCACGGAGACTACCTGCCGAAGTTTGAAAGGAAAGAAACTAACGGAGACACTATCTGTCGTTGCTTTAAAGGAAAGAAAGAAAGAAAGAAGCTTACAGAGACACTATCTGGTCGTAGCTTGAAAAGAGAAGAAGCTTCCGGAGACACTATCTGTCGGAGCTTAAAAGGTAAGAAGCTTCCGGAGACACTATCTGTCGGAGCTCGCAAAGAAAAGAAGCTTCTGCAGACACTATTTGCCGGAGCTCAACAAGAAACGAAGCTTCCAGAGATACTATCTGCAGGAGCTTGAAAATAAAAGAAGCTTTTGGAGACACTATCTGCCAGAGCTCGAAAAGAAAGAAAGCTTCCGGAGACACTATCTATCGGAGCTTGAAAAGAGAAGAAACTTCTGGAGACACTATCTGCCGGAGCTTGAAAGGAAAAGAAGCTTCCGGAGACACTATCTTTCGGAGCTTGAAAGGAAAAGAAGCTTTCGGAGACACTATCTACCGGAGCTTGAAAGGAAAAAATAAAACAGCTTACGGAAAATTGTATTCGCAGAAGCTTGAAAAGAAAGATGAAAAGATTACGGAGAATTGTATCCGCAGAAGCTTGAAAAGAAAGATAAAAAGCTTATGGAGAATAGATGAAATGCTTACGGAGAATTGTATCCGCAGAAGCTTGAAAAGAAAGATATAAAAAGCTTACGAAGAATCGTATCCACAGAAGCTTGAAAAGAAAGATGAAAAGCTTACGGAGAATTGTATCCGCAGAAGCCTAAAAAGAAATATCAAAAGCACACGTGTTATTTGCGAGATTAGGCCTAAGTTTGGAGCATCGAAGTGTTTGTTATTTGTGGGGACAGATCTGAACCAAGGTAGACGGTGGTGGTTCGTGACAACATGTGGTGGTGGTGGTGGTGGCCGTGGTGCTCGCGGTGGTTGAGTTCGTGCCGGTATGCGTTTTCAGGTGGGGGAAAGAATCACACTCGTCGGGAAGGCAAGAGTAGAGTAGAATACATTGATATGTGTAGGGAAACCTAAACCCTACTAGAGGTTGAACCCTGACAAAGTACCTAAACCCTCAGTATAGGTATCTTTGGGCTATCACCGTTAAGAACATACCCTAGGTTAGACGATGATAACATGATGAATGATATGCTATGTTGGTTTGCACGTTAAATGCTATATGTGCTCATTATTGATATGATATGCTTGAATAATGTATGCTTGATGTGAGATAGCAACATGCTATGATATGCCTATCCACATGCTTTAAGTGGTATGGATAATATGCTTATGAGTATGTTTAATTGTGGTGTGATAATATGCATATTGGATAACATGATATGATTTGAGAGAGCGTATGTGTGCTTGGAGATAAATTTAGGTTATAGTGCTCAACCTGACAAGGTGATAGAAATGGACGACGCGAGGTCTGGGATTACGCGAGGTCAGACCAGATATCACTATTAGATGCTTGGTAGGTCTACTGTTAGATTTCGAGATCCTTGATGCATGACTCCGACATCGAAGCAGCTATCCTTACGGAATAGTGTCACCCTACTTGGTAGGGGTGAACATCCTGCTTGGGAGGGGATGTAATGCTCTTGTGAGTGTAATGGATCTTACTACTCTGACGTCTGACTTTCATCCTACTTGGTAGGGGATGAGTATCCTGCTTGGTAAGGGATCGATACGTTGTGACGTAGGAAAGTGGCCGCGTCTTCATGTATAGTCTAGGTGCATGAGTGAGATAAGTATATAAAGTGAATGAACTTGAGGATGATTGTTATAGTGATTGCGTGTGCTTATGATATCGTTGTAGCCTGCTTTACTTATATCCCTATCTACGATGAGATGTAATTCTTATTCTTTTCTTCTCTATCTTGGTATTTTTGTTTATGTTATCCCGTGAGAAGACCCGGAGCCTGAGGAGCTGGATGGACTGGAGCCTGAGGAGCTGGATGGAACACCTTTCGAACCCGATGCTGGAGGAAGAGTTGTGGATCCCAATCTTGGGAAGTTATGAGTTCGTCAAGTTCTCATCATCCACGTTAAAGTCTTAGGCGTGTTAGTGTCTTTTAAGTAGATGGCCAATGAGTCTCTTTATCTTTGATGTACTTTTGGGCGAGATGAGAGGAAGTCCTTTTGTATGTATGTTTGTACTACATTTCCCAATGTCGTACTCTATACTTTGATGACAGTTGTATTGTAGGCTCTACTGAGGGAGCCATTTTTTATCTATACTTAAGTATTTATGTGTGTTGGTTTTAGTTCCTTCGTGTTTTTAATAAGCGCGCTAACGTTTAATATGCGATAATTAAGATTAGTTAACTATAGTTACTCTAATGAGGCAAGGGGACGTCTCATTTGGTGGTATCAGAGCAGTTCGGCCCTAACTGGACTGTGAGGTTTAGGAAGTTGTTACTGGCCGCGTCTAGTTGGACTTGCATAAGGTATCGATTATATTTAGAAGTTGGGCAGTGTGTCCGATGCGCGAGATTGCCTGTATGAAGAGAAATCGTTTATCTATTCATAAGGCATATAGCATATATTTTCATGGTCTGTCCTATGAATGTGAGCTAACGATTGCTTCTACAGAAAATCTATGGCTCGTGGACGTGGTAGGGGAACTCGAGGAAGAGGATGTGGTAGAGGAACCACTGAAGGAACTGCCGAAGGAGGGAATGGTTATGGAGAGAGTTCCCACACTAGTGGAAGGGAGAATTCCTCCGAGACATTGAGGACAGTAAGGGAACTGGCTACTGTCATGCTACAACAGACGCAACAGAATGCTCAACTGCTGCAAATGACTATGCAACAACAGCAATGACAAGGACAACAGAATGTTGCAGGAAGGGAAGATGCTGGATTAACTACTTTTCTAAAAGGGAAGCCACCACAGTTTAATGGTGACTTTGATCCGGAGGGTGCTGACTCTGGATTCAAGAATTAGAAAAGATCTTCACTGCTATGCATTGTCAAGAGAACCGCAAGGTGACATATGTGTCCTTTGTCCTGACTGGAAGTGCTGAGCTGTGATGGAAAGGGAAATAAAGAATGTTAGAAGGTGAAGGAATTGCGATTAACTGGGAGATGTTCAGGGGATGTTTCTTAGAGAAATATTTCCCTAGGCTAATGAGAAGGGAGAAGGAAAAACAATTCATGAGCCTGAAGTAGGGAGGTATGTCTGTATGTGAGTATGCAGCAAGGTTCGAGGCATTGCTGAAATGCTAGTAGCCTCTGTTTTTCCCACCCATTCAAGTATAAGTTACATTACTAACCTTGCATTTCCCTACATGAATCGAGGCATATTCAGTAGGAATTGATGTTCTAAAACACTAGATTCCTATAATTCCTTATAACTTGCTCATTAACTAGGCTTAAGGGGAAAAGGAGCTGAAGCTCGTGACGTTTGGGGAGTTCATTTGAGAGTCAACCTTTCTAAGGAAATTGGGCATAGTCAAAGAATTAACCACATAAGTAAAACAGAGAATGCTTCTCATAGAGTTGCTTACATGCAAAGAAAATTCATAACAATCAAAGATAGTGAAAATGTCGGACTTGTAAACATGTATGTGGTAAAACTGCCCAATATATAGTTGAGTATAAAGCAATATATGTTATGAAACTAACTAAAACAATAACAAGATATATGAATTATAGAAGCATGGAGGAAAAAAGAAGATGAAGACTTTTCATTATCATTCTCAAGTACAAACATTACAAGGCTCCATTGGTCCTATTTATAGGACACAAGTAGCGAAAATTACAAGAAAGAAATAAAGTGCCACTAGCACTTGATTTTAATGTCATAATGAAAGTCTATAATGGAAGCTTAAGCCATGGGAGTTTAGAAGCTACAAAGACATTGTTATCCACTACTTGGACATCCACTACTCTTCATTATTTCAAAACACTCCCCCTTGGATGTCCATTATTTTAGAATGTGCCTCATTAAAACCTTACCAGGAAAAACCTTGCAGAACAAAAACCTAGTGAAGGAAAAAGAGTACATCATTCTTTAACATACTATCAAATACTGCCTCAAAAACCTTGCGCCAGGAAAACACAGTGGGGCAAAAACCACGGCGAAGGGAAAAAGAGTACAACATGTATGCCAATATCAATTGAGATCTTTGAGTCAACGAACCCCAATATTATGGACTAGCTTTTCAAAAAATTGCAGTGGGAAGTGCCTTGGTTAACAAGTCTGCTAGATTATCACATGAACGAACTTGTTGAATGTTTATATCACCTTTCTTCTGAAGATCATGTGTAAAAAAGAATTTTGGTGAAATATGCTTTGTTCTATCTCCTTTAATGTACCCTTCTTTCAATTGGGCACTGCATGCAGTATTATCCTCATATAGGATCATTTTCCCTGGAGATAAACCACAAGTCTCTTGTATGTGTTGAATCACTGATATCAGCCAAGTGCATTCCCTACTTACCTCATGTAGTGCTAAAATTAAGGATATGTCTCATTAAAACCTTACCAAGAAAAAACCCAGTGGGAAATCCTAGTGAAGGAAAAAGATTACAATATCCTTTACATGGGAACAACCTAATTAAAAACCTTATAAAGGAAAACCATGTAGGACAAAACCTTGATTAAGGAAAAAAAAGTACAGTTTTCTCCCCCTGTTTGAAGCATTACTTCAAGATATATGAATTCCAACATTTTGATTTCTCCCCTGAAGCATTTGAAAGATATACACTTTTCTTTATCACCTTTGATATATTCGCCTTTCATTTAAGCATTGCAAGCAATATCCTCTTCGGGTAGAATTTCCAACTCATGTAAATAATAGCATGTTTGGGATCTGACTTCATCTGGATCAGAAAAATAACTTGCATATGCATGATCAACCAGTTGAACATGTATATTCATATAAAATTATTATATCAAGTCATATAGTATTTAGCAATATGAGAGTGTGCTTCTATAGCACTAAGGTATGGTCTTCAAGACCAATATATTTGTAATTATCTTCTTCACATCAAGCTATCGAAATAACTATATCAGTATAATCAATAGACTAAGGTATGGTCTTGCGGACCAATATACTACAATGTGCTTGTATAGCACTAAAATAACTATTTTGGTCAGCATAAGCATAATTTATATTGTCTAGGCTTTGGACTTCAAGTCCATTAAAATCTCTTCTAAGGATCGAGCTATAAGTTCAAAATCCTCAAATTGCGCAATTTGAAAAGTACATGTGCCAATGTTTTAAATTATACATTTCAAATATCTAAGATCCTTCAGGGATACATTATATGCGTCTTAAATCCTTCAAGGATATTTTTCCAGCATCTTAAATCCTTCAAGGTTATACTTCATGCATTTTGAATTTTCTAGGAGTTTCATATAAATGTCATTATCAAGTGGTTGATACAAATAGGTTGTAACAATATCCATTATATACAAATTGAGTCCTTCATGTTTTATCAGACTGATTAAGTATCGAAATGTACTTGCATCCACCACATGTGCATATGGCTCTTCAATATTAATGGTAGGTCTCTTCGAAAACCTTTGAGCAACAACTCATGCTTTGTATCTCATAATTTTACATTCTCATTTTGTTTTAACATAAAAAACCCCTTTGTATCCAACTGGCTTTACACGTTCCACTACAAGAAAACCCATTAATACCGACGGCCGTAATGGCTTCGGTAATTCAGGAATTTTCGATCGCTTAAGCAGTCGGTAGACAGCGATTCATGAGCTTACCACTTTACAGACGGTTATAACCGTCGTTAACTTTACCAAGGACAAGACTGTCGGTACATCCATCGCTAATTTTGGCTCAATTAGAGGCCAAATATTCCTGCTGGATTTCCGACGGTTTAGCCGTCGGTAAAGGTTCTTCAAATTTACTGACGGCCTAAGCTATCAGTAAGTGGCTTTTTGCTTTCCCGAGTTAACCGTCACATTTCAAGATTTTCGACAGCCTAGGCCGTCGGTAAGGGTATTTCAAATTTACCGACGGCTTAGGCCATCAGTAAGGGTTCTTCAAATTTATCGACGGCCTAAGCTGTCGGTAAGTGTCTTTGGGCTTTCTCGAAGTAGCAGTCACATTTCATGGTTTCCGACGGCTAGGCTGTCGGTAATCCGTCGGTAAATGGAACTTCTAAGTACCGACGGCTATTTCATGGTTTCCGACGGCTAGGCTGTCGGTAATCCGTCGGTAAATGGAACTTCTAAGTACCGACGGCCTAGCCGTCGGTAAGCTTCACTTAAACGTCAGCCCGAACTCACTTTCTCACTTTCACTCTGCGCTCTCTCTCCCTCTAAATCATCTCCCTCTCCCTCTCTTCGGCCACCAACCTTCCGGAGCCCCCACCACTACCGTCCAACCACCACTTTCTCACTTTCACTCTGCGCTCTCTCTCCCTCCCTATCTTTCTCTTTCTCTTTGAAACCGGTTAATCGTCTTTGCTCTTGCTCCGGACCACCACCACCACCACAACTGGACCAGCAACTAGACCACCACCACCACCACCGGACCAGCAGCCGGACCTCCAGTCCTCTTGCTCTCAGGTTTGCTTTCTTGCCTCTATTATTCATGCCCATTGCACCGTTGTTGTATTTAAGCTTAAATTTTAGTTAAAGTTTTGATATTGGTCATGCCCATCGCACCAGTAACAGTTTTGCTGCTGGTTGTATGTGAAAAAATTTGTTTGCGGATTCTGTTTTTGTGGGATTGAGCTCTGATTAGGCTGGTGGATTCTATTTTGTGTTAGAGGATTAAAATAAAAATGAAAGTCCATTTTTTATATGTCTATGTGAGATGAAAATGCATGTTATATTGCTTTTGGTTGTGAAAATGGTTCTGAATATGCCATTTTTAGGTCTGTTTCTAAATCTGGTTGTGAAAATGTCATTTAAGTGTAACTAATATGTAAATAAAATATAAATATTAATTAATGGCACTTATAATCGGTGTTAAGCTAGTCCCATAAGACTTAAACAGAAATAATAATTTATCAATAACATTTGTGAAGAGGGAACGAGGAGCGTGAGCGGCGTGGCGAGGATCGTGAGCATCGGATGGAGACATCGATACAACAGATGCTACATTTCGAATATTTTAGAACTAAGTTTAATAATCTGTTTAAATAATTATAATAAATTTATTCATAAGACTTAATGCTTAACAAATTTTAAAAATTAATTATTAAATTAAAATTGGATAATTAATAAATCATAGATACTAAAATAAAATACTAATGCATAGAATATCAAAATCTCTTAACACTTGTATTTGTGTTAAGCCTCATAAGAGTTATAATTAAATAATAAATTATAAAAATAATTAGCTTAAGTTAGAAACTTGGACATGAAAAAAATGCCTGGACGGTGATGGTTGAGTCATGACAAATTGCAGATGGTTCGGCAGTAGATAGTGCAATGTGGCGAGACTAATTAATGAATAAAATTTAAAATTATATAATTAAATAAGGTAGAAATAATAAATAATATTTGAATAAATGAATAAAGAGGTTAAATATTTAAAATTAAATTGCAACAATAATTAAATAACAAAACATGTTAATAAAATAAATTAGTCCGCAATAAGGAATACAATACCAATTTTTCTTAGCACTTAAAATAGGTGTTAAGGCTCATAAAGACTTAAAAAAAAAAAGGTAATAATGAATAAAATTTAATAAGGCTTGATTCAAGTATGACATTTTTTTTAGATGAATACTTTTTTTAGAATAGTTACTTGTTGGTTAGTTTGCAACTTTGATCTGTCCCTATGCACTTTATGTTGCTAAAGTGTGGACGATTTGAACAATTGCATTTATCCTATGAACTTGACTTTCAAGTACAAGAGGTAAAATTACCTCATAGAGGTTAAATTTTATTTTCTAAACAAGTTATTAATACTGGAGCAAAACCTTAGCTTCCCGTTTGAGGTTCAATATTATTAAGCAGGCGTGTAATCGCATAGAGGTGCCTCTCATTGTATTGAACCTTGAATTGTCCAAGGAGAACAGTTTGGAAAAACTTTTTCTTCACTTGTATAATAGTAATATTGCTTATTTCTAATGCTTTATATTTGACGAAATATCGATCCAATACATTTCCTTTTGTTCTTTGGGTGCAAACTTGACTGCAGTATTGCGGTTAACTATTGTACTTAGAGACCAATGGGAAATGCTGCCAAAATTTCACCAAATATAAGACATGTGAATTAGGTAATAACTATTAATACTAGGATCGGGTGTTGAAAAAGTTTCTTCTCGAATGGGATAGGGTCATACCAAATAAAGAAAGTGAATATGGATATATCTAAGCTGGCATGTTGTCCAAATTTAATGGTTTTGCATTCTTTTAACATGCAGAAGATGGATTTTTATCCTTTGAATCGTAGTTGAATGTATAATAGGGTATATCCTGGAAGAAGGGGACTGAAACGATCCTTTGTATATGGGGTTAAAGAATTCGTTGCTCAGGCGAAGCGACAACAACGTTTCATCGATGATGGGGGAATTAGATGTTCGTGCCTTAAATGTCAATGTCGACGGATTAAGAGCGATGATGAGGTGAAAACAGACTTGTATAAAGTTGGGTTTAAGGACAATTACTAGATTTGGACTGATTATAGTGAAGAAGTGCCGAATGTTGATTTAGGGGTTGATGAGAATTGCACGGGTGGCTCAAGCAGTTGCGCAGATATGGGATATGGGGAACAATTGGCGTCAATGCAGGATATGGTGGGTGATGCTCTTGGAGTGAATGAGGCGCATGATTACGATAACACCAAAGAACTATCGAATGAGAAAGCATAAAGATTTTTTAATCTTTTGATTGAGACAAATAAGCCGTTGTATCAAGGCGCCTTAGACTCTAAATTATCGATGTGCGTTAGACTGTTAGCTTGCAAGTCCAATTGGAATGTTGCCGACGGGTGTTTGGATTATTTTTCCAAAATGCTTTTGGACGTGATGCCCGTAAAAGACAGTTTACCCAAAAATTATTATGATGCGAAGAGGTTAGTATCCAAGTTGGGACTCCAGGCTAAGATGATTGACTGTTGTGTGAATGGGTGCATACTTTTTTATGATAATGAATTTGGCAAAAATGACGGTGCTCTGCTTGAATGCAGATTTTGTCAAGTGTTGAGGTATTGTCCTCGCAACACCGGGACAAGTAAGAATAAACCAATTCCTGTTAAGGCAATGTTCTATCTACCGATTATTCCAAGGCTACAGAAAATGTTTGCATTAATGCAAACTGCAGGAAAAATGATGTGGCACTATGAGAACAGAAGAAGTTCAGGCTTGTTACGCCATCCTTCTAATGGCGAAGCATGGAAGCACTTTGATCGAGTACATACAAATTTTGCTGCGAATCCCCGTAATATAAGACTTGGTTTATGCTCTGATGGTTTTACCCCTTATATTCAAGCGTCGACTATGCCGTATTCTTGTTGGCCAGTAATTGTTACCCCATATAATCTTCCTCCTGAAATGTGCATGTCGAAACCTTATATGTTTTTGACTTGTCTCATACCGGGTCCATCGAATCCGGAAGCTGGTATTGATGTTTATTTACAGCCATTGATCGATGATCTGAAGAAGTTGTGGACCGACATGGAAACGTATGATATTGCAAGGAAGCTAAATTTTACAATGAAGGCAGTTTTGATGTGGACCATTAATGACTTCCCTGCTTATGGTATGTTGTCTGGTTGGGGTACTCATGACAAATTTGCATGTCCTCATTGCATGGAGTATACAAAGGCTTTTACTTTAAAACACGGAGGGAAAAGTTCCTGGTTTGATTCGCATCATAGGATCTTACCAAGAGATCATGCATTTAGAAGAAACAAGAACGCCTTCAAAAAGGGGGAAGTTGAAAGAGATGAGCCGCCGCCCAAGTTTACACTAGAACAGATTTGGACAAGAGTAATGGAACAGCCCAAAGTCACTAATAATGGCCGTGTGTCCAGATTACCAGGATACAGGGAGGTGCATCATTGGACAAAAAGAAGTATTTTTTGGGATCTCACATACTGAAAAGATAATTTGTTGAGACGCAATCTCGATGTCATGCACATAGAGAAGAATTTTTTTGACAACATATTCAACCCAGTCATGAATATTGAGACAACCCCTACCTAGGAGGTCTCATTGGTGACCCCACTTATAATTATTAGCGTTATAGCGTAGCGTAGTAGTATAAAATTTGCTGAAATATTAAAATGTTAAATAATTACTGATACCATAACAAAAATATGCATACATAATAGTACTGGCTCCATCAGTAGAGCCTACAACACTGATACCAAATATAAAAGACTTCTGAGTATACAGTAAATAAAAACTAAAGGCATAGTAGCGGAAATAAAAGTACAGACCACTCAGTCTTCCATACTAGCCAAACAATTACAACCACCGACCCCCGATGGCTAAAGTCCTCCAGCACCGGGATCCGGGGCTCTTCCACCAGCATCTGGTTCAATACGTATACCGTCAATCTCCTCTGGAAACTCCTCATCAGGGTCTTCTCGTACAGTCGAGAACAAAGAAAATACGACATAGAAAAGTACAGGGGATAAGAAACAGTAATACGCCATACATGGGAAAAACAACGATACAAATAATGTATATAGATAGCAACACACGAAATCACACAGTGACAACCAAATAACTTTCGGATAATTTTTTCCCTTAACTACTGTCTCTCACACTCATGCAACTAATGACTATATGGACGCGATCACGACGTGACATCACCAACAGATCAAGGTGTCCCAATCATCACTGTGCCACCCCCATAAGGTAGGGTTCGGTCTAAAGCCCGCAGGCCCAACTCGTCTCATGGATACGACATATTCCCCCGCCTGCAGGCCAGGTCAGAATATTCACCCGTTAACAACGCAACTTACGGTAACGACATGTTCTCCTTCCCGCGAGCTAGGTCAAAGCACTCACCCGTCCGTTAACAACTCAACTTTCGGTAACTATATTTTCCCCCGCCCGCAGGCTATGTCGAGATATCCGTCCGTCCATCTATAATTCGACTAACGGGTACGACCATCTCCCCGCAGGTAAGATCGAAATCGCCCATACGCCAAACTAATCGGTACGACCATCTCCTCGCAGGTAAGATCGGAGTCGCCCGTATGTCAACACAGTGATGAACAACAACTATGCAACATGAATCTCACTGACTCATCTCAGGATCAATACTTAGTACCTCAACCACGACTTATAAACAACCACGACCAACTTTCATCCGGCTTAACCAGGTATCCACTTATATCACAACATTAACAGATCAACTGTATCTCTAGGTTGAGCACCACGAAATGTATATATCCTCTACTTTCTCACCACACAATCATCTCCCAACTCACTAGAAATCACTGCTTGGTTCTACTCAGACATCAGCAGTCACAACAGACATCAACAACAACCAGAAACAGTTTTCAATAAACATATCAACCCACAGATAAATAACATTTAATTAATCATAAACATATAGTAGGCATATCATGCATATCACATATCACATATTAAATATCCAGTCATAGCACACACATCCTCAATGTGCAGTAAATATCAACCTAACGGTCAAACGACCTCTAGTAGGGTTTGGGTTGCCCTACGCATATCAATATATATTATTTAAAACTTGCCTCCCCGACGATATTGTGGTTCTTTCCTCCACCTTAGTGATGTTCCCGAGAGATTCCGAATGCAGCTCTGCAACTTTCAATCGGGTGCGCGGTCGAATGTCTGAGCCCTGTCCGATTCTATATCGCAAAACACAACCACAAATTTATATAATTAAATCATAAACTCCCTGTATCTTGTGTATAGGTTGAAATGAAGATAATTTAAGAAAGGAAGTAAAACTGGCAGAAATCCGCGAAGCGATTTGATTTCGCTATGCGAAAATTGAAAGGAAGTAAAGCTGTCAGAATTCTGCTAAGCGATTTTATTTCGCTAAGCTAAAATTGAAAGGAAGTAAAGCTTTAAAGCTGTCAGAATTCCGCTAAGAGATTTTATTTCACTAAGCTAAATTTGAAAGGAAGTAAATCTGTCAGAATTCCGCTAAGCGATTTTATTGCGATAAGCGAAATTGCTCCAGAATCTAAAAATCATATTTCTCCAAATATACATCCATTCGGCCTCTTTAATAAAAATAGGCTAGACGGCTTATTTGATTTCAAGCTCTTGGATTATGATAGTAGGGGATGATACTAGATCATAGAAATTGGTTTGGTATTAAAATGATTTTTCTACAATTTTCTAGAAATTTTTGAAGTTCAGATCTAGAAATTGAAACTCATGAAGATCAATGAAGAAAAATAAAGATTGAGAGCTCAAGGATGAAATCTATACCTCCTAGGTGATAGATGAGGATGAGAGGAGCAACTTTGCTTCACAAATCTCCTTGAAAAAGCTTGTGGAAGTTGAGTGAAAATGGAGATGAAGAAATGAAGAAAAGAGAAAATGGAGAAAGGAAGAAAAGGAGGAAGAAGAAGAAGAAGAAGAAGAAGAAGAAGAAGAAGAAGAAGAAGAAGAAGAAAGTGAGGAGAGAGAGAGGGACCAGCGAGTGAAATGAGTGGATGAAGAGAGAGAGTGAAGATATTTTCTTGAGCTTTCGTAAGAGTTAAGAAATGTTAAAAAAGGTAATTAGTAAAAACTTAACCAAGGCAACTTGGTCAATACACGTCCCGACATTTTGAAAATCCTCACGACACTAGTAGGAGTCCCTAAATGATTTAACATAGCCCTGATATGAAAATCATTGGCTCAAGGTTCTCAAAAAACCCTATGACAGCTCGAATCGTCTGCCCGATCGATTTTCGGCCCGAATATAGAATATTATTTATATTTTTGGACGTCAGGACACATTTTAGCAAAAATGTAAAGGATTGAATTTTAAGACTAATGGTTCTGACCGTTAGTCAAAATGAGGTCTTGATAGTAGAAAAACACTATCATCCGAAAAAACATAGATCAAACTCCGTTTGAGTTTTCAGCCCAAAACTTCACCATAGCCTCCTACGATAGCGTAGAGCGTGACTATGGCCTCGGAATAATTTATTTAATTTTCTAGACCCTCCAATAAAATACAATAACTTAAATACTGATTAATTAAAAGAATAAGAAAATCGTGGTGTTACAAATATGAGTGGCAAGACCAAATATAATGAGAAGGCAAGAATGGACTTAGCTTTGTACTGTAGGCGACCAGACTTAGAGTTGAAGCAACATGCTAATGGCAAAATGTTAAAGCCGAAAGCCAATTATAGTTTATCTGCTGAGGAAGCAAAGTTAGCTTGTGAGTGGATAAGACGGTTATTCTTCGAATTTGGCAAGATATGCTGATGTCAGCAAGGGAAGGATGCATTGGATGAAAAGCCATGATTGTCATGTATTCATGCAATGTTTACTTTCATTGCTTTTAGTTCGTTGTCAGTCTATATCTTGAATCCGCTTATTGAATTGAGTCAAATCTTTAAGGATTTGTGTTCTGCAACATTAAGGGACGATGAACTGATAAGGATGGACCAGAACATTCCAATCATTCTATGCAAATTGGAGAGAATATTTCCCCCCTGCTTCTTTGATTCCATGGAACATCTCCCAGTTCATCTCGCATATGAAGCAAGGCTTGGTGGACCTGTTCAATATAGGTGGATGTATCCATTTGAAAGGTATATATAACTACCGTACAATTTTAAATAGATTTGTTTCCATTTGAAATTAAATGTCATATATAACTATCAATGTGTTATTTTATAGATTCATGGATGATTCAAAACGAACGGTGAAAAATAAGGCTAGGGTTGAAGGATCAATTTGTGTGTCTTACTTACATCGCTAGACAACTCATTTTTGATCTCATTATTTCAACAACTTCATGTTGTCACTGAGAAATAGTAGGAATGAAATGGAAAATGAAAGTGAAAGACATCTGTTAGCCTTGTCAGTCTTTTGTCAGCTAGGTCGTCATTCCGGGAAGGAGTTGACCCACTGGTTAATGGATGTAGAGAGGAAGTCAGTTCATGTCCATGTGTTGATTAATTGCACCAAAGTTAAGTCATACCTTGAGTATGTATTGCATATCCTTTTCTTTGAACTACATAAAATAATAAATACTACTCTGCTAAAAATATGAATTGTCCAATTTGTACAGAGCATTCTTGTTATCTGAAACATAAGTGAGCAAGAACAGTATGTTCGTATACATGCAGATTTTTCAGTGTGGTTAATGCAACAAGTAAGTATATTCAAATTCTGTACGTAAGATTACATAACTTTTTTGCATCTAACATAAGGAATTTATCCATACGTAGGTTTCCCATGAGGCACCAACTCCTCTCAACAGACATTTAAGGAACTCATCCGACGGTCCTTATTCATGTGTCAAAGAATGGCACACATTCTTCGTGAATGAGTACAAATTTCATACCCATTCATGGGCGGAGGGTAAAAAAACAATTAACAGCGGGGTTTACGTGAAGGGCATCACAGAAGGGGGTGAAGATGACTTCTACGGAGTAATCCAACATATATATGAATTGGCGTATACTACTTTAGACTATATTAAAAGAATAGTTCTATTTTATTGTAATTGGTTTGATCCATCCATTAGAGACACAAAATGAAATCCCAAATATAATACGGTGGACATCCGCATGGGTAGCAGATATCAGAACTTTGATCCGTTTATCCTAGCACAGAATGTGAGACAAGTGTATTATGTCCCGTACCCAGCAACCTGAAAGGACAAACGAGGTTGGTGTGTCGTCATCAAGACGAAACCAAGGGGTCCCATTGAAGCTGATGATCAACAGGAAGATGTGCCTTATCAAGTGGATGAAATGGCTAGTGTAAATGAAGGCATTGAAGTTGAGCGTATTGTCGGTTTACGGGACTTGGAAGCTGCTGGTGAAGAAGTGGATACTGATAACTTGTCATCTGTTCAGGAGCATTTGGATGAAGAAGACGAAGTCATTGATTCAGGAGAAGAAAACGTTGAAATCAGATCTAAAGATGATGAAGACTTTTTGTCAAATTCTGAATAAAACTTCAGATCATGTAACCTTTATAATTTGATCATGTAACTTGTCAAAACTATGAGTGGAACTTAGATAATTATTGTTCTATCTTAGATGATTATTCGTAATTATTTTGTTATTTTAGTATTTCATCTTTACATTAAATTGCTCTATAGACACATGACATCTGGAGGACGTGATCCACCGCCACCCATACCACCCACAGGTGGTAAGGGTAAAGGTATTGACACTGCTCCTGGTTCTACTCCTCGTCGGACCAGGGCACCTGGCATTGTTACTCGTGAAGTTGCAGACGGTTTCATGTCTATTCCTTCGATATCTTTCCTTGCAGTGTCTGCACTCCCATCACGTCCGTCTGCACCTACACAGCGACCACATACACTGCGGATAATACCGCCTCCACCGGCTGCACCTACTCCACCGGTTTTACCTACGCCATTCATAGCATCCGGGATTGATATGATTCTCACCCTGGGGTTTGAGACACATACACATCGGGGCGCTTCTAGTTCAGCTGGTGTGGGTGCATCGTCACTCGGTCATCAGGCTATGGAGCAGAAGCAAGACTATAGTCCAGGGTATACACCCTCACCTTCAGAGGCGGATGCAGAGGAGGAGGAGGAGGAGGAGGTCATGGTCGATGGTCGACCTATCATCAGGCCATCTGGTAAAGGGTAAGAATTAATAAAATAAATTTATTCAATTTTAATTATATGTTTTTACTTGATATTGATTCACATGCTTTTACTATTAAGGTTACTTCCTTCGAAGGTAGCTGTGAAGAACATC
The DNA here is from genome assembly GCA_039655645.1 of Ammopiptanthus mongolicus. Lineage (NCBI taxonomy): Eukaryota > Viridiplantae > Streptophyta > Magnoliopsida > Fabales > Fabaceae > Ammopiptanthus > Ammopiptanthus mongolicus. Next base: position 85,994,537 of record CM077343.1, read on the forward strand.
ACAGTTGTTATTGAGTCGATGTTCCATTATCCTTGGTTCACATGGGGACAGCTCGATGACAATGAGAGGCGGAGTTTCTTTGACGCTTATAGAGTATGTTGTAATTTTCAATTTACTTAATATGTTTTGGCTTATTATTTCATATAAATTATTAATATAATAAATTACTATTTATGTATTTCTAATGCAGACAAAAGTTGCTTGGAGAGCCGAGCATGAAGCATTGGTCGAGAGGAACTTTCATATGAACTCCTCCCATCGCGTATCCGATATGGTCAGGGACGCTCGCTTGAGGGGCGAGCGACCCTCATGGATGGGAGATGCAGTCTAGGATACCTTATGCCGCCACTAGGCTACTGCTGATTTCCAAAAAAAATCAGTCCAAGCAAAGAAAAATAGGGCATCAACGAAGAGTGGGAGCCTGCACACATGAGGTTCCATCTGCCAGGCGGAGTACTTTGAGCGTCTGGTACATTCATTCATATTTAATACATATGTTATTCGTATTGTTTTTTAATTATTGTTTACTTATAATTTATGTTTGTGTACGTACAGGTTAGGAACAGAAGGGGACCAGTGCCAATTAACGAGCTCCACCGCCACACACATACTAGGAAGGGTACTAGCGAGTATGTAGATGCGCACTCTAGGCGCACTCAGGTAATGCCTCCTTTATTAATAGTTTTAAAATGTATGGTTTTATTATATATAGTCTTCATTAATTTGTTTGATTATGCATAACAGGAGGAGTTCGAGGAGAGGATGTCTCAGGCAACAACATCTTCCTCCACCCCACTTGAGCCCGAGGAGCAGCGGCGGCTTGCACTGCGTGTTTGGGCTAAGGTTGATGGCGGCAAGAAGAAAGATCATCTTTACGGTGTAGGAGACCTTTCCGATAACTATCGAAAAGGGTCTTCGCGCTTTGATATCAGCGCCACAGCATCCACTGGAGCCAGTCTCACGCTGATCAGGAGATTGCTGAGCTGAGGCGGAGACTGGCTGAGTCCGAGCATAGTGCCAAGGAGCGTGATCGATGTGTCGAGGAGTGTGAGCGTCGGATGAAGCAGATGCTACTGAGCATACAACAAATGCACCAACAGCCCCCTCGGCAGCAGCCCCCCATCCAGATCAGCCGACCAGTCGCACCAGGACTGACGATGATGAGGACTCTTTCGATGATCTTATCCAGTCTCCTCGTCATTATGATAGGGATTATTAGATTTTCATATTAGTTTTTTTATTTATATTTTTATGTATTGTAAGAACATATGTTATTTATTATTTGGTATAATTTTAAACTTTTTAATGTTATTTTTAAATTTATTTTACACTATTTATTTAATTAATATTTATAAATAATTAATAACAAAGAAAAATATTTAATAAATATAAAATATAATTAATTAATCAATTAAAATATAAATTAAAAAAATTATATACACCGACGGTCTGGCCATCGGTAATGACCATCAACACTTTATCGACGGTTAGATTCTGCTGACGTTGGTAATAATTACCGACAAGCCTCTTTTCGATGGATTACAAGCCGTCGAAAATCCGTCGGAAATGTATTGGTACCGATGGTTTTTGGTGATTACCGACCGCTTAAGGTCGTCGTTAATGAGCTGTTTTCTTGTAGTGTTCATGTGTACGGACTACAGGTCCAAAAACATTTCACTTGGCAAGCAATTTTACTTCTGCCTCAATTGCATCTTTCCATTTTGGCCAATCGTTTCTTTGTCTACAGTCCTTAATAGATTTTATTTCGTGATCCTCATTATCATTTATTAATTTAGCGCTACATTATATACAAAGATATCGTCAACGTTGACATTTTTCGTTTCGGTTCCATCATATTCCATTTATGACATAATTTATTGAGATCTCGTTATTTTCACAAATTTTAGGCACCTGAGTTCTGGAACTGAAAAATAAATTATGTCCAAGAAATCTTCAGGATTTTCCATATCCTCAATTTAGCCATCTTTCTTTTTAGCTCATTTTTCTTATTTGAGGATTTTTATCTTTGGAACCGACAGGTCTCTCACGCTTCATGCATGTTTAGGACTCATTTGCAATATTAGATTGTCCAACAGGGACATCGATTTTGGTTGGAGCATTAGCAATTGGTATATATAATTTATTCAATAAATTATTTTTTGAACTTTTAATTCAAACTGTTTCGTACGAGGATCAAGATGAGATAATGATAATTCATTCCAACTAATCTGTTTTTCCCAACTGCTTATTTTCTTCCCCTAATATTTGGAAAACCAATTCATCAAAATAACAATCAGCAAGATATTTTATTATAGATGGAGATTCATATCCAACATATATTACCAACCTTTTTTTTTAGGACTCAACTTAGTGCATTGTGGTGGAGCAATTGGAACATATATCGCACTTCCGAAAAAATTCTTAAATGAGAAATTTTAGGTTCGTGACCAAAAACCAATTGTAAAGGGTGGACTTATGATAATTTGTTGGCACAACATGCAACATTGCATGTTCTCAAGTATAAAGTGGAAGTTTTGACCTCATAAATAATGGTCTTGTAATCAATCTTATACGCTTAATGAATGATTCTACAAGTCCATTTTGTGTATGAACATATGCTACAAGATGTTCAATATCAACCTCAATAGACATACAATACCCATTAAAGTCATGTGATTTAAACTCACGAACATCATCAATATGAGGTTGCAAATTGACAACAAACAGACATGAGACCATCTACTTGATGCATCAATTAAAACCATATATATATATATATATATATATATCTAATATCTCAATGGTCCACATGGCAAGTGTATTAGTATGCATAGATCACCTTGGCAAGAGATTCACTCCCAATTTATGTTGGTGATGGTTGAATTGTCAACTTCCGTAGGAAAAAGTAGTATACGAGAAATTGTATAATTGAAGAATCTTCGTGCTCTTCAATAGATGTACATATTAATTCTCAATTATTTTTCACATCATAATACAACCGGGATGACCCAACCGGTCATGCCAAACCACAACTTAGTATGATCTGTAAACTTCTGGTTTACAATAATCTTTGCTTCAATTGTACTAATATGCGTGTAGTACAAACTAGAGGAAAAATAATAATTTTTCCAATAGAAATTTATATAGAAATTTCACCAAATTTAATTCTATTTTTTAGCTAGTAAATAGCTTTAAAATTAATATGCATTATGCAACACATGAAAAATTCATTATATTGAAGAATCTCCTGGTCCTTCAACGATATCAATGTGAATTATAATTGTTCACTTAGGATAACTGAATTGATCACCATATGCCAAATAATAAACTTATGGTTTACAATATCATAGTGAACTTTTAGTTTACATAGGCATAGCGAACTCCTGGTTTACCTTATCATAATTTTAAATTGTGCTCAGAATATTTAATTAATCAAATAAATTAAGGTAAATAAAAAAATTCTTTCATCAAACAAATAATAAAATTTTAATTCAAAATATTTAACAAATTAGACATATACAAATATTTACTATTTGTAAGACCACGATTAAATAAATAATTTTCATAACCAAAATATGACACTGACTCATTTTTAACAAAACAAAATGGTAGCTCATAATAATTAGATTATTGTAACTTCGAATAACTTTTTCAAAACCCAAAAGCTTTTATCAATTAGGATTTCATTTGCTAAAATAAATATTCATTATTTTCAAGTGTTATCATGAAATTAATGCTTCGAACATGTTGTAAATAGAATAAAAGAGAAGATAAGAAGAGATTATGACAAAAGAAATAATAACACAAGAAAGTATACTTCTTCAGGAAGTAACCATACCACTAATTTTTCTCATTCCTTCTTCATGAAAAATGATGTCATTATACAAATTTCAAGCATAAGTAGAAAGAGAAGTTACACTTCTCCATAATGTGTATGACTTACTACACTACCATTGTTAAGAATAGTAAAAGTTATAACCATAATGCTAATAACATTTTATCACCCTTAATGCCAAATGAATATAGTCATCCATCACATTCAACATTCAACACATGTATGTTTACAAGACTTCCCCTTGGATGACTACACATCATGAAATAGTTTGTAAGGGGGACACAACCTTTGTCATACCCAAAATTATAATATTAAGCATTCACTTCTGGGAAAAGAGTTCAATCCATTGGGTGACTTTTGTGATTTTTTTTTACATCAATGTTTCACTATTGATTCAATCACGATAATGCATAATCTTAATTAAAAATAGTCTTGGAAATATTTTCTCATTTTTGCAACTCCAGGAGCATATTTGAGAGGCATAAAAGTATATGATTTTTCTCATTTTCCTTTGTTTCAAAATATACTAAGATCAAATAGATATTTTAGATTCCAATAATGATTTAGCGGTATAGTTCTTTAGGAACCATACTACGAATCTCCAAATAAATGATTACCAAGAAAAATCATTGGTTTTATCCAATACTTCAGGGACTGTATAATAATTTCTTCCAGAAATTATCACGAGTAACAAAAACAATAAGGATATATAAAATATGATAAATAAGATAAAGATAAGATAAAAAGAAAATATTACAAAGAAAATACGCACACAAAAAGGTTTAGTTCTTCAGGAGCTAACCATGGTCACAAAAAGGTTTAATTTTTCAGGAACTAACCATGCTACCAATTCTTGTTATAAATGATTACTAGGAAAAAATCATTATTATATGCAATCCTACAGGGATGCTTGAATAGAAGAATTTATCAAAAGTAACAAGATAATTGTGATAAAATTCATAATAAAATTTCTATGGATGGAACACGAAAAGATTTTCATACTAAAGCAACATGAAAAACAAAACACTAAGAAAGACTATGATCACTCAGAGAGTGAGAAGAAACGATTATTTTCCATACAATCTCCTAGATGATTAAGACATTGTGGTGGCTCATGAAGGTCTCGTGCTCATATGGTAGAGTCTCGTGCTAATAACGTGTTATGAAACTAACTAAAACAATAACAAGATATATGAATTATAGAAGCATGGAGGAAAAAAGAAGATGAAGACTTTTCATTATCATTCTCAAGTACAAACATTACAAGGCTCCATTGATCCTATTTATAGGATACAAGTAGTGTAACTTACAAGAAAGAAATAAAGTGTCACTAGCACTTGATTTTAAGGCCATAATGAAAGTCTATAATGAAAGATTAAACCATGGGAGTTTAGAAGCTACAAAGACATTGCCACCCACTACTTGGATATCCACTACTCTTCATTATTTCATAACAATATACAACATTAAAACTGCCCTGATACATAAATTTCTTTCACCCAATTAGCTGCAGACCTTACATCACATACCCTTTCTAATTTCAGGTCTAGCACTACCAGGTACCACTACTGGATAATCGTTAATCACACATGCACATGTAATCCACTTAAATTCATGATAAAGAAGATGTATACATCATCGGTTGACCCGAGGTCCAAGCTATTTAAGCCCTAGCTTTAGACCTCTAAAAAAACCAATTTTTTCTTTTAAAAAAAGGTTTAGTTTATATCTTTTTGTATTATCTTTTTGATATGTTTGATATATCAACAAGTATTAGCTAACTCACTTGATATGAAAGGTTACCATTTGTTTTAGGCCTCAATAGTTCTTGGATGATACGTATACATCACAGTAAGTCAGAAAGAGTGCATTCACATGACATTTTGCTCATGTACTTTACTACATTCCTCAATAAGTTTATGCACATTCGAAGCACATTTTCACTACTTCCTCTAACTTGAATCCCCCGGAACTACTTTGCTTTAGTAAATTCCTGACTTTTAACTTTAACTCTGCTTTTCAGTTGTTCCAATGAGTTGAACTATAAGTGAACATGCTTATCTCCGAGCTTTCATCCTTCTCTTTTTCCTTCTACATTTCTTCTTTAATTTCCAATAGAAGTTTTTAAAATATGGTGAGAAGCATGTACAGGTGTTAGATTGAGAAAGAAAAAGTCATGGCAAAGCTTGTGTGGCTTACTCCGCGTCCACTACATGAATGGCTTAGTTACTGTTTGGGCAAGACATCCTACTTGGGTGTTACTTAAAAATCATATTTCTGTTCTTGAATATTCTGGTTGCAAAAATAATTATTCTTTATGTGATAATAATACATATTTTCTATGTATGCATAATTTCTAGTTTCTATGGATCCCCAACGTCATTGCTTTTATGTTTATTTCTATTTGTTGACTCATAATTATTAATGAGTAAATATCCAATTTGGTCCCTAAAATTGTAGGGTCATATCAACTTAGTCCCTCACATTATCGATATTTCAAAATGATCCCTGAAATTGCAGAAAGTTAATCAGATTCGTCCCTCCGTTGATATTTGCATGGACTATAATGACATTAAGTTGGTAATGTCAGGGATGCATTTGAAACTAAGTGAATAATGTCGGGGATGCATTTGCTACATTTTGAAATTCCGAGGATCATTTTGGAATATTGATAATGTGGGGGACTAAGTTGGTACGATTCTATAATTTCAGGGACCAAATTGGGTATTTACTCAATTATTAATCCCCGATAGCGGGATAGCGGCGCGTAGGGCCTATGTCCATTGTTTACGTATTAGAAGTCCAACACACCCATTATTACCGGATGAATTTTACGTGAGGTCCTGAATTTTATATTGAGCCTACTTTATTTGGTAGGTTTCATATAAAATTCATCAAATAGCACTAAGAGTATTAACAAGAGTGTTGATAGCCTTGCTTTTATACATACTATAAGTGGAACCTGTGTGATGCACATGATATTCAAGTGTTTTGATAAATATTGTTTATATTTTATATCCTGGACGTGAAAATATTTGGTTAATTATATGAATAATGACTTTATATATGAGTTATCTTTGAAGTAGAAGTATGAAAATACTTTTCGTTACATATATTTATTAAAACAAAATTATGAACACAAAATATTTTTGCAATCATACTTGATTGTACTGCCGTTGTAAGTCATCAAGAGCAAATGTCTTTTGTATTATGATGGATGGATATTTCTTCAACCCCAAATCAAATCTTTGAATATTTTTTAGAATTTTTAAAAGTAGATGATCCAATTGGAAAACGTCTTTTTGATGCTATTATGAATGAAATAAATATTATTGGACTTGATATTAGTAACCTAAAAGGACAAGGTTATAATAATGGGTCTAATATGAAATGAACGCATCAAGGTGTGCAAAAAAGGTTTTTACATCATTTTATACTCCATGTGGTTGTCATAGTCTAACTTTGGTACTTTGTGATATGGCTAATTGTTGTCCTAAAGCTTCATCTTCTTTTTTTAGAGTGGTACAACGTATACATACCCTATTTTCTTCTTCTACTAAAAGATGGAAAATTCTACAAGATCATATCCCTAGTCTAAATCTTAAATCATTGTCACAAACACATTGGGAAAGTCGTATTGAAAGTGCAAAAGCTTTAAGATTTCAAACATTACAAAAAAGAGATGCTTTATTGAAATTAGGTGAAGTTAATGACGAACCTAAAATAAAAAGTGAAGTTGATTGTTTAGCAACTTATGAGCTTGAAAATTTTGAGTTTTTATTAGGCATGACTTTTGGTATGAGATATAGTTTGCGGTAAACTCAATTAGTAAAAATTTGCAATCAAAGGATATGCGTATCGTTGTTGCTATATAACAATTGAAAGGTCTAATTTAATCTTTTTTTTTTTAAATATAGGGAAGACAGAAATGAAAATGCTATACATGCGTTTTGGAAAGGCGACTTAGAGTGGACAGGAATTGGGCTTAGTCTCCATGGGCAACATTTATTTTGTTCAAATGCCACAACATGCATTTCTGCTTTCTTCCTATTCATAAATAGGGTATTCTTTGCCTCAACCGCTCCTACTGAACTCTCAACTATTTGTTATTCTTCATTCCGCTCTTAAACTTTGCTCCAATGACGACCATGTTTGAGAAATCCGAAGATACACTTCCAATCATCCTATCATAGAAGGGTGACTGTAGTGTGTCAACGAACATTGCAACAAACTCTTTTTCAGAGACTGAAGGCTCCGGCTAGGAAGCTAATTCCCTCCATCATTTAGCACACTCCTTGAATGTTTCATTGTCCTTCTTCATCATGCTTTGCAACTATATTCTATCAGGAGCCATATCGATATTATACTTATATTATTTCAAAAAAGCATAAGCCAAGTTCTTCCAAGAGCGGAACTGATCTCGCTTAAGATGCATATACCAACTTAAAGTTGCCTAATCAGGCTCTCTTGAAAAAAAAGTGTATTAGCATTGTTGGGGGTGTACGATCAGCATCCCTTGGTTATAACCATGAGGTTGTACTGATGGATTAAAACCGTGTGGATGGACAAGAGTGGATTGAGGCTCTTCATTGGGTGCTAGAGGATTCTCATCTATGTCTCTCCTTATCTCCATCGCTTGCAAGGCCTCTAAAATTTTGTTCATATGTTCCTTTAGTTGATTAACATCATCTCTCAGCTCTTGAGTTTATTCTCTCTCATCCATCATCCTTGACTGAGCGCGTGTCTCGTAAGGGTGTCACGAAACCAGTCTTCTTGCTTGGATTGTTATTTTTCTAACATGGAACATGCTATGAGTATGGAGAAAAATGAATGTCATGAGGATGCAATTACTTATATATTCATTCCTTTTATATTTTTTTTATGTGAGAACGCTGGAGAACCTTAAGTATAGTTGTTTGTTTGTGAGCATCTAAGTTGACTTTGCTTCTCTAACGTCTCGTTCGAAAGTATTGAGCTCAGGAGTATCTGGGTTGACTTTGTTTACCGAACGTCTCGTTCGAACGTATTGAGTTTGCCCCAAAATCTAATACCGTATTTCCTTTTGGCAAAGATACTCAAAACAAACTTCGAAGCCTTATGGTTGTCCAATGAATGCAATATTCTATGAATGACTTCATTCTCTCTCCCTGCATGAGATGTGACAAAACATGTATGATGTTTAAAATGTTATGACTGAAAAAAAACATTATGAAGAGTGTATCATACTTGAATGCAGGGGTAGGATATGCTTTTTTTGTGACCTAACCAGATTCTATTTACAATTGGAAGATCTATGGTTTTTCTTATTATGTGGACCTTTCCCATGGGTAGTTCTACGATTCTAAATCTGGTTTCTAGAGCCAAGGTTCCCTTTTCAAAACATTGCCTACATCAATAGGTAAACTATTAGAAGTGACAAAATCCTCAAAAGAAACCAAATTCTAGGTGAGGTCTTCGAGATAACCGAACAAGATGTACATCCAAAAGGCTACCACTACTCGACCTCTCACTTATCTCAAGTTGCATTCAGGCTCGAGTATAGAGCCTCACTCGTTAGCGTGTATGAGATTGTGAAGGGAGTAAAACCAAAAACTACCCAATCTCCAAAACAAGCACCATATACACAATAGAACCAAAGGTCTACTACCCTAATGCTTATTCAAAATAGAATATATTCACAAAATAAATACAAAAATAAACAAATAAAGGGGTAAAAGAAATAAAGAAAATGTTATTAATTTTACACAAATAACTATGCTAGGCTAGACTCTTGAAATATCCCTAGTGGAGTCACCAAGGTCCCCACTCGTTATTATGTATTTTTTTGAAGAAAAAAACCTTTAGGATTTATAAGCTGTCACAACTCATGCATACTAAAAAAATTAGATTAATCTAACTGTCGCAGCTAACTTAATGCCTTCCAATTTATTAAAATGATGTTTATATTGTTATAATTATTTTTTAAGAGGATTTCAAGATTTTTGAGTTGTCATAGCTCATACATTCTAAAACATAAAGATTAAGAAGACGTCACGTCTGATCAATCTCTCATTTTGTTAAACATAATATTTTAATTTAATAGATAGTTGGAAATAATTTTTTTTAACTTATTTAAATATTTTATTTTAATTAATTCATTATATATTTTTTCTTAGAAAATGATTGTTATTATAAAGTATTGTATTTTTTTTTAGAAGAAAAGTTAGGATTGGTAAGTTATCACAACTTGGGTATCCCAAAAGAGATAGGACTAAGAAGACCTCATATCCAATTAATCCCACTTGATATTTAAATCCGAATGTTTGAATCTTTTAAGTTAACTTTAGTTTTAAAAAAAAAGATAACATCTAGAGTTTGTTTGGGAAATTTGGTCATAAAATAAAACCCAAGATAAAAAAAAAGATGTATAATGGGATGGGCCCAAAAATGACCAGAAAAGAAAGAGAAATGGGTCAAACCCATCATGCAATTAACTTAAAAAAAAAAAAAAAGCAAAAAAGGGTTTGGAAACCTAAATTACTAGTAGTGTGTTTGGTTCAGATAGTTTCTACCGCAAACGTAAGAATTTGCCGTCCCGAGGCAATTTTTCTAAAAGCTTCAAATTATAGCTTTTGCTCAACGTTGGTTTGAACGCGGGTTTGCGTTCATATATATTTAAACCAAACGGGCTGTAGGAAGTTGGGATTTGGGGGGAGGGGGTTTGACGGCTGCGAGATGAAGGAAAAACCAAAAGAAATGGAAAAAGAGAAAGAGATGGTCGCGCGAGGACAAATCCGCGACGGTGGCGACTGACGCCGGACGGGGAGGAGCACGGCGGAGGTGCGGCGGTGAGGACTTCTCCCGTGTTTTTTTTTCTTCTTACTGTTTGTACATATATTTGGACTTTGGGACTGTATTTGATATATAGAATCACTATTCTTAAATGGGTGTTACTTTTTGCACCATTTTTTTTTTTTTGATACGTCACAATCCTTTTTTTTTTTTTTAATTTTTGTTTTTCTCTTTATATCCTTATCTTTTTTATATCCCTTCCCCTTTATTATTATTATTTCCAGAAACCATCTTCTTCTTCCTTAGTGGTGGGTGCAATCAAAGTTAAACACTAATTTCGTCCCAGACCCAAATGATATTTTTGTCCTTCACTTTTATCTGAAATGCCTAACTTGTCCTCCACTAACACTGTTAATATCTGATTTTAGTTTAATTTTATATTATTAATCCATTAAGTTAATCCTGGACGTTTATGAGGAGGAGTATGGGTTTTTTTGAATTATCGTGCCTACTTTATAACACTGTTACACTTAGGTAGTCGAGGCCTTTTACAGTGAGGACCTGCAACATAGCCACCGTGGGCAATGCTCTCTGCCTGCATGTCAGATATCAACTGCCTTCATTTTTTTGTCCTTTGAACTAAGATTGTACAATACTCAATCAATTGGGAGAGAAAGAAGGGGATGGTTTAAAAAAAAGGTATAAAAAAAGGATTGTGGTGTAATAAAGATAAGGGTATAAAAGAGAAAATAAAAATTTTAAAAAAGGGATTGTGATGTATTAAAAAAAACAGTGATGTAAGCCCAAAAATACATTTTACAATTGGGCCTTAGTTGGCCCATCTTTAAATCAGTATCATTTTTTATTTATTTTTATGGCCTATTTTAATTCAATCATTTTATTTATTTAAACACAAAGCAAAAAGAAAGTAAAATTAAAACAAAATAAATCAAGGAATCCATAATTTAAACTTTAGATAAACAGTGATCAAAATGTTAAGTTCATAGACATTTTTTCTTGTTAACAGTCAATCAACTAGGGTAACTTTGACATGATATGCCTTGAAATTATATACATAAAATAAAATACAAGATACATCATAATGGTAATAGTTTAAATAAACGATTCTGACACAATGAAGCACTATTATCTTTAGAGGGAGGACAAGATATGAATGCATTTCCATCAGCATTCAGACATACGCCAATTTCATGTAAATACGCATCCCTTCCGTTATCAATATCACGACAACGGAGTTCTGGATCGACCTGCCCGAGATATTTTTTTATGGCTGAGACAACCTTAATATAATCATAGGTTGTAGTTGCACTAGGTCGGATTCCATCCTCATCAAAGGCTTTTAAAATATATATTTTGTCCTTAATATCTAGTGCAAGTGTGAAATAATCCACCACCTTAAACTTGTACTCAGAGCAACTGCCATGGTTCACCCATTGTTTTCGCCAAAACTCAACTTCTTTCCCATACAAATCTGGCCAAGAAGTATTGATACGAGGAAACAAATTTTGGACCTACAAAATACATATATTACATATCATGAATATGCATATACGAAATAAACATATAATGAAAGTGTATTTACTTAAATGAAATCAACTCACCAAGCTACTTGTAAATGATGTACTAGTAGGGCATTTTCGGGGAAATGGCATGGAATAGTTTGTAGGCCATAATCCATGAATGGTAAAGTTTTTTGGGTGTCTGATACATGGGACCTGAAAACAGGTGGTTGGGGGCCATTGCTGCACCAGTTTCAAGAAGTCATAATTGGCCAAGGATGGTCCAATTACAAGAAGAATGAGGAAACAGAAAAGGATTTTCATGTTTAGTGTGTAGAGAGCACGTAAGTGTAAAGAGCAAATGGTGAAAGGGAGAGTGGTATGAAGCTTAATTTATAGAAATTTTTTTGGCTATTGCATGACCAAGTGCTACCTAATGCACAACTGGCAATCAAAATATTCCCTCTAATGATATAAAACATGTTTTATAACAGAAAAATGAGGATAAGAGTGAGACTTGAAATTTTTGGACTTCTTAATTACTACGTTATTTCACTTTTTTATTTGATTTTTTTTTTCAAAAATAATACATTAAAGGGGTAAAACATGGTGTTTATAACCCTTATTTAAATTATTGTTTGGCTAAATTAAATTTTACTTGCAGTTCTTAATCATTAAGTTTTTAGACTTGTTTTGAGGGTAGTCTAAAATGAATTGATAAATTTAAAAGGCATTTAAGAGATACCGTTGTTTTAAAATGGTTAAGGGTAGTATAAAAATCAATTTAATATAATTAAAACTTATTGTGTAAGGCTTTATGAAAGAAATTATGGTATCAAAATATAAAAGACTGATTTACATTTTTAAAATGAGTATGAAAGTAATTTTTATTTCGGTATTTTTGAACGAATGAGTGTTGTGCATGTTTTTAATAGTTGTTGAGGCCATTAAGGTATTCTAAAATTGAATAGAGAAATTATAGAAAGTTCCATATATTAAAATCTTCTTGTTTTGTAACTTTTATAACTATCCGCATGAATAATAAATAACTAGCAGTTGTAAACCAAAAAAAAATAACTAGCGATCAAAATATTCCTACATATCAATACTGCAGTGTGAACACATTTGATAATTCTAATGATATTCAACATATTTTATAATAGAAAATGTGGATGAAACTGAGACTTGAGGTAGTAGCTTCAATTTTTGGCCTTTATTCTACGTTATTTCAATTTTTTTGTTTGTTATATTTCTAATTTTTTCAAGAAAATATAGTACAGGGACAAAACATTGTGTTTATTTTTTTGGTACAGTGGACAAAAAAGGAAAAGATAAAAACCTAAAGAGGAAAGTAGAGTTTCATTAAGACAAGCTATGCCTTAAGAAACTTAACTCCTCCTGCATCTGCTCAAAGGTGAGAATCGAGCTTTATAACCCTTATTTAAATTAGTGTTTGGCTAAATTACATTTTACTTGCAGTTCTTAATCATTACGTACCAAAATAAAAGGATCTACACCAAAAAAAAAAAAAATCATTACGTTTTTTAGAATACATTTTATTGGCCCAAGCCCAAAAGACGGGTTGCAGGATAGAATAATAATAATAATAAATTGATTAAAAAGAGTTCACTAAAAAGTAGTGTAAGGGTAGCACCAAAAAAAAAAAAAAAAGGTAGTGTAAGGGAATGGGTGTAAATGTGTAATACTGTGCCGAGGTTATTATTCAGTTGTTATTATTATAGTATAGATATAGATTAAGTGGAATTTAATATAATTAAAACTTCGGGTATAAGGCTTTAAAAATATATTCTCTACAAATATATATATCCGAATTTTAGCTATTATGGGACTATGCTAGTCCACATATAGGATTAAATAACCCAACAACTAGGAATTATGTTACTCTTATCCAATTTTCCTATATTTTATGCATATTAATAGTGAATTAATTATTTGGCGATAATAAAATTAGAGTTTAATATAAGACAGATTAGAAAATGTAGAATATGGATACAATCACTTTTCGTGTAACTTGAGGTAAATCAATTTCACCAACTTATGCCACCTGGCGCATTTCCCTTTTTTATAGCCTATCCAAATATATTATCAACTTTTACTTTGTTTTTATTTTTCTGATTTCAATCATGCATTTTGCTTATTTTTGTATTTCATGATGAGCTCCAAATTATTTGGTTGTTGGAATAATTCTTTTGAAATTTATCGTAGATAGTTTTCTAAATTTTTTTATGTTTATATTTTGGACTTATACTCATTGATTTTACATTAAGTAACTCATAATAATATTCCAAAAATGCAAGATATTCCATCTTGTGATTTACTTTTCACAAAATAGGTTGATTGTTTCTATTCGTTTATTTAAATTTTCACATCGATCTCATAAGTCTTATTTTTTTCAAATGGATCCTACACATTATATTTTGCTTTCACATTAGTCATTTCCGTCAATTTCGACTTAACGCCGTCAGTTTTGACCTGACGTGACTATGATATTAATGCTATACGTGACTCTTGATCTGATACTGTAAGGTTGAAATTGACGGAAATGACTAACGTGAAAACGAAAAATAACGTGTAGGATCAATTTGAAAAAAAATAAAACTTATGTGACCGATGTGAAAATTTAAATAAATATATAAAATCAATCAACATATTTTATCATTTACTTTTTTTAAAATGAGTATGAAAGTAAGTTTTATTTCGATATTCGTGAATGAATGAGTGTTGTGCATGTTTTTAATAGTTGTTGAAGCTAATTAAGGTATTCTAAAAATGAATAGATAAATTATAGAAACATTCCATAGATTAAAATCTTCTTGATTTGTAACTTTTCTAACCATCCACATGAATAATAAATAACTAGCGATCAAAATATCCCAACGCATCAATATAGTGTGAACATTTAATTCTAATGATATTCAACACTTTTTATACTCGAAAGTAGGGGTGGGCATGGGTACGGGTCAACCCGCGAACCCGGTGTACCCAATCCAACCCAACCCATAAATACTGGGTTGGTTCGGGTCATTGGGTTGGGTTGGTTTCTAAATAAGTAGACCCATAGCTTATGGGTTGGGTGCTGGGTCCAAAGATTGTAAACCCACTCAACCCAACCCAACCCACATATTGAGAGGAATATTATAAGCCCAGCTACTGGAGCGTGGAGTGACTCTTCTATCTTGTATTTGATGACTCTTCTTTAACACTCAGCCACATGCAGAAATAACTTGAAGACATAGTCAGTGAAATTGTTTAGGAATTGTTTGAAGACATTATTACTTTTTTGATTTCACTTGTCTGTTTAATTTTGATGGATATTGTGCTCCAAATTGAAGTTGTATGCTTCATTTTTGTATTTGGAAGTTCAAATTAATACATTGGTAGTATTTTTCTTCCCTATTTTCCCCCATTATTTGTTTTTGATAAAAACAAAATAATTTACTACCAAACCCGGTCACCCGACCCAAACCAACCCGTATGAGGTTGGGTTGGGTTGGTTTGGGTTACATGAAAATTTTTGAAGAAACCAATCCAACCCAACCCATATTTATTTGATTGGGTTGGATCTTTAAATGCACCAAAACCCACCCAACCCGACCCATGCCCACCCCTACTCGAAAGCGAGGTTGACACTGAGACCTGACCTGACCGTAAGGAGCTTATATTTTTTGCCTTTATATTTAGGAATGACAAATTTATCCGGACATCGGGATATAAAATCCGCAACCAATATGAAGTTGGGGACTTAGTGTCTATTTGATGTATATTATTTTTAATATAAATATGAAAATAATATTTTTTGATATAATTATTTTGAAAGCTATGTAAGATGAATTTTTTCCCAACGTAATTTTATCTTTGCAAAATCTAAAATAAACAGGCTCTTAATGGGTTCCTGTGGGACTGATAATGTGTTACCTCAGTGCCGTTAACACTGTTAACTAATTGGGACTGACAAAAGGATCAACTTGATTAATATTTGATAACTTCGAAAATTAATTTAAAATTTTGTTAATGTGAATAATCAAGTTGACATACATTTATAATTTATTACTATTTGTTAGGTAAAAAAAATGCCTTGACATCAACCACCGTACATCTTAGTTGCTGGCATCTCCACTTCATTTGAAGCTATTATTTTATAGTGACAGGCACTTTGTCATTCTTTCATTTCTCTGCCAAAAATATACTTCATGATGGATTGCTCCTTTTGGATTGTCAACATATCTGGAAGATATATATTATTGTCTAAAATGGATACTGGGCAGCAATGTTTTTCTTATGCAACAAGTATACACTAACGTGTAGTAGCAAGTCTCATAGCAAGTCTCATTTTAATAATTTTTCAAGCAATTAATGCATGAGTTTTTTTTTCTAAAAATGCAGTTGTAACCATTGTTTTGAAAATCGGATCGGATCGGTCAGTTTGATTGGTTGGATCGAGAATCGGTTAAAGATCCAATTCGTTGACCCCTAAAAACTGACTTGTTTCAGAATTGGTGGGAACTTGCCAAACCAGTCTAGAATCAATGAAAAACTGTCAAAAACCGATGGCCAGAACCGATCATTTTTTATTTTAATTTATTAAAAAAATTATAAAAAAATTATTTTTTAGTCAAATAAGGGTCCATTAAAAATTTATAAAAATACACATACATGAATTTTTATTATTTATCCTTCTTTGTTGAGTTTTAATCTTATGAAATATATAATATGATTATTTTATGTTAATTTAAAATATAATAACTTTTCTTAAAATTATTACTTAATATAATATATAATATTAAAAATATATATCTAATCATCACCGATTCAACCATAGTTCAACCACAGTTGAACCACTGAAACTTGAATCAGTGTCTTTACCGGTTCAATGACTGATCCGATTTTTAAAACATTGGTTGTAACATATTTTAACAAATATTTGCGGATATCCATGATAACTGTGGATATCCATAAAACCTGCCAAAAACTCATCTAACGGGTACCCGCTCTGATACGGGGCGGGGACGACTAGGGTTTTCACCTGGCGGGGCGAGGGCGTGGAAGTATTACCTGTGCCTGCCCCGCCCCGCCCCGTTGCCATCCCTATTCATACTTCGTTATTTCACTTTTTTTGTTTGTTATATTTCTATTGTTTGGCTTAATCGCACTTTTGGCCCTCAACTTTTTCAAATGTGCAATTTTGGTCTCTCGAAAATTTTAATTGCATATTTAGTCATCTAATTTGTTAAATTGTATAAAATCAGTCCTTTTTAGGCTGTTTAAACTAGGGGTGGCCAAGGGTCTAAGTAGAGCCGGTAACCCGGTCAACCCGACCCAGATTTTATGAGCTGGTTCAGGTGATTGGGTTGGGTAAAAACACATAGAACTCATGAAGTATGGATTAGGTATTGGGTTTCAAATTTCAAACCCACTAAACTCGACCCAACTTGATACACTACACTAATGACTAAATTAGGTTTATTTTTCATATACTCATATTACACTAATGATACTCACATTACACTAGTGACTTTCAGTCTTTCATTATAATATTTTTAGATTTTTTGATGGTTGTTGTCTTGTTGATGATTTTTTGTTGATGATTGTAAAATGTAGTTTGGTATATTTTGATGACTTCAGTGTAATCTTTTAACTTGGTTTCAGTTGAAGAACTTGCTTTTTGTGATTTTCCGCCCTTTTTTACATTTTTGTCCTGCCAAACCCCTAGACCTGATCCAACCCGGCCCAAAGGTGACCATCCAAACATTTCATGCCAAACCCGACTATCCAACCCAACCCGAAAGTGGTCTGGTTGGGTTGGTTCGGGTTTTATGAATTTTTTAACGACCCAACGCAACCCACTCGACTTTAACTAGGTTGGGTTTTAAAACCCACCCAATCCGATCCATCTTATTCGTGGCCATCCCTAGTTTAGACTGATTTTACACAATTTAACAAATTAGAGACAAACTGTGCAATTAAAATTTTTGAGAGATCAAAATCACGCATTTCAAAAAGTTGAGCCACAAAAATTGCAATTCAAAAATAATATATTAGTGGGCCTGTACTTGTGTTATAAATAGATGAGCTTACCTGCCCATAATAATAAACTCATACACAAGGATCCATATATCACCACAATCCACAATATGTTTAAGTGTTTATTTCAGCCTAATACCAAAAGTGCTCACAAACGGGTTTAACCAATATATTCTCTACAAATATGACATTCAATTAATCCGAATTTTAGCTATTACGTGACTATGCTAGTCCACATATAGGATTTAATAACCCAACAACTAGGACTTAGGTTACTCTTATCCAATTTCAGTCAAAAAAAAAAAGGTTACTCTTATCCAATTTTCCTATTTTTGTTCACATTAATAGTGAATTAAATAATTGGCGATAATAAAATTATATATCTAAGATATAAGACAGATTAGAAAATGTAGAATACGCGTACACTTTTCGTGTAACTTGAGGTAAAGCAATTTCACCAACTTATGCCACCTGGTACATTTCACTTATTTTTATAGCGTATCCAAATATATTTTCAACTTTGACTTTGTTTTTATTTTTCTGATTTCAATCATGCATTTTGCTTATTTTTGTAATTCATGATGTGCCTCCAAATTATTTAGTTGTTGGACTAATTCTTTTGAAATTTATCGCAGATAGTTTTCTAAATTTTTTTTGGCTTAATTGCAATTTTAGTTTCTCAATTTTTTAAATTGTGCGATTTTGGTTCCTTAAAAATTTCAATTGCACTTTTGTCCCTCATCTTTTTCAAATGTGCGATTTTGGTCCCTCAAAAAAATTAATTATACTTTTCATCCCTCAACTTTGTGAAATTGTGAAATGAAAGTCTTTATTTTGATCCCTATAAGGACTAATTTTGCACAATTTCACAAAATTGAGGGATGAAAAGTGCAATTAAATTTCTTGAGGGACCAAAATTACACAATTGAAAAAATTGAGAAACAAAAGTACAATTAAAATTTTTAAGCGACCAAAATCGTAAAATTAAAAAAGTTAAGGGATGAAAAGTGCAATAAAGCCATTTTTTTTATGTTTATATACTCATTGATTTTGCTTTAAGTAACTCATAATAATATTCGAAAAATGCAAGATATTCCAGTAATTGAGACATCTTGAACAATAAACTTAAAGAAACTCGTCAACTCAAAGGTTAGCTTTTTTTTTTAACTGAAACTCAAAGGTTAGTTGACAAATAGAAAATTAAGTTATTTCTCATTGTCGATTCCTCTTTAGTAATGGACACTTCTATGGTTGCGTCCAAAATTTGGGTACATCGGTGGAACGCCTTTAATAATTATTAGATATATTAATAAAATAAGTGGTCATATCAAAAAAAAATTTGCACTATCTCAAAGACTTCTCACTTCCATGGCCGACTACTTCCCTCACCGCCTC
Organism: Ammopiptanthus mongolicus; assembly: GCA_039655645.1. Lineage (NCBI taxonomy): Eukaryota > Viridiplantae > Streptophyta > Magnoliopsida > Fabales > Fabaceae > Ammopiptanthus > Ammopiptanthus mongolicus. The sequence continues at coordinate 86,014,100 of CM077343.1, forward strand.
TACTACTTCCCTCGCCACCACCTCTCTTCAAAGCAATTCAGATCTCAAGCAGTCTTTTGTGCAGTGCAGGCACTATCACAAGAGTTTCTCTCCTCTCCAGTAACCGGAGGGTTTCAGTAGGAGAGAGAGTGAAACATAATAAAATCTCTCTCCTACTGGATTTTTCTAGTTACAACAGGAGAGGATCCCAGTCCCAATCACAATGTTGGAGAGGAAGGGAATAAAAAATTAGTTGAACAAAATCGGAGAGAGAAGAGGAACTCATCAATCATAATAGGACGAACAAGAAGCTGATGAGGAAAGGAATCGAAAATTAGTTGAACAAAATCAGAATCGAAAACAACATCATCTATGTATGCTCTGAGATAGAAAGCTAGGTTTCCGCAATTGAATGATGGTTTTTTACCTACTGGCATTGTAAAAGAAGAAGACCACTGCAAATCTTTCCATTTAAACATTCCTTCACACCTTCATTTCTTTAGATTATGCTTTGTGCTTCAAGGTCCTACAATGCCGTTTGGGTCGGTGGCTGCGCAACATGGACAAGGGGGATTGAGAGAGTTGTGACCAAATTAGGCATCTGGGTCTAGGTCCATGACGAAGGTTGGGGCGCACGATGGAGGTTGGGGATGGGGGGGGGGGGGGGATTAGGGGCTCCACCTTAGACGCGCCTTCAGTAATACCCACGCGCCTTCCGTAATGCCCAAGATTTGAGTAAATATTCAATTTTATTCTTAAAATTATAGATCAACTTAATTTCTTACATTATCAATATTTCAAAATGATCTCTGAAATTATAGAAAGTTAATCAGATTCATCTCTCTATTGATATTTATATGGACTATAATGCATTAAGTTGGTAATGTCAGAGATGCATTTGTTATATTTTATAATTTTAAGGATTATTTTGGAATATTGATAATATGAGGAACTAAATTGATATGATCCTATAATTTCAAAGATTAAATTGAATATTTACTCCCCACGATTTTATCAATGACCGGTTTTATGGTACATCCCAAAAATTTGGATGTACCGGTTGCTCCAAACCAAATAAATCCGTGGTTAATTATCTAATTTTAAAACTACATATTTACCTCAAAAAAAACTATTTTAAAAAAAAAAGATTAAATCTTAAATTTTATCCCTGAAATTATAACACGATTAATTACGTCTCTGACATTAATGAAATATCAAAAACGTCCTTCAAAATTATCAAAAATTAATCAATTTAATTTTCAACTCCAATCAATCTAACCGTGACATTATCAACAAATGGACTAAATTAATTAACCGTTGAGAAATTTGAGAACAAAAACGGTTTTGAAATTTCGTTCATGTGATGCAGGAAATTGACATAGTGTTACAGTTGAGTGACTAAATTGTGATTTACTCTTTAAAAAAAGAAAGAAAAGAAGAAAAACACTTTTAAAAACAGAAGAAAAAATTCGACGTGGAGTTGAGTGAGATATTTGTGCTTGACGCCAGAGTGAAGAGATAAAGAAGATGGGTTGGAGTATGACTTCTACTTCGTGTCTTGTACCCTTTCTCCTTTCTTCTTCTTCTGCTTCTTCACCTCATATTTCTTCGTTTCATTCACTACCTTCATTATTCTTCTCGCACACCCACTTATTAAACTCAAGCGGCACGAGATGCAAACAACGTTTCTCAATTCTTTCTGAAAATAAAAAGGTCGCAACTTTACCACTTTCTTCAACAAAAAGGCTTATTACTAAAGCCTCTGAGTATAAATTCCCTGACCCAATTCCTGAATTTGCAGATGCCGTGAGTTTTCTATTCCATTTTTATTTTTGTTTTTATTTTTTGGGTTCTGTCATTTTTTTAAGTGGTAAATTAACTTCATTTCCCTCTTTTATTTTTTCATTTTGGTTTTAGGAGACGGAAAAGTTCAAAAGCCACCTTTTGAAGAGGCTTTCAAAGAGAGATATCTATAGAGATTCAGTTGAAGAAGTTGTAGGAATTTGCACCGAGGTGGGTTTCCTCATTTATCCCCCCTTGCCCTTTTCTTTATCTAATTTGGTTGCTTACAACATTTTTGTTGATGGATTTTGCACTTTGTTGAGCCGAGTTTAAATTTTGTTGTATTTGAAAGTTCCCATTTTTGAGGGGTCTTCTCTCTCTGACTATGATAAGGATAAGGAGTGGTAACCTAGGAAGCACTAGTGCCACCAATCAGGATACATATAGGATACCCATAATGGGGATATGGCAAATTATAAGAAATGTCTATAATACAAGATATAAAATTAGTGTAATATTAATTAATATAAAAATACAAATCATAGATTAAGAAGATAAATAGGTTTTAAAAGTTATCCTGAGTCATTGTTAACATAATAAAATGTTAATATTTATCGAATTATTGTAATATTTCTCTCTATAATGATATAAAATTCAAAATGTTAAAATAAAAAATTGTAGAATATAGTTAGGAGTATTCTAAAGTATCTGATATGATTATATGAATACGTATTTAACATGGACACAGCAATTCAAAATGTAAAAATAAAAAATTGTAGAATATAGTTAGTGCTTCATAAGTGACAATCAATCTGATTTGGCAGCATGCTAAACCTTTAAAAGCATTCGTTTCACCCTTGCTTTGGATGTGCACCTTTATTGGAGAAGTAAATCATAAACGATCTTGCATTGATATTTACTGGTTTAGTTTTTGGATTTTCTAATATGAGGAGAACTATTATCTTTAGGTTGACTACAACTTGTTAAATAAGGTGTGTTACAGAACTTATTAAGTGTTGAAGAGATTTTTAAGACGTGTTAGAAAAATGTGTAATTGATTTCTTACAAAAAGAGTTCATGAGGTTCTATATATGATATAATGAGATGGAGGATAAAACAAGGTTGGTTGTGTCCTAGTTTATAACAACAACAACCAAGTCTTTTCCCAATAGGTGGGGTCGGCTACATGGATCAAACAATGTCATAATGTTCTATTGTAAATCATGTCAATAGACAAACTATTGACCTCTAAATCTTTCTTAATGGTCTCGTCTATAGTTTTTCTCGATCTCCCTCTCCCTCTCCCTCTAACGATTGGGCTGTCCTCCATCTGATCTACTCTCCTTATTAGGGATTCTATAGGTCTTCTCCATACATGACCAAACCACTTAAAGCAAGTTTCCACTATCTTTTTTACTATCTTGTCTAGTATGACCACTCATCCAACGCAACATTCTCATCTCTGTTACATTGAGTTTATTCTCTTGTTAGCCTTTTATGCCCAACACTGAGTTCCATACAACATCGCAGGTCTTATAGTTGTGCGATAAAATTTTCCTTTTAGCTTGAGCGGTACCTTTTTTTATCACAAATAAACCTGAGGCCCTCCTCCATTTCATCCATACCGCTTAATTCCTATGGTTTACATCTCCCTCTATTTCTTTGTCGTTTTATATGATGGACCCAAGATATTTAAACTGTGACTTATGGTATGATATGGTCTTCAATTTTCACCTCTAAGGTTGGAGTGATGCACTTCTTGCTAAAGTTTGTGTTTTCAAAGCTTGTCTCCAAATGTCTAACCTCCCATTTAGTTCCTCTTTCGACTCTCCAAATAGGACTATACCATCTGCAAAAAGCATGCATCGTGGGCTGACTCTTGAGTGATGTGCTCGGTAAGCACATCCAAGACCCAGGTAAAAAGATAAGGGCTCAAAGTTGACTTTCGGTGCAATCCTATAGTTATACGAAAATCTTCTGAGGCTCCACCTTGTGTTCTCACACTAGTCTACATATCCTTGATAGCTCAGATATAGGCAATAAGAACTCCTTTCTTCTCTATGGCCTTCCAGTTTCCACAAAACCTCTTTTGACACCCTATCATACGCTTTCTCCAAATCAATGAAAATCACGTGCAAGTCTTTTTTATCCCTCCGATATCGCTCCATCAATCGCCGTAGCAAGTATATTGCTTTCAGGTCGACCTCTCGAGCATAAGACCAAATTGATTTCCGATAACAAACTGGTCTCCTGGCTTAATCTCCACTCAATCACCCTCTCCCATAGCTTCATAGTATGACTCATAAGTTTAATCCCCCTTTAATTTGCACAATTTTGTATATCTCCCTTGTTTTTATAAATAGGGATTAAAGTGCTTCTTTTCCACTCATCCGATATTTTCTTAGACCTCATAATCTTGTTGAAAAACTTTGTGAGCCAACTAATGCCTATCTCTTCTAGGCTCTTCCAGATCTCACCAAGTATACTATCCGGCCCCACTGCTTTGCCATTATCCATCATTCTCAAAGCTTCTTTTACCTTATGCTCCTAAATTCTACGATAAAAGGAATAGGTTTGACCCTCCTCTAGTTTTAGTGTATTAGAACACAATAAAATTTCATGTCCTTGTACTAGTTTAATTTTAAAAAATTTGCAGCTTGCCCTTATTTTATCCATAGGCATTATCAGATTGTGAAATTCTAAGAACTGAATTAGACATTATGCAAAAAAGTGTATGAAACTGGAAGACAACCATATGCGGATAGTTCAACAACCAGGAATAGGTGCTGTTGTCATTTAACTTGAGTGATGAAGAGTTCCATACAACACCGTTAGATTGTAATGACTTACGCACTCTGGACTGGAACCTTGGTGGTGTTGAACTATTCCATTACCATGATCACAATGTGTGCATGTACTGCTTGTTTTGACGTATTCATTTTGGGTGAACATTGTGTGAAGGAATCGTGGACTAAAATCTTTAATTGGACCCCTACGTTGTGTTAACCACAAGAAGAAGGGCGACATTCTTCCTAAAAAGAAAACGATGATGAACTGGCCTGGTTTGATTTAAGTAGCCAGATGATTGAGGAGATTGGTGTTAAAGGAGAGGAGTCATGTTATCAAATAGTTATTTATAAGGAAAGCCTTCTTCCTACTAGAGGAATAAATAATTAATTGTTTTTTCTAGTACAAGGATAAAGCTTTCACCCACGAGGCTCGAGAGTATGGTTATTAGGATCTATTACCTAGCTGAATGCTAGGAAATATTTGTATTCAAGTTGGATTGTCAGTTACCAATGCCATATTTATTATCCAGGATAAGAGAAAGAACAGTTTAGCAATATGAATTTTTCTTTATCACTTTTATTTTTATGTTTTCTTCTCTGTTTTTGTTTTCACTGTTTTGGTTTCTATTTCAGCTGTAAGAATGGTCTATATTTTTTGTTAAATGGCCATAGTTTTCCTGTATGCATAGGGAAATTTTAGACAATTTCAAGAGTGAAAAATCACTGCTTGAACTTCATTACATTTGTTTTTTAAATGAAGCATATGCCATGTGTTCGCTCCAATACTTTTTGAGCTTAGTCTTCTGTTTATGTTCCAAATGAATTAGTTGGGGCTGGACAAGCGGTTAGATTGTTGAGTCAATCAAACTTATGAAATTTTAGTCTCCTACAAATATTAATGTGTAAAACACACACCCAGAATCCACTTGAAAGAAATTGGGTTAAACATTTAAGAGAAGATGCAACAAGTAAACCCATAGCTTAACAAAAACAAAGCAAAGCAAAATAAAAACAGAATTTGAAATGCAACAAACAAGGCAAACAGGGCACACTAAAATAATAAAAATATGTCAATGTTAGTACTTAGTAGAAATACGAATGAACTGTATCTGGACGAAATAAAAAGCAGAAACAAGTGGTTTCTCTAAACCATAACCAGGACCTACATTAATTCACCCTAAATAGTTTCTCTGAAGCCTCCTTACCTTCTGCTTTGGACTTTCACCATCGTTGCCCATTTGAATTGCTGATAAAAAAAAACTGTGTCTAGCAAGGCTTTAGAAGACATGAGCACTATATAGGCTTCTAACTTACAGCACACTTAACAACTTAGTTAATAATAATGTAAGATTGATGATTAATTGATTATGGTACATCAATCTGATTTGTCAGTATGCTAAACCTTTAAAAGCTTCCGTTGTCGCCCTTGCTTTGGATGTGCAACTTTATTGGAGAAGTAAATCATGAACGATCCTGCATTGATATTGACTAGTTTAGTTTGTGGCTTTTCTGTTGGTTGTTTCTAATGAGTATGAGGAGAACTATTATCTTCAGGTTTACCACAACATTTGAAATAAGGTGTTACAGAACTTATTGAGTTTTGAAGAGATTTTTCTGTCTTTGTTAGACAAATTCGTAATAGATTTCTTACAAAAAAAGAGTTGGTGAGGTTCTATATATGCTATTATGAGATGGAGGATAAAACAGGGTTGGTTGTATACTAGTTTAATTTTTTAAAAATTGCAGCTTGTACTTATTTTAACCGTAGGCATTATCAATTTATCATGTTGTAAATTACTAAGAACTGAGTTAGACATGATGCAAAAAAGTGTATGAAACTGGAAGTCAACCATATGAGGATAGTTCAACAACCAGGAAAAGTGTAAATGGGAAGAAAATGATGAAGTTTTTTCTGTTTATGATATCAATATTTCCATATTTTTATCATTGGAGGGGTTCATTTAAAATTCATCTTTCAAAATGCTTGAATCTCTTTAATCATTGATTGTGTTACACAACATTTCAAATGCAAAATAGATGCAACCAGTCCCCCTTTCATTGGCATAAAATGATTCTCAACAATGTTTGATCTACTTTGCATTGAACAGATTTTTAGCACTTTCTTACATTCCGAGTATGGAGGACCTGGGACACTCTTGGTCATTCCTTTCATTGACATGGCTGATTCTGTAAATGAACGGGGTTTGCCTGGAGGGCCACAAGCTGCACGTGCTGCTCTCAAATGGGCCCAAGATCATGTTGACAAGGACTGGAAAGAATGGACTGGTGGTGATAGCAACTAAATAGAGTACCTTCTCTTGTATGCAATCGTTTAGTTCTAGCAACCGTGATGCTTTTGTTGTAAGGGCTAAATCAGCAGTTTTGTTATTTATATAGTCTTTCAATATGAACAAGAAATCGCCTAGATCATGAGTGTAGAACGGTTGTTTGGAAAAAATTGTATAGACGTAATTGTTCACTTAGGCACATGGAGCTTGAAGCATTTGATACATTTTTTAATCAATATTTTCTGTTTTACTTTAGAACCCTGTGCATGTTGAGGACCAGAAACAGATGAAAAGAACATGATACTTATTTCACGTCTTGTGTTAATTTATTTGTTTATTTTTGTTAAATCATCCTATTTTAAATTTAATATTTAAGTATTTCCACTATTTCTTCCGGAGTCCTTGCAAGAAAATAGAACGACACATAGCAAAGATAAAACTTGTGATGCATCATTTAGAGTTTCAGTATAACATTGTAAGACGTTTAATAACATTAGGGCTGCATAACTCTTCAGATATGGGTTGATATATTAAGAAAATAGCATCTTGATGGCATTTTTACATGGGATGACAGATTCCAAGGTACTCTTCAGCAAAAGTACCTGAAGCCAGACAACATATGTAAAACGTGGCTGGTATCTTTTTCCAAATTGCAACAACTAAACTATCAATCTCATCTCTGTTGATCATTTCTTCCCTATCTATGATACAGTCAAGCATTCTCTTGCAGAACCCAACAATTTTCAGTCATCCCAGACCACTCATATTGTTGTTTTGCTAATTAATTAGAGAGCATGCTTGAGTGGATCCAAAATATCACCGTGATTTTTGATCAGTAACTATTTTGATCAGTATTTTACATTCTTGGGGAACTAATTTGGCATTTTCCATTTCTCATGGACCCAAAATATCATTATGGTATTTTGTCGGGAACCAATTTAAGTTTTTACTCTTTTTTTTTTTTTTTTTTAATAAATGGCTTCTCAATAGTTTTATTTTATTTTTTGAAATTCGGGATTCTAATTGTAATGAAATTAAATTTTGTTTTATTAGTTCATATAATAAATATAGATTATCCAAGAGCGTTTGAATGACATGACACGAGTTTTTTTCAACTTAACTAGTGGTTTCGACTTGGAATCCGAGCATTGGGAAATCAATAATGTTAAAACTGTTGAGAGAGAGTTTTGTTGCCGTTACGATCCTACCCGAATCGAGGGATTAGTTTCCGTAGTTACGCTCGAGATACCATCGGAAACCAAAAAAAATATAGATTAATATTTTTTATTATACTCCAATTATTAACTTAATAACTAATATTTTGTAATTAATGCAACAATACATATAATTTATATACCATAGTAATGCATGTCTAATAAAAAAAAAAGTAAACCAAAACGATGTAGATTATGTATAAATGAAGACTATAATAAGAATAATGTTCTAATCATGGTAGTACTTCTACACAAAACTCCCACTAATACGAGTTTGGTATGATGATGAATAAAATTTTAAATTAAAAACATATTCATGAGAAAGATGAATTACGAAACATGATATACTAAAATGAATTTTTTTTTATATTAGGTAAAATGAGTTGGGTTCCGGGACCATCACCGGGGTCAAAGGAAGTCTCACGGCTCAAAAAACACTTAAACAGGTACTTAAAAAAAAAATGAAAATATGTTGATAATTAAGAACAACATTATATTTAAAAGATAAGATAAATAAGGAAATGCAGAATAAATCTCTATATTTGCCTATTGATTAAGTTAAGAAATAAAAATCCAGATTAATGAAACATACAAATAAAAATCTACAAAAGTAGGAAGAAATCCAAATAATTAAACAGCACAATCAATTTGAATTTAAGAAACTTGCATTAAATAGCTCGGGTTGTCATTCTTTCCAATACATCCTTATTCCTGACTCGGAGGTTACATTAGATGACTCAGATAGCTATTTTGTTTCGGGTTTTAACAGAGACTCTGCATTGCATATCTCCTTCCTTGGCAGTCAAAGTTGAAGAAATCAATGGCAACCACTAAAGAGAAGGTTAGCAACAATATACCTGACGATCTTGCCTTTGATATTCTGTCCAAATTGCCTGTGAAATCCTTTGAAGCGGTTTAGTTGTGTACACAAATCTTGGGCTGATTTATTTGAAAACCGTCAATTCATGAACATATACCGCAACAATTTCATATCTGAAGATGACGATGATAATTCATGCCTCCTCCTAACGGAGTCAATACGTAATACCCATCGTTATAGCCTGTTCTTGCTTTCTGGTGAAAGGTTTGAGAATAGGGTCAAGTTAGATTGGCCGCCTCCATTTCAAGAGAATGAATGACATTAATATTTTTATTTCGTGTTCTGTTGTTAATGGCATAATAATTTGTCTATATCAAGGCGATGGTTGTGGCCGAGCCCTAGAGATTGCACTAAAAGTAGTAATGTGGAACCCATCTACGGTACGGAGGAGTTCAAGGTCATTCCTCCTGGCTCTGTTGACTGTCCGCTTGGTGTAGACATTCTCGTTGATCTCAATGGATTTGGATATGATCCTGTGACAGATGACTATAAGCTGATTCGGCATTTTTATTTTTTTATGTAAATAGCTATTGGCATGATATTGTGGAGGATTATCCATGTGCTCCAAAGCCTTCATGGCAGATATATAGCCTAAAAACCAACTCTTGGAGGAAACTTGATGTTGAAATGCCTGAACAGGTTGGTTCTAACGTCTACTTGAATGGGGCGTGCCATTGGTGGGGTCATTTTAAACAATCAGGTCAAGACAAATGGGGGCTGGTGTCATTTAACTTGGGTGATGAGGTGTTCCATACAACACCCAGAGATGCACCCTCGCCTCGTGGATTCTTGATGGCCTTGAACAATTGCATTGGTATGGTCACAATGTATGCAGGTGATACTTGTTGTGACATACTCATTTTGGGTGAAATTGGCGTGAAGGAGTCATGGACTAAACTCTTTACTATTGGACCCCTACCTTGTGTTGCACATCCTATTGAATTGGGGAGGAAGGGCGATTTGTTCTACCTACATCAACACCCTATTGAATTGGGGAAGAACGGCGATCTGATCTACCCACAAGATGATGATGTTAGTAGCTTGGTTTGATTTAAGTAAACAGACGATTGAGGAGATTAGTGTTAAATTTAAACCAGAGCATTCATATTGTGAGATAGTTACTTATAAGAAAAGCCTTCTTCCTATTGGCAGAATAAATAATTAATTATTTTTTTTGGTCTAAGGATAAAGCTTTCACCTAAGGGGTTTAAGAGTATGGTCATTAGGATCTATTACCTAGCTGATTGCTATGACATTATTTGTATTCAACCTGGATTGTAGTTACCATTGCCATATTTATTATTAAGGATAAGAGAAAAATTGTTTAGCAACATGAGTTTTTCTTTATCACTTTTATTTCTATGCTTTATTCTCCCTTTTTGTTTTCACTTTATTGGTTTCCATTTCAACTATAAGAATGGTCTGCATTTTTTTGTTAAATGCCCATAATTTTCCTGTCTATATAGGGAAACTTTAGACAATCAAGAGTGAAAAATCACTGCTTGAGCTCCATTACATTTTGTTTTTTAAATGAAGCAAATGACAAGTGTTTGCTCCAATACTTTTTGAGCTTTAATCTTCTGTTTATGTTCCAATTGAATTTGTTGGGGTTGGACAAGCTATTTGACTGTTGAGTCAATCAAACTTATGAAGTTTTAGTCATCCTACAAATATTAATGTAAAACACCCAAAATCCACTTGAAATAAATTGGGTTAAACATTGAAGAGATAATGCAACAAGTAAACCCATAGCTTAACAAAAACAAAGCAAAGAAAAATAAAATCAGGATTTGAAATGCACCATACTGGGAATAACAGGTCACACTAAAATAATAAAAATAAGCCAATATTAGTAGAAATAAAACACAAGTGGTTTCTCTAAACGATATGGAGGACCTACATTAATCCACCCTAAATAGTTTCTCTAAAGCTTCCTTACTTTTGGGATTATGAGCTTCTGCTTTGGACTTTTGTGATGCCTAAGGCTGACGAGGGTGGGGATTGATCGTCAGTACATGAGGCACGGACAAGGAGTGGCTCTTGTAAGGCTTCTAGACAAAGGGACACATGAATAAACCGAATTCACATTGGAATGAGAGAGATCCTGAAACTGTGCAGATATGAAACTACATATTTAAGGGAGGCTTAAAGAAATTGATTGGTACTATCTTTACCAACAAGATGCATCTTCTTTTCGGGAGCCCAAAACATAAAGAACTCCCTAATTAAGCGTGCTTGACTTGGAGCATTTGTGGGATAAGTGACTTTCTGGGAAGTTTCTCAAAAAGCGTATGAGTGAGAACAAAACACGCTGAAAAAATCCGTGTTGGTTTATAGGGACAGTCGGCAATCCTGAAAGCAGTCCGAACCTATAAAACTTTCACCATCATTGCCCGTTTGAATTGCTGATAAAAATACTCTCAGTGTCTAGCAAGGCTTTAGAAGATATGAGCATTATACAGGCTTCTAACTTACAGCACACTTAACAACTTAGTTAATAATAATTTAAGATTGATGATTAATTGATTGTGGTACATCAATCTGATTTGTCAGTATGCTAAACTTTAAAAGCATTCCTTGTCACCCTTTCTCTGGATATGCACCTTATTAGAGAAGTAAATCCTGAACGATCCTACGTATTGATATTTACTTGTTTAGTTTGTAGATTTTCTAATGTTTATCAGTAATGAGTATGAGGAGAAATATTATCTTCAGGTTAACCCCAGCATTTGAAATAAAGTGTTACAGAAGTTATTGAGTTTTGAAGAGATTTTTATGTCTGTGTTAGAGAAATGTGTAATAGATTTCTGACAAAAAAAATAATTCATGAGATTTTATATATGATAGTATGAGATGGAGGATAAAACAGGGTTGGTTGTTTACTAGTTTAATTTTAAAAGTTTTTCAGTTCGCACTTATTTTATCCATTGGCATTATCAGATTGTAAAATCCAAAGAACTGAGTTGGACTTGATGCAAAAAAGTGTACGAAACTGGAAGTCAACTACATGAGGTTAGGTTAGGTTAGTTCAACAACCAGGAAAAGCGTAAGGGGAGGAAAAAGACGAAGTTTTATCTGTCTATAATATCAATATTATTTCCATATTTTAGTCATTCAGGAATCATCTTTCAAAATGCTTGAATCTCTTTCATCTTTGATTGTGCTACACATCATTTCAAATGTAAACTAGATGCAGTCTGTGTCCCTTTCATTGGCATAAAAAGATTCTTAACAATGTTTGATTCACTAAGGTTGTTCTCATGCTTACTTTGCTGTCTGGGAATTCTGAGATTATACATTGAATTGAACAAATTTTTACACTTTCTTACATTCCGAGTATGGAGGACCTGGGACACTCTTGGTCATTCCTTTCATTGACATGGTTGATGCCTAAGATCATGTTGACAAGGACGGGAAAGAATGGTCTGATGGTGATAGCAACCAAACAGAGTACCTCTTCTTGTATGCAATCATTTAGTTATAGTAACTGAGATGCTTTAGTTACTAAATCAGCAGTTTTGTATATATACACCAGATAAAAATTGGTGCACCATGCACCATAAAGAGAATGAAATGTGGATCAATAAAATTGCCACATGGCATCCACCTTTTGGTCTGATTATTTGTCTAAGTCAACTCAGTCAGCGGAATCAGCGGAATACAATTTTTTCTTTGTGATATGTAGCCCATTTTATAAAAGCTTACCATTAACTGTAAGGGGATACTCTATTGAGTTTGCTTTAGGCCTCAATAGGTGTTGGGCCGGCCCTGAGTGGAATACAACTTGTGTCGTATTTGCATAATGGGATTGACACTTATTATATTTGTATTGTAGTACACTTAAATTTTATTTTAAAGATTTTTTTTATTATACTTGTTTAATCTTGTCAGAGGAACAGATTAGGGAGGATGAAGGAAAACCATCAAAAAAATTTATTTAATTTTGTAATTAAATAAAATAATATTTTATATAAATAAAATAATATTTTTTTAAATAAAATAAATAACATAGGATAGAAAAATTAAAAATAAAGGTGCAAATATGAAAATAAGAGGAACCAAAGTACAAATACTGATTTTCATGTACATTTGACCCACACATATACTTTTGAGTGGTCAAATTTTCAAAGTGCAAAAAGTGGTGACAATGTGGCATTTTAATTGGCTGAAGATACATTAATTTTATAGAGTATCATACTCCTTATTTGATGCTGGTGCAACTTAGCCTACGTTTTTATATATATATATATATATATATATATATATATATATAGAGAGAGAGAGAGAGAGAGAGAGAGAGAGAGAGAGAGAGGAAAATGCCTAGATCATGAGTGTAGAATGGTTGTTTGGATAAAATTGTAGAGACGTGTAATTGTTTCCTTAGGTATGTGGAGCTTGAAGCATTTGAAACATTTTTTAACCAATACTGTTAGAGTGCAAAGTAACCAAGTAGAGTTGTGTCCATCTTTGATCAATTAAAGTAGACTGAATTCATTTTATCTAATCAAGGGTGTACACATCTTACTTTCTCATTTTCCATCTTAGCTCACTTTAGAGAAGTTTTATCCTTTTCTGTTTTACTTAAAAATTCTTATCATAACTACCTTAAAAGTTATACAAAGGTTTAATTAAGTTTTTAGTCCTTGAAAAGTAAGTCAGTTTTGGTTTTGGTCCTTGCATTTTTTTTCGTTGGTTTTGGTCTCTGCAAGTTCCAAATCTTTGGTTTTGGTCCCTGCCATCAGGCCTGACCCAAGGGTAAAGCAAGTGAAGCCCTTGCCTTCGGTCTCTCAAAAATACAAATTTTTTTCTTTTAAAAAAAATCCACTTTATATTTTTTTATATTATCTTTTTTTATATGTTTTGGACATCAACAAACATAAGTTAGTTCATTTGGTATAAAAGCTTACCATTAACTGCAAGTTTCAGGGATCAACTCCTCACTGTATACAAAATTATTAATTATTAATAATTTAATTATTTAATATCACGTAGGATTAAATACTATTTTTTACATTTATTTATAAAATTTAATGTCACGGCGGTATCCGTGAACCCTAGAAATGTTCTTGAATATTGTTATTTCAACCTTTTATTCATTTAATAAAAGTATACAAAACAAATAATAACATTATAATAAAATATTACAATAGCTTACATAAAAGTGTTGACGTGGCGGTCTGCTAGCCCCGTCAACAATTATGGGATGAACAGTGACGACACGGACCAAAACCAAAGTTTTGAAACTTATAGGGACCAAAACTAACGAGAGAAAAATGCGAGGACCAAAACCAAAACTGACTCACTTTTCAGGGACTAAACACTTAATTAAACCTTATACAAAATAAGATTATGATTGATTGACAACATAAAAAATTTGGAAAAAGCTCCTCTAAAGTGAGCAAAAGTGTAAAGTAAAAAAGTAAGGGTGCATCTATCTTTAATTAGTTAAAGTGGGTTGAGATCTCAATACACTTTAACTAATCAAGGGTGAAAACACTCTTACTTTCTCACTTTACACTTTTGCTCCCTTTAGAGGAGCCTAATCCAAAAAAATTTATACTGATAATGTATATCAATTAAACTCTTTGATGTATTTACAGTATTTCTTCCCGAGTGTACCTTTACACTAAAAAATAGAACGGCACATAACAAAGATAAATCTTAGGTGATGCATCATTCAGAGTTTCAGTATGGCACAGTAAGAAGTTCAAGAACATTAAGGCTGCATAACTCTTCGCCTATGGCTGTCAAAAAAAAAAAAACCTCTTCGCCTATGGGTTGATATATGTTATATGTTTTCTTTAAAAACATAGTACATCGATGTCCAAACTTTGTAGATTGATGTATTTATTTTGTTTTTGAATATATCGATATATCTTACGAGTACATTATTGTAAAAATACCTATTAACCAAAAAATAAATTAGTACATCGATATACTATACTAACGTGCAAGTTAAATATATCGATGCATAGGTTTTAAAACACATTTTGATAAAAAAAAAACATTTAAATACATCGATGTACTTTATTAGTACATCGATGTACACGTAAAAAATTTCGTTTTATGCCCATTTTTAAGCCATTATGGCTCGTTAAACCTTGATTAAAACCTGGTGCACGTTTTCTTTTCATCCCCAACGAATTTCTCCATTTTTTTTTTGGCTATATAAGAGGTTTTAGAAAAGGTTTTGGTGCGATACAAAAACATATATTGATATAGTTTCTTCCAAAACTTTCTGATAATCCCCTTGTTGAGTTTCCAAGCAATATTGATGTGAGGGTATGTGTTGGTGGTTCTCTTCTATGTAGGGAGAATCATATTTTCTGGTGAGGCTGTTTTATCTTAGGGACGACGAGGCTGTACACTGCTGCACATTTTAGGTAGAACCGTGAAACGTCTTAAAGATAGTGACCTAGTCCATGACCCAGCTTGTTGATTTTTTTGTGTTCTTTATCCGCAGCAACAATTTTAAGACGATCATCTGCCATGTCTTCTGAACACGACATTGTTCCTGCTGATCTCAACAAGCCCTTTCATTTTGAAGGTGCTCACTACAAAAGATGGAAGCAGAAGATGCTCTTATTCTTAATTGTGCGCAAAGTAGCCTCAGTGCTCAACACTGACAAGCTAGTTCTGCAACACCTTTTCCCGAGTGTCACATTCCCGAACGTTTATAAGGCCGAAAATATTTATTAATGCGGAAAATACGGTTTTCTATTTTTTTCTTTTCACAAAGATGTAATGGGATTAGTAAAGGTAAATAATACTAATAAACGAACTTAGGTTCGCCATGCATTTCAACATTACTGTCTACAGACATAGGTCTAATGTATAACTGACATAAGAAATACAATAAGTACTAGGAGTCGTAGCTCCTAAAAGGTACTACAAAACTGACATAGTCTGGCCGAGAACAAAACTAAACCACAAAAAGAGTCTGCCTCCGGGCTCAAGGAAACTATTGGACTGAACCATCATCACGTCCATTTGTTCAAGCAGCAACAGCAAGTACCAATAGAAAACATACAGATATGGGTGAGATTCCCGTTCATCAACACAACAAAACAGCAGTAGTAAAAACGAGACGACTCACCAGGTAACAGCGTACCCAACATGCTTACAAAGGTTCTCAATATAAATCATGTTAAGCAGTCAACAACATAATATCATGTTAAACAGTTAACAACATAATATAAGGCATTCTTAAACAAAACAGCGATGTATAATAGTAAAGGTAAACATCAACAGCCATACAATGCAGTGCAATATACATGACTCAATGCCAATGTCACTGGGTACTACTTTGACCCCTACTCCATGGAGCTAACAAAACGTCGGAGAGAGTGAATGGGAGGACATGTTCCTGTTTCTACCAGCCATGAGCAAGATGCTACAACATTCGTAACGTGCACGTATCTGGCTTTAAGGAAACACTCTCGACCAAACATGAAAAGTACGGCATCTAGTAGAGGATATCAGTGTATTGCACGGATTCGCCACGACACAGAAGACCTACCAACTGGTCACATGTAAGCCTTTCCAACCCTGATACCTCCAAAAAGACCATTGAAGATCATCACCGTAAGATTCGCACTCGTATCAAGATGTAAGCTCAACTCCTAGGCTCAAGGCCTTACAACTATGCAAATGAAATGCCAATGTTTACACAAAGCAGATGCGATTAAGCAATGTCTATCCCCCGGATAAACCTCGAAGTCTACTAAGGTTCTCTTCCTTAGGAACTATTCGCGTCTTTGAAAAACAAAACCTTTATCCACCGGATAAATCTCGTGATCCTTTCGGGATCGAGTCATCACAAGACTGAAACAATTGAACGACTGATCGGGGTCCGAATCACCGGTCCGTCATCGAACTACTATTTCAAAACCCAAAACGTTTCATGTTTGTGTTTATGTCTTATGAAGTCATTGATGTACTAAGTCA
Source organism: Ammopiptanthus mongolicus (assembly GCA_039655645.1). Taxonomy (NCBI): domain Eukaryota; kingdom Viridiplantae; phylum Streptophyta; class Magnoliopsida; order Fabales; family Fabaceae; genus Ammopiptanthus; species Ammopiptanthus mongolicus. The sequence continues at coordinate 86,030,979 of CM077343.1, forward strand.
TCAATGGTATAGCATATGGTCTTGTTCCACCACATACCATACATAATTAACCATTGTCTTCAACTCTAAGTTAATTACTTAACTTACGTTTTTATATGTAAAACTTTACGAGTTGAGTTAAAAACTCCTTTGTAAACCAAACAACTTCTCAATTGAAAACTCATTTGATTTGAAACAATTTTTGAACCACTTACTTACTCTATTTTTAGCATTTTCTGAAACATGAAATTCGCTTAGCGGAATTACATTCGCTTAGCGAAATTGAGGCAGTAATGCCTCCTTTGGAACTCCTCTGCATCGCTCGGCGAAACATAAATCGCGTAGCGAAATGTGTTGTATTCGCTTAGCAAAAATGGAAGCGGTTACACCTCTTTTGAAAATCCTCTTGATCGCTCGGCGAAACATAATTCGCATAGCGAAATTCTCTGTAATCTCTTAGCGAATATTAATTCGATAAGTGAAAGTGAGGCAGTGATGCCCAACTTAGAATTCCTCTGTTTTCGCTTAGCGAAGGTAAATTCGCTTAGCGAAAAGTTGCCTTAAAACAAGACATTAACCTTATGGAACCATTTTGATTCTCTTCATAAAACCACTTCTTTTCTCATTTTGAGTCACTTGATTAACTAGATGGACTAAGGATAAGGTATAAAACATGTTTCACTTTGGTGAAAACACTTTGAGATTTAATTCCATTTGATCTTTGGATCAAAGTCACTTAGGGTTTTTCTTTGAAAAACATAAGTTATTAAAAACATTTTCTTTACATCAAAACTTGATTTGTTCAAGAACTACACATGTTCTTCCTTTTCTCAAGGTCATGGCTAAAAGCCAACTAGGAACCAATGTGAAGATTTACTTCACCAACTAATCAAATTATGGCTCACAAAACTTACACAATTATGATGAACAATAACACACAACATTGCATCATAATTAAGCACATAAGCACAAAAGTCCATACTTGATCTAGTGATCAAAGTAGGTTTTTCATCATGCAAGAAATCATTTTCTCACCTAGACAACATCATCATAAGACACATGATAAGGCATACAAGCATAACTACAAATATTACACATTGTTCTCCAAGAGAACTTAACACAACTTAACCATTAAAAGTGAACCCAAACTAAAGGGTTTCACCCACACATAACTTAAACAACCATATTCACTACCACCATCTTGGTGTGAATGAGGTTCACCCCCCATACCTGTTGATGAGCAGATTCCCGGATCAAAGTCGGCTGACCGGTTTGTGAACCTCCTGGCAATCGTCAATAACTACAACAACACAACAATCCAACATTAAACAACAATCAAAGCCAATCTCAACTATTCTAACAAAGAGGGTTTCGGCCACCCTAGGTTAAAAAGGTTAGGAATTGATCTTGGTTTCCCATTTCATGGATTCAAAGGCATAGGAAAGCTAAGGATGAAATCAAGTGTTAGAAATCAAAAATTGATGAAAACACTAATCATCATCATCAAATAGGGTTCGGCCAAAAAGGGATATTGGGCTATGATGGGAGTTGAATCATAAGCTCTTGGTTTTAGGTAGAGAATGATGATGTGAGTTCAAAGAACTTGGTCTTACCTCAAAAGGATTTTTCTACAATTTCCTATGGATTTTCAAAGTTTTGGATCTAAGAATTTCTTTTCATGAAAATGAAGATTGATCTTGAAATAAAGAAAGATTCAAGAAGTTAAGAGATCATTGAAGTGATCTTACCTTGAAATGAAGGATATTGCTCAAGGAATCAAGTGATTCCAACAAGAAATCAAAGAGCTTCAAGACCAACAATGGTGTTTTCTTCAAGAGCAACTATGGTGTTCTTAAGGGGAGAGGGCTGTGCGAAAATGAGGGAGTGAGGGGCTGAGTTCAGCCTCTTAGAAGCTCACTTAAGGGTAAAAAGGTCATTTGCCCAAAAGGGTAAAATGGTAAAGGTGTAAAAGACGAAGGTTAGGGCCATTTTGGTCATTTTGCGTCCAGATATTTCCGAACTTCATGACGACTCGGGCATACTCTCCCGAGTGTCCTGGGATGATGTGATATCAAGATTATCTGTTGGCGAGTCCCGGTAAATCCATATGTGACTCCGTTCGTCACGCGATTGAGGATTCCGCTCGAACGAAGGTCAGGAAGTGATTTTTCTGAAATTTTTACGAAATTTAACCAAAACGTAGATACTCGAATTCTAAGACTTACTGTCTCGTTCACGGGTCCATCTGAGGTCTTCTGAGCAGTAAAATCATACTGTCAGTGTAAAAAAGCAGACCTGACTCCGTTTGAGTTTTCGACTCAAAACTTAATCGTAGCTTCCTACGATATCGTCGAGCATGACTATGATCTCGGAATATTTTATTTCTATTCCTAAGACCTCGAATAAAATAAAGATATTAAAATACTGAAGAATTAGAAAACGTGAAAATCGGGGCGTTACAAGTTCTGCCAGAGAACCCAACTGAAGAGCAACAGAAGAATCTAGAAAATTGGAATGAGAATGATTTTTTTTATGTAAGAATTTTATTTTAAATGGATTGTCTGACGATCTTTATGATTATTATAGTAACAATATCACTGCTAAGGAGGTTTGGGAGGCGCTATAGAAGAAGTATGACATTGAAGAGGTTGGAACCAAGAAGCTGATAACTCTTAGAAATAAGAGTTATTACTATCTTTTTAATAGAATCATTGTCCTTGTTTTCAGTAATTTAGGAAAATAAAGTTTAGTTTTGATTGGATGAAATAATAATTGAGAGAATTGTCCAAATGCTGAAAAAGTTGTTAATTTTGTAATTTGATAACTAAAAAGTTGTTTGAAGTGTTGAGCAGGAAATCAGATATTTGAGCTGAAAAGAGCTGCTCTGGAATTGCTATAGAATGCTGCAGCGTCTGGGAAGAGAATCACTACAAGACTAAAGATTTGCCAGCTCAGCACACCTTCACTACAGGACAAAGAACCTGCAGCGCTGTCCCAAACGAGGAAAGAGAAATACAGACCTCAGCTGGATGTACTTAGGAGTTAAGCCAAAGATTATTTTATTATTGTTGAATTTTGTAAAAGCCCAAAAGTGCATGAGAGAGAAAGTAGGAAACCCTATTTGGGGAGCACTAGTACTAATAGTAAGAGGTCACCCTCCTTATAGGTCAACCTGGTACCAGAGATGGCAAAATTATCCGCACCCATGGATATCCGCATGGATTATCCGTAATGGATAGTAAATGGATATCTATTAAATGGGGATGGGGATCGTAGTATCCGCCTCACGTATACCCGCATATTTATAATAAATATTTTTTATTAAATATATATTATATATTATGACAACATCTATCACTTTTAGATGAAATAAACTTTATTTTCTTTATTATTTCATATCTTTTAGTGGTTAAATCCACAATAATAATTTTTTTAAAATACATATAGCATATCATATAATGTTAATACAATATATTGTTATATTATGTTATATAATTTTAATTTTTTTCCTTTTTATTTTAGACTCTTAAATACCCACGGATATCCTCTACCTGCATAAACATCCATGGATATTGACGGATATGGATGTGGGGGAAGCACTATCCGCACCCGCTCCGCCCCATTGCCATCCCTACCTGGTATAGAGGACAGCAGCCATAACTATTCTTCCTGATCTTCTTTGTAATTAATTTACGTTACACTGAGTCTTTCCTTTATTATGTTTATTTTTGTCTTTAAGCTTTTTTTTATTTTTTTATTTTTAGTTAAACCAAAAGGAAGATTAAATATATAAGGTAATATACTCTATTACAATTTGTTTCAGTAATGGCGGAAGTACAATAAACCCACAAAAAGGCAAAGTTATTGTATATTGCATCATTCTATTACTACTGAATTATGAGCTCATTTGGAGTTAATTTTCCTTAGTTAGGATTCTATGAATTTGTAATTGATACTTAAAGGTGATTATGCAATAGATGCTATTCATTTTCCTCTTCTCTGCGTCAATGCTTATTTTAGTTTGGATTGATCAACTGAGCTAAGCTACTAGCAAGCTAAGTTTGGAAAAACTTAGTTAGTGGACTTGTTTAGAGAATAAAGATAAAATAATTAATTGAAAAACTAATTGTGTTGAATGAGTTAGGAATAACCTTTAAGTCTTTAAGTAGCTGGACGTATTTATCTGTCAACTGAGGGAAATTAATTTGAACTTAGGAATAAGAAGCTTTTAATGAACTCAGTTTTACTGTTGGAAAGCAAATTTTAATTCCTGGACTAAATGTTGTAGCATCATGAAGCATAAGTTACCCTGAAGTTAAGATTACAAAGGATTAGAATCCTAGCTGTTTTTATCTCTGTCTTAGAACACCCATTTATAGCTATAATTAATTCCTTGCATTTATCACTTACTGTTCTAAGATCCAAATACTCCATTTACTTTACATGCCTACAATTACTCTTTATTTTATTGAGCTAAGGAGAAAAGATTAAACTAAAATTTGTATTCAAATCATTTTAAATCCTCGTGGGAACGATCTTTATTCACACTTTATTACTTGTTACGATTATGTACACTTGCACATATCACTATTTTACACCAATAGAAGTATGCTGCTGATTGCACTAGGCCTGATATAGCTTATGCTGTGGGGTTACTATGTAGTTTTACTAGTAGTCCTAGTAATGAGCATTGGTATGCTATTGAGAGGGTCATGAGGTACCTTAAAAGGACCATGAACCTAGGATTACATTATCAAAAGTTTCCCACTGTCCTAGAGGATACAGCGATGCTGATTGGAATACCCTTTCATATGACTCCAAGGTGACCAGTGGCTATATTTTTGGCTTAGCTGGGGGACTATTTTTTGGAAATCTAAGAAACAGACCATATTAGCACAATCTACCATGGAGTCTGAGATGATTACACTAGAAACTGCTAGTGAGGAGGCAGCATGGTTGAAAACTTGTTATCAGATATCCCTATTTGTGATAAACCGGTTCCAACCATATTGATCCATTGTGATAGTATCGCAACTATTGCAAAGATTCAGAATCGTTATTATAACGGTAAGAGGCGACAAATACGTTGCAAGCATAGCACAGTTAGAGAGTTTCTCTCTACTGGAGCTGTGAGATTGGATCATGTGAGGTCTAAGAAAAATTTGGCTGATCCTTTGATGAAAGGATTAGCAAGAGAAAAGGTTTTTAAAACCTCTAAAGGAATGCGACTTATGCCTATAGATTAAATTGTCTCTTATAAGGGTAACCCAACCTATAGACCGAAGATCCCAAGAAATAGGTTTAAAGGATAATAACAACTTATAAGGAGATGTGAGAATCATGCTATGATAAAAATATTAAAAAGTCTCATTCATATGTTTAAAGCATGACATCCTGTAGTGTTGAAAAGTTGAATCAATATTTGATTCTTAATGAGTTCTATACTCTATATGGAGTAGGGTACCTAGCTATAGGAGTACTCTTGATAGACTCACCTATGTGAATGTGGAAGTGAGGCCGCTTCCTATGGGATTTTGGGGTAAAATTCTCTAGATCATTCACTATACTGGGATATACGTGTATGACTGTAATGTACGGGCTTATAGACTACAACCTGAAAGGTTGAGTGTGTAATGTTTCCAGAGATAGAGTTCAAGACTACATGTCACTCTAGTTTAATCTGAAACATCCTTATTATGTAATGGTTCAAGTCTACGGACACCATTATTTATGCTCGATCTTATTTTATTATGCTTTATTGCTCGATGGGATGTTTTTTAAAAATAAAACAAGTGAGAGATTGTTATATGTTTTCTTTAAAAACATTGTACATCGATGTACAAAGTAAATGCATCGATGAATTTGTTTTGTTTTCGAATACATCGATGTATCTTACGAGTACATCGATGTACAAGTTAAATACATCGATGTACAGGTTTTAAAATGCGTTTCGATGAAAAACATTTAAATACATCGATGTACATGTAAAAAAATTCGTTTTCTGTCGGTTTTTAAGCCGTTTTAGCTCATTAAACCTCGATTAAAACTTGGTGCACATTTTCTTTTCATTCCCAATGGATTTCTCCATTTTTTTGGCTATATAAGAGGTTTTGGAAAAAGGTTTTGGTGTGATACAAAAACACATATTGATATAGTTACTTCCAAAACTTTCTGATAATCTCCTTGTTGAGTTTCCGAGTAATATTAGTGTGAGAATGTGTGTTGGTGGTTCTCTTCTGTGTAGGAAGAACCATATTTTTTGGTGAGGCTGTTTTATTCTGGGGACGACGAGGCTGTACACTGCTACACATTCTAGGCAAAGCCACGAAACATCTTAAAGAGAGTGATCTAGTTCGTGACTCAGCCTGTTGATTTTGTTCGTGTTCTTTATCTGCACCAATAATATATTCAGAAAATAGCATCTTGATGGCATTTTTACATAGGATGACAGGTTCCAAGTCACTATTTAGAGTAAATCATCATTTTAGTTCTTGAAAGTATGAGCCGCTGTCATTTCAGTCTCTGAAAGTAGTTAAATTATGAAAAAGTTCCATAGTGTTAATTTTGTCAGTCAAATTAGTCCCTGAATGTTAATTTTGATAGTCAAGTTAGTCCCTGTCAGGAACTAATTTTGCTAAGGAAATTAAGGTTCAGGAATTTTTTTGTAATTTAACTGCTTTCAGAGACTGAATTGACAGCTCCTCATACTTTTAGGGATAAAAATGATGATTTACTCCACTATTTACAAATGTAATTCTCCAAAATGTTACTACTAAAAAATATATTGGAAAAAAAAATTGCAATTTTGGTGAGGGAAAATGGTTACGGATAAAGACTACAAAATAAAAACATTTAAGCTATGCAACATATGTATGACGTGGCTGGTAGCATTTTGCAACAACTAAACTATCAATCTCATCACTGATTGATCATTTCTTCCCTATCTATGATAGACTCAAGCATTGTCCGGCAGAACCCAACAATCTTCAGCCTTCCCAGACCAGTCATATTGTTGTTTTCTTAATTAATCAGAGAGCATCCTTGATTAGAATTGGAATCACCAAAAGTGAGTTTAAACTAAAACAAGGTAGTTTAAACTTTAAATTATGACAATATTGAGCTTAAATTTAAATAAGGTAGTTTAAAGTATTTTTTCGGTGAATAAGGAAGTTTAAAGTATGATGCCAATAACGCTTAGCTGCTTAGTCGTGGCTAAAATATTTAAATATTAATAAAATAAAATAAAATGATTAGAACATGGATATTCTCACATTATTTATCATTATAATTCATTTTCATACCTACCTGTAGAAAATCGGTTCTTCTATGATTGACTTCTCATTGTTCTTGTGTTTTTACTAATTGATTTCTCAATAGTTTTATTTTATTTTTGGAAATTTGGATTTCTTACAAAAAATTGTAATTAAATTAAATTGTGTTTTGTTAGTTTAAAAATAAATTAATGTTTTTTATTACATTATAATTATTAATTTAATAACTAATGTTTTGTAATGCAACAATACAATTTGACTACAAAGTTAATTAATGAGCTAATTTATATACAATAGTTTAAGAGTTTAATTACTATGCATTAATAGTGTAAAACATTTTTACATAGACAACTAATCATTAATTATGATATGAATGACTTTTAAGGTAGTTAGGATAAAAGTCAATTTTTTTTACTGATGTAATAACCTATGATTGGATGTCTATATAAACATGTCATAGTTTAATATACAATATTAATGCAACTCTAATATAAAAAAGTAAACCATAATGAAGTAGATTATGTAGAAATGAAAATCATAATAATAATAATTGTTCTACAACAAAAAGGCGGATTTTGGGAAATAAAATTGGATGAGCAGCATTTTTCATACATTAAACTTTTTTCTGCCATATTTTAATATTTTTGCCGCTGAGTCATTTCTCACATTTAGATTGCTTATGAAAAGAATGGCAAAATTTATTGCAACTGGTCGTATATATCCCTTATTCATAATATTTATTATGCTGAACTTTGTCATTAACAAAAATATAACGAAAACCTTCAAAAAAAATCGCTAGAGGAAGGGGTTGAACCTTCGACCTTGTGGTTAACAGCCACACGCTCTAACCAACTGAGCTACTCCAGCTTCTGTTGCTAGTGTTGATTAATGTCCTACGTGTTAGTTTATTTACACTAAAGCATCTCATCTCACTTTTCTTAATTGTTTTTCCTCCTTTTCCCATTCACAACTAGACTACTTATTTAGGAAGGACTGAAAATTTGAGGCACCTAAATCATTCTCAATGAATGCCACAGTGATAAAGAAATGTTGTGTTAAATCATAATCTTGGTTATAGTTTTCCTTGTTTTTAATTTATAGTCTATAATTATTTTCTTATTTTATTTTTTAGAGTATCTTCTCATCCGATAGGTGAGAGATTAATCTTCAGGAATATAGTCCAACGCTTAAGCGGAGACTCCTCCGAACAGTGTTTTTTTAATACACAATTTTTTCTTTTTACATCAATTATCATACTTAAAAATGTTTTTAAAATAATCGTCCTTCTTGTCATTTTTTTTTTAAACTAGTAAGTTTCTCTTTGTATAGTAAGTAAGCGCGCGCACACAAGGTAAGTGTTGATTCATTCCAATAGGTACTTTTATTAGTGTACTTTATTTTTAAGTAAGTACTATTATGTCTAATAGATAGGCATATTCTAAGGTGAGCGACCTGACTTAAATTTAATGTCAGATTTTGCCAAAAAAAATTGGACAGGTGAAATTAATATACTGCAATTGATTTTTCCATCCCACACTGGTTACCATGTCTTTCTCTCTCATTCCCCTCTTCCCGCCTCCTCCCAGAAGTCTCGTGGCCCAGTCCCAATCTGTGATCCCAACGCCAATTTACAAAATGAAATGATATATCACTGAGGCATAAATAATGACCGGTGACAAGCGGTTACAACCGATAATGTTCCCAAAATTGAATTAATTACACTTCACGAAATAATCGATTCAAGTTTAGTTTAAAATGAATTCAAAGTCATTGAATCAATTACTTAGGTTAATGTAATCGATTCAATTTCGATGGATTGAATTTAAACTGAAATTGAATCGATTACATGTGATGTAATTATTGATTCAAATTTCAAAGGATTGGATTCAGACAAAGTGAATGGATTACATTGAAATTAGTAATAGATTAAAATTTGGATGCAATAAAAAAAAACGATTACATTGCCTTTGCCTTTAATGGGTTTATCTCTGTTTGTAACCCAATGGAATTTGGCTCATTAACATTTGTCAATTAATCGATTAATAATTCGAAACACTACATAGGAATAATTTATAATTGATTATAAGCTTTATAAAAAAGTATAATCGATCAATTCAATTTGCATATAAAGGAATGTTTATAATCTATTCATTATAGGTAAAGTTTGCTAGTACTGTGGGTGGCTTAATAGTTGATTAAAAAAATTAGCTTCTTTTGCTTTTATGTTCCACGAGTAATCAATTAAAAATAAAGTAATTCATTCAAGAGCTATTAATCAATTCAATTACAGTGAATTTATTTACCGACAGAATCGGTGTCAATGTAATCATCCCGCCTGTCCAATTTTTTTTACAAAATCTTACGACTAAAATGATCTCTCGTACGATGAGTGACATGCTAAGATCGCTCACCCTAGACACTACCCTATTAGGTATTCATTTTAGATATGTTTTTTCTCGTAAAATATCCTGTATGAACTAAATGACTAGATAATCATTTTGATCCCTCATTGAAAGACTATTGATCATATTAGTCTCATGTTTAAGGAAATTACCGTGTAAGTCCCTTATTCTGCAAAAAGACAGATACTTAAGTCCAACTATTAGCCAAACTCAGTTAAACCTAACAGAGAAGCTTAGGGCCAGTTTGATTTAGATTCTGCAAAGACAAAATCACGTTAAGAGAAAGCTCCTCTCACATAGCTTCCAAAATAATTGCCTCGGGAAGCATTATTTTCACGTATGCGTTAAAAATAATCTAAACCAAATAGACACTATATGATATGACTCCCTCCCTTGTTAGTGGCACACGTGGCAAACCATTGTCCTCTCCCCCCGCTTAAAGATGAAATCCGTGTTGTTTTTGTTTTTTTTTTTAATGAATGAAATCCACGTTGTTATACCATCTGAGGGAAAAAAATTGTTAATATAATGATTTTTCTCCCTAATTCCCATACTATGCAAAGACTATAGACCCGAAAACCTCTTTCACAAATCCCATTTACCTCAAGAAAAAAACTCCGTCCTTTCTCCAAAAATCCAACTCGTAATTATCTATAAAATTTGTTTTATTTTGTTCATTAGTGTTTGACATCCAATTAGGAGTCCTCAAAACTAAGTTTGGGGAGCAAAACTAAGTTTTAAAATTTTTAACATGTTTGCCAATGTTAGGTTGAACTAAGGCTGATTACTGATTGGACATTTTGCAGAATGAGAAACCTCCAAGGTAATTTCCTTGAACGAGGGAACTTTATGACTAATGATCTCCAAACAAGGGCCTAAATAATTTGACATTAGAAACTTTTGGAAAACGTTATAAGTATGAAAACTGATTTAAGAAAAATCATAAAAAAAAAATGTAAAAAAATATAAAGACTAAGATGTGTTTGGTTTTGCGTTTGAAAGGACGTTCAACGAAAAAACAAACTTTCTGAGACACAAAACGGAAAAACAACAATTTGTTGCTTTCACTCAAACGTACGTTTGAGCCTATTCCAACTGAAATCCAAACATGCACACTCGTTTGTAATTCCACAAGTAATTTTGTAGTGACATAATCGTTATTTTTTTGTCATCCAATGTGAAAGTAAAATGTTATGGTGGGAGAACGTAGTTTTCCAGCGGAAAAACAATCGCACGCTAAAATTATAATTTAACAAAAATGTTAATTCAAAGAGGTCATGTCATGGTGTGCATCGCAATCAACTACACATCAATGCGCATGTGTTGACAACGAAAATAGGTCCCTACATTTAACTGTACATCAGTGGTGTGCATCGCAATAGTTGCACATCAATGCGCATGTGTTGACAACGAAAATAGATCCCTACATTTAAATTTATACATATTCATACATTTATTAAGTGTGCACTGTTTGATTAATCATTAAAAGTGTTTTGAGTAAATTTAAGATTGATTCATCGATGTATACTTAATAAATACGTGGATATGTGCAAATTTAACCGCATGAGATCCAGGTTCATTCACAACCTTGTCTTATATTTTATGGGCAGACACAGCCGGCAGCCCATGGCTCAGAATAGGGAGCTGCTAGCTACTCTGCCACCATCAAGTCATCATCTCCAACATGGACCTTGCCCACACATCGCCGAGAAGTTATTTCACCAAATTAGATTTCTTTATGTCTAAAATATTTATTTCTCTTTTGAGCTTCCTGCAACAAGGATATAAGAATTTCTCCTACCTTCATTCTTTAAACTCCGGGTCTTACAGAAATTAAAGGAAGTTCAAGTTGTGTCAGTGAGAGTTGCAAACTACACTCCTAAGACCTTCAGCTCTAGTACAATTTCGGATTGATCTACTTGAGCTTAAATGTAGAGAATTGCTATCTTCTCGAAAGGCATACTTTTAGCTCAACAAGAACCATTCAATGGGCAGAGTTGAGGAAAGTGTTGTCATTGCGTGTGGTATACAACCGTGTCACAAATAGACTAAGCCATGTTATATATTTTTCAATGGACATAAGTTGAATTATTATCCAATTATGTGGTAATTTCCTTAATTAACTAACACTGTTTTATGCATGAGGCAACATAATATTAAAATTACAAGACATGAAACGGCACTTTCGGCTAAAAGTTACAGTAATAGTAGTGTAATTGAACAAGACTCAAGTTTGCAGTAATTCTGGTTCCATATGCCCAAGAATGAAAATCACAAAATCCAACTTGTGACTGCAGTGCCAGTAAATCCCAAAGGGAATCTTACACTCCCAAAAATTGATTGAAATTGAAATGGCTGATGCTAGAAGTTAGTATCATTGCTGACTGCTGAGGGCCAGTACCAAGCCTGGACCAGTAGTACTACATTTTGGACTAGAAAATATTAGCCACCAAGCAAAATGCTGATGATCCAAAATCATTCATTCTGGGGATTCGATTGCTGAATAATTGGGTCACCAATAAATGAAAGAACACTGCCATCAATCTGCAAATTGCAGATGTGTTCTGCTACAAACCAAAACATGGCTGCCACGATTGATTTAATTTACACACTCTTCCTGGACTTGGCCATCTGTAGAACCAAGGAAAGCTTAGAAAAGTTGAATACACGCACATACACAGTAAGAGATGCATGTACAGCAGATGTTATCCCAAGTACATTAAAGGTAAAGAAATAAAGATAACAGATTCTGAAAGCCTCACCAGCAAGATCAATGGCCAAATTTGCTTGAGCATCAGCGTCAGAGTTGAAGTTCTTGAAAAAGGGAAAAAGAAAGTTATTTTCCAAGGAACACTTAGATAAAAGCATCAGGAGTGATATTCTTGCACTGGTACAAGATTTAAATAGGATGCCTTTATGCTAACACAAAAATCTCGAAGGAAAGAAGGGATTTATTACATAAATGATTTCTAAAATGGAAAACCAAAACTTTGTAATTAAATAACAAATTAAATTCAGGACATGCTGAGTTTAGTCAGCCTGCTTATGAAGTAGAATTAGCATCTAGGAAATAATGCCCATCAAGTCATCAATAAATTGACATTAAGAAAACAAATTCAACCAGAAAGGGGATGATGCCATTTATGGAATCCAATGAAATAGATCTAGACCACTAAGGAGACAATATATGATCCTTCATCTCATCGATTTTTTAGTGTTAAATACTTATTAGGATGGCCCATTAGGTTGAACAGGACCCTGCAATTCATTTGTATTTCGCACAAATCCTCAAAGGGGTAAATTGCACCCTTAAGAGGTTGAAGAAGGCATTACCTTTTTGCAATTTTTATCAGTTTAACTGCAAACACTCTGTTTCTCTGTTTTTAGATCAGCATTAACAAGACTACGGCATCCACTAAAAATTGCTAATATAATGCTGAACATACACCAACAGCTCAGTCAACTATACCTACCCTTAGAACATGACTGATCTGGAATGACAAAAAATTATCCTTGAGTTCTTTTGCCACCTTACACAATTTAGACAAGTTCTCGTTCTTGACCTTCCATGAACCATCAACCTGTTTCATGCAGTAGTGCGAGAGAATTGGCGAAACAAACTATAAATAATAGAAATGAACAAATACCTGCAAATGAAATAAGAATAGAAACTAAAAAGTACATAATGAAATCAGATGCTTTTCCTATAGTTGATATTTTCAAAGGTAAACTACAGTTTCCCGCCATGTGGTTTACCAAGAATTACTTAGCCCCCACGTGGCACAAAAAAATACCCCGAATTACTTCGCCCCCACATGGCACAAAAAATTACCGACGTTATTACCCTGTGGTTTATTCCATATCACATCCACTATGGTACAACCTGGAAGGAGATGTGTTCAAGGTGTACTCGTGTCAGTGCCCATATACCACTCACATGTAGGTCAGTATGTGATAATGGTATGAAGCCCAGGGTGGTAAACTGTCGATTTATATACGACCAGAAAACAAAGTGATTTTTGGTCAAACTGTAGGGTGGAAAGGTGCCTATTTTCATTCCTTAAATTCAATATTAGATATAATTCATTACAGAGGTGTAGTGTGATATTAAGTTTTTTGTCGAAAAACAGAAAAAATTTGATAATATCAATTACCTTTGTCAGGTTGGTTCCTAGATACCTCCAACACTAAAGTGTCATAACCATCCTATATTTTTTCTTAAGTATTTGTGTTTTTTAAACTTGGGGTTATCATAACTAGCAACCATGCAAGGCCTTGGATTCACCCCCAAAAAAGGTATGGATATATGACTTAATTTTAGCATTTCAGTATGGATTTGATATTGTGAGGTTTGCTTTATCTTGTTTATGAGATTTATATATTGTTTACTTTTGTGTCATCACTATTGCCTATGCAAGATCCTTCCCTAGTGTAGGATGTGTAGAATAGATCGCAGCTTTCCAATATTGAGTAAAAAGTCTCTGAAGCGTGGGTATACCCTCCAGGCAGGTGTGCGTGTACCGAGCATGTCTATGTGTTGGGTACATTTCAGGTACATACTGGGTACATACCAGAAAAGTTTTAAAATTTTATAAGGCTCGGTGTGGTTTGGGTATGGCTCCATCAATTGTTTGCCCCAAACGATTGCGTTTCAGAGCCTGATGGGAATTTCTTTCTAATCTCCCATTCGACCCAGCCCCATTTCTGCTCCCTTTCTCAACCTAGCAGTGTGGCCCATTTCAACCCAGTGGCAGCAGCTCTTTCTCCGACGACTGCAGCTCTGGCAACCGATGCCTTTTGCAGTGGCAGAACTCTCCACTAACCTCACAGCATGGATGCAAGCCAGCAAGCGGCGGCAGTACAGATTCAGATCAAGCGCCATTTTCTCCACCCCTCCTCTCTTGCGTACACAACCCATCTTTCCCAAACCAAAATGTATGTTCTTGACTTCTTGTTCATCTGATTCAGTTGCTGATACTTTTTTTTTCTTTTTCAAACAAATATGTTTGACTTTCACAATCTCGCTTCACATATTCTCAAGTTGTGACAGGGGTGGCAAACGGACGGATCGGATGGATTTTGATTCGGATTATAATGGATGGGTCAAAAACAATCCACCAATCAATTTCGATCCATTAAAAATTAAAAATGTATTAAAAAAATCCAATCCATCCATGACCCATTTAATAAAAAACCATCCAACCCATCCATTAATCATTTTTATATGGATGGATATCTGACCCATCCATTTTTATTTTAATATTTTTCACATACAACCTACAGATTGGGTCGCCGGTCGGCTGGCGGACCGGTAGGCAGTCGGTCGTGCCGGTTCGAGTTTATGAGAAAAAATTTGTTAGAAAGACTTTTGAAACATCAGAGGTTAAATTCAATGCCTAAGCAACTAGGGTATATGCAGGAGTGCAAGCCAATGCCAATTTTTTATGCCATTGCACGTTAAGAATCTGAGGTGTAACATGGAGAAAAGCAGGTAATCAAGAATCACCGGCAACAGACACTATCACTCCTCTTATATGTCCCCTAATAATTAATTATCATCACGAAAGTTTGCTTTGATATTTGACGCCATCTTTTACAATATTCCATGAAGTTTGGCTACCACTTCCAAAAGTCCAAAATGCTTGGAATATAAGGTCGAAGGGGGTCCCTATCTTCTCACTTGATTTTTTTTTTTGTTTGTGAAAAATATTTTGGAATAGATAAAAAAAAATTCATTATGTTTTTTTCCTGGACCAACGGATTTACAAAAACCAATGGCCGTCATGAACCATCCATTAAAAAAAAGAATCCAACCCACTTATTTTTTTTTTTATAAATAGATGGATTTTTTCATGGATGGACTGGATGGATAATGGGTCCATAGATTATTTTGCCAGCCCTAAGTTGTGTTCTTGAGTTGTCAATTTGTTATCTGATTTTTTTCAAAATCTGTTCGTGAATTTGTCATTTGAAGTTGTGCTCTCATTTCATCAAGATTCTAAAACATGTTTGAGTTGTCTTATTCCAGATGTTTTCAAAAGTCTCTACTAGTGTTGAGTTTGGTAGTGGGCGCGGTTCTCAATTTTTAATTTTAAGGAATTTAAGTATTGCCATATCTTATTGTAGATGTTGTCTTGGTTGAACAATTTAAGCACCTTTCTATGTTTTATGTTGAAATTGTGTTTTAATTTTTATGTTGTGGCTATCATATTTTATTGTGTGAAATTTCAGTTTATTATCTATTATCTATATATAACCCTAGTTTTTTTTTTTGAACTAGTACCATACCGCACTGATACCATACCTTTACCGGTGCAATATAGAATAAAATTATGAATGATTTAGAACTACTCTCCCCATTCTATTTTCCCTTTTCAATTTTCTCTCTAGCCCTCTGGTGATGCATCATACCATAAACTAATGTCCTATAATTTGTTTATGAAGCGAATATACCAGGTATACAAGGTATTTAAATTTTAATCCCTGAAAGACAAGGATGGGTTGACAGTAGTAAAGGCTACGTTAACTGCTGACAGAAGCAAAGTTTTTTTTTTGTTACAAAGGAGGTGCGAAAACCTGGTGAGGGGAGGGGGAAAGCTGGGCTCAAAGTGGGTATGGAGACTGAATGGATATCAAACCTGACATCATGTGGTGCAACTTGGCTACACAGCCATTGGCAAAGAGACGAAGTCTTTGAACAGACACTTCTGACTGTTCTCTCAAAATGAATCAAGTTTATCACAATACAGGTTTTATTCTAAAATTAATATAGTTTTCATATAAATGTTTGAATCAAAGAGAAGAAAAAGAACCATTAGATTCAAAATCTGAACAAACAATATAAGTATACTAAAAAAATGTAAAATGATTTTGTTTTTTTGGGGTGCGGGTGTGGAGATGTCATTAAACATGTATTCATATTAGAATGAACTAACAGAGCAGAGCATAAAATGGCCAACCTGCATGCAAACAAGCTTGGAGTCACCTTTGATACAAATGCCATTAAACCCCTTTTGAAGAGCATATCTCATTCCTAATATTATTGCACGATATTCAGCAGCATTGCATGTTGCTACACCCAAACCTTCACGTAACCTACAAATCTTTAAAGCAATAATGGTTAAAGAGATTAATAGTTGTATGCAGATATGCATAGATACAATAACATCACATGCATACCAAACTTCCATTACTAGCTCGCAGAATAGCCCCAGCGCCAGCTTTTCCAGGATTTCCTTTAGATGCCCCATCAAACTCAAGAATACAAGTTCGCTGCATAGACGACTTTCAGGAATTAGGTCGTACTAGCATGAGATATCAAAAAACATCAAATCAACAGATGAATTGTGACAATTTAATCGAAAGATTTCATTCAAAACATCAATAGGATGCAAATCATCAATAGCAACTAGAGAGTAGGAAATAATGTAGTTAGCCCTGATTGTCACCCATTATTTTTAATTAAAATGCAAGGACCCCCTTCAACTACAAGCCAATTGCACAAAACCCTCCTATGGCTCAAAACTCAACAACTTGATTCCTTGAACTTAACCAAAATGTTCATATTGACTCACTACAGGGGTGTTTTCTGCACATGAACGAGGGGATAAATATGCCTCTTCTGCATGGTATGCTATGTTTAGGGAGTTGACTAAGTTTTCAATCACGGCAGTGATGGACCTACATTGGAAGGTCTAGAGGGCACTGGCGAGTAATTTAAACAAATTGCTTCAAGTACATATTGGCTTTTCTATTTTTGAATTACGAAAAAAATTGCCCCCACTACCAATTAAAATGAAATACTAATTGTGTTTTTCTGTTTTTGTCTATGAAGATTACCTACACCCTTTGGATGTTTCCACAAGGAATTTTATTTAAGTTTCTTTGATATTGCAAAGGCCCTCAACCACTGAGCTTAAGCTTGTTCGCCACTTAACCAATCATTATGGATAGATTAATTGTGTATCTGAGACTTCAAAGAGTTTTCTGTGCATGACCCACAATTAGAAAGAGGTTCTTGTATTTTAGCCAAAACATTTATAATGTGTATTTTTATATCTTGCCCCCATTACTTATATTTTATGGGTCCATCACTGAACCAACGGGGATTTCTTTGCAATTGACTATAGTTGGAGGTTATGTGCATTTTAGCCAATATTTTACTCAACATCCTTAAGGTGCAATGATAAGACTGAAGTAGCCCTAACGGCAGCACCTCAAGTTGACCATCCCATAAAACTTGACTTCTTAACTAAAATGGAAAACAACAAATAATGTGTAGGCCCTGACTGTTACCCAACAGTTTACTAACTAGACCCTCGTGGAGTAGATGATGTAGTAATAATTGTTGGAAACTTCAAATAAAGGTAGCCTCAAGAAAACAAAAGATTTGCATCCATTTGCATGAGCATGGTTTCCACTTACAGTTTCATGTGAAGAAGCTTCAGTTAGTGCAGCATAATCTAACCTGACTTGTTTTCTCAAGGGATCTTCAGAGATGGATGTCAGACTAGTAACATTCTGCTGAGAAATATAGAAATATCTTACATATACTAAAACATTGGCAATAAAAAAACAAGTTTGAATAGTGCAACGAGTTAGGAAGAATCAACAAGTGAAGAAAGAATGATAGATACTTCATTGAAGAAGAATGAAGTAAAAACAACTGGTCAACATGTCTTTAACAACTTAGATCCACAACATTCTCTTACGTGTCAATTGATATTAGACTCTTGGATGGAGGTTTCGACGTTTCGTTGCTGGAAATGTAGCATCTGATGAAGCTGAAAGTCCCATAATAATTTTATTATGTTATTACCACACACTGACTCAAGACTTTAATAGAGTTAAACTTTTAATGACCTTCACAGAACCATCAATCACATTTGACTCATTATTATGTATTTACACATCTATATAATTAACATCTAGAGAAGGAAAATGTTTAATAACCATTATAAAATTCCATGCTAGGTAAGAATTCTATGCAGTCAAAAGTTAGGATTACAGTTGAAATAAATCAAGAATACAAGGTAACGATATTACATACTTTTCCCAAGATTACATGGGAGGGATGTTATAAGCATCTTGTATGTCAGCAATCTAAAATGGTAAGGATATTAACATACTTTTCCCAATATGAAAGTGATGACATACTGATAAATTGTAATACAATTTTAAATTTATAAAGTAACGGTTGAACATAACATCTTAGTAAACAGATAATATATAATCCATGGATCTTTGCAATCTTGATAAGCACTTTGTAGTGCCAAATTGTGCTGAACTTACGACATTATCCTGTCCAAGCACTCCCAGAGATCTCTTTCTAGATACATCCTTATTTGAAGTGCCCCCTTCGGTAGAAGCCGGATCCTGAGACATATATAATAAATCCTCTGACTCGCTTGACTAACAAATCTAAAACATCTATAAAGGGAATTTAGAAGGTATGAAGCGAGAAAGCATAAGCTTTATCAAGGGAACAAAAATGTAACAGCCACAAATATAGAATTCTATCTTTATTATAAAATACAGATGCAAAATACTACTACCTACTCCCTAGTTCCTTATAATATAACCACAAAACGGGATATATAAATCTGTAATCATATCAAGAAGGAATGAAACTAGCAACTAATAATTGAAAATGCATTGGAACATGTTTAAAGGATTCTGTATATAAGTTTGTCTTGCAAGAATATCAAAGTAAAAGAGGAATCACTCCCATCAATCACCAATGCCCTGCTAATATATATAAAAGATATTTACATTAACTGAGAGCATGCTCTATTATCAATTTAAATTACTCTGCATGGAGAATTAGTAATTGTCTTCAGTTCACAGTTAAGGATATAGACCTTGTTGATCAAGGATATATACTTATTATAAATAAGACAACATAGTACTTTTAGAAGTTGATACAAACTTGCAGAGAACCGTTCGTCTTCAACTCACAGTTAATGGTAAATTTTTCATGCCCTATTTTTGACAGATGATACAATCATTGAAAAGAAGTCAAAATTAAATGCATTGCAACAGTTATTCACCTGGAAAGGGCAAGGAACAAGCATGCCAAACAAATCCTCTTTCAAATCAGCAGCTCTAATTGTGTACAAAGCATTCTTTAGTCCATGTGAGACAAGATATTCTTCAGTGTCCTTCGACAATGAATATCCCTTGTATACACTGACAGGAGGATCACATACCTACCAGGTTATACAGAAGGAGGCACTTAGTTAGCCTACTACAATACAAAAATCAATATTTCATTCTTAAGAGCCTTTGAAAATTACTTATCAGTATTGACAAAGGAAATGGAAAGTGGAAACAACAAACACAAAGCACCATGATGTTCTCAACAACCACATATATAGCTACTTTGTCCGATCAACTAGACAATAATGACCCATTGGAATGAAGTGAGACAGTTACAGCTTTAAAAGGGGTAATTTGACTTTGAATACTAAAAATGTAAAATCATATTTAGTTTCCATCAAATATTTTCTCACCGGAGAAGAAGAAAACGCACGAAGAAGAGGGGGAGCGAAATGAACCAGAGAAGAGAAGAAAATTTAAGTGAAATCTCTCCTTTTTTTTCTCCTTTTTTTAAAAAAATAAAAAATAAATGCAATCAACGGTTCAGATTAAAGTGAAGAGAACGACTGGATTCGATAACGTTAGTGATCTAACTTTGGGTTAATAGAAGGACTAATTTCACTAATAGATGGAGTTTGAGGGTTAACTGGGAAGAATCAATAGTTGAATGTGTCTATTTGCAAACGGGCTAAAGTTTAGAAGCTGTGTAAGCACTTTTTCCTTACAAAAATACCACATTGTTCACATTTCCATCATACACAGAAAAGAAAAGGTTTAATTACTCCGTAAGTCCCTGAACTATTTGGGAATTTTCAAATCGATCCCCATACTTTAAAAGTTAATAATTAGGTTCCTGAACACATAAAAAATTTGTAATTGGGTCGCTCATACACTTCTTCGTTAGGGTTTTGTTAAGGTTCCAAAAAGTATAGGGACATATTTGAATTTTCCTAAAAAATATAAGGACATATTTGAATTTTTCGCAAAAAGTTCAAGGAGCCACAAGTGAGTGGATGGCCACTTAACGAAACCCCAACGGAAAAATATATGAGAGATCCAATTACAAATTTTCTATATGTTTAGGGACCCAATTACAAAATTTTAAAATATACGGACCTATTTGAAAATTCTCATATAGTTCAAGGACCTACTTTTTAATTTAACCTAAAGAAAATGAGAACAACATAGCATCTTTTGAAGTTTGCAATTATAGGTTAAAACATATTAACTGAAAATATAAAAAAATGAAAACAAACAAGCAAAACACCCCTGTTCCCTTTGCAACCCAATAAAAATTTCAAAAACAGACACAAATGCTTAATCATGTGAAAACTCCAACATTTTTTTATAAACATGAACAAAACAATAGATTACAAGGTTCTAAAGAGAATTACAGAAGATCCAACTTGAGCCTGACAATCAGTGAGACTATTATAGATTCCAACAATATCCCCTTTCCGAACCACAAAGAAAGCGTCCTTCTCTTGCTCCATCACCGGTTCAGTCTCTACCTTCTTCTGCAACACACTTTTGCTCCCTTTTTTGCTGGAATAACACCGAAAACGAAACCTAGTCAGCTCCAATTCCGAATGGAAAGACCTAATACGAGGATGCTCTAACTTTCTCGGAAACGAGCAAGTGGACAGGGAGCGATTATTCGCGACGAAGCGAGTGGTCCTTGCGACTATAGCGGCAGTGTATGAAGACAGTTTCGAGAAGCTGTTCATGACAAAGAACAGTTACGGTTTAGTTATTAGAGTCGGTAATGGTGGGGACTCCTGTTTGGTTGTTGGGAAATATGAGGTAAATGCATTGCGAAATCGATGAATTTTAGAGAGTCGAAAGACGAAGAATAAAAGAAAGAGAAAGAGAAAGAGAGTGAAGTGTGTTATGGTTATGGGTTTTTGGTGGGTTTTGGTTTCGACTTATCGAACTATAAGCGGGTCGGATTCTTTTTTTGTTGGCCTGTAAGCCCATTCTGGGCCCAATTGGCTTGAAATTTTGCCCAAAGATTTATGCTAAAAATATAAAAAACAAATAAAAGTTTCTAAAAGAGGAAAGAAATAACTTTTTTTTTGGGGGGGGGGGGGGAATTACGAGAAGGTGACGCTTTTTTTGGAAAAAACCTCCGAAAAATATATATTCTACAGATGTAAGTTGAAGAACTTTTAGTTTGTTATTTTATTTGATGACCATAAAGCAAGAAAGGTGTGCTTATGGTGGCTTCTACCATGAAGCACTTTGACAAATGGTACACAGATGAAGCACCACTTATAACCGGCAATAATAGGTTTATCCGGTAAGCTAATGGATATATTTGTTAGAATAAATTATTATTATTATTATTATTTGATGAAAATTGTTAGAATAAATTATTAATAAAGTGCCCATATAGCACCTAAATTTATGATGCATCCATGTCAAATGAAGCTTGTTTCACCATCACAGACACAATAACTACATACCCGTTTCTATGGAAGTACTCTGCAACCATCACAATAACTCCAGTTCATTATCGCTTCCCATATTCTCCCCAAATGAGTAACGCCATTCACTTTCATGGCAACAGATTTCAACCCCCAAACCCCTAGCCCTTTGGCGGACAACTTCGCCGGTTGCTTCACCAGCATATCTACAAAGCTTTTCCCTAATATCATTTCTTTCAAGGCAACAGTAGAGCCATTAAGCTTTAAATTTCCTTTACAATTTTATAGAAACAAAATCAACATCGTGCTCTTAAGGAAAACAAGAAAATAGAACTCCCCGTGCAATCCTTGCAATCTTCTTCTGTGATTCCTCTTACAAAGTCCTTAAACCTGAAATTCCTCCTGATTGCGACATGATTCTCACTTCTGGAGTTTAAACTCGCTCTGACCCACATAAAATTAGGATGTTCATTCACATTCACATGTGCTGACCAACCCCAATTCATGCTCCCACTTCTGTTCTGTAGTTTCAAAATATTGAAAAGCATCCCTTACTTCAGTTATTTGGGTAAAGACCCAAAAATGATAAACAAAAAAAAAAAAAAGCTCTTCCGTCTTCATCTATCTAAGCGTTAAAAGGGTGACATCGAAATTATATCACAATCCCTATAACTTTCAATCCCTAAACTTCTACCAATAAAATTTCAGGTGCGTCGATTTGTTTTTGGATCTCAATTAAAAGCTATGAAAATGAAAGTAAAGGGATTTGAAAGTTATCGTCATTTTAGTGTAACTATCAGAAGCAGTGAGATGGTAGAGCTCGTAAAGCGGCATACAAGGGAAGCAAGGTTTGGATGCAGAGAGAGAGAGACTAGCAAGGAAGACATGATGGTTCCACGAAACCAAGGACACAACTGTAAATTTGACTTGTTCCCATTTCTGTTCACCGAACCGGTAGCAAGTCTTCAATCTTCATCGTTGATTATAATATTAATATATCCAACGGTAATTATTAATGCTTCATCCGTGAACCACTTGTAAAGTGCTTCATCCTAGAAGCCACCCGTGCTTATATTTAGTTTTAAATGTTATGTGTTGCAAAAAGTTTAGAGTATGCCATAATTTTACTAACAAAGTACGAGTTGACTTGGTCATAGTGAACAAAAAGAAGAAATGGTATCCAACCATGAGATATAAACCATCCAATCAAAATGACTCTTTCAATATCAATAAATTAGTACTTATAATAATGAGTTTAATTGTTATGCATTATCAGTGTAAAGTTTTTTATATTGTCAATCAATTAGAAATCATGATATAAATGATTTTTAAGATAGTTAAGATAATAGTCAAACATTTTAACAAATGTGACAAATTATGAATGATTGACAGTATATACCAATTAAATCTTATCCTAATTTGCATTTCTGAAAAGTTTAGGGACAAAATTTGAAAGCTACCTTTCTCAATTTTTCCCTTTTAATGGTACTATTTGAAATTATTTTCCTTTCCATTTTTTGGTTTGTTCAAATTATTCATTTTAATTGGATTGATACGATTTTGAATATTTGCATTGTTTTATATTTTTTTAACATTCCTATATATTATAGAAGTGTTTTTTGTCACATGCAATTGCAATCTGGGTTGTCCAAGGAGCCCAATATAGCTATTCCAAATGTGGACTGGATCGTTTTACGCTCAGCAGCATGGGCTTGTTATATATATATATCAGCAGACCAACCTATACCCTGAGAGCAGCATCAAGAACTTTCTGCTGCTGGGCCAACCTATACTGTTGAACTCATTTTTTGCATATGCAAATTGCAAACTACTTATTGTTTAGGCAATGGTTTGTTCCAAAGAGCCCATTATCGCCATTCCAAATGTGGACTAGATCATGTTACACTCTTTTTGTTGGGCATGATGGGCTTGTTATATATAGCAGCACAACAACCTAACCCCTAACAGCAGCAGTAAGAGCTTTTTGCAGCTGGACCAACTACAAACCACCAAGGATTGTTTCATTGATGCCATCACAATCATTCCACACTCCTCTTAATCAACTTGGTAATTATATGGATCTTGATTTCACCACATGTCTCAGTACTTCCAATAGCCGCCATCTTAAGGCCTAACTTTCCATCTGAACCAACATTAAAGCCTTGCCCTTTTCACATGACATGCCCTTCCCCCAACTAGATCTAACTCTACTCTACCACAGTCACTCTCTCTCAATGTGTGCATTAATTGGTGCATACATTCCTACAGTGCACCATTAGCCACCTTAACCATCCTAATTAGAACTTTTTCATCACTAAACTGTGCCTTGCTTCTCGGTCGGCTGGTATAACATACCATTGCACATTGATCAATTTTTTGCTCCCTGCCAAACACTATCATGGTCCATGTCTTCCCTGAATTATCCTTTTCCTTGATTTGACATATCATACACTAGACTAGTTATAACAATTTATTCTTTAGAGAGCTTTCCTTTTTAATATACATGTAGATACTGACTTGGATTCTTTCCGGTAAGGCTCTTTTTAGTCTCTTTCCAATCTCTGTATCCTTTTCTTAAGTTCTTTTTTTTTTTCTCCATCATCTGTCCATCCTCTCTCCATTGTCTCTATCCTCCCACTTTTGTTTTTTCTGCTGCAGAGGCAGGAGGGCAACTAGAGGATTCGAGTTCATGTATATACATCTATATATTTTGAAGATGTCATCATCTCTAGAAACCTATACATAATAAATTAAATTAATAAAATGTTGGGTACTTAGCTAAAATTCACACTGACTATTAATTACAGCAACAAGCATATACATATTGCTCCAAATACACAAACCATGCTGGTTTGAGGAGGCATTTGCTTCTATTCATGTGTTGAGGGGATAATATTTAAGTTAGGTAGAGTTTTCCATCAAAGTAGTGACTATTTGATTTTTCTCAAGTGATTGTTACTAAATACAAGTCAATGGGAGAAGTTAAGAACTTCACCAATTAGTGAGCCCACTCGGGTTCTGTTCGGTAGCAGTAGTAGACAATTCTATGCACCTTCCTGCAAAAGCACAACCTTTACTTAAATTTCAGGGTTGCTACCTTTGAATTTAATTTTTATCTACGTTTCCCTTATCCTCACAGGTTGGTTATATTATTAGAGTTTAATTGTTATGTACTGTCAGTGTAAAGTTTTTTACACTGTCAACCAATCAAAAATCATGATATGAGTGACTTTTAAGGTTGTAATTAGAATAGGAGTCAAACATTTTAGTTTATATGACAATTTCTGATTGGTTGTCAGTGTAAAAAAAAATTTTTTACACTGACAGTACATACCAATTAAATCCATATTATTATATATTTAAAGTTTTCTAGGATACAAGAAAACAAGCTATTTATTTACATGAAGAATACGTTAGTATAAACTTTCAATTTAATTTAATCGCTTTAATGAGAAATTAAGGGAAAGTGTTCTTACCATGGACAAACCGATTTGTCAGTTGCAGCCCACATTGTGGATCTTTCCAAGTTTTCTTTGTCATATATTCTTTCTTTTCTTTTTTATAAGTTGAAATTTGGAATGCATGGGGTCGGTACATTGATTTATTTTCATTGTCATTAACTATATGTCCATCGTGCCAATGCCACAAAAGAAAGAAAAGATTGAAGAAGACATTGACAAGATCATCACTACAACATATTATTATGTATATATAATTATTTATGTCTTTGATTCTATTTTTAGTATAAACATACAAATTTTAAATTTGGTACAAGCTGTGGATTTCTGTTTTTTTCCTTCTCTTTTATTCAAATAATTTTCGTTTAAACTTTCTAGGTTTGTGCACAGTAAATTATAAAAATAACCATTGATCCAAATTGAATAACATCTGTGCGAGGATGTAAAATTATGTTAAAAATAGTGCTGGTGTCTATTTTTAGTGGATTATACATCTATCTACCACGAAAAAATCGGAGAAAAAAACTTTTAGGTGGAATCTATGACTCTAGCCACTTTGAAATGGGAGAAAGGAGTTATATGTATATATAACAACGACAAGTTACATTCTTTTTTATTAATCCAACCATTCAGACGGCCAAAACCTCAATCATGCTGAAAATAATCATAATGTGGGTTTGACATTCGATGGTATGTAATTATACTTAGCCATATATTTATGAATAAAACTTAGGTACAGTGCCCAGCACGGTTTCTACTGTTCTTTACTAAAATTATAAAATAACTGTCAGCAACTGTCTTTAAACATGTATTAACCGACCTGAATGAAACTGTCTCTTGAATTACCTTACATTTATTTACTGCAGAATAGTAGGCACACGTAAGTTATCTCCTATATTTATATTTTAAACAGCATTTACTTCACCAACGTCTTTGGTTCAAGTGGCAAAGAGTTCCAATCTTGTGAACCTAAAAAATAGATGTTGGGAGAGTTTTGCCTCCTTAATTAGGTCTTTCCGATTCGATTCGAATTAATCAAAGTCTAATTTAATTTTCAAATGAAAAAACAGGATTTTGCCCCTACTCCCTCGTGATCTAACATTCAAATCTGATGCTTCATAGGGATTGAGATTAAGGCATCAAAAGAAGCGTGTCTCAATATAAGATCACCGACCAAAGTTCAAAAGCAGAAAATTGGTCCAATCCAATATATGGATTTCTTTTGAGAACTGCTAACTTTTTTTTTTTCCGACAGAATTGAGAGCTTCTAACTTAGATAGGAACTAATACCAGATTCCGGAGGCCCTTAACTCAGACTCAATTGCACTTATGATCTCAATGTCCCAGGAGAGTCAATTTTAAGTTTCTTTCTTCAATTCATCTAGCATGAAATTAAATGGAAAAGAAAGAAAAAACAATAAAGGAACAAGAAAGTGAGTAAAAAAAAGTAGTACCTTGGCTCCCCATATCTATGAAAGCAGATAACACAAGGCTCAAATAGGAAAAAAGGGTTCGAGAAAACAGTTCTGGGAATGATGTACCCACATTGCATTTTAAGTAATCAATTATCTCATGGTATGGGGCAGGCTCAGCTAGAAGCTGTTGAGGATTTGCCCAAGGGCAATTCTACCCATAAAATTATATGGTACGAAATACAAAGAGTGCATCCATGTGCTAGTTGGAAATTGGAACATATCCCCATTTCTCATCCCCAGGAATATGGGCTGCAATGCTTAGTCAAACAATACTTCTAAAAGCTTTTTCAATATCTCATGAATATCTGTTGACATTGGAGAACCAAAATACTAATAATAATAATAATAATAATAATAATAATAATAATAATAATAATAATGAATCATGATGTCATCTTGATGTAATTATATATATGGGAGGCTTTTTTCTCTTTTAATTTGTTTATTATATAAGTCTCCAGATTCAAATGTGGCATAATATATATAATAAGTGTTTATATATGTACTAATCTAATGATGATAATTCGGAAATTTGCACCCACTAAACATTATGAAAAAAAATTCGCACAAAATATCAAACAATTTCATGCTATGGTGTTAGTAATAGGCCGCTAATCGATTGCATATTCTTGTTTAATTTGATCATGAATTTTACTAGCAAAAAGTGTACATGCTCAATCTTCAAAAGTGCAGTTTTTAGTGTTTGTCAAAATGAGCTAAATTGTCCGGTTTATTTAACCTTCGATGAAAGATCTTAATTAAACTATTAAAGTAGTGACTTATTGTTTGATAAGTGAAGTCCTTGATTGGATAGAACCATTCCCTCTCAATTTCCTCTCCTTCTTCCTCTCTTAGCTTTTTAGTGGGAATCGATCCTTTAGGTCCCATTATAGTTGCCCAAGTGGAACCGAGTACTGAAAAGTTACTATCTATTTAAAATGTGTTGGCTTTTCAACCCTAACTCATTTGTTCATGGGTTAAAAAAGCTAGGGTTGGGTTGTCTTCTAGAGGCAGCTCAAGTGGTTAGAATTGAGGGACATTATATAGATTATGAGAAGTTCGATCTCTAAAATTAGCTTTGCCCTATTTCCTATTCCATTTTCTCCTCCTTTTTCCTCGGGTCTCCATGTGGGTCCCCTAGGGCCCATCCCAATGATAAGTCCTCCCTAATGACTAAAACAAAAAATTAGGGTTGGATGCCTACATAAATAATTTCTTAAGCATAATAATAGATCATCAAATGGTACAGTCATGATTTGATTAAAATAAAATAGTTACTAATGAAGAATGTTGGGTTATATATTTAGTTTATTGTATTGAAACAAAATTTGGAATAACTATATATCCTACTTTCATGTATAAAATCTAAAACTTAAATGATTAAAACATTGCAAAATTTACTTATTATATATATTTTAAAACTTTTTAAATATATTATTTAGATTTGAAGGGCTTGTATAACATGAGGGCGAGTATAGTTGACTGGTTTAACAGGTATTTTTTTATTTTATAAACCAAATTGTATTAAGAAATGAGTATAAGGGACACTTCAACTCATATACATTAACGTCCATCGAACCAAGCAAAATATACGGTTCTACAATACCACAAATACAAAACTCACCCTATAAAATAGAACCCAACACCAGGAAATTGAGCCTACGACTCCAAACAAATCATATATATTATTCTACCTCGTCACAAATACAAAAATCCTACCTTATAAAAAAGAGCCCAACACTTGCAAATTGTTGTCCAAGTACTGCGCCTTCCTTATGTGCAACTGCAAATACATTTTCAACTAACCATAACAACATACAAAGTCTTTTCCTAATATTTTGTTATCAACAAAATATTAGGAAAAGACTAAACCAGAACAGCAGCCAAGGCCCTACCATGAATACACTCCATGGGAGTAGAACACTAAACTCAAAAAGAGAACCTGCAACCAAGGCAAGCGGAGAGCCATGACCAAGACCGCACTTTAATAAGATCTAGCTGCCCTAAACAATTTATAGTTACATTTCAAAAAATAACATCATTCTGAAGCAACCAGATAACCGCATGCCAAAAAATAAGTCCAACATATTTAACTTTCTTGCCAGAAAAACAACCCCTATGTTGTACATATAAATGAGCTAATGAAGACGACAAAACAAAATGAAAACCTAGTCAGCCATAGACCTTAACTAGACCAATCGTGAAAAATTACAAGTCAAAAATACATGATCAATGCATTCTGGTTGCGCTTAACATAAACAACACATCGCCCCTTGTTGTGCAGACAAAATATTCCTGTGAAGGAGATTAACTATGGTCGGAATCCCATTCAACAATGCCTTCCAAGAGAACGCCAAAATTTTAGAGGGCATAGGTTATAAAAATCAGTCAACGAATTTTCCTCCCAAGCGAAAAAGTTTCTCCGCCAGTTAAATGACCACACCCAATCTGTTTCAGCCCACACACCCAACTCATTAATGAATTTTTATTTTTCAACTGAATTAAGTTACAAGCTTGGGAATGACTCCTTCAAGCTACAATTCCCCAACCAAACATTCTTCCAAAATTTAGTTGAATTACCCCTTCCTACATTTCGCCACGGTCCACCTCCAAACCATTCATAACCTGATTTTAGCCTCCCAACCATGCACACATCCTTCCACCATATAGAGGATCTGGTAGGACAACTGATACCTTCCACTACTGTAATCGAAAAATAATCTAGCTCATACTTACACCTCAGCACATGTTTCAACAAATGGTTATCTTTCACCCACAACCTCTATCGTCACTTAGCAAGGAGAGAAAGATTAAGAAACTCAAGATTCTTCACTCCAAGACCACCCTCTTTTTTAGGCTTACAAACAATCTCTCGTCTAACCCCAGGAATTTTTCTGCCTCCCTCACAGCCTCCTAAAGAAAATTCCTTTGAATACGAGTTAATATGGCCAATCCTTTCTTTGGAAGCTTATAGAAAGAAAGACAGGAGATAGAACATATGCCTCTCAAGGAAATAAATTACTAACTGCAAAGTTTCTGCTGTCCTCGGGTTAGTACCTATTGGCAGGCCCATATATTTGAATGGTACCTTCCTCAATTTACAATTAATTAAGAAATAGGGAAGTTGAGTGTAAAAAACTATCTTCCACATTCACTCCAAAGACAATACTCTTGTGGAAGTTTACTTTGAGCCCAGAGGCCAGCTCAAAGCATTTCAAGATGGCCTTAATCGACCAAATATTCTCCCTGCAAGCTTCACCAATAATGATAATGCCATCCGTAGCAACAACGACGTCTTTACGTTATCCACAAAAAAAACATGCAAACGTCCAACATTCAAGTCCTTTGGAGAGCATCTTAGAGAAATGCTAGCTACAAAGAGACATCAAAAGTTGTTTCTTTCTCACAATGTGATGTGCAGAATGCGGTTAGGGTTTATCATGTGCGGCTAAACACTTTAAAAGGTGCTACTTATAGTTGTGCCCCTTTAAGACAAGGGAGAGAGTGCATCAAGTCTGACCTAGCCCTCGTATATTATGAGTTTGGCCCATGAGAAATAAAAGTCCAACTCGTTTCTTGTTGTTCCAATTAATCTGCTCTATGTGTGACCCTATAGGTTCTCATAACGTTGGCAGCAATATTAAAATCTCATTTAGTATTACAAACAATGAGCGATATCTAGCAATACATCATTGTTACTCAAGTAATGAAAATATCAGTGATTTGACATAACCTTTTCTTGACCAATGTTTCTGTGTAGTTTTGTGCCTTTGTCCAGATATCTTAATTGAACATAAGGCATAGAACACATCATCTTTGTATAGTTCAATAAATGAAATGATTTATATATATATATATATAGTAAGATAAAATGTAGGCATGATCGATCAAAATACATTGGCCTCTAGGGCATACTGATGAACCTCGGCAAGTGTATCAGATCGGTGCAAGTAATAAAATACGATGAGTATCAAATATCGTTCTCAGAGATTGGCTAATCAGGTAACAATTCGGAAAAGTTCTATATTTGAACTAAGCAATTGTACGAGGTAGGAATAGTAACCAAACGCAATTAAATTGACAATTAAAAGGAAAATTTAGATTTAATTAACTAAATTCTAAGTCTAAAGATGAAATTCAATTATGAGAAAGCTCTAGGGATTCGATTAAACCTATGATAATCCGATTTGGTTCAATTATGTTAACACGTTCTAATTCCTTATTAATTCCTTTTGTCAACCCAGAGTTCTAAATTATCCTATTGCCTCTATTGAGTACTATAGAAAACACTCATTAATTATCAACCAACTATATCTCTATAATGATAAATTACTAAGGAATTCATTAAGAAGTATGTCTCTCTATATAGGTTGCATAAGATTCCTATGGTATATCTCTATCCTCATTAACCCTATGGTTTTATATCAATGCTCTTGACACATAAATCTCCTTTTGGTCTCATTATGATTGGTAGTTCATTTAATTAGTGGCCAGTTAATTGAAAGTATTAAGCGCAGAGAATAAAACACAAAAGCAAAGGAATAGAAATCAGAAAATTAATGTCATGTAACCAAACTAATATCAGAGATGCCTAGAATTGAAAATTGAATATAGCTATTATTGAATGAATTACTTGGATTAGAAAATACAAGAGAAGCGCCTCTTAATATATAACAATGTATAAGAGCACATGATAAAAGAAAAGAAAAATAACAGAATAACTAATTCTGTTATAACTAACTAAAATCAGAAGACTAATCTTTAGAGTCTAATACCCCCCCACCCCGCGCGCGCGCGCAAGCCAAAGAGTGGATAGAAAACACTTGAAGCTTGGACAACAAAGTTTGAAATTGAGTAGGATCCAGAGGTTTAGTTAGAATGTCAGCTAATTGATCGGTTGTAGAGATGGGAAGAAGATGAAACATCTTAGATTGAAGCTTCTCCCGAACAATATGATAATCAATTTCTATGTGTTTTGCGCGTTCATGAAAAATAGGATTGCCTGCAATATGTTGTGCCAATCGGTTATCACAATAGAGCATGGAAGGATTAAGAAATGGCAGCTTGGTTTCTTGCAGCAAGTATGTTAACCACTGTATTTCACAAACAGTGGATGCCAAAGCATGGTATTCGACCTCTGAAGAAGATCTAGAAACTATGCTTTGTTTATTAGAACGCTAAGAAACCAAAGAGTTGCCTAGAAATATACAATAGCCAGTAGTAGATCTGCGAATATCAATGCCGCTAGCCCAATCCGAATCTGAGAAAACTTTAAGTTGGAGAGAAGAATCAGCTGAGTAGAATAAGTCGTGAGAAGGAGTAGATTTAATATATCTTAGAACTCAGGTTGCTACCTGATAATGAGAGGTCGTAGGACAACTCATGCATTGACTGAGCTGTTGAACTGAAAAACTGAGGTCTGGTCTTGTTGTGGTTAAGTACAATAGTCGGCCAATTAGCCGTCTATAGGCAGTAGGATCAGGGAGTGGTTGCCCTCCTTCTTTGTGCAATTTTGTGTCCTTAGTCATTGGTGTAGAGGCTGGTTTGGAAGCTAAGTATGCCACATCCGAAAGGATGTCAAGAGCGTACTTTCGCTGAAAAATATGTATACCAAGTTTTGAGAGGGCAATCTCCAAGCCAAGGAAGTACTTGAGGTTACCAAGATCTCAAACTTTGAACTTTTTGTTAAGAAACTGGGTGATGGCTTGAATTTCGTGAGGATCATTGCCTGCAAGAATCAAGTCATCCACATAAACTAGTAAGGCAGTAAAAGCGGAAGAAGAATGTTTAAAAAAGAAAGAGTGATCAGAAGTAGATTGTATGTATCCCTGAGATGAAAGAGAGGTAGATAATTATGCAAACCATTGCCGACTGGATTGTTTTAATCCATAAATCGATTTCTTGAGTCTACAAACTTGATTGGGTTGAGTAGGATTAAGGCCGACAGGTAGGTCCATGTAAACCTCTTCATCGAGGTGTCCATGAAGAAAAGCATTGTGTATGTCTAACTGTTTGAGGTGCCAATTATTTATGGCTGCAATTGCTAAAAGTAGTCGGATAGTAGTAACTTTTGTTATATGTGAGAAGGTGTCAAAATAGTCAATGCCTTCGGTTTGGTTGAAGCTCCTAGCCACAAGTCTTGCCTTATATCTCTCTAGAGTACCATTAGCTTTCAATTTGATTTTGTATACCCATTTACACCTGATAGATGACTTTCCTGCAGGCAATGTAGTTAGCTCCCAAGTATCATTCTAAGCCAGAGCATGGGTTTCTGATTGCATTGCTGCAACCCAATCAGCAGATTGACTAGCTTGTTTGTATGTTTTAGGCTCAATCATGATAGAAAGAGTTAAGGCATAATTTTTATGAGCAGTAGAAAGTTTTGAATAATCCAAAGAAGAGGATAAAATATAAGTAATATCAGAAGACATAGGTAAGTCAGTAGAATTAGCAATATTCCAATGAAAATCTTGGAGATAACTAGGAGTTTTCCTTATCCTGGTAGACCTTCTTACTGGTATAGGGGAGTCAGATTCTTGAGAGACAGTATCAGGTGGCTCAGGTTGGGAGGATGCAGGCTAATAAGCGTGGTGCAAATCTACAAAAATGGGGTAAGTGGAAGTTGTAGTAGGGAAATCAACAGGAAAAGTTGTAGTTGGATCAGAAGGAGTCATAGATGAAGAATCATTATAAGGAAATAGGTGTTCATAAAAAATAGCATGCCTGGAAATAAAAGTAGACCTAGAATGTAAATCAAATAATAGGTACCCTTTTGTGCCTTGTTGGTAGCCTAGATACAGGCATTTTCTTGCTCGGCTATCCAATTTTGTCCTATTTTGAGTATAAGTGGAGGCATATGCCAAACAACCAAATACTTTTAAATCCAAAAATGTTAGGAAACATGACATCCATGGAGGGAGAAGAGACAATTGGAAGAAAATGTAAAATTGTATTTGATTGAATAGGAAAAGTCATTACAATTGAGTACATCAAGCATTTATATAGGCTAATGATCTCACAACTAATTATTAACAAACAAACTAACTATATAAAGGCTTGATGCACTCATTTGTAATGACTTTTCCTATACAATCAAATACAATTTTACATTTTCTTCCAATTGTCTCTTCTCCCTCCATGGATGTCATGTTTCCTAACATGGTATCAGAGAGATATTATCCACCTTGAATTTTCAGCTGCATTTTCGATTTTTTTTTTCATTTTTTTTCTCATCTTCCAAACACCTTTCTTCTCAATGTTTTCTTTAGGTTTCCAAATTCTCTTTCTTTTTTCTCAAAGTTTCCTTCTTAGTAACAAAGGAACTTTTTTTGGTTTGATACACGAATCTTTCTTCTCTCACTGGATTTCTATTGTGTGTGAATTCTTGGAACGCCGATCTTGGTCTAAACATGGTGGCAACCTGCCATGTTTTAAAAAAAAAAAAGTGTGCATGCGTCAATGCAATTTTTTAAGAATGTCAGCGTCAATCCTTTTTTTGAAGAATGTCACGGTGGTCTACATAATGTTTCCAAGCCGTGGAAGGAATGCTCTATTGTAGGAGCACCCATATTGCATAATTCATGGGATGCTATTGAAGCAATGAACCTTATAGATGCTGGTTGGCTAAAAATATGTTTGGTACCCAACTTTCTTGGTTCATTTCTCAATCACAATCTTTTCTTTATAATTGTTTCTTGCTTCTGCCCATAGTGGTTGTTAAGCATTTATAATTGTTTTTTGCTTCTACCACTTGGTCAAGAAGCGTTTGCAATTGGCACCAATATTTGAAGGCCTAAAGAGCCAAATTTTAGAGCGACTTATGATTGATGTAAATTCCAGCAAGTCGACTCTTCTTTTACTTTTGGAACGAGTTCGTGGAGACGCAAGAAGAAGATCGTCGAGGCCCAAAAGAAGATCGAACACTTCTCGAATCTATGAACTTCGGCCGTTACCTATATCATTGTCATTGTTAGTTTTTTCCCCTTAATTAGCCGATATAATTACAGCTTGTATTTTTTTAAATTCATTTCTTGATTGTTGTTCATTCCCAAGCTTGAAATGCTAGCACTTCTAGCTTGCGGGGGGCTATTAGATATATAGTTAGTTGGAGAGATTAGTTAGCACTCAGCTGATTCTTCTCTCCAACTTAAAGCTTTCTCAGATTCGGATTGGGCTAGCTGCATTGATACTCGCAGATCTACTACTGGCTATTGTATATTTCTAGGCAACTCTTCGGTTTCTTGGCGTTCTAAGAAACAAACCACGGTTTCTAGATCTTCTTCAAAGGCCGAATATCGTGCTTTGGCATCCACTGTTTGTGAAATACAGTGGTTAACATACTTGCTGCAAGAAACCAAGCTGCCATTTCTTAATCCTGTCATGCTCTATTGTGATAACCAATCGGCATAACATATTGCAGCCTTTCATGAAAGCATAAAACACCTAGAAATTGATTGTCATGTTGTTTGGGAGAAGCTTCAATCTAAGCTGTTTCATCCTCTTCCCATCTCTACAACCGATCAGTTAGCTGACATTCTAACTAAACCTCTGGATCCTACTCAATTTCAGACTTTGTTGTCCAAGCTTCAAGTGTTTTCCGTTCACTCTTCAGCATGCGGGGTGATATTAGACTCTAAAGATTAGTCTTCTGATTTCTGCAAGCATGAGTGGGGGAGGCTGGATCAGCCATGGAAGGCTAGAAAGAAGAAGAAAATGCGGAAGCTTATAAATCTGATACCATAATATCAGAGATGCCAAGAATTGAAAACTGAATATAGCTATTATTGAATGAATTGCTTGGATTAGAAAATATAAGAGAAGTGCCTCTTATATGACAATTTATAAGAGCACATGATAAAAGAAAAGAAAAATAACATAATAACTAATTCTATTATAACTAACTAAAATTAGAAGACTAATCTTTAGAGTCTAATACAAACCGTCAAAATGCGGCTACATCAATTCTCTAGAAGTAGATATCTAGTTCATGATCGACATAAAGAAAACAAAAGTAAAGGAAAACAAGCTCATAGTCATAGAACATACAGTAATTCAGTAGATTCACAGTCCTAAGCTAGGAAACCCGGCCCCAAAAGGCAAAGAAGGAACCTTATTTCCGTACAAAAAATTAGAATTTATATATTCTGGTTTTCACATTTCGGCGCAAATACTTACGCCAAGCAAAACTTAAGTAAAACCCAACCCAATAAGGAACCCAATTCGTCAGATGTAAGTACATCTGCCGGACAGATTGCTCACAACATCCACTCTTCAATCTTTCTTCTCTTCATTCTTCTTCCTTGCGTCTGGGCTTCACTACTTTTCCAAAGGCTCTAACATAGTATCTGAAATCACAAAAGACAAAAATCATTAGACTGGCTCAAATTCCTAAATTAAAATGACAAAATACCATAAATGACTCAAAACATAACTCAAAGCAAACAAAGTCAAATTCAGGCCTAATTGAGACTTAAACTCAACTTAATTAATTAAATCCACCTAAAGAACAAAGATGAAACTAGATAAGCCAGAAGATTATTACATACACCAATTTGTATATAATATAATATTATATATATAATTAAAGATATTTATAAATAATAAATAATAATTTGTATATTTTTTAAAAATATAACCTTAATGTAGTGTATAATAAAAAAAATTAAAATTTAGCATTATTTGATGTAAAAGAAATTTGAGGAAGAATGTCATTGGGAGTAAAAAAAAGTTTTGGAAACAACAAAGACAATTGATATTGTCAAAAAAAAGAAAGACAATTGAAAATAAAAAGCGATCATGTAAAAAAATGTCAAAACAAAAAGCCAACTTGACAACTACTTATAAATACAACAATGATTTTCTCACACCAAATCTTTTACACATTTTTTACATATGCTTTATAATCGTTAATCAAAACACTTTTACATAGGAAACAACAATGAGTGGATGATAGATCGTTAGAATTTAATTATGTAAGAAAATGATGTGATAAAAAAATGTGAACATTATTATTTTACATATAATATACACTAGCATATCGCCTTACGTTGCAAGAGCAAAGAGATATATTAAAGAAAGAAAATAATATTATATTATATATAATTAAATAAATTAAATTTTAAATAATGAATAATAAATTTTGGTTAGTTTTGTTATAGAAAATATATCCATAATTTAATGTATAATGAGAAAATTAAAGTTTTTGGAAGTATTCTGAGTAGAAATGTAGAATAAATTTCAAATAGAAGATCATTGGAAACAGAAAAACTAAATGAAAATATTGGGAATAAAAGAAATCATCAATATGATACGTGATTAAAATAGAAAAATTTAAATCTAGCCATATAAATGAAATTTTTCATATAGAAAATTTTAATGAAGACAAATGTCAAAACAAAATTTCAAATAATAAAGTTAATTTTCACATGTCACATTTAAATAAATAATTTATTTTATATATAATATAGACCATTAATGATTGATAAAAGATTTTAAAATTACAGCTAGATGTTTGAGCAAAGATCTCTTCGACTAATAATTTTTTTTATATATATGAATGTTATAATTAAACTCAGAATCACAAAATTATAAAACTCAGTTTATTTCACTGAAACCAGTGTAATATTAATTATTCTTTGGTCTTGCTAATGAGTGTACTGGTTAAGTAATAAAAAAAAGTCAAAGTTTTATTTTATTTTTGACGAGAATAAAGTTACTTCATTTCAAAGTTAATAGAATCAGCAATACAAATAGGAATATTGGAAAAAATATGGGGACTAGCTAAAGAAGTGACTACTCTTACTAGTTCATGAGCAATCGGATTTGCTTGTCTCCGAATAAACTTATCTCAAAAGTTTGTTAAACAAGAAAGAAGATCCTTGGATTTAGAAATAATAGCACCATATTCATTTGAGTCCACCTGAGTGCAAGTGAGGCTATCGCTTGCAATCCATTTCAAACACAATAAAGCCAAGGTTAAGTTGTTGTACCCATTGGAAAGCCTACAAAGGAGCAAGAGTTTCACCTTCACGGATGGGGAGAAGAGGAGTTGTCCAAGCCGTTAGTGCAACCACAAATTGACCCCAGTCATCTCTAATACAACACCTTATACCTGTTAAACCTTGGTCATTGAAGAAGGAAGCATATAGGTTGCACTTGAACTCACCCAAACTCGGTTTAATTTGCTCCACCTATTAGAAAACTACAAACTTTACATCTCAATACATTGAATATATCATTTCTCCATAAAAACTTATCTTTTTAATTTCTTAACGATAACATTTCCTATTTTTTTCCTTTAGCTTCCTAACTTCTGACTAAGGGTGTTCATTGGATCAAATTGACCCGATGAACCTGATAATCCAAACCAAACCAATTAAATTGGTTCAAATTAGTTTGGTTAATCGGTTCATTTCACTTCAAACCCGAATCAAACCGATTATTATCGGTTCGGTTCTCGGATTTCTCTTTTTTTTTATAATTCGAACCAACCCGATCATCCGATCCACTGTTCTTTTAACTTTTAAATTTATACATTTTAGATTTTAATACTTAAAACTCTCTTCTTGTTTTGTCTTTTCTTTTTTCTATTCATTTTGACTTTCTTATAATTTTATTTAGTGTTACCAAATGCCTTTGATCATATTTACTATCCCACTTCACCATCGTATTTTATATAAAGAGATTAAGGTATGCAAAGTTATAACTATAGAATAAGATAAATATTAATTAAAAGTAAATTAATTAATATCAACGTTTAAAATTAATTTAATTAATGTGTAAAGAGATGGAAAAATAAAGAACCTTTTTACCTTGTAGAGTTGTAGTGATATAAAGTTCAATTTTTTCTTTATAAAAAGATAATATGTAACGATAAAAACTTGAAAAAATATAATAATTTATTTTTTACCTTAATCGATTTGATTTGGATTGACTGAAAAAGTTTAAAATCCGAACCAAATCAAACAAATTGAAAATAATATGTTCAGATTTATTTTATCTTAATCCCATATCAAACCATCTCGTAACCATCCCCACATCTTAGAATCTTAGGGTTTGTTTGCGAGTTGGGAGAGGAGGGGAAGACATTTGAAAGTTTTTTAATAGAAAAAAGGATGTGAAAATTTTTTAAAAGCCCTCCTAAATCCTCCAAAACTCTCTCTAGTTCATTTTTTTAATTCCCCCATTTTGGGAGATTTTGGTTCTTTTATTGAAAAACAAACCACCATGCAGGATGGAGGATTATCTTTCCTTTCCAACCTCATTCCTCATCACTTTCATCTCAAACCCTTCCCCTCACTTTGTAACACCCGGGGCTGACGAGGGCGGGGAGTGATGGCCGGTGCATGAGGCACGGACAAGGAGCGGCTCCTGGCAGGCTTCTAGGCGGAGGGATACATGAATGAACCGATTCACACTGGAATGAGAGGGATCCGGAGGCTGTGCAGGTATGAGACTGTACAGTTGAAGGAAGGCTTATAAGAATTGATTGGTACTACCTATACCAACAAGATGCATCTTCTTTTCGGTAGCCCATCAATTAAGAACTCCAAAGTTAAGCGTGCTTGACTTGGAGTAATTCTGGGATGGGTGACCTCCTGGGAAGTTTTCCTAGGAAGCATGTGAGTGAGGACAAAGCACGCTGAAGAGACTCGTGTTGGTTTGTAGGGATAGTCAGCAATCCTTAAAATAGTCCGGGCCGTTACAAATGATATCAGAGCGGACCTCTCCCAGTACGGTGTGGTTCGAGGACGAACCAAGCGGAAGCTGGTGGGCATGTAACACCCGGGGCTGACGATGGCGGGGAGTGATCGCTGGTGCATGAGGCACGGACAAGGAGCGGCTCCTGACAGGCTTCTAGACGGAGGGATACATGAATGAACTGATTCACACTGAAATGAGAGGGATCCGGAGGCTGTGCAAGTATGAGACTGTACAGTTGAAGGAAGGCTTATAAGAATTGATTGGTACTACCTATACCAACAAGATGCATCTTCTTTTCGGTAGCCCATCACTTAAAGAACTCCAAAGTTAAGCGTGCTTGACTTAGAGTAATTCTGGGATGGGTGACCTCCTGGGAAGTTTTCCTAGGAAGCGTGTGAATGAGGACAAAGCACGCTGAAGAGACCCGTGTTGGTTTGTGGGGATAGTCGGCAATCCTTAAAGCAGTCCGGACCGTTACATCCTTCCTCTCAAAACTCCCAAACAGACCCTTAGTAATCAAGTCAAGGTACGCTACCTTCCTCATTTTAGTCTTACCAAAATTACCAATACTGCAAAAATGACAGGAATTGTTTTTTTTTTTACTGACAATGACAGGAATTGTTATTGTTAAGAAATCAAAATACAAAATATTTTTTTATTAAAAATTACATAATTGAAATCTTTAATGTATTAAATATACCAATTTTTAATACATATTTTTATTTTTGTTCTTTCCCTTGACATTTCCCAAAAAGATAATATTACGGTGATTTTCGGAGCCAATCACCAGTTGCCATCGCATGAAGCTGATAGCCCCCAGTATCCCGTTTCTTGTTTATCAAATCAAACATCCTCCTTGCCCACAATTTTATATTTGAGTGAAACAGAGGGTCCAAACAAATGAAAAAATAAAGGATTTAATTGGTATGTACTGTTAATCTAAAAGAATTTTATGCTGTTAATTAATTAGAAATTAGAAATTATCATATAAACTAAAATTTTTTGTTTTTATTTTAATTACCTTAAAAGTCATTCATGCCATAAATACTGATTGATCGATAATATAAAAAACTTTATATTGATAGTATATAGCAATTAAACTCCAAAATAAAAACATAAACTAAAATTCATATCTATATACTATAGATTTAATTATATACATTATTAGTCTAAAAATTATAAACCAATTACGCACTCTCATATCATTTAAAATATTTTATTTTTGAAATATATATATATATATATATATTATACTCATATAAGATCAATGTGTCAAAAGTAAACTCATATACTATTATACATTAGTTTATTTTGATATGTTGTTAAAGTAAATTTTTGGCTTAATTTCACTTTTGGTCCCCAGGTATCAGGGGATTAGGGATGTAAATGGGGCGGGATAGATACGGGTATTAGCCTCCTGCTATCCGTCCCATTGGATAAATTTCATATCCGTCCCCGTCCCATATCAGTGCTGGTACCCGTCTTGTGGGTTTTAAACAAATTTATCAATATTTGCGGGTATCTATAGATATCCATGGATATTCAAATACCTCACAAAATTATTGAATATTACGCTAAATTTTTATTCAAACACTCATAACTTGGCATCATTCACACATAATTTAATAGACCAAACAAATAATAATCCATAGCAAAACAATAGACCATTCATTAACAGGATTTGACATCATTCACGCTAATATTCACTAATAGGAACCGTGTAAAAACAAAAGCATTCATTCTCAACGAATAAAATCCAAACAAACAATAATCAAGCATTTGTTTATATATGTACAAGGTATTTTAGTAATTTTACTTTAGCGGATACCCGCGGGTATGGATACTACACCATCCGGTCCTGCCCCATTAATAAACGGGTAAAGAAAATACCTGTTTATTTTACCCGCGGGTACCTATTAAGGTACCCATTTTTTATCCGTTGCGGATATTATTTGTGGGTATCTGTGGGTACAGATAAAATTTACATCCCTAAATTCAGGATTGTGCAAATTTAGTCTCTCAGGTTCTAATTGATCCAATTAGCTCCCCCAATTATCACGATTGTACAATTTTAGCCCCTTGGTTTCAATTGAGCCAATTGGGTCCCCCAGGTATCACGATCGTGCAATTTTGGTCCCCCAAATATCACGATAGTGCAATTTTTAACGCCAATAATCTACGAAGCACATTTGGGACTGAATTGGAACTTAGAGAGTCCAGTTGAGCAGCTTACGTGTCATTCATATGTGGCACCTAGTGATGTGCATTTGACTGTTAAAATGTGTGAAATATCAATGATGCCATATAAGAATGTCTTGTGAGCTGCTAGGTTAACCTCACTAAGTGTCAAATCAGTCCCACATGGGCCACGTAGGCTATTGCCGTTAAAAATTACACTATCGTGATACTTGAGGACCAAAATTGCACAATCGTGATATCTGGGGACCCAATTGGCGCAATTGAAACCTGAGGGACCAAAATTGCATAATCGTGATACTTAAGGGACTCAATTGGCACAATTAAAACCTGAAGGACTAAAATTATACAATCGTAATATCCAGGGGACCAAAAGTACAATTAAGCCTAAACTTTTTTACACAATCAAACAATCACACATCACTCCATGTGTGATTTTTAATGTAATTACCATAATAGACATACTTTTAATGATATGACAATATATAATTGATTGATAATATATTTTTTTAGAGTTTAATTGTTATGCATGATCAGTGTAAAGTTTTTTACATTGACAACCAATCAGAAATCATGGTATGAGTGACTTTTAAGATAGTTAGGATAAGAGTCAAACATTTTAGCTTACGAGATAATTTATGATTGGTTGACAATGTAAAAAACTTTACATTAACATTGTATACCAACTAAATCCATTTTTTTAATACTTACAGTGCAATAATTAAATCCATAATAATACAAGTGACAACCATTGGTGATTAGAAAAATTCTGTTTATTATCAATCAAATACTCTCATTTTTTTAATTTTTAATTTTAATTTTTAAATAATAACCTGCCTCGTCATTTTATTGCTAAAATTAATATTCCCTCCGGACCTATATATAAGCAAAAAAAACTAACTTCACACGTATTAAGAAAGTTAGTTATATTAGTTTAATTGTCTTGATTTGTGTAAAAAAATAAGTATAGTTACTAAATTACCCTTTCTTGGAAGTGTATAATGCTCTTGAAGTTATGTCTTAGGAGTGTATAATGCTCTTGAAAAAATAAAAAAAACAATTAACCAAAGGGTATTTTTGAAACACTGGCATTAAATAAGGTTGATTTGATTAACTTTTGCTTATATTTAAGTCCAAAAAATTTAAATATTTTTTTGCTTATATATATGTCCAGAGGGAGTATTGTTTTCTTCTCTTTTTATAGAAATTTTAATGAATTTTATCCTCTTTTTTATCTTTTACTTTTTTTGTTAATACCTTTAACTCGCTTTATTTTATATTTTTAATACTCTTGTCAAATTAAAAATGATATATAGTTAACAGAATTTTTTAATCTTTTTTTTTTACCACTAAAATTTTGTAATTACTTTCAAATTATAGATTAAGAAAGAATGTCGTCGAAGCAACAATAATATCAAGTTCACACGTCAAATAAGCTAATTTATAGGTTATTAGATTTCTCTAGTTTTTCTCTTTTTTATTTTAACCAAATTTTTACTTTATGCAATCCCTTATTAATTATATAATGACGTCGTTTCATTTATATTATCTCATTTTATTTAATAAAAATATTTTAAAATAAAAACAACATTCCAAAAAAATATTCTATATTTTTGTAAACGGAGGGGCTTAGTTCTTTATCGGTTATTTTGGTCAAATAAAGTCTAAATCAACTATTTTTTTAAGGAGGTTGCTTTTTATACTATAAATATTTCTAATACATCATCAAAAATTTTAAAAATTTAATATCCACAAAATACCCCAATTATCTTCATACACCTCACTGCTTCTATTCTGAAATACACCTCTTTTCTCTTCTTCCTCTTTCCCTCTTCTCCCTCTTACCCCCAGGTATTGAATAACTTCCCTTTGATGGATTGATAGGTTATTTTTTCTCTTTTTCATTCTTTCCCTTTGAATAGTTTTCTCCTTTATAGAACCTCATGATTTTCTCTAGTTCTGCGTTTCCCGTGTCTGGTACCTTAGTTTCTGCAAATTCATCATTTCAGAATTTAAAATTCGGAACTTTGTTCAGTTTCGTAACCTTCAGGAAAAAATTTCTGGAAGCCACTTTTAGCATAATGGAAATTAAATTCCGGAACTTTGTTCAGATTTCGTAACCTTCCGGAAACTAATTTCTGGAAGTTTTCTTTTATAGTTTCGAAAATAAATTTCTGAAAAACACTTTCTAGTATACTGAAAATTAAATTCCGGAACTCCGAGAGAAAGCTTTCGAAATTTTAATTTCGATTTGTTTGTTTTATTGTTACCCTTATTTTGTGCTTGTGTTGCTCACATGCAGAAATTGAGGAGAAGACGAAGATGAACCCACGATTGTTGCAGACAAAAATGGAGAAGTAGAAGGAGCAAGGCGAAGATGAGAGAAGAGGAATGACGCACCTCAAGAGGAACCAAAAACGGAATGGAAGAGGAAATGAAAGATGAGAGGTATCGAAAAAGGTGAATGGAAAAGATGATGATGGAATAAAAAAAGGGAACCAGAAATATGAAGGGGAGGGAAGAAGGTTACAAAAGTATTTTGGGGATATTAATTTTTAAAAAAATTTGATGATGTATTAGAAATATTTGTGGGGTAAAAAAAACACCCTCTCTTCAAAAGTCTAAACTCTAAACGCCCAGGTTAGGTATTTGAGAAAAAAAAATTCTAAACAATTTTTTTTAATAAAAAA
This sequence comes from Ammopiptanthus mongolicus, assembly GCA_039655645.1. Classification (NCBI taxonomy): domain Eukaryota; kingdom Viridiplantae; phylum Streptophyta; class Magnoliopsida; order Fabales; family Fabaceae; genus Ammopiptanthus; species Ammopiptanthus mongolicus. The sequence continues at coordinate 86,075,676 of CM077343.1, forward strand.
TAAAAATACCACGCAGACACCGCATATTAATAGTCAAACAAACAGACTCAGAGGTTCAGAGTCTTCCAAGTTCTAACCAAGACACCGCTACCTCTTTCAATTAAATACTCTCTCACTCTCTCTGCAAAATTCGCATTCCGGCGATTTCTCCGATCAAGTTCCGGCAACCTCTCCAACGAAGCGATGGCAGGTCAGTGAATGAGGAACTGCCACTGGCAATCTCCATGTTGCTTTCCGACTACGACCTCCTTTGCACGGAGGACACTTCCGGAATCCTGTCGGAAGAGTCGCCGGAATGCTCCTCCCAACTAGATTCCTCTCCGCCTCCGGCGTCGTCGTCGGAGCAGGAATCCATCGTCGATTTCATTGAACATGAGAGTAACTTCGTCCCCGGATTCGACTACCTATCCAGGTTCCAGTCTTACTCTCTCGATGCCAGCGCCAGAGAAGAATCCGTTGCATGGATTCTCAAGGTAAACTCAACGATACAATACAAAACCACCTTTTTTATTAATCGGACACTCTGTTGCATTTATATTACATTACTGCCACTCAATTAACGGTAATGCACCACCAATTAGCGTAACCCATCCACCAGAAGAATCACTTCTCCACGTGAAAACTACTCATGTGCACTGTTATTATGGTAAATCGACTTATCCTCACTAAGGCTGACCAAGATCTGTTTCCCCATTTTATAATGTCTTTCATTCTATAATTTAATTAAGCGTTTATTTAATAAATTTTTTTAAATAAATTAAAAATAATTTATTTTCATAAACTTTTCTGATAAACTTATGAAAATAAGCTAAAAAGAGTTTATGAAAGATCATAAACTATTTTCATAAATTATTTGTATAAATTTAATTTCATAAGCTATTTTCATAAATTCTCTATAAGTTCTTTCAAACGCACTTTTAGTATATCACATCCTGTCGGTACCAATAATATCTTGTTACATAAGGGTTGAAATTTTATATAGTTTAAAAAATAATAAATATGTGATAAGATATTATTGTTGGGAACATAATATGTTACACAAAAATAGGACAACAGATCTTTATCCCCTAATGCCTAACATTAGCATTACAGGAATGGATATATTTTTATTGGACAAGATTCTTCTAAAATAAATTTATATGTAAAATGAAAAAGTAAGGAAATTCACCAATGATTATTTAAAATAATTCTCACTAAATGATGCATAGATGAATGCACTTCATCCTTTACTTTTGAACTTAAGTCACTTTACATGAGTCTTCTTCGTTTTTATTGAACATGCTTCCATAGATGACAGACCAACTTATTTAGATGAAAAGTTAAATTTTCTATGTTTATAATTTCTTTTCTTTTTTAAAGATATTTTACTTCATCAATGTTGTCAGTTGTCACATTTTTATAATAATTAATTAATTATCTTAAAAATATATATAAAATAATATATGATTAATTTGTCAACCCAGAAACTTTGCATTAAAAATATACCAAACTTGAATTTTTTTATATTATTATTTAGAAATTATTTTATAAAATTCATTATATATCAATAATATTCTTTTATGAAAAAGTATTATATATTTAGCCTCTTTTGGATCCGTTGCATCTACTCCTAGTCTTCTAGGTCAGCGTCTATTGCAGCTCTTATGACATTTTATTGTGGTGATGAGTGGTGGATTGGCGGCATTGTTTTTTATTTTTCATGCATAATAATTAGGGTTTAGGGATAAGTTATTTTTTATAAATTCATTTAAACACTTATTTAAGTTTATAAAAAATAGGATAAGTCCAAGTAAACTGTAAGTAAACTTTTCTAAACGTCCCTGACGGTGTATGACGTATATGAATCGCAGGTACATGCGTCCTATGGCTTTCAGCCGCTGACGGCGTATCTTTCCGTCAATTATATGGATCGGTTTTTGGATTCTCGCCGGTTGCCGGTGAGCTCTAATTTCTCGGCAGCTTTGAAATGTTATATTAAATTCCAAAAGTAGAAAATTTGGTGATCATTATTATCATGTGCGTGGAAGACAAATTCTTTGCGGTAATTATGTTTGACTTTTCAAACGTGAAAATTTCTTAAATGCCTTACTTACAATAAATCATACTACTTTATTTGGGACTTTCATCGAAATTCTTAATATAAGAGATAAAAGTGACTATTTTTTGATTCAATATTTAAGAATAAGTGACTTTTTTTTAAATATATTTAATGTTAAATTTCAATTATACTTTTATTTATTATGAGAGAGAATATTAGAAGTAATTAAGTTAGTGAATTAGGAATAATTAATATTAGGATATTTATGAGATAAAATTTAAATTTATAGAAATATTAAATGAAATCAACAGATTCCAATACATTTCTTTGGTCATGGTGATTTTGATCATTTGTTTCTTATATTAGGAACGGGAGGATATATCTTCACCAATATATAATTCTTAAATTATGAGACTTTTAAAAAAAAAAATTTTTTTGACAAAAGACTTTTTAAAAAAGTTATATTCTTAACAATCCATATTATATTGTGGATTCCTTCCTCTAACCTCTAAAAATAAATCTTTCCACTTACTATTGATGTTGTTGCTAGTTGCTACAGCGCGTTTATGCTGTTTTGTTTTTTTTCTTTCTTATTGGCTGCGTATTAATATTATTTTGTCCCAATTATTATGTCAAAGAAATTATAATGGGTTCTGGGAGTAATTTTTTGCGTGGGTAAAAGTCTAAACCCACTTATAGGCCCGGTAAAGGGGTCTCTTAATGTTGTATCCGAAGGAACGGGTGGGTGATAGATAAAAAGGAATTAAAATGAAAGATATTTGCAAGAATTGAATCATGCTACTTTGATTGTATGCCCAACTGTTGGGAGTAATTTTTAATGAGACATTCACTACCATAAAAACTACATTAAATTTTAAACAAGTTAATTCTGATATACTATTGATATAACCGATTACCAATTATTATATGTGACTTTTAAATTAATTATGATAAGAATCAAATTTTTTTCATTTTTTTTTTTATAATTCTAGTGCATTTTATTCAAGTATGTCTTGTTGCAACATCATTGTGAAAAACTCTAGCCACTTTTAAGAAGGATTGCAAAGGTTTTTAATCATCACAATTTATAATTCATTGACTTATAAATTTTTTAGATAGACGGTACATATAACCTCTCAATCATTGATTAAACCACGCATTTATTTTTTATGTACGACAATGATTAAATATTATTATTAATATTGAACTGTACGCAAAATTTATACACCTATGAGTTATTTATACGAGAATTAAAATATAAAATATATATCTTGTAAATATGAATATATACTGTTGGGTATATACACAGTGGATGACAGCTTGCGGAAGCTTTCTCATCTGGCACGTGCATGGTTAGTGGGGATATATACTTGTATTTGTTCAGAAAGTTTGAAAAGTAATACTACTGTTAATCGAGATATATAGGAAACAATAATTATAGTGATAATGATTACCTTTTGGATTTACTGTTTGATTGATATGTGCATACATGTTCACAGCAAACAAATGGTTGGCCTCTGCAACTTCTATCTGTTGCATGTTTATCTCTGGCGGCAAAGATGGAGGAACCTCTGGTTCCGTCTCTATTGGACCTTCAGGTATAAGTCCTATCTGAATGGACTTAATAAAATGTATAAAAATCTTAATCTATTTTATTAAATTAAAGGTGATAACATATTTATTTACTCATTTTAGATATAAGCTTTTATTTTAAAAGAACCTTATTCATTCAACAAAACAATCTTAAAAAGAGGCATATTCTTAATTAATGAAAATTAATTAATATTAATTTATTTATGGAAAAAACTTTATATGATTTGGCATGTCAGTAGTTATCTAATGATACTGCGTCATTCATAATGTATAAACAGGTGGAAGGTGCCAAATACATATTTGAGCCGAGAACCATTCGTAGGATGGAGCTAATTGTTCTGAGTGTGTTGGATTGGAGGCTGAGATCAGTTACCCCACTCAGCTTCCTCGATTTCTTTGCATGCAAGCTAGATTCAACTGGAACGTTTAATGGGTTCCTCATTTCACGGGCTACAGAAATCATCTTATCTAATATCCAAGGTAATTAATATTCCTATCAACGTTTTAAATATGGGTGGAAACTATAATTGGGGTCAGGGTGTTTTGAAACTGTATCATATCATAATTACGGACATATCAATCGTTTTTTTCCAATTGTACACAATAACGTAAAACGTGACCGCATTTGTCATCACAATCACAGTGTAAAACCTTGATTCTTATAGCTCAAAATGCAATAAATTGTAGCTAAGAGTAGCTGAGGTGGTTGGACTGAATAGATAATTGAATGTAGTTATGAGTTGAGGAAATATTAGAAAGTATTAAAGGCATGCATTTTGAGTTGCTCGAGATTAAAGAGTTTTCTGTTTGGATATTTTGTCCACAGAGGCTAGCTTTCTTGCTTATAGGCCATCATGCATTGCTGCGGCGGCTATACTCTGTGCAGCAAATGAAATTCCTAATTGGTCTCTCGTTAAGCCTGAGCATGCTGAGTCATGGTGCCAGGGACTAAGAAAAGTAAGCATGTAGTATGGTAAATTATGATGAAAAAATATGGGTTTATGCATATATTTGAAACTTTGAAATGAACAGATCGATCAGGTTGCCAAAGCAAATATATGTGATTGTTGCAGGAAAAAATTAAAGGGTGCTACCAGCTGATGCAAGAACTTGTGATTCACAATAACAGGAGGAAGCCCCCTAAAATGTTACCACAGCTGCGAGTAACAACCCGAACCCGAGTGAGGTCAAGTGTCTCATCATTTCCATCCTCCTCCTCTTCATCCTCCTCTTTATCATTTTCTTATAAAAGGAGAAAATTAAGTAACTGTTTGTGGGTAGATGATGACAAAGGAAACTCCGAGTGAAGAGAAAAAGAACAAGAATAAAAATAAAGGGGAGAAAAAGAGAGAAGGAAGTAAGGTGGTCCAAGCTGTCTAGAAACCTCAACATTTTTTAGAAGGTTTTGTGATTAAAAATTGACTTGAGTGATGGTGTAGATTATTATAGTATTGTATGTACGAGAGTTTGATGGGTTTGGAGAATTTATGATTATTAAGTTTTATTTTATGTTGGTGGGTGGGTATACTGCCATTCATTAACGGCTTTGCATATTCCCTAGGGAGAGGGATTTTGTAACATAGTAAATAATTTTGGTGATGAAATTAGCGAGTCAGAGAGAGGGGAAGTTCAGAAATAGAGGTGCGGATGCATTCAATGATTTGGTGATGTTAGTGTGGAAGAAAAATGTTGGGATTGTAATTCAAAGGTAGCATCGATTATTGGTGACAGAGATGAAGATGGTGGGACACTGCTCTAGAGCTAGGCAAGAAAAGCAGAGAGCAGGTGGATTGAAACTTTGAAGTTTGAGCTGTTCATGTTCTTGGATTTATTAGTCACAAGCTTCTCATCTTGGCCAACATAATTGCTTCTTCAATTTCCGCGTTCCTTTGATGGATGAATACCCCCCAACAGTACAAATGAAAGTTGAAGTTGGCTACATTTTGTGGACTTCATTTTTCTATGGTACGTGTGCAGATATCTCCGTTGCGTGCCAATCACGTGTGTATGTGTGATTTTTCTTTATTAGCGGGAGCTGCTTATTCTTTTTCTTCTTTGGCCTCGAGCTTTGGCCTAACTATATATACAGGACACCATTGCCTGGTGTCCACGCGTGTGATGGAAACACGTGTCTAGAGGTTTAAACTTTGAATTTTTTTATTTGTTTTCAGGAGAGGATCTCAACCCATTTTGGGTAAAGATCCTATAGTGTGGCCTAATTGGCTTTAAAATGGGAAAAAATGGTCTTTGGGGCCTTTTCCTGTGTGCTTTGTATTGAATTCATTAAGTTTTATTAATTTCATATATTTCTTTCATTTGAGCATCTCTTTGTCTATCACTCTCTTGAACTTTATATACTTTGGATCGAAATTCTTGACTCGTAACATAATGTTGAATGAACCATGCGATTCATGAGTTGTGACTGACACCAAATTGATTCGAAAATGAAAGTTAAATAGGATATATCCAATTATCCATGCATCTAAATGCACAATGTGAAATCATTATATCCAGTTATCTTATGATCTTATAGTCCACACAAGAACCTCTTGACTCTTATATACAATTATGTTGCTAGCTCGTGGGTATAAGATTCACAATCTGGATACTTTTTAAGTTTGCATTTGATATTATTACTGACTGAAAAGAAACTACAAAACCCTCTATGGCATCTAGTGAGGCAAAACTCTGAAGCGGGTGGAAACTTCGGTCCCGCTAGCTATTAGAGATAGCAAATCAGTGACTATGACTCCCCAGTTAGGCACTGCCTGCTCGTGACCGTCTACAGGGTGTACTATTATGGTATTATTATTATTATGCATGCATCCTATCAAGCACTAGCCCCCGGAAATATCGGACACTACTACTTGTGCATTATTGTCAATTTTATTGGTATTTTATGCAAACCGGTTGGATTAGTGAAAGCATCCATCTTAGGTCGGTAAGATAGGATGAATGTGTATAACAGATCTCTGGTTCAATCTCCTTGTGCAAAATAAATCCATTGAGGAGGGATCTCACCCTTGTTGTTCCAGGCCTTGGAGTGGTAGCTCATTTACCATTTTAAAGTTCATCAAAAAAATTATTGGTATTTTAAATTACTAATTTAGCTCTTTTTAAGTAAGTTTGTCTCAAAAGTAAGAAAGTAAAAGTTGTAATCTACCCTTAGATTATTAAGTGGGTTGAAATCTCTATGCACTTTATCAAATCAAGGGTGAAGATACTCTTACTTTCTTACTTTAAATACAAGCTTACTTTAGAGGAGTCGAATCCTTAAATTAATTACTTATCTATATTTTTTACTTATTAATTATAATATTTTTTTTATAAAATTATAATTAATTAATAAACACTTTAAATAAATACCCAAGCAGGGTTGGCATAGTGAAAGCATGTTCGGTCCGCGAGGTAGGACGAATGTGTACAAGGATATTCTTCAGTGAGAGGTTTCTGCTGCGATCTCCGCCTTATGCAAAATAAATCCATCGGGGAGGGCCCCCACCCATGTTGCTCCAGGCCACGGAGTGATAGATAACTTCCTACATGTACAAAAAAAAATACTGTAAATAAATAATTCCGAATGTTAATAGCCTCATCCTTCCATTACATTCATGCATTCATTCACTAAGGGGCGTTGTTATGGCACCCTTGAAAAATAAAAGGTTTGGGTATCCTATGTCCAATTAAAATGTGCCACCTCAATTAATTGAGTCATGTGAATATCACATGAGGCTAAGTTCTCATCATTTGATTGGACCACATAGACAAGGGTATAGTATCCAAGAGGTACCATAGAATCTTCCTTGACTAAGATGTAAATCTTCGTACGTGGGACATTTACCATGGGTATCTAGACATCTTTTTCTTATTTTTAAATTTTTTCCATATCAAATATCTCTCTCAACAACTAAATGATTCACAATGAAGTGGAATATGGTTAGCAACTACCTAAAGAGCTGGCTTTTAATTTTAAACCAATAGGAAGAAGCCTTTATTACTTTGAGGTTTATGTTAACATTAACTAGTTATACAAATATAAGTTAGGATGTGGATTACCAGTAGTAGCAAATTCACATATTTGTCGCAGTTGTGCAATCTACCACCATTGGATTTGTTTCTCTCACACTCTAGTTCTTGATTTGCTTTATCCAAAAAATACAAGTAGTGAGAGATAAAGATGGACTATTGCAGGGAATCCTAATCCATATAAGTTATAAGTGCAAAAAAACAGCAAAACCAAGATATCTTTAAAAAGTTAGTTACTTTAATAATGAATTTCTTCTTTACAAATATTTAAAAGCCTAGTTCACAGATGATGGTTGGGGATTGTGGTGGCAACATAGTTGGGTTGACTTTTTCCATTGTGATGCTTTGCATGCTATTTATTTTTATTTTCTGCGTATACATTGTAAATGGATTAGAGTACCTTTCATATTGATCCTCTTTAATATATTTTTTGCTTATAAAAAAAACCTAGGTCACATAGAGCTTGTCATTTGTCCCATATCCCCGATATAAGGTATATTAATTTTGGATGCAGTTACACTATCACACGGATCCGGATCCTCTCATGTTGAAAACCAACATAAGGAAATAATGTTGAGGATCTTATCCTTAAAAGATAAAAGGATGGAGAGTTTTGGAATATGAAAAATATGAGGGGAGAGTTGATTAAGGGTGAAGATTAAAAACTGGAAAAAAAAATAATGGGAGAGAATCCTTTCCCATCACACACACACCATATGACAGGATATGACCATGCCACTTATTGGTTCAATATCCTATTCTCTCCATCACATCCGTACACTTGTGTCTAAACCCATGTTCACCGAACTATGCTGCTGCACAGATGGACCATAGTTAAGAAAATTACAGCAACTTAGTGAAATCTTAGCCTCAGTACCTCTTTTCCCCCATTGCTGTTGGATTTTTCCTCTGTATAATTGATGGAGCCATGAATTATTTTTTGCCTTTTTTATGATGCACATAAGAATTTATCCGTGAACTAAAGTATCGAAGTCACACACATTGAGAAGGGTCGTGGTCTCTTTCCATACGTACTATTCCTGCTTTATAAAGGGTTTCACGATAGCTCCAAATTAATGTGGAACCCCCAACCCAATGCGTCTTATTCTACTTGTCACTTCATTAATACTTGCAAATTAATTAAAGGTAGCTTCAGCTTCAATCAGTAAATTACTAATGCACTAGCTAGAGTATTGCATTCCCTCGTTAGACCAACACGGTGGGATGGGATCCACGGAAAATTGATTTAACTACCAATTAATCAGATCAGCAATCTTCCCCAAACTGAACAGGTTATATGCAATGCTGATCAAGCAATTGCAATGGTTATCATCGACACAGTTAACAAATATAATTTTAACTTTCGAGGTTCATGTGGGATAAAAGTTTTGGACATTAATCAAAAGCTTGCTTTTGAATTATAGGCTTAATGTGACAGATATTAGGACAGACACTAGCACGGAAAGACAATAATACAAATATAAATTGGATTATCAGAGGGGGAAAAAACTGGTCTCTTCCGAACTATTAGAATTAGGATTTTAGACCTAATTCAACCTCAAAAGTTATCTCATAGAGAGAGGGATGCTCAAGTTATTATAAATGGTCTTTTGCACATATATTTAACCGATGTGAGATTTTTTGACACTTAACACATACCCCTCACGTTCACGTCCCAAACTTGGACATCTGGAATGTGAACTTTAAAGGGCTAGACATCTGCGGGTGGCCCAACATCGTGGTAGGCTTTGATACCATATTAGAAATTGGACTGTAGGCCTAACTCAACCCAAAAGTTAGCTTATAGAGGAAAGGATGCCCAAGTTATTATAAATGATATATATATATATATACTCAACCAATATGAGACTTTTTGACACTTAACATTAACCATTTATATAAAAGTAACTCACACAACCCTAGTTTGTATATGTGCGAGGCTAACAAACTTCAACACTATATTCTGGTAAATATTTATATATGTCACGAAAGGCTTCCATAGAAAAGTGCTATATGATATTTATTTTTTAAATTTGTAGATAAGAAGAGGGTATATTACTTTTCTAATGGCAGACGTTAACGGGTTTGGGGACCCGTTGAGTATTTTTTCATTTTTGATATGAATGGTGGCTACAAACCCGCAGATTGGGGCACGAGGGCATATGTGACGCCATCTCATGGCCACAAAACGTTGGAGAACGATATGAGAATTTTGGATTTTGGCATGACATTGGTTCCCACCAAATATTTATAATATTACATAGGAGTTTGGGTTTCTTGATCATTGCCTTCTATATCTTATAATTTACCTATTATTATTGCATATATGGAAAGGAATGACCATAGTAATTATGGTCACTAAATCTGCAAGTTAAACTATTCTAGTACTAGCTAGTTACCAATTTATAGACCTCTTAGGGGATGCCATGTGCACCCACGTAACAAGGGGGACCATCTGGGCACTGAACTGCCTTTATTTTTGTCTTAAATGTGTATACTAATTCATGCAGGTTTCTTTACACCTCTTGCTCCTTATCTTGCACTAAAAGAAATAACCTCCCCCCACGAAGTTCCTTTTATTTCTATACAAAATGATAAAGTGAGAGAAGTGAGGAATCCTAAGTATATAACAAAAAAATCAAAGATACTTTTCTCCTCTTATTAAATGGTAGGGCTTTGGGGGTGTTTCTGTAGGATTTAGAATCTAGCTAGCTCTTTATCTTCTCTTTTAGTTAGGGAATTTCCAACTTTTGGTGCCCATATATATGACAAGGATGGAGAAAAAACCCCACCAAAAAAATTGATTTTTTGGTTCTAATTAAAGTAATAATTTAGTCTTTATAGGTGACACCGATTCTTTATTTAGTCCATATATGTAAAAAGTTATTAAAAAGGTCCTCATACGTGGAATCGTTACCCATTTGGTCCCTCCCGTTATGTTGTCGTCTCTAATGATTCGTTAACTACTACGTATAGGGACTAAATGAAGAATTTGTGTCACGTATAGGGACACAATAATTTAGGTTAAAGTAATAATTTGGTCCCTATATGTGACACAAATTATTCATTTAGTCTCTATATGTAGGAGTTAACGGATTATTAGAAACGACAAGATAACGAGAGGGACCAAATGGGTAACGGTTACACGTATGAGAACCTTTTTAATAACTTTTTACGTATAGGGACTAAACGAAGAATCGGTGTCACCTATAGGAACCAAATTATTACTTTAACCACACACACACACATATATATATATATATATATATATATATATATATATATATATATATATATGCTCGTGGGGCTGTTGCAAAAAGTTCCTTAAAGGCTCCTTTGATGGTTAAGGGTTCAAAAGTGAGAATGATAGTGAGTTCACCGATATGGTTTCTGATCAGGATTTGATGCTGAATACAAGACACAGCACTAGTCTCAAGTCCTTGAAGCACTCATTGTCCCCATTCTACTTCAGATTTTTTATATATAGAAAGAATAACAGACAGATAATAAAAGAAAAGTAAGCAAGAAAAGCAATAAAAAGGGAAGCCGAGACAATAAAAATGATGGCACCTAAACTCCATATTTATATGTAAACTCCTTGTATATATATGTGTCTGCTCAATAATGAATATCATGCACACAAGTCCCAATTAATGATAACTTTGATTCTTCCTCTAATTAAATTAAGTTATAGCACTCATAATTAACAAAGTTCGCATGCACATACAATGATACTCGTCGTTGTCCCCTTTAGTAAATTTCAAAAAGTCCCACACAGATTTGTAGAATTAACACTTCGTTTGGTATGATGGAATGAGGAGGAAAAGAAAAGGGGACAAAAGAAAAAGAAGGGAAAAATCAATTTCCCCTTGTTTGGATTGGAAGGAAAGTGGAGGGAAGCGAAAAAAAATATAGGATCCACTTCACTTTTTTTCTTCTACATTTGGGACGAAAACACAGAGACTGAGAAAATAATCATTTTTTGGGATGAAAATACCAAAAAACCCATTTTTTTTCTTTACTTAAATATTATTATGTGGTAATATTTATGTCATTTAACAAATATATGTTTTTCTTTCCTCTTACTTTCTACTCAACCAAATAAGAGGAGAGAAAAGTTTTAGTTTTCTTTCCTTTTATTTTCTCTCTCATACCAAATAACTAAACAATCCTCTCATTTTTCATTCTTTTTCTTTTCTTCCCCTTTCTTTCCTCTCACTTTCTCTCCAACAATGTAAACGTGTGCTATATATGTACCACATAGACAATATTGTAGCACGTTGTTGGTTATAGATGGGTTCAAAGTTTCACATATTTTTATTTTATAGCAAAAACTGTAGCCTTTTTCTCAGATATTTACATGCATGCATTTCTCTCTTTGGAGTTTGGATGCCACAAAAAGATGGAGAAAAAGGAGTTATGGGGTAGTGATATGAGCTAGTCTCGAGGGGGAGCGTCAAGCGTGGATGTCGTGTTGTTCTTTATTAATGCTTTGTGATAGTGCCAACCTTGGACCTCCATAGTGACAGAGTGGAGACAAAAGAGTCGTCTGCTTAATCATCAAAACTCTATAGAGCCACCATGATCACCTATCATCCCCACCCCACCACCTGTACAAAATCAAATTTGATCACTCAAATAATAATTATTTATATATATATATTTCAAGAAAAAAATATTTTATCATTGTGTCGGACATCTAGTATATATAGGCACCGAATATTGATGTAAGAGTATTGAAGTATCTTATATTTTGAGATGGAGTAAAGGTACCGTATATGAATGTAAGAGATATGTCAATTAGGATATCAAACCCAATTGTGCAAATAATGGATATTTGTAATGTGGTATATATTATATATATTCCAAGATAAATAAACTATCTTTTGTCCTGGTCATTGTTGAGAGTAATTCAAATATTAGTGAGTTGGGCCTAAATGTGAATGGGCCCAATAGTATGGTGTGTGATCCAATATGTGGATTACTAGTGTGTGTATATAAACATGTGATTAGTTAAATAAAATTTGTAGAGCTTTCATTTTAATTCATTCTTCTTCTCTCCTATATTTCGTTGTGTGTGTGTGAGCATATAGAGATTGCTCTAACAAATGGTATCAGAGCTATAACGATCCTGGGAGAGTCCATAGAGATGGAGAGTTTGTGCGAGGATTTTTCAATCCGTCTACCGGTTCTTGATGGCAAGAACTACCATCGTTGGGCTGTGATGATGCGACCGATCTTTAATTTCCATGAAGTGATGGAAATTGTGGAAGAAGGGATTTCAGATGTGGAAGAAAGTACTTCCAAGGAGAAAGATTGCCGGGCTCTCTCTATCATTCACCAGTGTGTGAACTCTGAAATTCTTGGAAAGATCGGTGCTGCCAAGAATGCTAAGCAAGCATGGAAAATCTTGCACAAAGCCTACGAAGGTAATGATAAAGTGAAGAAGGGGAAGTGCATGATGGCAAAGAGAGAAACCAACAACAATAACAGCAGCAGCAGCAACAGTAACAACAATCCAGTTTCAAGAATGATTGAAGATTCAGAAAAGAATTTCTCAAAATCAAGGCAAAGAAATGGGCAACAACGTCAAGATCGGTGTGCAATGATGCAGCACCTCTTCAGTGATCAATTAGAGGAGGAAGAAGACATCGATTCTGAGCACAAATTACTGCCACACAAATCCAATTTCCAACCCAATTATGCTTCCGATGAGGCTGATGGAGACAGTGGTAGAAGTGAAGATGATCAGCCTGATGGAGATCGTGGTGAAAGTACAGGGGAAGCGGTGGCTGCTGCGGTGGCCCAGGGTGTACCGGAGGAACCACCGTCGCCGGAGGATATGAAGGAGCACTACGAGACGTTGAAAAGCGACATCCTCCTCAATGAGTCGGAACGAGTCGAGTTGCCGATGTATTTCGATGATGACGTGAAAGTGGCTACGACGGAGGAGGAGGTGCACCTGTCATTTCCCGTTCCCAGCAATAAAGGAGAGGGGACGAAGCTCTCTGTGTTGAAGGTGGCCAAGCTTCCATCGAAGGGTTTGGATTTGGTGGCAGTGAAGGAGTTACCTGCCGCGAGCTTACAAACGGCGGCCGTTGGGAAGGATGCCGGTCAGTTACAAATCTGGTACGGCGTCGAAAGGGTAGGGGCACGCGGCGGTTCATGTGATGACGGACAAATGGGTAGTGAACGTGATTGTGAACGATCCAGAGATCGTGAAGCTGATATTAAGCAACGACGGGTTGAAGTAGCTGTACGAGACAATGCCCAATGGTTGTATGCTTCTAAGCTGAACTCAGTTGGTAGAAATATTGATGAGGAATGGGTAACGGCAACGAAGAGGAAGGAGAATGGCAGGGAGAGATTACCGCTGGGCCCAATGGGCCAAGCCCAAATTAGTGAGGACAGGTATGAAAAAAACAAGAAGCTTGGGCTGTGCAAGGAACCAAAAGTATGGGAAATTTTTTGGTTCTTCCAAAAATGGGATCCTGGTGGAAATAATCTAAAGGGTACAATGCTACATGATGATGTCAATACTTGTGTAATGAGATCCATATATGTGTTGTATGTGTGGGTTGTGTGCATTTTAAAAAATGCAACTTAGTGTAAATTTTTTTTTTTTTTTGTGTAATTAGGATATTTGAATTACAGGGGAGTGTTGAGAGTAATTCACATATTAGTGAGTTGGGCCTAAATGTGAATGGGCCCAATAGTGTGGTGTGTGATCCAATATGTGGATTACTAGTGTGTGTATATAAACATGTGATTAGTTAAATAAAATTTGTAGAGCTTTCATTTTAATTCATTCTTCTTCTCTCCTATATTTCGTTGTGTGTGTGTGAGCATATAGAAATTGCTCTAACAGTCATTAAAAGAAGCACTCAAAAAAATCTTTATGTGAAATTAAGCATCATGGCATGTCTAAAATTCGTTAGCTCATTCACATAATAAAAAGATGGCAAAAGAGGCATGATAGGGTAAAGTTTGGTTTGGACGCAGCATAATATGGCAAGTTTAAAGTGTCGGTAAAGTTAAAATAAGAATAATAATATTATTTTAAGGCTCGATGAAAAGAAATGAAGTTGTAAAAATTTACTTGGTGGTGCTTGTATCAGTGTATGTATAGTATAGCAATGAATGACAAACGATGGACAGCACAAAGAGCGGAAAAGCTCTTGTACCCAAATTGAATTATGGTGGGAAAAAGTATGAATGTAAAGAGCAGTGTTGAGAGTGTTCAATGAAAATGCATAGATAACAAATTAAGGACTGATTTATGCATAGGTGTAACACTCTTTGGTATGAAGAAAAATTCGTCAAAACGATGTATGAATTCAAAAATTACAGTTAATATATTGGGTTCTATTAACCACCAAATTCTTGTATACAGTGTCACTCAAAGTGCTTATATATGTTATAATCCAACACCGAGCGTGAAGTTTGTAGGATTGAACATCTGTTGGTGGTTCAACGGATCTCAGATATGTTTTGATACAATTTTAGAATTTGGGTTTGGACTTAACTCAACCCCAAAAACTAATTCATGAGGTGAGGGTTGTCCCTCACTTATAAACATTATTTAGGCCATATTACTATCCACCGTGAGACTCCAACATTACATGCATGCCCGATTATCCTTTCTTTAATCATTAATCAAGCACTTATATCTTTCTTTTCCTTTTTCACAAAAGGGTAAAGATGTGTTGTAAATTCTCTACACTTTCTCCTTTACCTCTATTTCTCTCCCACGGTCTTTTCTATCACTACAATGCTCAGGCAAATATGGAATCACATGAAAAACATCAAATCAGGACTTCTTTGAACTTTCTTTAGAGCCATGTGACAGGAAGATGGCAATTAGAAGATTGGGGAGGGAAATGAGAAACAGGAACGGGAACAATAACAGTACACTCCATATCAATATCCCACAAAGAACTCTAGCTCCTTCCTTAATCAAGAAAAAAGACAAGAAAAAAAAGCCACCAACCTCGAGCATTGTATACAGGCTAGTTATATGAAGAAGACCAAGTCTACTTTACCATATGTACGTATGTTTTATCCTCTTCATACGTTACTAGTTTATGCTTATAATGATAAATCTTTGTGCTCGATCAAAGAAAAAAAGAAAAACTAAAAATACAAAGTTCAATTGTATGTTTGACTCAATATATACAAAAAAAATATTTCATCACTTTAAGATGCGGCTACCAATCCGCACTTTGCATTCTTAAGAGGAGAAAGAACCATTAGGATGGGAGGAAAGAAAGGTTGGTTTTAATATGAATGATATAAAGTACCATATAGCCAAAAGTTTTGTGTTGCCTTTGTTTTTAATTTGGATTTATTTGGTATATATATATTATTGATGTAAAGATTTTATACATTGTCAATCAATTATAAATGTCTCATCATTAAAAATATTTGATATTTATTATAATTAACTTAAAAGTCATATATAAAATAATTTTTTATTGATTTACACCGGAAAAAACTTTATACCTTATTACCGTGACAAACTATTTTATTTTTTCAATTGTAGCACATATTCACATTACTTTATACAACTTGGACTTGTAACTTTGGAAAGTTGCATAAAAGGTGGTACAACTTATCTTCATTGGGTTTCTTTATGAATTGATTAATGGGTTTTATTATCCATTATGGTCTTTTTTGATAGTATTGGTTAATGGAATATGGGTAAAGGAAAATATAGCGAGAATCACATTCTGTCATGTTCAACTGCAACATTCCCTTTCCTTTTTTTTGGTCGGAAGTGACACTAAGATTACGTTCTCAATTTTCATCTATATATAGTTATTGGCTTTCTTTTCCAAGATGCACAGTGCTCCATATTCCTTTGCTAAATGTGTGTGGAGGGGTTGCGGCGGTAAGGGGGTCCCAGAATGGTGAAGGAATACGGAAAATTTGATTTGCTAAATATGATTAATGATTAAGGGGAGTAACTAATTCACCCTGAGGCCCATTAAGGAATTTTTTGTTGGGCCAATACTTCCAAACTGACATTTCTAAATGAATGTTTTTTTTTTTTTTTGTTTACTGCTAAAACCAATGTTTTATGTCATGAAGTATACGGCTTTGAGAAAGGGTCATCTCATCCGCATATAAAATATAATGCAACACTTCAAATTTTGAGTGAAGACCAAAATTGGTCCTGAAAAAACAGACATAGACATATTTAGTTCATGTAAAATAAAAAATCGCAATTTAATCCTCAAAAATCTCAACTGTAGCTCAAATAAATAGTTCTTGATAGGACTTAAAATGTCGCTAAAATTTATCCTAAAAAAAATTAGTTTGATTAACATTTGAGATTTATGAGGATTTGAAGTTTTTCATTTTTTAGGATCACATGTGTTTTCGTATTTTTTTCAATGATCAATTTGGACCTTTCTTCTTAAAATTTATATGGACAATAGAAATTTTGTTGTAACACAATTTAGCGTCTGTGTCAGCATCCATACTTCTTAAAAATATTGAAATCCTCATGTAAAAAAAAATATTGAAATCCTTATAAAAACATGATTAAGTGATTAGATGACTAAATTTTGATTTACAATGCTTATCAACTGTTCCAGACATGATTATTGATTTTTATGTATGAAATTATGCAAGTACTATATAACTGTAGATTTCATTATTGCTTTTACACATATTATTACTTCATATTAATGGGCTCATTTCAATTATTGGAGAGCATATGGAACTGTTCACAATTCCTTATCACTTTCACATTTCCAGCTCTTGATATATGGGCCTGTATATTGGTATATTTAAAAGAAAAAGCTTCTTAGAACCCAATTGGAATGAAGATGGATTTTATTGAAGGGTCATCATATCAGGGTTCAGAATTAGAAATTTGAAAACCACATTCAAGGTCTAAGATGTTAACATTATACCCAAACCCAATTCTATAGCCTTTTTCACAAACTAGAGGGGGACCTTAAAGTTTCTTATGGGATGCTCTGGTGGACTAGCAGCAGAACTTACTGTTTTTTTTTTTTTGGGTCAGAAACACCTATTGCTTATATACAAGGGTGTAATTCAAGTTATGAACCTTTTCTCTTCCTCAATATAGTAAAAAAGAAGTCAAGGTTAGGTTTACCTGTATATATGTAATTAGCATTCCATTAATGTTGATGTATCTGCATATGAATCCCTGAAGTCATTTGATACTTAATTGTGTCCCATATTGCATGCAAACATTGGTAGATTGCATTGCTTCATTCTTTTGGGCCTTAATCAGTAGCAACTGTCTGAATTGGATATCGTCATGTGTGGTGACTGGTGAGATTCAGTTCTTTGGATCGTTGAGATGATGGAAGTACTAGACATTGTAGATCATTTCAAATGTTGAGATCTAGAAAGTTGTGAAATGAGTTATTTGGGTTTATTTCTATATTTATCCGGTATCTGGTGGGATAAATATAATTTATAAGGAAAAAAACTGTAAGTACCTTGTAAAAAGATACTACAGTGGTAACAGACTAACAGCTGCTACTGGCATTATGAGTTTTGTAGCAGTTCAGCATGCTGGTTAATTGTATGAAGTCCAGATCCGTGTCCGATACCAATACTCGTAGAATACTTTCAGATACGTATAAAAGAAGTATCCCTTTTTATTTATTTTTTATTTTTTTATCGGATACTCGTAGGATACTTCTAGATTTGTATATGATTCTCGATATGTACGTGATCTACTTGATGATGGTGTCGGACTTCTTGAATTGGCAGATTGTGTCTCTTGATGAATCAGACTTGGAAGCTATTGTCTTTTTAACATTAGACATTAATTTAGTAAAGATGTTTTTAATTGTTAGTTATTGTATACAATCGAGACTTGTTTCAAGTTCTACTAAAGATGTTTTTGTTGATATTCTGACACATGCGGAGGAAAGAATATATTATGATATGTGCATAAACTACAATTTTTTGTTATGATCACAAGTATCTTTTTGTAAATTATGATTATCATAGTTATATAATAATGAGATATGATCATGTCTCTTTCCTTACATATATATATATATATATATATATATATATATATATATATATATAACTTGCCATATAACTATGAACATTTTTAGTGACAGACGTTAAAACTGTAGGTATAAGTATGAGTATCAATCAAACCGTAGGTAAAGGTAGATGGACCGTAGGTAAAACTTAATACAACTGTAGTTAAATGTATATGGATCGTAGCTAAAACCTATAATGACAGTCATTTTTCGTTGTTATTCGTCGCTCATAATGGACGGTTGGCCTGGCCGTAGGTGAATGTAAGTTTTACATATAGCTACTGATTTTAAACATATAGTGATAGATTGTGTCTGTCACTGAAAAACAAATTTCTTGTAGTATATATATATATATATGTATATATTTTCTAAGTTTGATACTAATGCTTTTATATTAATTTTGTTCTACTAGGTTCTACAAAGCATTTTCCATAAATACGACAGGAAAGATGATAACTATTTTAAAGTGTCTATAATGGATGAAGATCTTGGCCAAGCCATTTTCACAATATGGTGGCTTGTAACTCCTCAATTATAGAAAAGCTTTACTAATTTCAGCTGGCTATATTAGAGTATCTATTGCTTTCTGCAATAAACAAAATTCTTTAATCATTTCTTTTCTAACCTCACTTGCAATGGTACAATAATTGACCACCTGAAAAAGTTAAAATAAATGATTACTATTAAGAGTATTTTGATTGGTGCAATTGATTGGAATTGTCTAACTCTCCTTCCCACCATGTCAAAACACTACTTTTTATTTACTTTAACAACTCTCCATTCTAATCATGTATTCTAAAAAGTTCATCAAATGGATCGTACAAGTTATCTTATTTTTTCTCTACCTTATTTTTCTTTCTTTTCTATGATTTTTTATTGGATTCTTATATAAGAACCAATTGCTTCTAACAAGTTGCTTATAGAAGCAATTGTCCTTGCATGTGGATGACACATCATCTTACTCGAATGATGCAACCCAGCAAGAATCGGTTCTTATTTTTTAAGATCTATTTAAGAAACTCTCATTGGAGTTGCTCTAAGTCAACAAAATTTTGTTAGACTCCTCTATCAAAATATTTCTAATTTTTTGACATATTTTTCGCAAAGTTGACAATGATTTGACATCCTAATGCTGTGTTTGTTTTGATGGATTTTGGAGAGAAAGAAATCAAAAATAAGGAAGTGGGAGAGAGAAGTGAGAGTTGATTTGTTTGGTAAGTGAGAGAAGTGAGGGAGGAGAGAAAATTATGGTGTGACCCACAACAAAAAAAGCCTCTCCTCATATGATGAGAAAACATGAAAGAGGGAGAAAAAAATTTGAAATGACATATCTATCTTTTTATTTTAGACGGTGTAAATATGTTATTAGGGATAAATATGTTTTTACAAGAAAACTCAACTTTTTTTTTTCCACTTCTCTCCCACTTTTATCAATCCACGTAACCTAAAAATCTACCCATTTTTTATATATTCTCTTTTCTCTCCTACTTCTTTCCTCCTACTTCTTTCTTGATCCAAACAAAGGCTAAGGGAGAGAAATGGGGGAGGAGAGAAATTTGTGGTGGGACCCACAACAAAAAAATCTCTCCTCACGTGACAAGAAAAAAATGATAGAGGGAGGGAAAAAATTGAAATGACATATCTACCATTTTGTGTTTGGAATGTGCAAATATGCTATCGGATAAATGTGTCTTTACAAGAAAACTCAACATTTTTCTTTCTTTTCTACTTCTCTCACACTTCTTTCAATGCAAACAAAATAAAAATCTACTCATTCTCTATTCCCTCCTACTTTTTCTTTCCTACTTTTTTCCCGATCCAAACAATGAGTAAGGGAGATAAGTGAGGGAGGGAGGAGAGAAAATCGTAGTGGGACCCACAGGAAAAAAATCTCTCCTCATGTGACAAGAAAAAATGAAAGAGAGAGGGTAAAAATTGAAATGACATATCTACCCTTTTGTTTTGGACTATGCAAATATGTTATTATAGACAAATATGGTTTTACAAAAAGATTCAACTTTTCTTTCTCTTATACTTTTCTCATACTTCTTTTAATTCAAACAACCAAAAAATCTACCTATTTTTTACTCATTCTCTCTTCTCCTACTTCTTTCCACACTATTCCTTTTCTCCCAACTTCTTTCCACATCCAAAACGAAGGCATAGTTAGAAGCTTGATACTTGAAGCTAAAATTGGAATATTTAGAGTACGTTTGTTCAATCTTTTTTTATGATAAAAATCATTTTTTAAGTTAAAAATAATTTTTAGTGGTTTTCATTATATTTGTTTAAACTTTTTTACAAAATCATTTTAAAAAAAAAATCATTTTTATCATTAAAATGAGAAGCTAATATGATTAGCTTCTGAAGAGAGAGGGCTGCGATAGAAAGAGAAAATGAGTGTAGAGACGAAAATGATTAAAAATTATAATTTTTATGATTCTAAACAAATGTAAAATGGCTTCTGATTTTCTTTAAAATTGCTAAAAAATAATCTCTAAATCATTTAATGTCAAAATATATTTTTTTAATTCGTAACAAACACCCTCATAATTCAATTAAAGAAAAAGAGATTACCAGGAGCAGCTCTCCTCTGGCTGCAAGGGGGGCGCTATTAAGGGCATAAAATTATGTTGATTTGCTGGGAAGTTTGGAACTCAAAACTAAGGTGACTTCCATTTTACGTCTTTTGTCTTTTACAATGTAAGAATTTCTCATTTGCTAGTAACACGTGGATGCTTTAACTATAACAATAAAAAAACCCACTTGTACTAGATTTTTACATTCACTACTACTTTTGTTTTCTTCTTCTTGGTGCTATACAAATATGTTGTCAGTGGAACATGGTTTTCCAGTTGAGGGCGTATTGGTGATGGAAGAGAAGTCTGTAATTCAATCCTCTGTTGAATTTCTTTCCTTTAAGCCAATCTGTAATTCAATGAAATTGAAAAAATTTCAAGATAATCGTTTTACCATGAGCTAATTAACATCTATGGAAAAAAAGTTTTTAACAGGAAAATATGAAATTGAAGTGGCATTCAAATAACGAAAATAGTTTATAAATATCTATTCTTGATAATTTTTTATATAATTTTGATTTGTGCTCAAGCTAAAGTTTTCCGAGTCCTAGATTGTTACAATTAAATGTAACAAAAATAAAATAAACTAAAGATAACTTCAAGTTATTTTGCCTTCCTATGAAAAAACCCTAATGGTGGCGGAGACCCATATTTTGCTTTGCTAGTGTTTTGAATGGAAAACTAGGTTTTCCATGCGTTTTCCATGCTTTTGCACCATGGCAATTTCTCTTCTCTGATTCTATTGCTCCTCCACCGGTCCACCCCCACCTTCTTCTTCTTTCCTTCCGCCTCCTTTCTCTTTTTCACAGCCTCCTCTTTCACCTTAAAAAATTGCGAGGGAGTCGAATCATGTAAGATGAATCTGCATGGACATCTTCTACTGGCTAAGGGTGACAAACCCTACAAATATCTTGATCTTCAAGAAGCGTTGGGAAAACTATGGAAACCGATTGGCCAGTGGAGAATGCCTACACTCGGGAAAAGATACTATGAATTCAATTTTTCATCACAAGAAGATTTCATAAAGGTTTGTCTTCAGGAACATGTAATCTTAAACCTGGATTATTGCGATTATCTCAATGGACACCTGATTTTAATCCTAAGAATCAAAAGCAAACCCATACTCAATGCTGGATAAGGATCTATAATTTACCTCAGGAATATTGGCGCTCTAGACTTCTTTTTGAACTATCATCTAGAATTGGAACCCCTATTTCCATTGATGAGATGACTCGAAAGCAGGTATATGGTAATTTTGCAAGAGTGTTGGTTAATGTTGATTTATTTGTTGAATTGACTTATGAAATGTTAGTTGAAAGGGATAATTATGCTTTCTATGTTGGGATTGATTATGAAAAATTGTCTTCCTATTGTAATTATTGTCAAAATATTGGTCATTCAATTAATTATTGCAATAAAAGGGAAGGGAGAGCTAATTCTAAGAATCAGCAGAGTTCTTTGCCTCATAAGGGCAGGACTATAGCTACATATGTTCCTAAATCTGCTAAACCAGTTGTTGTGGTTGATGAAAATATTCAGCATGATACATCCAAACAGAATAATGTTCAAGATCTTAGCTATTTTTCAGCTGTTGTTCAGAATGATTTTAATGTTTTATCTGTTTTGTTGACAAAACAAAAGGATGCAAGTACTTATAAGAAAGAAGAGCATAATAATGATAATGCTGTTGAGGATGGTTTCACGGTGATAATGTCCAAATCTTAGAAGAAGTATATCCTGAGATTGAATAAAAAACCTAATTCTAGGTCTGCTTGATTTTCGTTTATTTTGCATGGGTTTTGGTTTATGTCCCCCAATGTTTTTGTTTTCTTTTTTATTTTATTAATAAATTTATGGTGACTTGTCACCTTGCTCAAAAAAATAATAATATAATTTTGATTTTTACAACATAGAGTACTTTTACTTTACATTATAAAAAGTAAAGTTGTTGAGAAAGTTATTTATATTGAGAAATGTTATTGTTACAACAATTTGGGACATCAAAATTCGACAACAAAATCCGTGGTTATTGTAGTTAAAAAACGTGATTAATGAAGTGTTGAGTTTGATTAATGGATATATAAGGTGTCGCAACTCATTAACCATCCACTGAACTTCATTAACTACACTTTTAGCGTCATTAACCACATTGTTTAGATGTATTATTACATGTTTATTTGACCATCTGAAAATCATGGTTAATGACGTTCAAAATCGTGGTTAATGAAGTTCGCTAGATGATTAGTGAATTGCAATACCTTATATATTCATTAATCAAACTCAGCACTTTATTAATCACGTTTTTGAACTACGTTAACCACGAATTTTGTTATCGAATTTTGATGTCCCAAATTGTTGTACAAATAACACAATTGATTTACATTTGATGTGTATATAAAAGTACTATTCAAATAATGTTCCATGAGACACTACGCTGTGTGTGGTTAATAAAAAAAATGAGAAGGGAAGAAAAAGAGATGATTATTTAATTGTTTGATATGAGAGAAAATAAAAGGAAAGAAAATTGAAACTTTTTTCTCCTCTTGTTTGATTGGATAGAAAATGAGAGAAAAGAAAAAAAATATATTTATAAAATGATATTAATACCCATATATAATAATTTAAACAAATAAAAAAAACTGTTTTTTTCGTCTTTTCCACTAAAAACACACATTTTGTCCCTTACGCAGGACTTGATTCTCGCGCTGCTGCATTTTCCTTCCCATTTGGAAAGAAAGAGAACATATGTGGGGCCATCAATTTTTTTTCTTTCACTCCCTTTTCCCTTCAAACCAAAGAAGGGAAAAGTCTTTTCCCTTATTTTTCTCTCATTCCTTTTTCTTTCCCTCTCCTTTCCATCAAACCAAAGTCCACTTCACAATCACCACTCAACTTGCAGACTCTTTGATGCTCTGCAAAAAGGGGCGCCACGGTTTTGGCCTCAGCGCAGCTGGATTTTGTGCTGCAGCCCTTACCCTGTGTCTCTCTGCTCTCATTCCCTGGAATTCGTTATGCAATTACAGCATCAGTACTCATTGATGACGTAGACGCTAAGACAAAATTTGTGTTTGAAATTCAGTTTCTCCTAAAACATGGATGTATTAGATTAGATTGATTATGTGATTACTCATCTTCTTTCTCTTGAGTTTTTTTTTTCTCTTAACAAAAATGCAAGCAGAGACCAATCTAAAAAATATTAAAAGACGATCATATATATATATATATATATATATATATATATATAGCCAACATTTTAAGTAAGTTATATTTATATAAAAATACTACATATAACTAATTTTATAAATTATATTTAAGAGGGGGCGATCACAGGATGCACATACTAATAGCATTTTGTATTTTAAAAAAGAGAAAAATTAGCAGGATGTGAAAGTGGTAGATCAAAGTCTTCTGTGAGACCACTCGAGTGAATTAAAAAATAAGTCGATTATTTATCCAATTAGAATTAACACCCCAGTTGACACCTTTCTCATATCTGGATACATTACATTCACTGCATCTCAAACTATAAAGAGTCGGTTTGTTTTGAATTTCCCGTCAAAAAATCATGTTTCATAATCACGTTGGCTGAAAACTCATCTCAGATAGCTTGTGAAAAAAATGTCTTAGAATTCAATTTTTTTATGTTTACGTCAAAAATAATCTTAACCAAAGAAGCTAAAATAGTTAGATATCCACCCACACTGGTGTTACCATATCTACTCTAACAATCAAACCCGGGTATATTTAAAACATTTTCCTCTTGACAAAAAAAAAACATGAAACATTTTCCATTCAAAAACTTCCTCATAGAATCTTATTCATGAAATAGTTAGTTAACCAAAACGGTAAATTATGAGAAAAATGACTGAGGATGAGGAGTGAGAGAAGGACACCTGATATGTCATTCCTGTGTCCAACTTCCCTCCTGCCTGATCACTAGCTGAACTTGGCTTTTCCAGGTGCATTGTATGCATCATCTCAGCTGTCTTTGCCTGTTGCTTCCTTGTCTTTGCATGCTTCTTTGCTCTTATTACCTTCACAACCTCTAAAAGCCAGAAACAGATTAAAGTACGGTTTTAGAACATGAAAATATGCAAACATATATGATATACCCTTCATAAACAGTGACTTACCTTGAGTAGTAATGAGTCTATAAGCATGGCCAAGGGTGAGAGTCTCATTGGGCCGGAGCAGCTTCACACGGGTAAAAAGCATGGTCTTCTTCTGATCTTGATTATGTTCTTCAGGCACAGGCAGTGGTATGATCAAAGAGACATAATGACCTGGATTGGTCCTCATGACCTCACTTGCACTCACTGACCAATATAACCTCTCTATCTTACCATTGGGGTGCTGGATCACTAAAGCTGCAGCATCTACAGCTTGGCAGTTCCCCATTCTCTAAACAAAAATGAAAGGTGAAGAATAAGAATGAAAAGAATGAATGAAGAGAGGGAAGCTGGGAGTTGAAATAAGCAGAGGGTCTTTTTCAGTACAGCTCCTCCTAGCACCCCACAGGTATAGAAAAATACAGGTTCTTCCTCATTAAGCAGTCCTTCCCAACTAACATATGCTTGCTAAACTAGTCAATTATGAGGCAAGAATAGGGGCATGACAAAAATATTGTAGACTTTTGTTTAATAATAATATGTCAATCTAGTGAAATAATGTGACAACCTATTTAATTTATTTAGTTTAAGAATAAAGGCTCAAACATGTAATTAAAAAAAATTTGGGATACTTTTAGTTCCTAAAAAAACTAATCTTTTAATCTTGAAAATTTCTATCGTCTTCCAGGCCGTTTGAGCTAATGTTTAATTACTGAAAATTTTATCATAGACCTGCTTAGTTCTTGGATATATATCACTTAATCATTACTATTATTTCTATCAATGAGAAAACAGATCAAACAATATCAAACTTGGTCAAAAATAGTTATTTTAGGGATTAAATTAGGGTTGGATTTAATTTATTGTTACAAACGTATCGTTGAATCAAAATGTACATTTATCCCGAAGAAATACTTTGACTCAAATGCAAGGTTATAATTTTACAATGATAAATCAAATATACACTAAGTGACGATAGAAAAAAATTTGTTAACTCAAATCCATGGAAGATGATAGAAGACTAACATTTCTCATACTTGTAAATATAAATGATAAAATGGTTAGTTTTTTTTATAGATTCTCCGTAATTTGTCTTTTTTTGTTCCACGACCTGTTTCAATCTTTATTTATTTTTTTAATTTTATTGTTGGGAATGACTGATCAGCACTGGCACCGTCTTTTGGAACGGGTGCAAATGCCACTTGGAGAAAGGAGAAAAGAAACGAAATTGGACGGATATGTGGGACGATGTTGACGGGGTCTTGGAATATATTTAAGGTACTTATCGATTTTAATAAATAAAAATGGCTAACAAAAGTGTACGTGTGGTGAATAAGATTCTTTGTTGGCGGACATTTGACAAGGACACTGCACTTCCTCGTTACGAAAATTGTATAAGGAGATGTATCAAGTGAGATAAGTGTTTTATATGAGAGTGAAAGGAACAAATTTTTAGTCTTTGAATCAAAATATGAATGGTCAAGATTAGAACATAAAATGACATGACTTTTTTAAGTGGTCACATGATCACTAACTAACTTTTAATCTTGATCATCCATGTATGATTTTAATGGCCAAGATTTATTCCTCTCACTCTCATATAAAAAACCCCTCTCATTAGATATGCCCCCTATTAGGGATAGCAATGGGTCGGGGTGGGTGCGGATAGTGCTTCCCCCACATCCATATCCGTCAATATCCATAGATATTTGTGCGGGTAACGGATATCCATGGATATCCTTAGGCATTTAAGAGTCTAAAATAAAAAGGAAAGAAAATAAAATTATACAACATAATATAACAATATATTATATTAAGATTATATAATATACTATATGTATTTTAAAAAAATTATTATTATGGGTTTAACCACTAAAAGGTATGAAATAATAAAGCAAATAAAGTTCATTTCATCTCAAAGTGATGGATGTTGTCATAATATGTAATATATATTTAATAAAAAATATTTCTTATAAATATGCGGGTATGCGTAGGACGGATACTATGAGCCTGTTTGGCAAGGCACTTCAACGAGCTTATAGCGAATAGTTTATAGCGGATGAGAAAGTAGCCCCGTTTGGTAAGCGCATCTGTCATGAGCTTATAGCATTTTTTCACGAGCTTATAGCGTTTTTTTCAGACGCTACTTGAAGTAGCGTTTGAGCTTATAGCTTATAGCGTTTCATTTTTCTTTCCACTTTTATCCTTATTATCTTCATTTAATTCTATCTTTATTCTCTTCTCTCTCTTTTATGTAAAATCATTAATGAAGATGTCCCTTTATGTCATTTTATATTTTTCAGCTAGTTCAACCGCTAGTTTTACCAAACACTTGCAAAGAAAATAAGCTAGCTTATCCGCTATCAGCTATCCGCTATCCGCTATAACATATCCGCTATCAGCTAACTTATCCACTAACAACTAATTTTATCAAACAGGCTCTATGATCCCCATCCCCATTTAATAGATATTCATTTACTATTCATGATGGATAATCCATGAGGATATCGCGGATGCGGATAATTTTGCCATCCTTACCCCCTATATGTAAAATATGAAAATAATAAATCGTGATTATTGAATCTTATTTAAATATTCAAGATTAAAAAATAAATACACATAACTTTTTTAAGTGATCATCTGACAAAATATAAATAACTTGAGGTACCGACGTCCCACTCATATCACTAACACAAGTCTAGCCAAATCTCCAGGAGGAGACTCAAACCCACGGAACCCGAAGTGATGAGATAAACTCCAATTAGCTAACCAATTTAGACAAACATTCCCTATATGATAAGTATCGGAAAACACAATACTCCGGCTTTGTTCTGCCACTCAAGAATTCTAGAAAAGAACTTGTTTCGCCTACCCTGCAAGTTACCTTTCTGAATCATGGCAATGATAGTGGCAAAATCTGATTCCATAATAAATCTCTACAAGCCTCTACGTCAAACCACACTTAAATCATGAAGAATACCCCAAAGCTCCGTCGTGAACTGTACATAATCCAATATGGACAACGAACCCTATGATCCAAACATCACGTTCATCCCCAATTAGCCCCCCGCACCTTCCCATATCTGGGTTAACCTTTGAAGCCTCATCTTTATTGAGCTTACACCAACCAGTCACAGAAAATGACCACTTTATGAGCTGCATTGATCTGTGTTTCTTGGCCAATATTTTATCCAATTCATCACTTGCTTGAACAATATGAACTGCCATGCTTGTCACTCGCCTGTCTGGCCCCCAAGGCCGACTAAAGTGTTTCTCAAAAGCTTCCTTGTTTATCCACTGTCAAAGCATGTAACAAACCACGAAGAAAATCGCGGTCCACTGCAGAATATTATGTCTCCCAAATGACTATTACAAATTAGCCTCAACCCACTTCGTTCGACAAAGAGAATAGAAAGTGGCAATGTGCTCTGAGCTAACAAGAGGGATCGACACCTACATTGCCATAGGACAGTCCCTTAACACATGTAGAGAGGTTTATGGGACAGTCGCTTAACACTACACAACTTTTAATCTTGATCATTCATGCATGATTGTATGGTCAAAATTTATTATTCCTGCATTTTAAAAATAAGAAGTGTTCTCTTTATATATATGAACATATATAAAGAGTGGCAATCCTTTGACTACAAAAGCAACTTTAAAAGACTTATCCCAAATCTTCACCCTTGAATTTAATTATTCTAATTCAGTGACCTACATTAATTCATTAAAGACGTCACTTAACTTTCATTTGATTAGAAATTAGAATAAAAACTGGAAGCTCTGGATTTGAAGTAAACTTTTTAAACTTACTCTTGGAGTTAACATATATATTTTAATTATGTTACATATTGAATGATGTAAAGTACTTTCTCTGGACCTATATATAAGTAAAAAATGCCTAAATTTTTTGGACTCAAATATAAGTAAAAGTCAATCAAATCAACCCTATTTAATGTCGTTGTGTCAAAAATACCTTTTGGTTAATTGTTTTTTTTTATTTTTCCAAAAGCATTATACACTTCCAAGACACAACTTCCAAGAGCATTATACACTCCCAAGAAATGGTAGTTTAATAACTATAACCTATTTTTTATACAAATCAAGACAATTAAACTAATACTCCCTCCGTCCCATTATATATGTCACATTTATAAAAAAAAAATTGTCCCAATATATATGTCATTTTCTATTTTCTATTTTCAATGTAATATTAAATGCTTTCTACCAATTGTACCCTTAAATACTCCACTTTGCATTTATGACAATAGTTAATACACCAACGATTAATAAGGTGAATTTGGTAAAATTATCGTTCTCTTTCTTTCATTTATTATTTTTTCTTAAACTGTGTGATTTAGCCAAATATGACATACTCCCTCCGGACCTATATATAAACAAAAAAAACTAATTTCACACGTATTAAGAAAGTTAATTATATTAGTTTAATTGTCTTGATTTGTGTAAAAAATAAGTTACAGTTACTAAATTACCCTTTCTTGGGAGTGTATAATACTTTTGAAAGTTGTGTTTTGGGAGTGTATAATGCTCTCAAAAAAATAAAAAAATAATTAATCAAATGGTATTTTTGAAATATTAGCATTAAATTGGATTAATTTGATTAACTTTTACTTATATTTGAGTTCAAAAAATTTAGATATTTTTTTGTTTATATATAGGACCGAAATAGTATATATTAGGACGGAGGAAATATAACTAATTTTTCTAATATATATGAAGTTAGATTTTTTTATTTATATATAAATATGAAGGAGTAATTTATTTCTCAAAGTAGAATTTTTGTTTGCGGTTTGTGCTTCTAACTTTATGGATCCACTTCCTTGGCATGTGTTTTGACAGATTGGTACCTGTCATTAGTGGCATGGCGATGAAGGTGCCATTAGTTTCCGTGGGAATATATAATATTTGCACAACTTTTCTTGAATGCTTCAAAGTCCAATGCAATTTAATTTAAATAACTTCACAGTGACCTATTCCGTGACCGTGGCAAAGTAATTGCGTTTGTTATTGAGATATGCTCCCGACAAAAAATATGTATTAAGCAACCATCACGAGCTAACTTATTAGGATATGTTTGCTTTTTGGTGCTATATTAGGGCATGTTTTCGGTAGTGTTGAAAGTGGTTTAGACCAAATCATTGAAAACCATCTGTCATTATTAATAGAGATGGTTGCGAGAGTTTTTGGATCCGTTTGGTTTAGATTTTAATAGAATTGATTTTGAAAGAATTGATTTTAAAAAAATTGAGTTTAAAAAAATTAATTTGTATTTGATAATGATCTTTTAAAGTCAGTTTAGAAGAATTGATTTTGTTTGGATGATAGTATAAAATCACTTTTGAGGTGTAAATATAAAGAATATTGTGGATCTCACACCTAGAAGCAATTATTCTTAACAGAAAAGCTATAAATTCTTGTTTCTCTTAAAATCAATTCCACCCAATCAAGAATTGATTTTATTGAATGATAAATTTAAAACAAACACTTTTAAAATCCCAAAATCAATTTTATTGAAAGCGGACCTGATTTTGGTCATCCAAAATTAAACCAAAGAGACATTTATCATACCTGCATATATTGTGGAGAGAGCAAACATCAAGATATGGTAATATCAGTTAATTTGGGGGAAATGACAATGTGATATATACTCGACTTAAACTTTTTCATGAACAATAAAATGATTGATTTCAGCGTTCAAGTTGATTGCTAAAATCTGTATTCTACAATGAGACTGCCATTTTCTATATTTCACAATTAACCTTAAATTTAAATGAATAAATAAATATATGTATGTGTAAGTCAGTCATTTTTAAGAAGTAACTCCATAATATTTTGTTTGGTTTCACAAAGAAAATGAAAAGAGAGAATAAAATCATCTTTTTCCTTTTACTCAATAAATATTCGATTCAAGTGTAAGACAGAAGAGGTAATCTTGCTAAAGAGCAAAGATCTTTGACTCATGCAAATCCAATATAACTGGAACTACCAGAGTCCTAAGGTTTGAGATTTTCTTCTTTGATTCACATGTGTAAATGTCTCTATATATTGATGGTCTGTGTGAGGCACGTGAGGTGTTGGGATACTTTGGCTTCATGGACTATTTCTTGTTCATCAAGCATGACTCATGTAGGGGTCTACCCCCTGTAACATTATAATTTATAAGAGTTTAACCTTTATGGTCATCGCCCTATACAGCTGAGTTGAGAGCAGCCACCAATGGCTTCTTGTTTCCTTGGTAAAGGACTAAATATCTAATTTGGTCCCTAAAATTATAAGGTTATATCAATTTAGTTCCTCACATTATCAATATTTCAAAATGATCCTTGAAATTGCAAAATGTTAATCAAGTTCGTCCCTCCATTTGGATCCGTTAGCAAATACATCCCTGATATTATTCATTTAGTTTCAAATACATCCCTGACATTACCAACTTAATGTCATTATGGTCCAGCAAATACCAATGGAGAGACGAATCTGATTAACTTTTTATAATTCCAGTGATTATTTTGAAATATTGATAATGTCGGGGACTAAGTTGATATGATCTTATAATTTTAGGGACTAGATTATGTATTGACTCCTTAATAAAGAGGTTGTAAGAGGATCTTTCTCGAGAGAGATGCTCAAAGAGTAATCACAAGCATCATGGCCAGTTCAGTAGTCCTTTTCTGTAATATTGGGATTGTGCTTCAGGATGTCTACTTGTATGGCCCTCGGTATGATCATAGATTTTCGTGTGGATTTTCTCATAGATCTTGTAACGCAGTTGCTGATGCACTAGCAACCTATGCAAAGGATGTTGACTGTTGCATTTGGCTGGAAGAATCACTAGCCTTCATTATATGTATCTTTTAAGCTTGGATGCAAGTTGCTAATAAAATTCAGGTTTCGTATAAAAAAAAAGGTTTAGTGTTTGGCTTCTAGAATTGAGTATGGAAATGAGGTTTGGATTGGAATTAGGCATTGGAATTCTAATTTTTATGTTTGAAAGCCGTTGGAATTACTTCCATATGACAATACCGTAAAATTACAATAACTAACCCACACCCATTCCAATTCTTAGCCAATACCCTGAAAATTGTCCATTCCACAAACAAAGTTTTCTTGATATCTTCAAAGAACACATCACTAGCTCGGAAAGGATTGCATAGTCCATATCTACCTTTGAAGAACAATTGCACATGCAAGTTAAATGGTTAATTAAATTGGAACATCAGCTATCCCACAAACTGTGCCATAACTTTAGTGATCAATTGATTTAAATATCGAATAAATGGATAAATAATTGAGTTCCTTAAGTATGATATCAGGGATTCGATTTCTGCCGTGTGTATAAAAAAGACTTTGTTAGAAAAGACAAAACTCATTTCGATGTTCTTTATGCCTCAAAAGGAATTAATTTTTTACTATTGTGAGTGGACACCTTTGTACACACCAAAGAAAAATATCCAATAACTAAAAGTAAGAGATGATGAGAAATAATGTTTCTTGACCAAACAATATCCATGACCCAAAATGATGACACACTTTGTAGGACAACAAATATCATCCCGATTGAATTATCTACTCGGAGTTGAAACTTTCAAAAGAAGCCACAACACTACATAAAGCGTGAAATTGCAGTTCAATCTTAAAGTACTAATCCATTTCAAGGAAATAAAAATATAAAATAAAAAACATGCTAGTGAAATAACAGGGAACCATTTTCACTTTCTATAAAACAAAACCTTACTTAATTGTAGAAGCAAGGGCAAAATGACACTTGTGATCCACGTAAACAACCCTTACACTAGTAATTAACAACAACCAGCAAGAGATCTTGAGTGAACATTTACGCTTATATAACAAATAAATCATCTCAAAATTAATTGATAGTACAAGACTGAGCATACAAAATAGATAGAAACTTCAAAGTACCGTTTAAAACAAAGGGGCAAAAACACACAATATTTAGTTTGTCCTTGGGGTGGCCCATTCAACTCGTAGGATGAGATTGTCGTATCCATATCCATTGAGTTTGGTGATAGCTCTTTGTGCGTCTTCTCTGTTTACGAAGTTAACAAAGCCAAATCCCCTACTTATGCCAGTCTTTTGATCAATAGCAATATAGACTCTGCTTACAACACCGAATGGACGGAAGAGCTCAAGCAAGTCAGGTTCTCCTGTGTCCTCCGAGAGGTTGGTGACCCTTACAGAATTCCTACGGCGCATGTCTGATCCAGTCCTCTTTGCACCTGCTGCTGCAGACTTGTCAACGAATCCCTCAAATGGTGGGGCAAGATCCTTGTACGGACACCTTGAAGTCCAATGGTCTCCCTTCTTCCCACAAGTCCTACAGGCCATAAGAACAGCACCTTTCTGAAATTGAGCTAATGGGTCTCCAGCAACCTTTGGCTCCTCTGCGTTGGAACCTGTAAACGTTGCGAAACTTATTATATTGATCATAGACTAATCATCAACTAAAGCAGGTATATTATCACTCAAAAGTGAAATTAAGGAATCACAACTACAGACATTGATGTCAAGGTAACACCTTGACCGACATGCACACAACCTCAAGAGTCTTATAAGATGCCATGAACAAGCTAATTTTAAAAATCCAGTGATTATACTCTAAAGTAGAGTAAATCCATGCAAATACAAAAAAAAACGTAAGGACGCGTTTGAGTAAACAACTTAATTAAGCGCTTATTCAATAATTTTTATTTCAAATAAGTTAAAAACAACTTATTTTCATAAGCTCCTATGATAAGATTATTGAAATAAGATAGAAAGAGCTTATAGGAAGATCATAAAATATTTCCATAATCTATTTGCACAAGTTTATTTTCATAAGTCATTTTCAAATAAACTCTCTATAAGTTCTTCCAATTACCCACTAAACCAGAAAGGCTAAAATCTAATTAATGCAGCATATATATACCCATATCAAATGTTTTAATTTATAAATTACAAGTATTTGAAGATTATGTAGGTTCCCTAGTAGCATAAACTCAAGGGCTTCACATCTCTAATTTACAAGCATATATGCAAAATAAAAAGCGGATTGGCAAAAACCATATTGAAACACGTCAATCTGAATCATATATCCTTTCTAAGCCAAGTTGTAATCTTAGGTACATTCCCCTAATAAATCACACAGGGAACGGAAATTATGAAATCAACCAGGCAAACCCTAATATAGCTTTAAGATTTTTAACAACCAATTATGGACTTAATCCTAAATTTTCCAACCTTAACCCGCAAGTTTTAAAAAGAGGCCCACAAAAATTGAGTCAACCTTGTAATTTTGGTAGTTTTACTACCTCGTCCCAGTCGCAATCACAATTGTTAGCAATCATAATAAATGCAAAATCAATCGTAACGGTAATTTAAAACTTTAATACTAAAATAACCCTTAGATCCCTTAAAAATAAGTTATATTTTTAGGTACTAAAAATAATTAGATTTATCATCATCAATTAGAAAAACAAAGAACCAAGGTGTGAGAATAAGAGAGAAACCGAGAGGCTTGGGACGTTGGAGAAGGATCTCTTCGGTGGAGACCATGGTGAGGCGGCTACCGACGTCTTCATGAACGGCGTCGCCAAACTTAGGCCAAGAGCGGCGTTCGACGGCGCGTTTGCTAAGACGCGCGTTGGCTAGCTTACGGGTGCGAGTGGTGGTAGTGATCTTAACCTTGTTGCCATCGTCATCAAATTTGTACTCTATAATCTTCTTTATCCCATTCTCGTCTGGACCTATCACCTGCTTCGGTGGCAAAAGGAAATCCAAATCTTCGCCATCGTCCTCTTCAAGTTCGCCCCATCGCAGCCTCGTAGGTTCACCCTTTTGCGCCATCCCAGTCGATATCACTGCTTTCGATTCTGATTCTCTTCTCTTTTCTGACTGCGCTTCACTCACTGCCTCAGAGTAGATCGAGTATATATAAATGTGAATAACTTTTTACTGTTACATACACGTGTCAATACCATGTTGTTTCAATGTTCCTTTGGGACAATTTTGTTCTTGAAGCTTCTCACGTAAGTTACAGAGTTTTCTTGGAATTAAGCTTTTTCAGAAGCACCTCTTCTTTTTTTCATTCCTAAATTTGTGTTTTTTCTTCAATTGCTTTAGTGTTTTCAGCGCATCACGGACGAGAACGGAAGCAGAAGATCGATGTCTGGTGATAACTTTTGTTAATTAGTAAGTTGATGGTTCAATTTTGATATTTTGAGCAAGCTCAAGATGTTCATGAATCGCTTCTCGATCTCTGTATTTTTGAAGCTCAATTGAGGTATTTGGGTTGGCCGCCAAGTCCGCTCAGCCCATGCCGCCGCTGTTACAAGTGGGGGGAAGGGGTTTGACGACGTCGTTTGGGTTATTGACCTTGAAGCTGGACCTCGAGGGGATTTTCAATGCTTTTAGTCTGATAAAGGATCTCTTTTACGTTGAAGGGGAGACCCTACCTGACTTGGTCGATGGTGTCCCTCTCCATAATGCTCTTCCTCCCTATCTAATTTTCATTTCACTCCTTTGTTTTTGTAAACAAAAAATTAATTTATATGAATATTTGATCAATTATGAAAAACAGTCACGTTTATATTATGCCATAGATTTTGTTCTTGACATTTTGTGGTTTGGTGTGGGTTTTATTTATTTATTTATTTATTTAGGGTCAAATATGGTTTTATTTCCCGTAAGAGCCTTGTAAATTTTTTTTTGATTTTTATCCCTCTAAAATCTAAAATTTCTATTTTTGGTCCCTATAATTACGTGATCTTCATTAACTGCTTATGTGTCTAACAAAAGATCATATGGTCATCCAAAGTGACATCCAATAGCCTCTGTGATATCATGTTAGCATATGATTCCCTTAAATTTTTCTTTGAAGCCTAAAATGAATTATATTTATCTATCCTAACATAGATGTTAAGGACTAAAAACGATGATATTAAATTTTAGAGGGATGAAAATCAAAGAAAAACATTTTATAAGGATCAAAAGCAAAATTTGCTCATTTTATAGGAACTAAAATTAGTAATTTCATATTTTAAAGGGATGAAAGCCAAAGAAATTTTCTTACATAAATCAAACTAAAATAGATTCATTTTCTAGGGATTAAAAATATATTTAACCTGTTTATTTATTAATTTTAGTTGTGAACTAAAAATGAAGCAAAAGTTGTGAACTAAACGCCACCTTAGAGTATTAGTTTGAAAAATTCGTAAAACTTTGTGAATGTATTTCCTTCTTTTAGTGATTTGCATGAAATTTTGGAAATGTAAATATAACTTTACTATAACTAAACACCACCGTAGGATATTAGTTAGAAAAATTCGTAAAATTTTGTGGATGTATTTCCTTCTTTTTGTGTTTTGCATGAAATTTTGCAAATGTAAATATAACTTTACCGTAATATATTTTGTTTTTGCTCAACGAAACTAATTTATGGCAATGTTAAATTTTGCTCAAAGTAACATTGAACCTTTTTTTAATAGACAAATGTTAATTTGTTAGCATTGGTTATGTTAGTGAGTGAAGTTGAACTCATAATCTCTTTATCACTCAAACCCTATATCCCTCCGTAACCATCAAGCCACCTTATCATTCCAAGTATCATTGAACTTAAAATTAATTTTGAATATCTTTACCAAAAGACATTTACCAAAAAGCACTAGACCATCGGTAATGGAAAACATCAGTACCTAGGGTCTTTCCCCACGGTAACCCTCCCAAACTTCACAGGCATTATTACGAACAAATGGGCGTGAATTATAGTGAAGGCACTACCGACAGCTTGCTCTTCGATAACGATGTTTTGCAATACTGAGAGTCTAGACTGTCGTGAATTTTTAATTTGTACACCATATATCACAATAAGGAACATGTGGGGTTTTTAAAATTTACCCAAAAAATTTGTATTAAGCAACCATCACATCTAACTTATTAAGATATGTTTTCGGTAGTGTTGAAAGTGGTTTAGACCAAATCATTGAAAACCATTTGTCATTATTAATAGACAGTCTTTATCATACCAGCATTGTGGAGAGAGCAAACATTAAGATATAGTATATCAGTTTGGGGAAAATGACAATGTGATGTATACTCCTCAAACTATTAATTTCATGAAAATAAAATGATTGATTTCAGTGTTCTCGTTGATTTATGGAGCATAAGTCTTTTGCATATCTCCCATATGTGATTATCCTAAGTATTCACAGATAAAAATACCCAAATTTTGGCAGATCGCTAAAATCTGTATTCTGCAATGAGACTGACATTTTCTATATTTCACATTTAACCTTAAATTTAAATGAATAAATAAATATATGTGTGTGTAAGTCAGTCATTTTTAAGAAGTATCTCACTAATGTTTTGTTTGGTTCGGAAAAAAAAAATGGAAAGAGAGAACATAAAGAGAAAGAATATAGGAGAATAAAATCATTTTTTCCTTTTACACAATAAATATTCGATTTGGGGATAATACATTGACCTTATTAAGAGTAAGACAAAAGAGGTAATCTTGCTAAAGAGCGAAGATCTTTGACTCATGCAAATCAAATATAACTGGAACTATCAGTCCTAAGGTTTGAGATTTTCTTCTTTGATTCAGATGTGTAAATGTTTCTACATATTGATGGTCTATGTGAGGCAAGTGAGGTTTTGGGATACTTTGGCTCCAATATTAAAGGATGAATGGACTATTTCTTGTTCATCAAGCATGACTCATGTAGGGGTCTACCCCCTGTAACATTATAAGAGTTTAACCTTTATGGTCATCGCCCTATACAGCTGAGTTGACAGCAGCCAGCAATGGCTTCTTTTTTGCTTGGTAAAGAGGTTGCAAGAGGATCTTTCTCGAGGGAGATGCTCAAAGAGTGATCACAAGCATCATGGACAGTTCAGTAGACCTTTCCTGTAATATTGGGTGCCCTCTGTTATGCACCCCAAAAAATGGGATGCACCGGTGCTTATTCTGACTAATGTGTTTCTCATCGTTGGATTAGTATAAAATTAAGTGTTAACTTGTTACTGGTTGATCAGGTAAAATGTTATATTTGCAAAAAAGTCCCTTCCACTTCTCACCTCACCCCCACCCATTTCCGATTAAAGCCCACTAGTGGCACCGCTGCCACTGAAACATCAAACCCTTACCCAAATCAACGCTTTTTGTTTAAATCAAGGCAAATCATTCACCTCCTTCATGTTATTTCTGGAAAAAGATGGATGTTTAACTATAGAGGATGAACATTGAACCGCCATCCTCGCCACCAACGGCAGCCTACCACTGGGTCTCCGCCATGCCTTGTTGGAGCCATTGTCCTGCACCGCCCTTCAGCACGACCAAACCGCGAATAACCATCCTCGCCACCCAAGAGAACTGACAGACCCAGACCCAGACCCAGATCCACCCACCATCCTCGCCACCGCGCCTCTAGCCGCCGCCATACCTCCCTTTCGCAGATACGCTATATCTCCACAACGTTGAATCCTCTTTTTTTCTTCCTATTGTTGGTTTCTTTTTGTTGCTTTGCAATTACATGAAGTGAAATTGGGGGTTCTTAAAAATGACTTATAGTTTTATTTTTTTTGGGTGTGTTGAATTTACTGTGGTGTGGTGTTCACTGTTCGAGCATGCTGTGGTGGAGTAACTAGTTGATTTTGGTGCCACAATGTATAATTGTTCTAGGAATGAAGATGAGCTGAATGCATGCTTGAAGGAGTGGAAAGAGAATGGAGTATTTCCACATCTGTGGTTAGAGAGCAAACCGCGGTCGTAACCTAGATATCCATGGTTAGAGAGTATTTCCAGATCTGTTGTTACAGAGTAATCAGGAGTGAGCATCCATGGCGACAAAGTTGATTGGGAATATTTCCAGATTTTTTAGGGACTCATTTGCAAATATTATAATTTCAAATCTTATTTTTACAAATATGAAAAAACTTGTTATTACTGGTAAAAAGTGGGGTGTTTCATACACCCTACTTTTATGTTTGGTGCACCATAGAAGCACCCCTAATATTGGTACTGTGCTTCAGGATGTCTACTTGTATGGCCCTTGGTATGATAGATTTTCTTGCGGATTTTCTCCTGGATCTTGTAATTCAGTTGCTGATGCACTAGCAACCTATGCAAAGGATGTTGACAGTTGCATTTGGCTGGAAAATTCACCAGCCTTCATTATATGCATCTTTAGATTTTGGATGCAAGTTGCTAATAAATTTCGAGTTTCGTTTAAAAAAAAATTACTTCTAGAATTGAGTATGGAGATTAGGTTTGGAATTGGACATTGGAATTCTTATTTTTATATTTGAAATCCCTTTTAGAATTAATTCCATATGCCAATTCCGTAAAATTACAATAACTAACCCACACCCATTCCAATTTTTAGTCAATACCCTAAAAACTGTCAAATTCCACAAAGTTTTCTTAATATCTTCTAACAATCACATCACTAGCTGGGAAAGGATTGCATAGGCCATATCTACTTTTGAAGAACAATTGCATATGCAAGTTACATGGTTAATTAAATTGGAACATCAACTATCTCACAAAGTGGGCCACAACCTCTGTCATGGATTCTAATTGATCAATTGATTTAAATGTTCAATAACTAATAATAATAGATGATGAGAAATGATCTTTCTTGACCAAATAAAATCCATGACACGCTTTGTAGAACAAGATTAAATTATCTACTCGGAGTTGAAACTTTAAAAGAAGCCACAGCCACTACATAAAAATACTAATCAAGTTCAAGGAAATAAAAATAAAAGAGAAAAAACATGCTAGTGAAAAATCAAGTAATCATTTTCACTTCCTAAAACAAAAACTTGTATAACTAGAAGCAAGGACAAAATGACACTGGTGATCCACATAAACAACCCTTACGCTAGTAATTAACAACAACCAGCAAGAGATTTTGAGTGAACGTTTACGCTTATATAATAAATAAATCATCTCAAAATTAACTGATAGTACAAGACTGAGCATACAAAATAGATAGAACCTTCAAAGTACCGTTTTAAATGAAAGGGCAAAAACACACCATATTTAGTTTGTCCTTGGGGTGGCCCATTCAACTCGAAGGATGAGATTGTCGTATCCATATCCATTGAGTTTGTCGATAGCTCTTTGTGCGTCATCCTTGTTTACAAAGTTAACAAACCCAAATCCCCTGCTTATGCCAGTCTTTTGATCAATAGCAACATAGACTCTGCTTACAGCACCGAAAGGACGGAAGAGGTCATGCAAGTCAGGTTCTCTTGTGTCCTCCGAGAGGTTGGTGACCCTTACAGAATTCTCATCGTTCCTACGGCGCATGTCAGATCCAGTCCTCTCTGCACCTGCTCTCATGCTAGGAGGCACATATGATCCCTTGGTCGCACCGGTCGCAGCAGATGCAGCATCTGATGCTGCAGGCTTATCAACGAATCCCTCAGATGGTGGGGCAAGATCCTTGTATGGACACCTTGAAGTCCAATGGTCTCCCTTCTTCCCACAAGTCCTACAGACCATAAGAACAGCACCTTTCTGAAATTGAGCTAATGGGTCTCCAGCAGCCTTTGGCTCCTCTGCTTTGGATCCTGTAACAGTTGCGAAGCTTATTATATTGATCACAGACTAATCATCAACTAAAGCAGGCATATTATCACTCAAAAGTGAAATTAAGGAACCTAAGCTACAGACATCAATGTCAAGGTAACACCTTCACCCACATGCACACAACCTCAACACTCTTATAAGATGCCATAAACAAGCTAAAGTTTATTTTAAAAATCCGGTAATTATACTCTAAAGTAGAGCTAATCCATGCAAATACAAAAAGAGCAAGGGCGCATTCGGTAAACAACTTAATTGAGCGCTTATTCAATAAGTTTTTTTTCAACTAAGCTAAAAACAACTTATTTTCATAAGCTTCTCTGATAAGCTTATTGAAATAAACAAAAAAGAGTTTATAGGAAGATCATAAATTGTTTCCATAAGTTATTTGCATAAGTCTA
Organism: Ammopiptanthus mongolicus; assembly: GCA_039655645.1. Taxonomy (NCBI): domain Eukaryota; kingdom Viridiplantae; phylum Streptophyta; class Magnoliopsida; order Fabales; family Fabaceae; genus Ammopiptanthus; species Ammopiptanthus mongolicus. Next base: position 86,117,071 of record CM077343.1, read on the forward strand.
TTTTTATAAGTCATTCTCATAAGCCCAAATAAACCTTCCATAAGCTCTTTCAAACGCACACTAAACCAGAGAGGCTAAAATCTAAGTAATGCAGCATATATATACCCATATCAACTGTTTTAATTTATAAATTACAAGTATTTCAAGATTATGTAGGTTCCAGAGTAGTATCAATAAACTCAAGAACTTCACATCTCTAATTTACAAGCATATATGCAATATAAAATAGTGACCATATTGAAACACCTCAATCTGAATCATATATCCTTTCTAAGCCAAGTTCTAATCTTATGTTCATTCCCCAAATAAATCACAGTGAATGGAAATTATGAAATCAACCACGCAAACCCAATTAAGCAGAGCATAAACCCTAATATACCTTCAAGATTTTAACAACCTATTATGAATTAATCCTAAATTTTCCAACCCTAATCCCTAAGATTTTAAATGAGGTCTGCAACTGCAATTGAGGCCGGAAATGCAATTAGGCAAAACCTTAATACTAAAATAACCCTTAGATCCCTTAAAAATAAGTTATATTTTTAGGTACTAAAAATAATTAGATTTATCATCATCAATTAGAAAAACAAAGAACCAAGGTGTGAGAATAAGAGAGAACCGAGAGGCTTGGGACGTTCGAGAAGGATCTCTTCGGTGGAGACCATGGTGAGGCGGCTACCGACGTCTTCATGAACGGCGTCGCCAAACTTAGGCCAAGAGCGGCGTTCGACGGCGCGTTTGCTAAGACGCGCGTTGGCTAGCTTACGGGTGCGAGTGGTGGTAGTGATCTTAACCTTGTTGCCATCGTCATCAAATTTGTACTCTATAATCTTCTTTATCCCATTCTCGTCTGGACCTATCACCTGCTTCGGTGGCAAAAGGAAATCCAAATCTTCGCCATCGTCCTCTTCAAGTTCACCCCATCGCAGCTTCGTAGGTTCACCGTTATGCGCCATCCCAATCGACATCACTGCTTTCGATTCTGATTCTCTTCTCTTTTCTTTTCTTCTCTGACTGCGCTTCACTCACTACCTCATTGTGAAATGAAAACCCTCTTTTCTTTTCTTTTTGGGCCTTTGCCTTGTGGGTTACCCTCTCTATTAGGCCCAATTTTACCCAATCCATTTCACCTAGATTTTCCACACCAGGTTTAGTTTATATTATGATTGCAGTTACATTTCCTAAAATGTGATATTTGAAGGAATGATCGTAACTTTTGAAATAAAAGTGGTGGCTAATATTAGTGGATACTTTGGTGCCATGTTCTTTATTATTTCACCTTTTTTAGGGAATCAAAATATTCTATTTTTTAATCTTTTATCTTGTTATGTTCTATTTATAAAATAGAATAGAATTTATATGTACTCCGGTCATTGCACGTCTAGCAAACAACAAGTGGAATATGTAATAATTTCCTTAAAAAATAATTTTCATGTGGGGTCAACTAAATCATATGGACTCACTTTCCATTCAATGAATTTTACATAAGATTCATTCAATAATAGAGAATATGTTTAATGAGAGAGTGTTGTTAGGATTGATATTACAAGCAATGTATCTATTGAGGATGCACCTTTGATTGAACATCATTTGGATGCTTGTCCATTACTCTTTTAATGAAATTATTTTCAAGTCAAATAAAAAAATGTGGAATTTGCTAGCAAGTGCAAAATAAAAGTAGAAAATACTAAATAAAAATAAATTTACTAGAATAAGAATAAAAAATATTTAATAATTGTTTCTTTAAGTAATTGAAAATATTTAATAAAAAATATTAAATGTTCCTTAATCTAACCTTTTAGTTAACATTTGGTATCAGATATATTTTAATATTATCAGCAAAGTGAAGTGGGTATAAAGTTTCTCATGTTTAGTACAAAGGATAAAAAATCATTCTCAAACATAAAAGATGTCCGGAAATAAAATTTGTGAATGAAAGTTGAAAATTTCATTCTTATGTGCGAGGGTGGGAAATAATTATTGTTGGGAATGAGACTCCCGATATTAGAATTTAGGGTTTAGCCTAACTTAACCCCACAAAACCGGCTTATAAGGTGAGGACTTCCCAAACCTTATAGACACTACTTAGGCCATATCTCTAGGTAATGTGGGGCTAAACACATCCCCTCACACCCAACACAATGAAGGTGCTGGAAACTGCAATGAAAGCAACCCAAAGTTGCCGCAATTAAGGCGGCTAGGGCGGACTGCAATTAAGACAGCTTTCCAACACAACCCCTTATGCTCAGGGCTATGAACCTGGAGCATGGACGATGTGGGCGGCCCAACAACGGATCTAAGATAGGCTCTGATACCATCTTAGAATTTGAGTTTGGGCTTAATTCAACCCCACAAAATCGGCTTATAAGATGAGGACTCCCTAAGCCTTATAAGCACTAATTAGGCCATTTCTCTAAGCGATGGGAACTAAACAGATCCCCTAACACTCAGCACAATGAAGATGCTGGAGGCTACAATGAAGGCAACCCAAAGTTGCTGCAATTAAGGCGGCTAGGGGTGGACCGCAATTTAAGGCGGATTTCCAACACACACCCTCATGGCCAAGGCTATGAACCTGGAGCGTGGACGATGCAGACGACCCAACAACGGATCTAAGATAGGCTCTGATATCATCTCAGAATTTGGGCTTGGGCCTAATTTAACCCCACAAAAGCGGCTTGTATGATGAGGACTGCTCAAGCCTGATAAGCACTAATTAGGCCATATCTCTAGGCGGTGTGGAACTAAACACATCCCCTCACAACCAACACATTGAAGATGCTAGAGGCTGCAATGAAGATAGCCCAAAGTTGCGACAATTAATGTAGCTAGGGGTGGACCGAAATTAAGACGGATTTTCAACACTCGTAATAAAACATTTCGTGAACAAAACGTCATCTTGGGGTATTAGTTAGAAAAATTCATAAAATTTTGTGAATGTATTTTGTTCTTTTTGTGATTTGCATGAAATTTTGGAAATGTAAATATAACTTTACTCACCCAATATATATATATATATTTTGTTTTTGCTCAATGAAACTAATTGATGGCAATGTTAAATCTTGCTCAAAGTAACATTGAACTTAAAATTAATTTTGAATATCTTTACCAAAAGACACTTACCAAAAAGCACTTACCGAGGACTAGCTCATCGGTAATGGAAAACATCAGTACCTAAGGTCTTTACCCACTGTAACCCTCGGAAACTTCATTGGCATTATTTCGAACAAATGTGCGTGAATTTTAGTGAATGCACTACCGACATTTTGCTCGTCGATAACGATGTTTTGCAGTAGAGTGTAGACTGTCGTGAATTTTTAATTTGTACACTCACAGTGGGATAAATTATACCATTCCAAGTTATACAAACCAAAACTTAGGAGGCATATATAACAATAAGGAGCATGTGGGGTTTTTAGAATTTACCCAAAAAAATTTGTTGAGCAAGTTGCAAGTTCAACAATTAGAGCTTGAGTTTCTAATTCGGATAGGTCTTAACATGTGACCGAATTGTCACTTTCATTCCATTCAACTATGTTAAATCAGACAATACAGTCATGTGCGCCAAGAAAGAATTGGAATCAAGAATATCGGATGCGCTATAGGGAGAAACCATCCCAAAATCCGAAATCACTCAGACGTACGTTCTACTTCTACATCACACTCTCACTAAAATTTTCTGAATAACAGAGCATAAATGTCCAAAGAAAGCTGTCTGCACGTTGTTGACAAAAACAGCTACCAAAACACAACACATGACAAGATATTTTTCAAATTTTCCCTTAAGCAGGAAATCATATTTGTAATCGTTCCAGATATTCCAAAAAAAATTGTTCCATCATTGTTTCTTTTCTTCGCTACTGTATTCAACTTCGGCGTTCTTCAATGCTTTCAACTTTCTGTACCCTGTATCAGTTCCAAATATCCTATATAATGATGGACAAAAAGTCACATACCATCATCAATATAAAAAGCGAAACATTCAAGGCAGAAACAAATGACAGTTAGGCCATCTTATATGCTAAACATAAGGAAAAGTACTAATCCATAAGTAGAATATGTCAAAAACTTACCGGTCCATGTAAGTAAAGGTTGATGAATAGTTTCCAGACTTGGTGTACAGCAATCGGTGATGATAGTCATGAAAATCAGCTCTGAAAGTGAAGATGCAAAGTTTAAAACAATGAGCATAATAACTGAATAAACCAAAAGGCGGATGTAAAGTAAAGATGGAGCATAACACTCACCCCCCATACAATGGAAAGAAGTGTGAGGGACTCCACGGGAAATGGTAACCACAATGTGCCTCCACTGTCTCAAGGACTCTAAGAACCATCCACAGCCAGAGAGTTATCAAGTGGGGACCGGTGACAGCAGGACCAACAATAGTAGCAAATCCAAGGAAAAGTATCTCAGCAGGATGAGCATATTCAGATGTAAGTCCAAACGGCGTAGCATACCTTCAGAATACAGTGAAACACTTTGAGCTTTGCAAAACCCTACAGCACTTCATAGGTAATCAATAAAATAAACCAAAACAGAAGCACCAATATAACACGTACTCGTGATGTACACTGTGAACATGCTTGTACAACCATTTTGTGTGCAATATCCTATGTCCCCAGTAGAATACAAAATCCTCCAAAATGAAGTAAAAGATTATTTGAGCTAGAACTACTCTCCTGCAAAACCAAAATTGAATCTTGCTAAGTAAGCTTAATGGAAAAATATATTTACAGGAAAAATTCCTATATGAAATGCAGAAGCGCAGAATAACCACAGTGCTCTAAAGAACCTGAAAGTACCAGGACGGCAGTGGAAGACTAGTCCGCATGCCCATATATCTGAAGACAGGATACGAAAAAAGCATAACAGGTAGATTGACACCAAAATGATACAGCAATAAGCGAATAATACATTTCTCTTGAGATGCAGGGCTGTTAATTTTTGCCTGCATGAAGCCAAGTGTTAGCAACAACAGTAATCTTAGACACTGATCCAACTAGGCTCCAAATGAAGGAAAAAGACCAAGAGAAAGAGGTACGATGAGCAGCATAAAGCATACTAGGTCTCATACAGTGGAAGCAAAAGGAACATTTGATTACATAACAACACAAGACAATATTCAAATATTTTTTTTTAAAGTAAATAATTATATATAAAATGAAAATGGAGTAAATATAACTTTTGCTGCTGTTGTCAGGGAGTTTTCTCAGTCTATGCATTATTCATGCACAATTTCAAATAGAAAACAATGTCTAAATATATTTTGGCAGGAAAAAAGCATTTGTAAAGAATGGTCAACGAAAATGTTGACAATCAACACCAACAGGCATTATTATAACTTATAAGAACATCATACCAATGCAAGACATAAAGATAAAGAATACAACATTAAAAAGGAAATCAGCTGTAACTTTCACTAGCAAAGGCTGAGATACATGGTTTCAGTACAACGGAATAATTGATATCAAGAACAATTAGTCATCCTAGGAAATATTGTAACTACATTAGAGCAGCTAAGCTATGAATGGGTGCTTCCCATAGTTGCCTGGTTCGGAATACTTTTCAGCACAGGTAACGGTACACGGTATGTCACTTTACCAAATATTTGGTAGGTGGGGAATATACGTAGTTGGTACGCTATTTGGGTTGGTGATACGTTTTAATAGGTATGCTTTCAATATTTTGTTTTGTTTGGGTTAATAGTGTTTTTCTTACTACTTAATAGCTGAAACGGTGAGTGCTACATTTCCTTTTGTTCTACATCGAGGTGGGTTAACCCAATACAATTTTTATTTAAAAAACAAAATCAGAAACATAAGCACTCCAAGTCAGTACTATTTTACTAACCCTTCTTCCTCTCCAGTCTATCCACTAGCAACAGCGCAGGCAACAGAACAGAACTACCCAACCACGAAGCAGGGCTCCGTTTTGGTAGCAAAACTGTATCGTACTTGCACCTTGAGTCAACGACCACTCTAAATTTTTGCCCATGCCTGAAGCATCTCACAGGAACCACCGTCCATCGCCAGATTTTGGAACTGATTCACTCAGGTGAGCCTACCAACTACTTCTTTCTTTTTTTTTCCTTCTTGTTTCAATGAACTGAAACTCTAAGAAATCTCAAATCCTTGATGACTAAAATGTCAACACAGGAGGGAGAATTCAAGCTCGGATCTTGTTCATTTGTATTGTCGGAACAGATTCATCATTTTAAGTGAACTGAATCGCGAGCTAGAGCAGCCCAAATTGCAAGCATACCCTGAACAATGCATGAAATGAGTGGCAGGACAACATGGGTGGAAGCGAATTTGGTAACTATGGTCCTTCCAATTACGAATTGCTAAAAATCCTTTGATGGAAAGGATGATGGAAGATAAGAAACTTAAAGCAGCTATGTCTAGCTAAGAAACACAAAAGTAGCAATCAAACAATTTAAGGAGGCAAGGCAATAAAGGGGGAAACCTGAATTTTGTATTTGGTCAGCCATCCTGATCTCTCAAGCCATATAAAAGGAAGTCCAGATAAGAAGAAAACGCTTTCATGTAGAAAAAAACTTCCCAAACATGCCAGTTGAAAGTCGCTGAAATGTGTAATCAAGTACTGCAGCACACAAAAAAAAAAACAATGAATTTATATCTTCTAAAAGTCCAACTATGAAAAGAAGTAATCATCAATTCTGCTTTTTATGAAGTTGTAGTTTCAAAGTATGATAGGATTATCATTTCCATCAACAAAATGTCAATTAAGTTTTAACCCTGTCACTCTTCAACTTCTACTAAGCTTGCAATCTACTAGAATGTATATAAAGGACTAACAAGGAGCCATTCCAAAATCAATAAAAACAGACAAGAAAATGAAAATTAAAATAAATAAATAAAGGTGTGTGAATCTGCTTTTTCTCGATTAAAATTTCAATAAGAATCAAGTTGATGTCAGATTAAAAAGAATTCGAAGTTCCAACTGAAGAAAGTATGATGTAGCATATTCAAAAAACGTCATAAAAAAAATGCAATCATTCATCATCAAGTACCAATTATCTTTCCTAAATCCAACGCGTCATGCTATTACATCATCAAGCCTAACCAAAAATCATTAAAAAAAGAAGAAACAAGAAGCTAACTATGATTGCTTGCTGTTCGTAAAATCGATTACTGAAAACTGAAAACGCGAAAAATGTAACTAAAGAAAAATCAAACCTAGGGCGAAACCATGGAGAAGAAGAAAATGCGAAGAGAGAATGAGAATGGAGTAAATGATAAAAAAAAAAAAGAAAGAGAGAACCTGCCAACCAGATTCGAAGATGGAGGCCATAGCAGAAGGTGGTGGAGACGGCAACAAAAGAGAGAGGTAGTGAGTTAGTGTTTATGGAATGGAATGGAATGGTAAAGCCAAGAGGGCCAGTGCCAGTAGTGCCGTCCCAGCCCCAGTCCCAAACAAAGGCCAGACAGACAGATGCACGATATACTTTGGCAATCGGGAATCTGCCATCACGTTACCACACATGTCATTATTATATTATAACTTTTTTATTCTTTTAGATTTCGAATGTATCTGCCGGCAAGTATATAGATTAATCGATAAAAATACTAGAAGGTATTAAAGGGTTTAGCTCTTCTAATCATTCTCTATATATAAAAAGTAATAGATCAAATTTCTAACTACTTATTTAAGAAAAATTCAAATCCGTTACTGCTCGAATTAATTACATGATATAACAATGTCGTTACTTATCTATTCTATCATTACGTGATCTCTCTCTTTCTTTTGTTTTTACTAATCGGTGATCTCGATCTTTAAGACTCATCCTTTACTGTTACCTCGTTTTTATACAAAAGCTCTCTAGGGCGGGTTCCTGTTCAGTTGGTGTATTTTTAAGAGTAAATACTTAATTTGATTTCTGAAATTATAAGGTTGTATTTATTTAATCTCTCATATTATTAATATTTCAAAATGATCCCTGAAATTACAGAAAGTTAATCAGATTCATCTCTTCGTTGATATTTGCATGAATTATAATGATATTAAATTGATAATGTCAGAGATGCATTTGAAACTAAGTGAATAATGTCAGGAATACATTTGTTACTTTTTGTAATTCCAATAATCATTTTGGAATATTGATAATGTGGGGGACTAAGTTGATACGACCCTATAATTTTAAGAACCAAATTAGGTATTTACTCATATTTTTAGTCTAGGTTGGAGTTATATTTTGCTCAACCTAATCTAATGTTATACATCCTCCTAAAATTTATGCATTTTATTTACACATAAGCAATAAGACTTTTCACTTAAATTAATAACTTTTTATACAATATAACGTGTGTTTGGTTGTAAATTAGAATGAACGTAAACGTAAAAATCCGGAAGCAAGTATGTTGTAGCTTTAGAGTTTTTTTTGTAAAATAAATTACAAATGTGTCATTAGTAATGTGATTCCACATAAACCAACGTGAAACCAAACATACCAATAATAATATAAGTAAAATTAATTTTTTCGTCCTCTAACTTAATTGTTTTGTTCAAGTTGATATCTTAACTTTTATTTATGTCAAGTTAGTCTTCTAAATTTTCAAACATTAACATTAATATCCTAATCTTCTGAAACGGTATAAACACCCGTGTCCATAACCCAAAGGATTTGTGCAACATTTATGGAGGATCACCCAACAAATAAGTGATTATGTGTATGATTAGTTTTTTTTCAAGCCATAGGAGAGAAGTAGGGAGGAGACTAGGGGAGAAGAGAAGTAGGGAGGAGAGAAATAGCGAAGAGAGAAGAGAGAATAAATAGAAAATGAGTAGATTTTTAAACTGTTTGGATTGAAAAAAGTAGGAAAAAAGCAGAAGAGAAAGAAAAAATTTTTTTTGTTAAAAAGACATATTTACCTCTAATAATATATTTGCATGCTACAAAGCAATTGATAGTATTGTGAAGGCAAATTTTTTTCTATTTTTGCTGCATCTCTTGCCTGGGCAGAAAATTTTTTGTCTGGGATCCACACCACAATTTTCTCTCCCTCCTTGATTTCTATGAAAACAAACAGTGAAAGTGATCAAGTTCTCTCCCACTTCCCTCTTTCCCAGTTCCCTGTGTCCGAAATCACCACAAACAAATGATACGTATGTGGGCCTTGGTGGAGGGACATAATAAGGCTCCTACATGGCCCCGAGACAGAGATTGAGATAAGGATTTAGATTATTGTAGAAGATAAGAAGACAAATTAGAATGTAAAATGTATGCAGGGATTGAACCTCGTTTTCTTTTTTACATATCTTTAGTTTCACCAACTAAGCTTATATACTAATATGAGATACGCACGATTAATTTTTGAAACTTCAAAATTATGATTAAGATTTATATCAAAAAAAAAAAATGATTAAGACAAAAGTTACCACAGATAAACATTTATCGGATTTTTTTCAAAAGTTAAATCAAGGTGTAATGTCAATGTCAATTGTTTCATTTTTCATCATATCCCATTTCCCTCTCCCTTGGCCACTCTGAAGTTGTTGGGAAAAATTATTTAAAAATAAAAGAATAAGGTAGTATGCTCCTTTCTTTAATTCAGACCATATGAAATTCACTAAAATTAACGTAAAAATCATTTTCTAATGTTTAATCAGAAAAGTTTCTTTAAATTAATTTCTTTTTACATGAGTAAATAAGGGTATATTTGTACCGAAGCTATTTAGTATGTTACACATTTTATTAAATCAAGGAAAGAACGGGTTTTTATATGATAGCACTGTTGGAATATCAGTGACATGACATCCAATTGTAAGTGCTGTTTCTTATAAAATCACTATAACTTTAAGAGTTACACCATTGAAAATGCTCTCACTCTCTTTATGGACAACTCACTTTAATAAAGTATTTTCCTTAAAATTTACCACCAGCAATTTAACTTGAATTTATATAAAGCTAACTTACCTTTATCATGAAACTAGTATGGTATTTGTATTTTCGCATGGGTCGTATTCATTTTTATGCATGTTTTAAAACTGACAGAACCACATAACATATATTCAGTTTAGTATTTGGAAAAGTCATTCCGATTCAAAGTAATTATCCCAAAAAAATTAACAAAACATTATACAAATTGAAACTTCCAATCAAATTTTCTCAATTTTGATTTTCTTAAGCTTGGAAGAGTATATTTCAGCAACTGCTAATTCAACTCCTGTCAAAAGACCTCCTAGCAGCGATAAGAACATAATTTTTGTAAAGGATTGATTGCCAAAAATTCAAATACAAGACCCAACTTGTAATGGGAAAGAATTTTTAACTATTATTATATGATGAATTCTTTGGTATCCCAAGGGTAACTCTATTATGTCTAGATGGTCCAATCAGATGGTGAGAACCATTTGACTTGACTCACTAATATGACTTATTTAATTGAGATAGCGCATTCTGGTTGAACAATGTAACTATTACTCCAAAATTATTGAGGGTACCGGAGAATGCACCTTACTATATATCAACATAAAACCTAAACGAGCTTATTATTGTGTAGTTCATAGCCGGCCCAAGAGTGAAGCTCCTAAAGCCCTTGCTTTAGGCCTCACCCTAAACCTTATATATTTTGTAAACTAAAACTTGAATACAAGGTCTTTTGGAAGGAATGGTTGAGCTGTTTGTTTTCAAACCCAGTGGCCTGGCATTCCTATGTTTTTTTAAACTCAACAAAGTTAAAAACAATTAAAATGATAGGCTTAATTGCACTTTTCGTCCCCCAATTTTTTTAATTGTACGATTTTGGTCCCTTAATAATTTTAATTGCACTTTTCGTCCCTCAACTTTTTCAATTGTGCAATTTTGGTCCCTAAAAAATTTAATTGCACTTTTCATCCCTCAACTTTGTGAAATTGTGCAATGAAAGCCTTTATTTTGGTCTCTAGAAGAACTAATTTTGCACAATTTCATAAAGTTGAGGGATGAAAAATGCAATTAAATTTCTTTAGGGACCAATATCGCACAATTGAAAAAGTTGAAGGACAAAAGTGCAATTAAAATTTTTGAGGGACCAAAATCGCACATTTTAAAAAGTTAGGAGACTAAAAGTGTAATTAAGCCAAAATGATATCAGGACACCCAAAAAAAATTAAAATGATATCCCTTTGTTTAAGATTTAAAAAGTGAATTTTTATGTTGTATAAAAATGATTATTTTTAAAAAAATTATTTAAATCAGAAGTTAATTTATGTTTATTAGTAGTCATAAAAACCACTTATTAAATATTTTTATTGATTTTAAAAATACCTCATTTTAGGTTTCATTTTAGGCCTCAATAGGTATTGGACCGGCGCTGATGTCATTACTTGGATTCACCTTGTTGACTTCGTTTCTCGCCCCCAAACCGCTATTTCAACATGTTTTGGATCTCTTTTCTATTTTTCCCCTCCTTTTTTTGTAATTTTTATTTAGTTGCAGCTTGTGATTAGGGTTTTTGGCCACCTTCATATGTGTGTGTATAAAAAAAAAAATTATCATTCCATCTTGAATACTTTTTTTTTTTATTTCTCTTCAGTTTCAAGTTATGTTTTTTTGTGTGTACTCGGTGCGTTATAAGAGTAAAAACAAATCTTCATGAAATTTCTTAACTACTTTTCATAGTTTAAAGTATGTAATCATTTGATTTTTTTTTATATATAAATAGGTAATCATTTAATTTAAGATGATTCGATAATTATTCCTTCTTTATAGTCAAATTATTTTATTTCAATAAAATTATGATATCATAGTAGAAAAACTTCCTTTACACTTAGTTTGGTTTGATGGAATATGAGAGAGAAAGCAAAAGGGTGGTGGAGAGAAAGATAGGGGGAAAGTGAAGTTCCCCTATTTTTTTTGTTTCTCAAGGTATTTTTCGTGGGCAATTGCGGAGACTAATCCCTCGAGCCGGATAGGACCACAAGGAAGGCAAAGCTCTCCCTCAAGAATTTTAACGCTGCTGCATTCCCAGGGTTAGGATTCGAACTCGAGACCACTGGTTAAGCTGGAAGAGACCCGTGTCATCTCATCCAAGCACTCTTGGGTTGACGTTCCCCCTATTTGGAATGGAAAGAAAATGGATGGAAGGAAAAAAAAACTGGTGGGGCCCACGTGTTTTACTTTCTACTCTTTTTATTTCTTTTCCTTTTCTTTTCTTCCATTTTCTTTCCTCTCATTTTCTTTCACAACCAAACATAGTGTTAAAATGATAAAGTAAGAATATATCTATAATTACTAAATTATTTAGCGAATTAAAATCATGATACACTGTATCAAATAAAAAATATATCATCGACTTTTAACTTTAGAAACAAACTTATTGTAGAGGAGTTTTACTCATTTCACTCGAATATGATTTAAGTGAGAAAAATATAAAATTTTTTGTTTAAAAACCATCATTTATAAAGTATTGGCTTAATCAACTTTTTAGTACCTACAAATATCGACATTTTTTTATTTTGGTCCCTATCTTTTTTTTTTTTATTAGTTTTTGGTGTTTTTAACTTTTAAAATTTTGGAATTGGTCCCTGCAGTCAAGATGCACCGTTAAGGGTTGAAGTGGCTAACAGATTGTCACGTCAGCACTGCCACGTGGTATTAAATATAATTATTTAATTTAATGCCACATGACATTTAATATATATATATATATATATATATATATATATATATATATATATATATATATATATATATATAATTTTGGTTTCGGTCCCTATACTTTTTTCTTCTTAAGTTTTGGTTTCTGCAAGTTCAAAAACGTCGGAATTGGTCTTTGCCGTTAGTTCTCATATGTTCAGTGTTAATGTCGCTAATGGTTCCCACATCAACATTGTCATGTGAAATAAATTAATAATTTTGTATGTTCTTAATGTATTGTTAGTTGAGCAGACCTGTATCGAAACTTAGCAATAAAGATATTTGATAGGTTAAAGTAAATAATGAGTTTTTGTGATAGCAACCACTAAGGTTTAAAAGTCGAGCATGTGTCAAATGGAGCCATCCCATGAAGCTCCGCGCCATGCATGCGCTATAAAAAAACAAATAATAATATTATAATAAAGTTTAAATATTTTAATAATTACATATAATAAATAATAATATTAATAATTATATTTAATGTCACGTGACAGTACTGACATGACAATCCGTTAGCCATGTCAATACTTAATGGTGCATTTTGATGGCAGAGACCAATTCCAAAATTTTGAAAGTTAAAAATACCAAAACCAACAGAAAAAAGATAAGGATTAAAATAAAAAATATTAATATTTGTAGGGACTAAAAAGTCGTTAAGCCTAAAGTATTTAAAAAAGTTTCACTGTGGGCGGAATGCAACACCCCGATTTTCACTGTTTTTTAAGGTCGGAAATGAATATAAATAAATTTATATTTTATCCGAGATTTAGAAAATGATTTTGACTAAACCAAAGTCATATTCATACTCAACTCTATCGTAAGGAGTTACGGTTAAATTTTGGGTCGAAAATTCAGACGGAACCTGATCTGCGTTTTCACTGACAGTAAAATTTTACTGATCGGAAGACCTAATTTTCTGATATGGTAAGGTGATATGGTAAACAAATCCATATAATGTGAAACACTATGCCTTGTGTTGGACAGTATGATATGGTGACAAAATCCATATAATGTGAAACATTGTGCCTTATGTTGGACAGCGTGATATGGTGAATACTGTGTGCCTTATTTGGTAATCGAGTTTGATCAGCTCATTTGTAAGGTGATGAGATTTCCGGAAATTAAGAATCGAGTATTAGATGTTATATATGGAAGTTTCATGTATACGTTTTCAAAATAATGATGACTGTTGGGTATGAGACCCTTGTTTCACTTTCACTGTTATAATATTCTGTGTTATGCCTATGATGCTTCTGAATCATATTTGGTATATATATATATATATATATATATATATATATATATGAACTTGCTGTTTGTACATGATGTATATATGTAGTTGTCGTATTTTGAATTCATATATTGGTTTCTCACCCTTACGGCACTTCTTGGCTATGTTGTTGTCCCTTGGTATATATTATTATCTGTACACAGATGGGACCAAAGCAGGAGAGCCTGACTCACTCAAGGGTTCGTTCCTTGGTTTTTGAGCGACGGGAGGATTCCACTGCTTGGGTTATACATTCGGGAGCAAGCAGTGCAACGTATACTGGACCTGTATGTACCCTGTGTGGGAACGTTGAGGTGGGACCTCAGTAGAGAACACATACCTTAGAGACAATCCAGATCCCTATGCCATCGATCTGGATGATCCTGCAGTACCTAGTGGATCAGGGGTCGCTGCAGCACAAGATCCCAGACGCCCAGCCCCTGCAGCAGTAGCCGCCCTTGACTCCTCCCCCTCCGTTCGTCTTAGTCGCAGAGGGGCAGGAGGGGGATCAGGAGGAGGATCTTGAGGAGGACCCTCAAGAGGCTCCTGAGTATCAGCCTCAGGAGAACGGGGATGCTCCGGCTATGGGAGCCGGGGAAGTAGGGATGGTCAACGGGAATGTAGATTCCCCTGATCTCTCTTCTGATGTAGACGTTGGACCCTCCTTTAGGGGATTATCAAACAGGTTTCACTAGAGATGGACCAGCTTAGGGTTTTAGTTTTGAGGTAACGATTTTTGGGTAGTCTGTTATCGGCTACTGATGACCATGGGTTTTAGAGATATGGTTTCCAGACTGTCGCTGCCTAGAATTTCTAGGGTTGATAGTATTTTTACTTTTTGTTAGCTATCTTTTGAAATGGACATGTTGTCCAAGGTTTCTTGATGTACATGGCTAACTGATGATGCATATATATATATATATATATATATATACACACACACACACACGAGTTATGTTGATATTTCTCTTGAGTATTTGTTATTTACCGTTGTAAGAAGAAAAAATTTTATCACGATTTTCGAAGTAAGTAAGATCTAAATAAAGAAAGTCTGTTTTCCGAAAGTAATCAACAAACTTTTATTTCGTATTTCATGTTGTTTTTTGGTCACCATGTGATGCCAGATTAGGGTGTCACATGGAACATAGGGATGAAAATCATATGTCCCATTTTCCTATCACATTCTCTGTCCTCCACCAATGACAATTTGCCACTTAATAAAATAAAATCATAATTCATTAACACTTATGCACATTCTCAACCTTTATTTAGTGGGGACACCGAGACACAATTTTTGGGACATCAGAATTTTGTTCGGAATATAGTTGGGGCTGGATGGCAAGTGTCCCCAATTTTTTTTTTAACTTATTGCCTTGCCGTTACAGATTTGGATCCTCTAACTTTAGGGCGGGAAAGTCACCTACCTTTCTTTTTATCTCTCTCTTTATTTATTTTCTCTCTCATCTTTATTTCTCATTTTTAATTACCCTTCTCTCTCCTCTACAGACATAAAGTCACTGTAATTTTTCCGTCCTAAAATTAGAGTATCCGCATCCTGACGTTACCCTTTTTTTAATAAAGAAAGGAGAGCGTTACCCTCTTTTCAAGCTGAAGGAACCACGCAATTCTCATCCAAATTCCAAAATTTTGCATATAGGACAACTTTTGATGGTTTTGTCCCAAAATTTTGGGTCAATTCGGCCACGGTTTGTCTTTATATTTCGATATTATTATGATTTTATGAGGGGAAAATAGAGGAGGTGATATTAAATATTGACCACGTTATAGTATACACTATGCAAACGCTTTACACATTACACACGCAACTGAAAGATGAAAACGACACAATTTCTTATCGTCTAAACTGGAATAAACTCAGTACCAAAAAAGGTTGATAACATAAGTTCTAGATACACACATATTTTCAAAGTTCAAACTAGATACATTATCAAACACTGTTACTGAGATGTTATGCTACCAAAACCTCTCTTCCAATATTGCATGATGTTATGGAACTATTCAAAAAGCTTCCAGCTATCCACGACAAGAGGTTGAAGGAGACGATCGACTGGACGTGCTTGCGTTTGATTGCATTGCGTAGTGTTTGCATTAATCAAACCACCTAGCTTTTTTCCTTAGATTACCCCATCATTATATATTTAATTTATACCCTGGAGCAGGAGTGTTGGAACAAAATAAGAATTTGTTACAGGTTAAAATTTGTTTTTCTAGCAAAGAAGATATTAATTAAGAATGGATTCAGACCAGTGATCATTGATTTTCAAAGGTATTAAAAAAAAAAAAAGGAATACATTGATTGAAAACACTTTGTTATTGTGAGAAATAAAAACAATACATCAGGGCCATTAGGTCTTATTTGAATGGTCAACATTAATAAAAAATAAATACATGTGATTTTTTTAATTGATCATGTGACATTTAAATAACTTTTAATCTTAATCATTCATATATAGCTTTATATAGTCACGTTTTATTGTTCTCATCTACTTCAAAACATTGTTTTGAAAATCAGACCGGACTGATCAGTTCGACCAGATGGATTGGGAACTGGTCAAGGGTCTGGTTTGTTGAACCCTGAAAACCTGCTTGTTCCAGAACTGGTGGGAACTGGTCAAACCGGTGGTCAAAACCAGTATTTTTTTATTTTTAAAATTATAAAAATATATTTTTTAGTCAAATAAAGGTCCATTGATAAGTTATAAAGGTATATATACATGAATTTTTATTATTTATCCTTCTTCGTTGAGTTTTTATCTTATGAAATATACGCTGTCAAAAATCTTATGGAATATATTATATGATTATTTTATATTAATTTAAATTTGATTTTTATTAAACTTATTACTTAATATAATATATAATATTAAAAAATATATTTAATTATCACCGGTTCGATTGAACCATTGAACCTTGAACCCGTCTCTTCATTGATTCAATGACCGATCCGATTTTTAAAACATTGCGTAAAATACAAAGTGTTATCACTGTATATGCGCGCGCTAGGGATGGCAAAATAATCCATGGATTCATTATCCATCCGGTCCATCCATGAGAAAATTCATACAATCAATCCATTTATAAAAATAAAATAAATGAATTGGATTCCGTTAGATTGTTTTCTTAATGGATGGTTAATGATTCATCCGGGTTGGATCAACAAAAAAGTAGTGGATTGTTTTTAATCCACTACAAAATCATTTTTTTTCAAAACATTTTTTCACAAACACAAACAGCTGACCCTCTGTTGCCGAACACCCCACCGGCTATCAACCGACCACCATCCCGACCACTCGACACCCGACCAATCCCCTGCCCGCCCGCCGCTTGCCACCCGTTGACCGACCGACCGCCACCAAATGTGAAAGGAAAAAAGTTCAAATAAATTTTTAAAATATCATATATTTTGAAATGGATGTGTCGGATATCAATCCATAAAAAAATATTAATTGATGAGTTGAATTTTTTAACACATTTTTCATATATCTAAACGGATTAGTGAGTTATTTTTGACCCACACACACATTCAACACACACATAGCGACTCAAGTGAGAAAAATATGTTATTTTGAGTTGAATAAATCTGGATTATTAAATCATACATAAATGATCAGGAATAGAAGTTAGTTGGTGGTCATGTGATCACTTAAAAAAGTCACATGAATTTATGTTCTAATCTTGATTATTCATGTGTGTTCCAAAGATCTAGAGTTACTCATATCTTATAATAACACACTTCTCTCATTTGAGTTGCCTCATATATATATATATATAAAGTATGTGTGTGTGAGGTGAGAGAAGTAAATCTTGACCATTGAATCATGTGTGAATGATCAGTGTTTTTAAGTGATTGTGGTAACTTTAAATCTTTAACACTCCATATATGATTTAATATGACCATTTTCACTTGTCTGGCCCTTTCGTCTTTGATTTTTCTTTCTTAATCTCCGAATTGAATCGTTGTAGATGGGTCGTATATGCCTTTTGCCCACAAGGGACGTTCATTCCTATCTTACCAGCCACACATTCCATAACAGCCAGTCAAAGATAACGTGCATGAATCTTTTTGCTAGAATTTTGAGTGGATTGGCAAGGAATTATTATCTCCTTTTTGGAATGATGGTATAATAAGGCTGCTATGTTATTTTACCCCATCATTTTATTTCATGTCCAGTGCATCAAAGGAGAAGAAAATGAATGGATCCCAATTCCTACCATAAAAAAAAAAACGCACAATCACTCGTTCATTAAGTGTACATCATCGGATGAACCCTGAGCTTTCTAAAACAATCTAAATGATCCAACAATGTATATTTTGAAGAATACGTGAATGTATGTTTTTTTCATCATAGGAGATCCATTTCAAAAATGAAGAGAGGTTAATAGAGAAGAAATAAGAGCAACTAGCTCCTGAATTAACTATTAGCTTCTCCATGAAAGAAGCTGCCTCAAAATGAAGATATTCATATCACTAAATTGATCTGTAGTTAAGAATGAAGAAAATGATGAAATTTTTAAGTTACAAATGACATGCCTTACCCGCGACCAGATATTGCAAACGGCGTATCTTGACTTCACCATAACAACACGGTCCCATCACACAGATGGGAAAAACTTGTTTAGATTGAAGGGTAGAGAGTAAAATTCCTCACTCCTGGTATCAGTCTTAAATGAACGGAATCTGTCCCACCAGTGCATGCCTCTGTCTTTACGTGTTTGGTTGTCTTTCTTGTGCAATGTAACGTCCAAGAACATTGCCAATAAACCAGCAACAAATGGTTCAGATGAGAATGGAACATTGATCATATCATTGAACTGTCAAAAGAGAAAAGATAATTCAGTACTTTAAAGTTTGAACAACTCATATTCATAGAAGAATGTAAGTTTTAGCAATAAGAAGAACTATTTAATTTTTAGATTCACTACCTTATAATATCATTTAATTATGAGCTGTCACATTAATAAAATAATTTGACTATATGATAAATCAAATTAAACTCTAAGATGGTGCATAACACACTGACAATAGCTCAAAATTAAACTCTAAGAAGAAAGAAAGCTGGATACCCATCTCGCGCGAGTGTGAACAGGACCATAGCCCTTAAATGCTGTGTACTCATTGAAGTATTGTGGTATAGAGAAGCCCATGAAAACAGAGAAGCCTAAGACGAATTTAGTTCTAAAGCTGTTTAAATTGCAAAACTGAAGGAAACTGAGACCTGCAGAGCCTGTGTTGTGGGAATAAAAAGTGTGTCAACAATTCAAAGTTAAAACCTTGAATAAAATTATGATAATAAAAACCCATCATCTTTATGTTGATAATACATACCCACATAGGCAAAGAAAAGACAATATAAAGCTGCAACTATTGGTGCTGGAATTGAAGCAAAAACGGCTCCAAATTTTCCTACATACAATAGTTCATAATAAGTACGTAGGTTCAACATGGAAACATATCACAACAGAATTGCCGACATGATAACTTACCAAGAATTGAGAAAAAGATCATGAATCCAGCTGATATTTGAACAACCCTTCGGCTACCAACACGTGTCAAAGCTAAGAGTCCAGCATTCTCTCTGGTAAAAGCCAAATTATGTTATACTATTCCTACTAGGAAAATGATACCTCTATGAACATTAAAGTATTGAATTAGAATCTTACACAGAAACTGATGATCCATTCCCAGTCCCAAAGATCCCAGATAACAAAATTCCCACTCCCTGATGCATAAGAAATAGCAATTAATAATGATCATAAAACTAGGCATGATCAGTAAAGAGAATACCAAAAAAACTGGGTAGGGGAAAAACTACTGTTTCGTAATTTCGATTTACCTGCCAACCAACACCACGGCTAAGAACTGAAGGTGGCACTGGTGTCGCACTTGCGTACCTTGATACAGCAATGAAAGCACCAGTGGACTGTTGAACAAGAAAGTTTATGTGAAAGACAAACATTAAATAAGTATGCAACAAACTATCTAGCCAATAAAATTGCAGGACAATATGCTAACCAACAATCACAACTACAGGCTTCTAGGGAAATGACAGTTCAGAAACCATTGCACTTGTTCAACAATGCATATCTAGTTCACAAGAAAAATAAACAAACCTCTACTAGAGCAACAAATGAAGTAGCCATCATTGCAAAAGCTTCTCCAGCATCAAACGTAGGAGCTCCCCATTGAAAAGGATATGGAATTCTTATCCTGCATAATATATTCTATCAGCCACAATACTTAGGTATTAACCAAATTGAAATCCCATTATTTGTTGTCATTTAAGATTATCCAAAGAGCAACCAAGTTTCAAG
The DNA here is from genome assembly GCA_039655645.1 of Ammopiptanthus mongolicus. NCBI lineage: Eukaryota > Viridiplantae > Streptophyta > Magnoliopsida > Fabales > Fabaceae > Ammopiptanthus > Ammopiptanthus mongolicus. Next base: position 86,137,317 of record CM077343.1, read on the forward strand.
AGTCACCAATTATATATTTAGCAACATAATGCTGCATAGAATTAGGAAGAGTGAATACCCAAATTCGTCCCTGACGAAAATTGCGCCCGAATTTAGTCCCTAAGAAATAGAAAATCATGAAAAATCTCAATTTCATCCTAAAAAATTTCAAATGCCGATCAAATTAGTCCTCTTTCAAGACAAAAGGACTAATTTTAGGGAACAATTAGTCTCTATCAAGGACTATTTCTCATAAACTAAATTTGGGGGCACATTTTTCTCATGGATGAATTCGGTGTTTACTCAAGGAGAAACAAAATTTCCATTATTGGAAATACTAAATGTTCCTTACCAAGGAGCACCACCTATAATTCCAGCACGATCAGTTCTGCAAGTAATTTGAGTTTTAGGTGCTGAATGTTTATAAGCTCCACCCACAGTGAGAAGATGAGCATAAACCCACACAATTGCCACTGAGAATATAACTGCAAAGCGATCGAAGATAGGCTTTTCTCCTTTCATCATATGAGGAATGTACTGCAAATCATGTCACTACTTTAGAATATTAACTTTTAAATTGAAGGTAAGAAAGGAAAACAAATCATGAATTAACGGAATTACATATGAGGTGTGTTAGGTACTCAGGGTTATGTTTAAAAATGGATCTAATGCTGCAATAGAAAAGGGAATTGGCATCAAGAAAATAATAAATCACCTGTGAAAATACTAGTAGGATGATGATTTCTGGCAGCCCAATCTCCACACATTTTGCAAGCTAGAATTCAAAAGCCACAATCAACAGAGTGGAATCACATGTTATAATTATAAAGTATAGGAAGGACATAAGGACTAGTTCTTGTAGCAGATATACATACCACAGGAAAACCCAACTCATAAAGCCCAAAGCCTGATAGAGCAACCAATGGAACAGCAGAGAGAGGACTTAAGAACCTAAACAGAAAATATAGCAAATTATTCATTAAGATGATTTTAAGTGACTAAAGCAAATTAGTAACTTTCAGAATGGAAAAAATTGTATCTAGCAATGTAACTACAACCAGGTCTATGGTTTTGAATAAAGAAAAAAAATGTCGGTACTGATTAACATAAGGGTTTAATATCTCTAATTAGGAGTTAACTAATAATATGGAGAATAGAATATAAGGACTAGAGCTATCCCAAACAAGTTAATCCAAAACATATGGTATGGATAATCTGAAAAAGCACAATGTGACAACAAGATGAAGCAAAAAATGTAAGTAATTTAGATAAGAAAGGTTCAACAACCTCACTACATTGCGCCAAAGGCCACTGAAGCCAAAAACAATTTGGAGGGTTGAAGCAACAATAAAGGCACCCTGTGTTCCACGCATTATCCTCTCAAATTTCTGCATATTTGTTACAATTCAGGTAAACAAGGATGATGACATAACAAAAAACAGCCAAACAGTGAAGATCAAGCAGGTTTGTGACTGAAGATCCAACCTCCTGAGGGTTTACAATGTCACTGTAGCGACCGGCCAAAATGATTGAAATAGTTGCTGGCACAAAGGTGTAGGATCCCCCAATAACTGCTGGTAGACGAGTCCCAAAGCATGTTTGCAAAATTGTGTTTATGCCAGCCACAAATTGTAGAGTCTGAATCACTTTTGCTTTCTCTTCCTATTGAACCAAAATTGCAATCTTTATTAGATTTAATGATTTATGAACCACACAACAATATTGAAAGCCATATGCTTTTTTTTTTGTCCCTCTATCTCCCTCTCTTTCTCAAGACTTACATTTCCACCTCCCATCTGTGGAACCAGAGAGCTGGGTATTAGAACAGTTGTGCCAAGCATCACCAGGTAGTGTTGGAAACCAAGTAGGATTGCCTCAGCTTCATTGACATCAAAAAATCTAAACTCAATCATCACATTGAATATCAAAAGTACACTCAAATATTTTCTCTTTAAATGCTTCAAAAAAACCAGAAGGACAAGTTTCCGAAACTTCCAATTAGATTGACAATCATAAGAATTCTCTATCGTTTTAAATTGTGGTTGCGGTCGCAGTTGTGTAACATTGCATTTACCGCATTTGCTAACCTTTGCAGCAAAATGCAATCACAATTATGGTCACAATACAGTTGCCAAAAGCACAATATTGCAACCACAATTGCAGTAGCAAATCACAATTAAAACCATGGAATTCTCGAAAACTGTATAGAAACCAATGCAAGATAGGAAGCGTAATCACATTATCAATTATCATCAATGAAACATTGTCCCAAAAGCTGTGAGGCCAAGAGAGGCTCAAGTTCTAGCAAAAGGCAAAAAATGGTCCCAATGAAGCAGTAAACTTACGCCAGGGTGGAGGACTAGTAATGCAGTAAGAAACATTTGGTAATTGATCTTTGACTGGATGTGGCTGATGCTCATCCTGCTTGGGTTGTGGCGCAGCTCCCCCTCCTGCCATTCTTCTTATCTAACCGCAACGAACTAATCAACTCAAATGCACTACAGCAACAAAAACTCAGTTCTCAGAACCCAACAGAACAAAAAGAAAAGCTTTTGGAGACCAATGCTTTCCTACATCAATTTCTCAACCTCAAAAATGTAATGCCACACAGTGACACAGAACCAATAAAACCAGTTGGAAGAAAACAAATCCTAGCTGGGTATTTTTTCCAATGAAATGCAGAATGATTAGAGCAGTGGTAAAGGGAAGAAGTAGTAGTGAATAGAAGAGAAGTTTAAACACCCTCAAAGCTTGGTGGAACACTTCCTTCACTCTTGGGAAATTCACACAAGAACAAGTGAACTAGTCCAAGGGTGACACCTTGTCAGCAATGTAAAATGCAATGCAGCAAATGCTTGAGGATTTCTTAGTCCAAGAACCACTTGGAGGCCAAGTAAACATTAAAGTGAGTGTGAAGATGTTGAAAAAAAGCAAAAGGAAGGAGCCTTCTCCTCCTAAAGCAAGAAAAAAACCAAAAACCCAAAAGAATCTCTCAGTTCCATATTGCTTTACAATATTGTAATCCAATATTTAATAGTGTTAATAAGAGTGCCTTTCTTTTATTCAACACGCAAAGATAAAGTTTGCATAAAAGCATCATCACCTTCACCTTTATTAACCTCAGATATAGCAGTAGTATTTTTTGGTGATAAGATATAGGAGTAGTATTTAACTAATACAAATAAGGGTCAAAATAATTAAATAAATAAAGGTTTAAATAAGTTTTAGTCCCTATAATTTTTTTTCAAGGTTTTGGTCCCAACAGTTTCAAAAGTTTAGGAATAAGTTAACCATGTATCGTTATATGCTGACCTGACAGACTAATGTGGCAATGTTGATATGACTTTCATCTGTCAAGTCAGTAGATAACGGTACACAATTAATGGTAGGGACCTATTCCTGAACTTTTGAAATTATAGGAACCAAAACCTATGAAAAAAATTATAGGGACTAAAACCAAAACTCACCCACTTTTTAGAGAATAGAAATTTATTTAAACCATAAATAAATAAATAATCAGAAACATTGAAGCTAACAAGAAGTACGAACCTTCTTTCTTTCACCCCATGTCAGTAGATACCTTCTAACACATTAGAAAGTTTACCATTTTTACCCCTTTTGCTCTCCTCTAGTATCGAAAGCTCTTATTTTTACCCTGACCCAGAATCACAAAATTAATTGGAAGTAGCAGCTTGGATGTAAAATATGACTTTTCCTCTGGCCAAAAAAACAACACATTTTTTATATGGTGGCAGATTTTTTATTATGGGTAATGAGGCACTAAAAATTATGATTGGTTAATAAAGAAGTGTGAATCGATAATTAAGAGTGTTAACAGCCTCACCGTTGTGTTATTGTTTAGTCCATTCTTTTTCACGTGCAGTCAAACCTTCACACAGGCGTCTCCATTCTGTCTCAGTGTCTTCTTGCTTAACCGTTTTGCATGACACTTGAACACTGACCTGTCTGTCTTGGACTTGTCCTTTGAAATCTGAATAACCCTCTCTCTATGGCAGTGAAAAGTGCTAACTCTGAACCAGAATCAGAAACTTTTTTTTATGGCAAAAAATGGGCACAGACATGAAAATGAAACTTGGCTGATGGCTCCTCCTATGACAATGGCAATTGGCCAGTCATATTAATCTCTATAATTCCTTGGTGATCTTACAAATTTGTTATCAGGCAAATTTGTGTTAGCCTAACCTGATTCGCCTCATGTGATTCCCCTTAATCAGTTGATTACATTAGGAAAGAACTTTGTTTCCTAACCCTGCGTTTTTAAACTACTCTAAAAAGCATTTAGTGTGACAAGATGAAAATAAGAACAAAGGAAATTTGCAGAAACGTAAAACTTGTAAAGAAATGCGAAAATAATAAGCTGTATTGGTTGTATTGATGTGTACAAAACTCGTATATACAATTCATATTTATTAGGCAAAATTGTAAGCTAAAGTGCTAAGCTAAAGACACTTCTATTGGCCCCTAAGGGTGCGATTGGGTATACAGCTTATTTAAGTGCTTATGCAATAAATTCTTTTTTAAATAAGCTAAAAACAGCTTATTTTCATAAGCTTCTCTGACAAGCTTATGAAAATAAGTTAAAAACAACTTAAGGAAAGATCATAAATTATTTTCACAAACTATTTGTATAAGTTTAATTCTATAAGTTATTCTTATAAGCTCTCCATAAATTCTTCCAAACGAACCCTAAATCCTAAAATTCAACATCGTCTGCATAATGGCCAACAAAAATGACTAATTAACTTGACTAACGGCTACCCACTTCCAACAAACACCCCTTCATTCTGGTGATCTGATGGGCACAGACATGAAAATGAGACTTGGCTTATCTGATGGCTCTTATGACAATGATAATTGGTCAGTCATATTAATCTCTCAAATTCCTTGGTGATCTTATTTATCCAGGAATAAAGAAAGTTCTAGTTAATTCTCTTTCATTTGTTACCAATATCCTGTTGTGGGAAGAGAACTTGATGCCTATGAAAATTATCCACCATAGATGGATGTCTGGTTGAGTATTTACTTTTGAATTAAGAAGTATGTTAATTAACAGGACATTTGGAATATAACATGAATAAAGATGTGGCACTACAATAAAATTTAATGTAATCACATATATCTGAAAGTATTATGTCATGTTTAATATAAAATTTTATACAATGTCTTAACACAACTTTTTAAAAAGTGTTTGTGCTTGGTAACACATTTGAATGGTCATGGTAACAGGCATATGTTCAAAAGCCATATGGATTAAGGAATGAAACATTACAACGACTATCAGTTACTAAAGGAACAAATTCTACTGTCACTGGCTCACTGGAATTGGTTGCATGGCACTGGCGATTAACAAAAATTTAAGAAAGTTGATGTGTGATTAATTTATTATTCTTTTTGCAGTAAATCCCACTTGTGAGTTTCTAATTTTAAATTAATAGTTTAGTACTTTTTTGGGTACATTAATAGTTAATAGATTAGTACTTTAGTACCTTTACCTTTGGAATATAATCAATATGCAATACTTCAAATATTTACAGCAAAATTCATACTAGTTGGATTAAAAAATTTAGTTTGTAAATTGTTATTCTTTTCTTTAGGATGAAGAAACAAGGTGGTCCTTTTTTAAATTTACACTTCCACCCACTAGATAATTTGTATTTAGATAATACAATTATAGACTGATCCATTAATTAATGTGACTAAAGTCACAATATTCTATTTCTGTAGATGAATTGGCTTAGTCTCTATACTGATTTGTACTTACCTAGAAACCTCTATCACTATCCCTTCCATCAAGAAACATCAAATGGATTTATTCCCAGCACCACTGGATCCCCCAGAATTTCCCTTCACTGTGCCCAACAAGCAGAAAATGAAGCCTGTTGTCGTGCTAACAATGTTCTTGCTCCCTTAAACAACAAAAAACGAGTTTGTTAATAATGTTATTAGCTGTACATAACAAGATTTAAAGGGCCGTTCCTAACACCATGTTAGGAAGGGTCAAAAATCACAAACTGCAAAGTATAAAGACCATGAAAATGTTAAGACTTGAGAATTTAATTATTTAAATATATTAGTTGTTGACATGTAGCAAAGAAAACATGGAAGGAGTTTTGCAATTTAAAATTGTAAAAGACGAAGCACATGTTTGGATCTGCGTCGAAACCTGGTAGAAGTGTTTTTGTGTAACAGAAGCCACACATTGTAGCTTTACAAAAATCACGTTCAAACTTGATTCTCACCCAACCCCACCGCAATCCCAAACATGCACGAAATGTAGTTCGTAATCACTTCATTGTTATATATTTCTAACCCGCATTTACAACTATATATATATATATATATATATATATATATATATATATATATATAAGGGATGTTGCTAATCGGTGTTCTAAGGACATTGATTAAGGATTTCAATAAAAACAATTGTTTATGGAAAAACTAAATAAAACACTCCTTCAAATGTTGAATGCATCACTTTTCAATGATAAATTTCTTTTTTTGATTGCTTAACCGATGATCTTAGCATTCTTCTTATATAAATGATGACCAACCAACTTCCATACATTTCCCATTATTATCTCTAACCAATCATATAATTTAACTTGGTTTTTCCCGATCCAAGATCTCTGAATCATCCACCAACTTTTCTTTCAAACTACTACCTTTTATTTCTCTTGAAACATGATAGAGAACCTTGATCCAACCCTAAAGGACACTAGTCTTGTCATTTGACTTCTAAAACATTGAATTCATATCGCCCTTACCAAAAAATCGCATGTTTAGTGTAAATATGTCTACACCGCTACCTTAATTAGAAAATGGCAACCGTAGCCAGTGACATTGTAGGCATCATTGTTGGAAAGCATCATTGTCAATGTCATTGATAATAATAAAAATGAAACACAAACAGCTTAGCATGTGTAAATACTTCGCAACTTTTACCAAAGTTGCTTTAGGTTCCTTTCGGCTATACATTGTTTTGAAAATAGTCATTTCTGTTTGATCTATGATTACCCTTCATTTCTGTAAAGTGAAAGCGCCCTTTATGGAATTTGAATTAGAAAACATAGAAAAACGTAGCGTTAATTCATAGTTATAAATTCTAGTACTGTAGAGTAGATCATTCCACCGTTGTTCTGTGGGGTTAATTAAAGTAGAATCACGGTTATGGTCCAAGCTATATTATGCATTTCCATAGCTATTCAGCATAGGAAATGATGTCAGACAAGGCCCCAAAAAAGTATCCAAAAGAAAATGTTCCGTATCAGTGTGCACAATACGTGTTTCTTCCTTTTCTTCTTCATCTCACATACCACACCAAGATATGTGCCAAAAGAATACATATAGGAGAAGGGTAATTATTTGCATATCTTTTGCTACTAAGTACTAACCATATACATTAACGCGTCACAACTAAAATATGGTCAAGATATTTGAATAATTGAGTACTGAATATTCTAAAATTTTCAATTTCACCAATAAAATAACGTTGACCTGCTCTTCAACCTCACCCCCCCCATGCACATGGGTTTCCTGCCAAGCTCTCATATAATTCAACAATCTATTTTGTACCACCAACCAAGAACGCTAATTAAGGTCTGTTAAAAGACTCATCATAAATGCTAGAATTTCTCCGCTGCCATAGCCCAATTCACATAGTGACCCAAATCGATGCCCATCGAGATTGGTCATTCAAACCAATCTTGGCTGTGTTTGCATGTAGCACTACAACATAAACCCGGGCCCGCCTTTAATAACGTTTTCACACAAAAACGCTATTAAAAATGAGGTAGAGACTTTTAATAACGTTTCCTTGAGAAAACATTATCATAACTGACTTAAGATAACGCTTCTTCAAGGAAACGTTATCTTAAGTCATCTAAGACAGCGCTTCCTCGAGGAAGCGTTATCTAAGGTGACCCTTAAGATAGCTCTTCTGAATGCTATCTTTACTTAGAACTTTTAATAGCGGGGAAATAAATAGCTCTCGGAAACATTATTAAAGGCCATAAAAAACGCAATTAAAGGTCTTTCCTGTTGTAGTGTAGGTTTGTAACTTAGTTCACCACCACAGTTGGAAAAACATCTTTTCACGTTTGATGTAAAATTTATTACTCTTATATCTCACTTGAAACGCAAGTTTGGTTGACGCAACATCAAACCAAACACGTTTTTCCCGGCCCGTCGAAGGTTATACGTAACCCATTGCCTCAGTGTGTAATATCACAGGCTGCTTTTTGAAATTGACGACTATCCCCACAAATCAATACGGGTCTCTTTAGCATGCTTTGTCCTTACTCACATGCTTCTTAGGAAAACTTCTCAGGATGTCTCTCATTCCAGAATTGCTCCAAGTCAAGCACACTTAACCTTGGAGTTCTTAAGTGATGAGCTACCATATAGGCAGTATCAATCAATTCCTATAAGTCTTCCTCAATTGTATAGTCTCATACCTGTACAGTCAGTCTCGAAATCCCTCAACTATACAGTCTCATACCTACACAATCTCAGGATCTCTCTCGTTCTGGTGCGAAATAGTTTCGTTCATATGTCCCTCCGCTTAAAAGCTTGTCAGGAGCCGCTCTTTGTTCGTATTTTATTTTTTGCACCGATAATCACTCACCGCCCTCATCAGTCCTGGGTGTCACACAAAGTGATAACACTCACTATAACAAATTTTTCTTTCAGTGACAGACAAACTATGTCACTATATGTTTAAAATTCGTAGGTATATGTAAAATTTATATTCACCTACGTCCGGTTCAACCGTCCATTATGAGCGACGAATAACAACGGGAAATGACTGTCACTATAGATTTTACCTACGATTCACATGCATTTACCTATAGTTGTATTTAACTATCAATAGGCTTTACCTACGGTTCATCTACCTTTACATACGGTTTGACTAACACTAATACATATACCTACAGTTTTAGCGACCGTTACTAAAAATATTCGTAGGTATATGACAAATTTATTGTAGTGACTATAAAAAAAGTTGTTTTGAGTTCAAGCCTTCGACACAGGCACAAACTAATAAATTGTGCGATGTAGGTCATGTATATTTCTTATTTGTAATGATAACATTTTAAATGAATTGTGCATTATTTGTAGAAACTTGTTAATTGGTCGTGTCATATTCAAAATGTATGTATTTTATGTATCATAGAGTCACTGTCCATATGTATATTTTATAGGAAAAATATAGGAATTTTATTATGTAAAATCCAATCCGCGTGTCGAAATTATAAGTTTGAGAAAGTAGAAAAATATTCATTATTCCTTCTATATTATTTTACTTGTCCCATTTGATTATGCATATCTCTTACGAAAATAATTAAGTTTACTAATTTTTATAATAAAATGAAACTTTTTGACTAAAATTCCCCTATTTAAATTGTACGGTTGGTAGTTGCAATTATTCACCGACCACCACACATCTTGATAAAAAAAAACTCATTAATATAGATTGGTTGAGATACAAAGGGTATTTTTGAAATAAAAGTAATTAATACTTCTTGAATTTCTAAAGGGACAAGTAATTTGAGACAATATAATATTTCAAATGGGATAAGTAAAATGAGATGGAGGGAGTAAATAATAAAGTGAGCAACTATTGTAGCAAAGTAATATATAATCCAAAATGCTATAGTAATGTCAGAGGTCATTTAGTGGCTTCCTCATTTTATTTCCACCTCGAAAGCATAGCCAACCTAAACAAGAAACGAAAAGTATTAATACAAAGTCAAAAATTTTATTATGATCTAAGTGAGGGTGTAGAATATGTTCAAGTTGACTCGATCAACCCAAAAAGTTGAAACCCAATTAAATTCGACTTCCATTAGTTCGGACGTCAATTTCAGTTTCTAAACCCGAAGATCTGAGACCTGAACCTATCATCCGATTATTATTTTTTAATAATTTTTACATATAACAAATTAAGTTGTGTGTTTTAGACTTTTGAAGACCTTGTATATGATTAAGGTATTCTTCCTTAATTTCCATTTCTTCTTTCTTTGTTCTTCCTTACACTAGATCACCTTCAACCATAGTCCACTGTCATTCCTTCTTGCATCTGCCGCCGGCAACTTCGACTTTTGTTTTGTGTTGACTTGATGAAACTTGGTAACTTGTTAATTATTATCTTCATTGTGTATTTGTGTTTATCCTTTTCTGGATTTGGGACTAATATAAATTCTTATGTTTGCATATGTATTATTGCTATGTTATATACCAACTTAATATCAAGCTTATGCTACTTCAATGCCAATTCAAACATGATATTTGCTTAATCTATACGTAAATTTATTGTTTTTCTCTTTAAGGATTACCTTTTATCAATTGTTTAATAGTTTATTTTTTGCTTGCAGGCCAGAATTTGCTTATAGAAATTCTAAGTTGCACTTTGAAAAATGCCGAAGGGAAAAAGATCATCGACAACCCGGTGGCCCATCCAAACTAACCTATAGTGTTCAGGTTGGCTTAATTTGGATGACAAACCCGAATCAACCCAAACTAATCAATTTTGATTGATTCAGGCATTTTTTTCTCCCCCTCAACTTGCTCAATCCAACCCGATTAAACCCTAAATCTAACAAAGTGAATTAAATAAATATTTGTTCAAATACTATGAACATAACTATGATATCAGATTAAACTTCAAGAAAAATATTTATTTTTGAACACACGCTTGCACAAGAAGACTTTGATTAATTTGTTTTTGACAATTGGTTGCATTGTGTAGATGTAATATATTTTTATGTATAACTACTTCAAAGTTACTTCAAAGTCTGTAAGATTATAGTTTAAAAATGAAAGCAGAACTTTTCACATAAATTATAATGTACACGGACGAATTTAAAGAAGGCAAGCATGAGTGTTGACCCCTCCCTCCAACATATATTTTGTAAAATTAATTATATATAGCATGACCCAAAAATTATCTTATTATAAATATTTACACATATATACATATACTATTATATATTCGGCCTCTCTAATACTTTTTGGATCCGTCTTTTAAATGTACATTTAAATAATCTATGTTGATTAGATAAGACCATGGTATTAATTTTGTACCAAAAAAAAAACCATGGTATTAATCAGGTAGCAGAATAAGCATACCATGGTTTGGCACTCAATTTATTAAATTGTCTCTGACGACTCAAACATAAGGGAAACACTTTCACCTGAATATTCTATGAAAATTTATTACAAGTATTGGAATTGAATTATATCAGCATAAAACAAATCAGGAAAAAAAAAAAAAAAAGGAGAATTAACATATCCATATATACGCTTAGGACCCTCAAGAAGTTACGGAGGAGATCCAAGTAGTATACAAATTGATATCCACTGTTCTTGTGTATATGACTCAGATTTTCAAAAATTAATTGACAGATATGCATAGGATTTTTAAAGAATCAATATTAAAGTAATAAAAATTTAAAAAAAAATACTAAAATTACTATACCCTTAACTTGTGAATTCGTAACCTGCATGTCCTTTTTTCTGCATGAGACCTGTATCTTTTTTTTTGTTTTAAAATTTTATTATACAGATATTGCTTACTTAAACCGATATAAGCAGTTCGGCTGATTTAAGATCTCCCTTTCACAAGGGTTTTTTTTTCCTGACTTTGTAGACTATGTTTGGATATTTTATAATGAATGAAATGGAATGAAGTGAATAATAAGTTAATTCCATTTTATTTAATCACGTACCCCCAAATTGGGAGAGGAGAAAATATATGTACCGGATGGAATGAAATAGAATCCATTGTATGAGGTTTCATTCCATTTAGTCCTATTTCAAACAATCCAAACAATGGAACCTAGTATCATTCCATTATATTCTGCTACATTTCATCAATTTCTATCAATCCAAACATAACATAAGGGATCTTTTAAGTATCACTATAAACGTTGCTGGGACAAAGATTTAGCATGTCGAGATTTTGAGATGCGCGAACCTTACCTTAAATTTACAATAACAAGGACAACAAATAAGGAAAAACATGTTCAAGTGGTGGTCCAAGAGGAATATGAAAATCTACTTCAACATGCAGGTCTACTTCAAATAAATGAAATAATGTTTCATAGAAACCGCGTAAGTATTATGAAAATCAACTCCAACTTGTTCATCTTTCTAGAGGCGTGTCTGGACTATAAAATGTTTCCAATAGTTCAAGAATAGTTGATTTGTCGATGGGAACAAAAGAAGGAATATAACTTAGCAATAGAGTGACATGTTGGCACGGAAGAAATCACTAATTTAAGTCTGGTTAACCTTCAACTCGGTGACAATGAGCTTTTTAACTTTCCTGTAATCAAATAAGGATTGAGAATGGAAGAGACTCGTGGGATTGACGTGAAGGGTAGGTGCAAATTAATTCACTTATCACTTTCCGGTAGGTGTGTTCATGGAACCGGTTAGGACGAGTTTAGATTAGCCCAAACTCAGCCCAATATTTCAATAGGATCATTTGTTTGGACCTGAACCCGACCCGATAATGTCTAGATGGAACCAGATCAACCCCAATTATTAACATAATTTATAAATTTGAATATTATGCATAACTAAATCATAGAATTAAAGTGGAAAACTAAAATTAATTTATATTTCACAATATAAATTTCAAAACAAATAATATCAATAAAAATATATTATCATGATATGCAAGAGGTTATTGATTTAACTCAAGAATAGTCTTCATTCTGCATCAATCATTATTCCTCATGCAAGCAACCAGTCACCAAAATCATAGAACTAGAACTAGAAGACCTGAGTAAGTATCTAATGAAATGATGAGCTTTGGATGACAAAAGTTCCCATAGTTAGCACCCTCTAGTCAAAATTTCATACCCCAGTCCTCTAACCCAGATAACGAGGCCAGCAGCCTCCCCATCCTAATACTCTCTTGTCTCTTCTATGTTTTCCCTCTTCTCCCCAAAATGCAATCAAAACAACATCCAAATTCCAAACCATATCCTGCCAAGTAGGGATGGCCTAATAAAACGAATAAATCATGCCACCAAAATTTCTAGAAGTAAATCATTCTAAAACAGTGAACAAACAATAACTAGGAAGCTTCAGGTGGAAATGTAAACTTGAGTTATCCAAAGCATTTGCTTTATTATATAAGGAACAAATTAAACTACTCATTTTGAGTTCATTTTGGCTCATTATAATTGGTTAACCTTCCCAATGACAAACCCTCAAATTATATAAATTCAGTCACTTACTTGGGTTCCAAGTCTAACACACTAAATCATATGCCTTAGCATTCACCCTTATCAAGAATCTGGAGGAACTACCTCAAATGAACTCCATAAGCAAGACAGAACTTGAGAGCTCAAGACAGCAGATAATCAAAAGATATCTGAAGTCAGTGATATGCCTTGGAAAACCCTTTTGTATAGGGTTTTGCTAAAAGCAACATACCCATCATGTTTCCTCTTTGGAGGTACTTTTCAAACCACAATAGCATGCAAATTTGTAACTTTACTGCCCACCGGTATTGCGAAGTTGCAACCTCTTCCTCTCGAACTCAAGCTACAAAGAAGGTATATGAAAAATCAACAACCGGCCAAGTAGAACTGGCTGACAAATTTTTTTGGCAGAAAAGAAATGTTTTATTTTGAAAATACTATCACGGTAAATTATCCACCCAGGAAAAAAAATGCAACATTTCCCTTAAACTGTCATAAGAAATCATCGAAATAGATCTGAACTGATAGAGTCCCCCAAATTAATGGGTCTTTTTTGATAAAAATAAAAAGGCATGGAGGTTTGAACCTATGACCTCCTGCAAACTGTCCAAACCCCTCATCATCACTAGCCCACTCCAGATTAATTGGTCAAATATTACCCAAGAAAAAACTTCATTTTAGAAAAATCACATGTAATTAACATAGAAGGAAAACACAGTTTTCTTGCTTAAATTTTCATTTTGCTTCTGCTGGGTGTTTTTATTTTTATGTAAGAACGCATCATAAGGTCCCGTAGAGGAGCAACCCTAGTGCATATATGCACACGATGTTATACCAATCTATATGAAATTTTATATGTAATTAATACAAAAATTTATATGATAGATTACTCCAATAGCACATTAAACACTAAATGAATAGCAAAAGAAAGGTGTTTCTAGTGTCATACCACTTTCTTCACCCGCTCATTTGCAGCAGGAGTACCTCCAATAACAGATTCCGAGTGATATGGACTGCCGACACGCACCTCATTCATCACAACTATGACAGTCTTATCCCAGCGGACAGGAAGCCTGCTTATATAATAATGTCCTCAGTTAAGAAGAAAAGCAATAACTAGTACTAGTTCATGAATCATATCTTTACAGAAAAATATGCAAAAGCTAGAAAGTTGAAGAGCTAAGGTGAAAATTGCTAGGGTATTTAAAATGTTACATTTACAAAATCCTAAGTTCCTTGCTGCTAGGAAATCCAAACACCAAGAACCAGTTAGTTCATTCACATTCTGACTATTTTCTTTCATGCAATTCTTTCTTTCTTCTTCTAACTCATCCGTTGAATAGCTTATCGCTCCTTCATGATAAACCTATTTGGAAATCCAAAGCTCCAATGAAGGTTAAATCCCTAATTTGGACAGCAGTGCTTAATAAATTAATATAAATGATGTGCTGTGGGTTCACAGGCCAGATAAGGTGGTCCAAAAACAATTTGAATTTATGCTACACTGGTCTAAAAAGTCACTTCAGTTTAAATTTAAACAACCATTACCAACTTAAACTAAACTTCCATGAACATCACTAGTGTAGTCAAATCCATGCTTAAGGGGATGAGGTGAGGCGCTAGAAGGGATCAGCACCTATTGGTGCTTACAGCACCTTTCTGGATAACAGTAAAAAGTATTCTAAAAGACCAACCATCTAACTTGCCAACTGGAAGCTAAAGGGGGTAATATATGTCAAATTGTCAGAATATCATAATCTGAATATTTTCCATTCCCATTGCAAATATGAGACTACAATATATATACACTTGAATACAAGATAGTGAACCTGATTCCTAGAACATTAATTATCTATGCTAAATCCTAGATGTATAAATACAATGAATACATGAATAGAATGTATAGAACACCACCACCATCCACTTATTATGATTACAATCAACAATTTAATATTTTTTGTTATTTCCAAGACATTATGTCCTAGGATAACTAAGGACACACATTTTTCCAACCATCCTATTAACATCCCCCTCAAATTGCCAAAGAGAAATTGATGACAAAGTCGAGGCACCGCCTTGGTAAAGACATCAGCAAGTAGAAGATTGGTGGTGACATGAGGAAATGAGATAATATGATTGTCAAGTGCCTCACAAATGGAACGACAGTCCACCGTCTACTTATTATGATTACAACAATAATTTAATACTTTTTGTTATTTCCAAGACAATATTTCCTAGGTTAATTAAGTACACGTTTTTCCACCGATCCTATTAGCATCCCCGTCAAATTGATGCGGCTAATCAAGTAGCATCAATTTGCCAATGAGAAATTGATGACATAGTCAAGGCATCACCATGATAAAGACATCAACAAGTTGAAGGCTGTGGTGACACAAGGAAGTGAGATAATACGATTGTTAAGCGCCTCACGAATGGAATGACAATCCACCTCAATATGCTTGGTATGCTCATGTTAAACGGGATTAGCAGCAATCTAAATGGCACTAGTATTATCGGCATAGAGAGGAGTGAGATGGAGTTGAGAAAAGCCAACTTCAGCCAACAAACCAAACCACAAAGCCAAATGATTTCTGAAAAGCAGTGGACATGGCGTGGTATTCAGATTCAGCGGAAGACTTGGAGACCTGGTCTTGTGTCTTACTTTTCCAAGAAATAAGTGCATTACCAAGAAATATACATCAACCCGTAACAGAGCATTGTGTGTCTAGACATCCAGCCCAATCAATATCACTGTAACCAATCAATAGAAGCGAACAGCCAACGGGATAAAATAGTCCACAGCTGAAAATGACTTTAAGATAGCAAATAATACGACTGACAACAACTAAATGAAGATATCTAGGAGTTTGGATGAACTGAATGACCTGCTGGACAACAAAGGAAATGTAGGGGCGAACAATAGTTATATAATTAAGATTGCCAACCAACTAACGATACAGGAAAGGATCAGAAATAATGTAACCCTCCTGATGATTATACTTCACAATGACTTCAAAAGAATTGTCAACCAGAGAAGCTGATTGGAGGCCAACCAAAGAGATAAGATTCTGTGTATACTTATGTTGATGTAAGAAAATACCCGTAGGAGTTGAGTGCACCTCAAGTACCAAAAGATACGGAAGGGAACCAAGGTCATTCATATGAAACAATGCCTGAAGCTGCTTTTGAATTTGTCTGATGAGAACAACATTTATCCCAGTGATAACAATATCATCAACATAAACAAGAAGAACAACAATACCACACTCTGTGTTGTGAAAGAATAAGGAAGAATCGTGTTGGCTCTAGACAAAAGAAAAACCAAGTGGAGCGAAATTTCTCAAACCATGCTCGAGGTGCTTGTATTAACCCATAAAGAAAACGTTTCAGCTTGCACACTGCAGAAGATGAGGTCGAAAATAAGTCTAGAGGTGTAGTCATAAAAATCTCTTACTTAAGGTCACCATGCAAAATGGCATTCTAAACTTTCATTTGATGGAGAGACCAACCCTTGGAAGCAGCAATAGCAAAAATCGTCCGCACGGTGGTCATCTTAGCCACATGAGCAAAGGTCTCATCATAATCCAGCGCATATTCTTGTCTGTTTCCAAGAGCAGCTAGATGAGCCTTATATTTGTCTAGAGAACCATTAGAGTTAAGCTTAACAAAATATACTCATTTACAACCAATGGGTTTAATACCAGAAGGACATAGAACAATATGCCAAGTATGATTTTCCTGAAGAGCATGTAACTCGGTCTGCATGGCTTGATGCAGCATGCATGCTTAACTGCCTGAATGTCGGGAAGGGGTAGAGGTGGCCGATGTATCCTATACACAATAACTAGTTTGAAACGCTCAATAGAACTAGAAAGATTATCAAAATTAGGAAGTTTAGCAGGGTTAAAAGGAGCCACCTGTGATGGAAAGAAATAATGATTTTTCGAGAAATACGAAGAAGATTAGTAGTAGCATCATAGCACAGAAAGCCTTTTTGAGCATTACTATAACCCATAAACGCAGATTGAATTGCTTGAGCATCAGGTTTGTGATGTTCAAGAGGAGGTAAGTGAACAAAACAAACACAACTAAAAGTATGAAGATTATGATAGGTAGTAGGCTTGTCATATAGACGATAAAAGGGAGAATCAAAGTCTAATACCTGAGAAGGAAGACGATTAATTACATAGACAGCAATTGACAAAGCCTTAATCCAAAAATGAGGTGGAACAAATGATTCAAGCAGTAAGGTTAGAGTGAAATCCAATAGGTGGCAATTTTTACGTTCAACAACACCATTTTGCTGAGGTGTATATGAACAAGACCGTTTAGAAACGATACCCTTATGCTATTAGAATGACCAAAATTCATGAGATATGTATTATCCACCAGAATCAGATCATAATATTTTAATACAAGTAGAAAATTGAGTCTCAGCATAGGCTACAAAAGTGTGAAAACTGCAAAGACCTCTAATTTGGAGCAGAGAAAATATACCCAATTAAAACGACTATAGTTATCAATAAATGTCACAAAATATTTATAGTTGGCATGAGATTTAACAGGAGTAATACCCCATACATCACTATGAAAAATCTCAAAACATCTCGCTACACGACTACCATGAGAAGGAAAAGGAAAAGTTTTACTCTTGGCAAGCTTACAGACAAAACAATCAAAGGAACAAAACTGAATTTTATTACCCAAGAATCCATGTTTCAACAAATGCGACAAAACAAGTGAGTTAGGATGGCCCAAACGTTCCTCACTTTGATTTGTAAAGCAGTACAAGCTAAAGAAGAAAGACTAGGAATAGTAAAATCTATAGGAAACAATCTTCCAACTTTAGGTCCTTTCGCGATCACTCTCCCCAACACATGATCCTGCACAAGACAACCACCACGAGAAAAATGCACATCACAGTTGTAATCTACTAATTGGCCAACCGAAATTAAGCTAGAAGAAAGTCTTGGAAACACAAATACATTACGAAAAGATGAATCAATATCCCTAACCGTGGCAATAGGAAGATTACTACCATTTGCATTTTGAATGTGTTGTGTGCCATGATAGGGTCGATCATTATGCAAATAGGTAGAACTACTAGTCATATGATTTGAATCTCTAGAATCAACAAACCTAGGTTGAAGAATTTTCTTATTCGTACCGTGAATGGCCAAAGCTGAAAAGGCAAAAATTATCATTTGTTGTACCATGTCCGGAGTGAGGACAGAAGTAATTCACCAAAGCATACATCCATGTAGGGAACCAGATCTCTATTTTATAGAGTAGCCCTTGTAATCTCAAATTCTAGTTTGAGTTTCATGAGAAACCGATCCTTTTTGCTATTATTGGAAAATAAACAAGTCCCAGGTTGGAAATATGAGCAAAGAGCCATTTATAATAACTTGGGCAACCCTCCCTCTATGAGCTAGCTTTTGGAGTGGAGTTAGGCCTAATTATTCTAACAACAATCAATATAAACTTCTTGAATAGAAGAGGGTGCTGCCTTGGGGACTTTAGCATGGATAATATCCTAATGCTCTATGCATAAATTGAGAAAACCAAAAATAGTATTCTTGAATATAGAGATTACCTTGGCCGTATTTTGCAATGTCAAGTCTCAGTTGAAAACACTTGGTATTATTATCTTGGCATTACTACCTTGATTGTAGATGCATTTTTGATAGTCCCACATCTCCATGGTTGTCTTAAAGGACAGCAAATTGTTGACCATGTGTGGCTCAATGGAGCCCAAAATCCAAGAAATAATCTGCGCATCCTTAGTTTGCCATGAAGCAAGTTTTGTTAGCACAATGGGTGCTACAAAGGAGCCATCAATGTGACCCCATAGACCTTTGCCCATGACATACATTTCAAATTGAAATGGCCAAGTAGAATAATTATTGCCACTGAACTGAGCAGAGAAGTTATCGGTTGTCATGATGATCAAAGAGAAGCCAAATAATCGAAAACAAGGTTACGAAGTATAGGGTCCAAAAGAAAGGCTAGAGATCAAGAGTCCCCTGGAGCTAAACCAGAAATCATGATCCAAAAGAAAACTATAGCAAAGTCCCTACGGCACACTAGAAACGTCGCACAACAGAGGTCGCTTTGGGCAGAAGCGAAATAGAAAAAAAAATCTGAAACCATGGCTGCCTAACTTCAACGATTAGGCTCTGATACCATCTCAAATTGTCTGAATATCATAATCTGAATATTTTCCATTCCCATTGCAATGAGACTACAATATACATACACTTGACAACAAGATAGTGGAACCTAATTCCTAGAACATTAATTATCTATGCTAAATCCTAGAAGTATAAATACAAAAATACATGAATACAATGAATAGAACACCACCGTCCACTTATTATGATTATAATCAACAATTTAATACTCTTTGTTATTTCCAAGCCACTATTTCCTGAGATAATTAAGTACACACATTTTTCCACACATCCTATTAAGAAACGAGTCAGAATGTTAAAAGAAAAACTTGTTGTGACTTTGAGACTGTTAGCAGCAAGCAGCTTAGGGCTTTGTAAATTGAACATCATACTCTTCTATTTTTACTATGAATGTGATGCCTGTATAGTTAATTTATATTGAAAACCAATGCGAAATAGTCAAATATTTTACTGTTTTGGTTTTCTAATGTTAACACCTTTCTTTAGTACAGTGTACTGTTTTTTTGCACCTCTTCACCTTTAACTACCTTGAACATCCGTAAAAGCAGGAATATGGCTGAGACATATATTACAATAACAAGCAGTCCAAGCCCTGTCCCACTAGGTGGGTTCATCTATATGGATTAAACAACGCCATTCAACTCCATCACAAAACCAAATTTTCAATAAATCCATTTAGAGTAAGGTCACTTTTAAATGGTTTCTCCTAAACCAAATTTAAGATAAATCTATTTAGAGTAAGACCTCTTTTAATGGTTTCTTGGTCTCCTAAAATTTTCTTCAGACTACCTCTACCCCTTTTAATTAAACTATCTTCCATTTGATCCTTGTTCGCACTGCAAGCCCTGTTGGTCTCCTCCTCATCAGACTAGACAACCTTAAACAAGTTTCTGTCACCTTCTCCTCAATAGGGTGCTACTCCAACTTTGTACAAAAAACATTTGTTTCTAATATTATCATTCCTTGTATGTCCACTCAACCACCTTAACATTCTCATATCCACTACACTTATTTTTGGTTGTTGGCATAGAGTACCACTAGTCTTATAGCTGTCCATTAGAATTTTCTTTTGAGCTTGATTGCCACTATGTAATCACAAATTGCGCTGGAAGCATCTTTACATTTCAGCTGTCCAGCTCGAACCCTACTTGTTAAATTCCAATCACTTGGTAATATGGATCCAAGATACCTAAATCATACATTTTGTGGTATTATCTGTACCCGAATTTATTTTGATTTGAAAACGACTTAAAACTCTGACCCAAAATTTCGGGAAGTTAGATGGATACTATGCCTGTAAAGTACAGTTGCTATCCAAGTATTCATAAACATTGCCTTTTCAAGTTTACACTTTGCAACAGTGGAGGATATCAACATGCAAACATTAGACATCTAACTGAAAATCTGATACAACTGCAACAAGAGACTAAAATCATATCGTGAATATTCCACGACAGTATCTACATTTGAGAAATCATGCTAAATAATGCATGACATACAGTCACCCTAAATAATGCATTCAAGGAAGCAAACTAGGAAGAAGGAGAAATCCTGACAGAAAAATAAACACTAGGATTCTGCAATGGGAACAAGAAGCTTACTCTTACAAAAATAAATGCTTTTCAGTGATAAATCACAGTCAAAAGCAAAAAATAGCTTTGGTTATGAACATGGATTCGTGCTACCAAGTGAACCAAACTTTTTTGGTTCAACTCAACAAAATCTCAGCACTTACGTTTTAGATAAAGCATCAAAGATGCTCTGTGCCTCGCTGGTAACACCAACTCCGATCCTTTCAGCATCTGCCTCAGCTTGTCTGGAACAAAAATCATTTGAAACTACATATTAATATTTTTTTGATCTGGATCCTCAATATTTGAAAACCACCTTAAACTCGTCAAGCCGAGAAAACTCATTTAAGTGGCAAAACCGAACTACTTGTGACTCAAAACGACAGTGTTGGTAATCACACATTAATTTAATCAAAAGAAAACAAAAATGGAAATGGTAAGAGAAAACCTGATGGCAAGTTCTTCCCTTGCTTGGAGAGCGGTAAGGTCGAGGTAGCAGTTATTTGGGTCAAGTGGGTCATCGGCTTGACCTAAAAAGGTGAAGTCTTTGATGTAATTAGCCTTCAATAACCGAATGTTACGACGAGGTGCAGTTTTGGAACCTTCCTGGAGTACGAGGATGTTGGAAGGACGATCAAAAGCGACAACTTGGCCTTCGAATTCGTCTCCCAAGGTTGTCCTGATCGACAGCATGCAACCCACCGCTAACTCCTCTGGGTTGTTGCCACCGTCCATCATCGCCATTGGTTTTTGCCTCCTCTTCCTGTTCTCTGCTCCCAACTCCTATACCCCTCTTCACTTTTTGGTTTACCCTTTTCCCACTTTGCACTCTTGCAATAAAGTGTATACCCTCCTTTTTATGGTATTTCTTCAAACTATAAGAAAGAGCCTTATTATCTAGGGGTTATTTTCTAAAATATTATTATATTGATATTTAAAATATATATATATATATATATCCTGAAAATGTAAATAAAAAATAAAACATTTTATGTGCTAATATCCTAAAAATTATATATTAAATTAAAATCATTTAATAGAAAATATTAAATTTTTCTTAACTTAGAAATAACTTAAAGACACTTAACAATTTATGTTAACATAAAATGCTTGAATGCGTTATTTCTTACCACATTGGTTAACAGAATAACTAGCAATAAATGAACGTTAACTAACTAGAACTGTATTAACTGATTTAGCTAGCTAATTAACGTAACTAAGTGTGATACACCCCTTCAAGTTGGGACATAAATATCTAATGCTCCTAACTTGAACATTAATAAGTGAAACTCTCAGGATATTAGTTTAGTCAACAACTCAGCAAACTTGTGTTGGGACTTGACATGAATAAGGTTGAAAAAACCAGAATTTGCATGCTCCCAGAGGAAGTGACAATCGATTTCCACGTGCTTGGATCTCTCGTGGAATGTAGGTGAATTGCAGTCTGGTTATCGCAGAAAAGCTTTGTAGTGGGAGTAGAAATTTCAAAATGTAGTAGCAGACCTTGAAGCCGTAGCAACTCACTTGCAGTGTAGGCTATGGCTCGGCACTTAGATGAGGATCTAGAAACTGTGTGTTGTTTATTGGATTTCCATGAGATCAAGGGAGATGCAAAATCTTGTAGTTGACCGACAGATGTCGGACAACTCCCACAATCAGCATCTGCATAGGCAGTGAGCTTAAGGGAGGGAGAAGCTAAAAAGAAACGGCCTTGCCTTGGTGATTGCTTGATGTAGTTGAGCAGATAATGTGCAGCCTAAAGGTGAGATGATCGAGGAGCTTGGATGAATTGCTCCGTTTATTGACTATATATGTAATATCAGGCCGAGAGATGGTGAGATACACGAGTCTTCCAATTAGGCATCTATAAGCAGATACATCCTGGAGGAGGTCACCATCTAAGGCTAACAATTTGAGGTTGGGATCCATAGGAAGGGGTAGCTAGGAAACCAGTGTCCTCCAGTAAAGATAATGCACACTTCCTCTGAGACAAGTACATGCTTGTGGATGACCTTGCAATTTCCACGACATATTTTGTATTGATTGATTAATTCCTTAGTACATTGGTGCATATATAGAACTACATTAGAGGGAGAAGCTACTGACTAACAAAATAACTAGTAATAGCTTAATATTAACTAACTAGAACTGTATTAACTGATTTAGCTAACTAATTAACATAACTAAACATGATATAGTGAAAATTGTGTAAATAGAACATGTTTAAATTTGTGTAAATAATATTG
Source organism: Ammopiptanthus mongolicus (assembly GCA_039655645.1). Classification (NCBI taxonomy): domain Eukaryota; kingdom Viridiplantae; phylum Streptophyta; class Magnoliopsida; order Fabales; family Fabaceae; genus Ammopiptanthus; species Ammopiptanthus mongolicus. The sequence continues at coordinate 86,160,545 of CM077343.1, forward strand.
TTGTATGACTAGTCCACAAAATTTCTCCCTTCATTCTAATATTTATACATCCAAACTCATACACTAATATTTTATATCTTTTACCTTTGAAAAATTAAATTAACCTTATTTTTCTTTATTTTCCTCTCCTTTTTTTTTTGGAAGAAACATCAACGGAGAATAAAGTCATTCAAAATAAACCTACGTCTAAATTAATCAAGTAACCCACGGCAAAAGTTGATGCTTGATGGGTTTCGAACAACAATGATTCAACAAGTCTTTCGGAGCCAAGAAAGAAAGGTAAGGCAATGCCCTAGTGGTAAATGGTAGCTCATCCTCTCGTGCTCCCCTCCCATTTTCATGTCCCTTTAGGAATCCCAAGACAATGGCAGTGGTCAAGGTTTTGAAAGACCACTTTTTCCTTCTTGATTAGATGAAACTCTGTAAGCCCCTCTTACAGGTCTTACCCGCAATATCATGATTAGTAACTATAAGTACAAAAGGTCATAACATATATTCATGAAAACAAACATAACACAGTTAGGGGCCTTGATCTGCTCCAGGTTTCGAGAAGCACTGTAGACACTTGTTGTTCTAATTCTTCACCTTTATGAATGGCAAGGTAATGTATATTAGACTAACTTCGTTGTTGATGCTTGTTGGATAAAGAACTAAGAAAGTGCTATATTTGCAAGGAAAATATTATAGTCAATATAACATGAAGATAAATTTTAGCTATTAATGTACTCCACACTACAAGCTTAACATCCAAACTACATACTTGAGAGCCACAAAAGGCATGATGAGGCAAATCCAAAAGCCTCTTTCATGCCAAAGAAAGAACAACGAATGATCTGCAATTCTAACAACAAAGACTGATCTTTGTTAATAGTTATTTTCCCTTTTCAATCCCTTGTTTTTCCACAGAAAACAAAGGGATATGGTTACCATAAGCAAAAAAAGAATGACCGGGGAAGATGGGGCACCAAGCCTAACACTGTGTTTGGATCAACTAAAAATAGAAGAAAAAAGAGATAGAGGAAAGAAAAGAGAGGGAAAGATACGAGATCCCTCGTTTGGTTCTAAGAGGAAAAGGGGAGGAAGGAACACTTTTTGTGGGGCCTACGTACAAGTTTGTTTCCTCTCTATTCGGGAAGAAAATTGAAGGAAAGCTTGAATTTGAATGAAAAGACATAAAAATCCTCACTTTTGAAACTGAAAAACGAAAAGAAGAACTGTGCACTTGTGCAACTAGAAAAGGAGAAGGGAAAGGGGCTGTAAATGACGAAACTGAACTACGAAAAGAAGAACCGTGCCCTTGTGCAAATGAGAAGATTGCTTCAGAAATATGGTTTTGTTCCTTTTTTTTTAGAATGAAGAGTGAAAAAGAATTGGAGAAGAGTTAAAGGGATGAGAACAATGATGATGTGAGTTGAAAGAGACAATTTACCGTGTTTAATTAGTAGAATATATTTTTACATTTTTATTATATTTATTACATCACATTTTATAGTTATGAGTATTTATGTCATTTTACAACTATGTTTTTTTTTTTCTCTCATTTTCTACACAATCAAACAAGATGAGAGAAAAATTTTAGTTTTCTTTCCTTTCATTTTCTCTCCTACCAAACAACTAAACTATCATCTCATTTTCTACCCTTTTTCTCTCCTTTCTTTTTCTTTCCTTTCATTTTTTCTCCTCTCATTTTCTTTCTTAAACCCAACACTGTGTAAAGGTTTGCATTGTAGTCACCCCACACACCGATTTCAATTGAAAACTGAAGGTTCTTATAACCATTAGCACTTTGTTTAGTTTAGAAAAGAAAGTAGGAGGAAAGAAAATGAAAGGAAGAAAGAAGAAGGAGGGTAAATGAGATGATTGATTAGTTGTTTGGTAAGAAAGAAAATAAAAGGAATGAAAACTAAAACTTTTCTCTTCTCTTGTTTGATTGTGTAGAGAGTGAGAGGAAAGGAAAAATAATATTTGTGAAATGACATACATACCCTTAAATAAAAATAAGATGTAATAAGGTCATAAGTGTTTATGTCTTTTTAACATTTTTCTCTCCTCTCTCCCCCCTTTTCCTTCCCAATTTTGGTGGATCGCCTTTTTGGTGTGGGGACCATAAACTTTTTCTTTCCTTCCCTTTTCCTTTAAAAACCAAACAAGAGAAACTTCTTATTCTCCTCTTTTCTTCTCTTTTTCCTCCCTTCTATTTTCCTTCAAAACAAACACACGTTTAATATATAAACTATCATTTTATGGAATTCAGACATACTCAACACTCAAAGTATCTAATCAATGCTATCATAAATCTCTACTTTCACATCAATCACATCTTAAGTATGCCATTATATGTTGGGACAAGAACGAGAATTAGTAAATGCCATGATTTCCATGAATTATATTGTCGATGTGTCAGTATTGACGTGACATCTCATTAGCCACATCAGTATTGAAGAGGAGAAATCTAACAACATGGATCAAATCCAAACTTTTTGAATTTGCAGAGACTAAATCCTAAGAATAAATTTTAGGGATCAAAAACAAAACTCGCCTTATTTGCAGGGACTAAAAAGTTCATTAAACCTAAAACTTATATAAAAGAAATCATATAAATATGTCTTTTTGTGTCATTTTATATTTATAAGCTAGTTCGAAAACGAATTTTATCAAATATTTCAAATTCAATCATCTAGTTTTTCCCCATAAGCTTTCTGTTAAAAACTAGGTTTTCACCATTCAACTAGTTTATCAACTATTTTTGCCATGTCTGGATCCTTTCACTCATTCAGTGGCTTAATCTAACCAAAGATAAATTTCTTACAAGAGTCGAGAGAAGCTATGTAGTCTGAGCCATAATGCCAATAACAACTCACCCTCTGTGACACAAATCAACAGCATGACATTAATTTGTTAGCTGCTGATAGCCCTTTGTACTGGAGAGGTAGGTTGGTGATACCTAACAATGACTCATCAAAACAACAGATATACCAAACAATATGTCCAACACCATTCTATTTGCAACAAGCCAAGCACTAACCTCCAGTGGCTCCACTGCTACCATTACCCAATCCTCAACAAGTGTGGGAGGACATTGCAATGGAATTTATCACCACCTTGCATCTATCATATAGTTACACTGTAATTATTGTACTTGATAGATTATCCGGATATTGAATGCTTTTGGATATACAGCTTATTTAAACGTTTATGTAATAAACTTTTTTTTAAATAAGTTAAAACCAACTTATTTTCATAAGCTTCTCTGACAAACTTATGGAAATAAGCTAAAAATAATTTATGAAAAGATCATAAACTATTTTCATAAACTATTTGTAGAAGTTTAATTCCATAAACTATTCTCATAAGCACTCTATAAGCTCTTCTAAACGCACCCATTGTTATTTTTACCCCTTCAAATCTGATTACAATAGTGCAAAGGTTGCTGTAGTTTTCATCAATAATGTCATTAAGCCACAGGGCATGCCTAATATATTGTTTCAGATATGAACTTCACAAGCAAATTTCGGCAGCCCCTATTCAAACTCAAGGCACTACCCATGCTATTTAATTCGCCACATGCAATTTCTTTTCCGCCATACTGTTCCGTTAATTCATTAGTTTTTTTTATTCAAGATATATTAGTTTTTTCAGACATCGTTTTATCAATATTATATATCTTTATGCGTGGCAAGGATTCCAGTTCAAGACTTCGAAGTGCATTCTATCAAGCGCTTTAAAAGAATATTCAATGATCAGTCCATACATACAAAAGTCAGCACCCGCTTTACATTACCTCCAACATAGACATGGGCTGACGCATTTGCTACACATTCTTGCAACAATTTTCTAAATTTAACTGGCAAAATTTCTCCAGCTTTTCTCTGCTATACAAACAACGAAATTTTCAAAAACCAATAACTATAAGCAACCTATTAAGAAAAACAAATTACTTGTGTGTTTTCATCAATGAGAACACTCAAGATCAGAGTTTCCACAGCAAAAGTAGAGACGTTGTCTTAAGGATAAGCTAGAAACTTCAAGTTTTCCAAGAACAGCAAATTTTATTCTCTACATCCAACTTTCCGCTTCTTTCGTCTGGAAGTTAAAAATAAATCAGAATATTAATGTTGACATGTATACATGTATAATAAAAACATTTGAGGCTGTAACCAAAAAATAAAAAATAAAAAAGCACAAGAGGCATAAGGCATGAAGCATGATGGTCAAATGGACAAGCTGTTTTCCAGCCACGGCCAGGTTTGAACCTGTCCATGCCAGTTTTGCCTCACAGTGCCTTCCCCTCCTCCATTCCCTAGTGTAGTAATAGTAACACCAGAGAGAGGGAGAGAGAGAGTAATAACAATTTCCTGAAAATTTTTGCCAGTATGCAACTACTTTCACATAAACAGCACCCGTAATTAGAAGTAAGGACGATATGTAGTAAGAGACTAAGAGAGGAAAGAGATGAATAGAAAAGAGTAACGGCAGGAAGAGGAAAAGGGGAACAGAAGCATCAATTGAGGAAATTAGAATAAAACAAACTGAATGTAATAACTAAATTATACTTAAAGAGATAATTCTAGGGCAAGATTTTGCAGACAACCCGAAAGAAAGACTTAGAATTCCATTAGATTTGTTCCTTCTTCTGTTTATTCTGGTGGTTGGTTATTAAATTTACTTGTAGACAAGTATCGTGCATCTTTCATAGCAGTTCAGTGGAGAGAACTGGATAATTTGTTCAGTATTCATTGGTAATAAAGCTCTAGTCTAGTGGTTGGTTTAGCGCTGTTCATCTTTCACAGGTGTTCAGTGGAGAGAACTGGATAATTTGCTCTCTATTCATTGGTAATGAAGTTCTAGCTCTCTGCAGCATAGTCCATAGATGTCAATGTACAAAAATGTGCAGTCAATTTAATCCCCGTCTCCCATGACAAGTCACTTCAAATATACAAAATCAATTTTACAGACAAATCACAAACAATTCGTTACTACCATAGTTTCATTTATATTTTGCGAATTCACAGAAAAACAATGAGCTGATAAACATACCTTCTCACAAATGTTTGTATATCAGGACCAAAAATTTTACTTAGCTCTTCGACAGTTGGAGTAACCTCATTATCACATTTCAATAGGTTGCAAGCATCTAAAAAAGCAGAAGATTTCACTGTATGTATCTGGGATAAGTGATGAATCTTTTACCTCTATTTCGAGATGTTCCATCAAAACAAGTGCTGCATAAAGGTTCATAGGAGGTCAGAAAATGCAGCTAATTGAATAGTTTAATTAATTAGTAATCATATATTATCTAGCTATAGCACAAGAAGTGGATTACTGGATTGATTTTCATGCACTTGGTATTAAGAATTTCAATTAATTGCAATTAATAAAGCAAAATTCAATTCCATAAAAAATCTCTATTCATGTTGCAAGCACAAATCAGGAAGAGTTATGAATTGTGACCATAATATTCCAGCAATTCATTGTATAGTATGCAACAGTCAAATCATGGCAGACCCCACAGGACAGGACATAGTCCTTCAAAGATTTCAAGAGATGCAAGCAAAAAACATTTTGAGATAATTTAATTAATTATTGTTACACATACACACACAGAAGGCCCAATCCAGACCCTTAGTAAAGGTTAAAACATTATACCTAATCCCCCATAGGAAATGTTTTTTTTTTTTTTCTTTTTCTGTAGATTAAATCCTCTTGAGCCCTGCCTCATCTTCAGTATCAAAATTATATAATAATGAGACACGGAAAAAGGAGATAGACAAATCAACAAGATAAAAGCATAAGATTTTGCATGTATAATTAAGGAACGCTAGGAACACATATAAGTTAGAAAGAAAGGCATACCAATGGCTCGAATCATCTTAAGGTCGAATTTATTAGCCAGATCACCATAGCCTATCATTTTTGCATGCTGAATGATCAGCAATTTCAAGCTAATAAGCATATCCTGCCAAAATTTCAATTTTTGAATATCATAAGTTAAGAACTTGCAAGAGAAATCATTCTAAAATGAAGGGGCACACTCAATATTCATCAAGCACACATAACCTGGCTGGCTGTGACTGGTCGGTTCTAGTTCAGACTAGACTTGCATAAATAACCTGGTCAAAACCACGAGCTCTATGACCTAACCCTTTTAAGTGAACTGCTTATTACCCCAAATGAATATGTTTTCAGTTTTCACGGGCTTATTAATTTTGTATAGCAAAGTTTTATTAGAGAGAATAGGTGAAGTCCAGCTCGGGGGAGAATAAGATATCCTCCAAAAAAACAAGAAAAAAGAAATATTAAAAAATGCAGCAAGACTGTATAATCTCTCTGAATATTAATAATGGCGATTCTGTCGAAACTTGAAACAATGAGCATCAAAGAGAAGCCATAAACGCAATCCCATCCCAAGATGACCAAACATAATGACAAATATGCATCAGAAAAAACGCGGGCATTCCTCTTCAATTCAATCAAATGCACCACATGTCAGCAAAATAGCACATGCTACAAAAATTTGGCATCCTCTAAAATGAACGAAAAGAAACTGACACAAGGTGAAGGGGCACATCCCAACCAAATATTCATCCAACATGGTAAAAACTTATTCCAAAAGAGCGTCGCTGCTGCACAAATATCACCACAAAAGTATATAAAGGAGAGGAGGACTTATTAACTAATACAGTTAAACCTTTAGATTAGATGTGGCCCTAACACAAATAGCACAGGCTCACAGATTGGGCTGCCTTGCTGCATTCCTAGTTTTTCTTTTATTATTTTTAGATCACTATTTCTTTTTTTGTCAACTCTTGAGATAGCTTATCCTCGTCCCTTTTGTACATTCTTCAATCCTCTTTGATAAAATTATTAGGATTTAATTGGTATGTCCCTGTCATAATAAAGATCTTTTATACATTCAACTAATAAGAAATTGTCACATAAGCTAAAATGTTTGAATCGTATCCTAAGTACCTTAAAAGTCATAAAGTCACTCATAATAATTTCTGATTGGTTGACAGTGTAAAAAATTTACACTGAAAGTGCATAACAATTAATTAATCTCATATTATTATTCTATGATAACACAAAATGCTAAGAGTAATCAATTTAGTAACCATTCTTCTATCATCTATAACTTGTGAGTATGTAACCTGATCTTTTAAAATTTTATGAAACACCTAGAGCCCAACTTTGTGACTTATCTTGAAGTGAAACACAAACAACAAAAGAAACATTATGATATGATCTAATACAAACAAAACAACCAAAAGAATGTAGAGAGAAAGAGAAGAATGACATGATAAAACATCAATTTAATGAACAAGGCAAGACAGTTACAATGTCAGACTCTGAAAGTGTGGAAAGCCAAGCCACATCTTCAACCCTTATCTCCCTAAACATGTTTTTCAGTCTTTTCCTTGAGCTTCGGTCCTTCATAGGATCCTTCTAGATAGAATAGAACCAAGCACTAATCAAATCAAGGATTCTAAGTGAGTCAGCAGCGGTCGCAGTGAAAAGCCAAGACTCAGTGGTGGTGATGCCTTTAGCAAGTGGATGTTTGGCTGGTGCTTTCCCTGTGACTGTGAGCCTGCGTATGGAGAGTATGTATACGTTAAGTAGGGTTTGGTTTATTATAATACTAACCATGGCCCCAACAGAAATTTTCAACGAATGAAAATGATGTATTTAATATATTGAATAATTGAAAGTTATGTTTTTCAATAATTTTTTTTTCTGTTTATAGATTTTTTAAACAATGTCCGTAGGGCACTTGTTAGTAATACCCTTAATTTAAATAGGACTGCGATTTGAAGAGTTTATAGAGAAGTCATAAGAATAACTTATGAAAATAAATTCATACAAATAACTTATGAAAATAGTTTATGATAATTCTATAAGCTGTTTTTACCTTATTTTCATAAGTTTATCAGAGAAGATTATAAAAATAAGTTATTTTTAGCTTCTTTAAAAAACTTATTGAATAAGCACTTAATTAAGTTTTTGCAGTGTTCGCCCGGGACTAGTGCACAGCCAGCCCGCGTGGGCGCCGAGGCTGCGGAGCGTGGTGCATGTTAGGATCCAGTGGCGGAGCTTCACTAAAATTTTGAGGGGAGCCGCTACTGACCAAAATTTAGTCTCTGAAAAGTGAGTCAGTTTTTGTTTTTGTTCCTCTACTTTTTTTTTGTTGGTTGTGGTCCCTACAAGTTCCAAAACTTTAGTTTTGATTCCTGTCGTCACTATCCATCTGCTAAGTGTTGACATGACTAACAGACTATCATGTCATTACTGCTATGTAGGCTAATTTGATAATATTTAATGTCACGTAGGATTAAATATTAATTTTTTTACATTTTTTTATAATATTTAATATCACAGAGATATTCTAGAACCCTAGAAATGTTCATGAATGTTATTATTTCAATCTTTCATTCATTTAATAAAAATACAAAAAATAAATAATGACATTATAATAAAAATAAAAATATTATAATAGCCTATATGGCAGTGCTGACGTGACGGTTTGTTAGTCACGTCAGTAGATAATGACGACAGGGATCAAAACCAAAGTTTTGAAACTTGCAGGGAACAAAACCAAAAAAAAAAATGTAGGGACCAAAACCAAAACTGACTTACTTTTCAGGGACTAAAAACTTACTTAAATTTTTTTTTTTTATAAACTAAATATGTATATTAATAATAATGATAATAAATCATTTACAATGAAGTCCCCCATAAAAATGTGACTTACAGTGATTATCAAAATGAAATTTTCATTCCAATATAAACTCCTAATACCATGATACATATAGGAAAAAACAATCTCCCACTCTCAAGAACCTGTATAAACATAGTAACAATTCAAAATTTTATCACGGATTCAAAATAATATCAACACAAAGCGATATATAAAAGAAAAAAAAAAACCGGCGGGAGCCGAGCACATCCCGATCCCTTAGATGCTCTACCACTGTTGGGATCTAATTTTAAGGTATGGGACTCGAGTCCCACATCAGAAGTATCAGATTTCGGTGTGAGATTTATATGGTCTTGGGCTCTTCAACCACAACGTGTAGCTTTTGTGGTGTGGTTCTTCCAAGGTTCGTTTTTACCGAAACACGCAATAGATTGGGTTTTGTTGGTCTTGGAAGCGGAATTTCACCAGCTCACGGTGTTAGTTATAACTCTCGGAGAATTACCCCTCACCTTTTTTTGGTAACCATGATATAGATACGAAGTATTCATCACCTTTAGTAGTGACTAATCTCCGTCGGGGAACCTGTTGAGCACATAAGGTGAGTTCTCCCCTTCCAACTAGATTTTCTCCATATACAAGAATTATGATTCGAACTCCTAACCGCTTGCTTAAGGTGTCCGAGTCCCTTACCACTCAAACCAACACATGTTGGTAATTATCCTCACCTTTTAAGCTTATATTATTATATAATACAAGAGTGATATAGTATCATATTATTATTTTTGAATTTATATATATATATAATAAAACCTCAACAAATTAATAATGTCAGGATCAAGAATTTTATTAATATAGAGAGGTATTAATTAATTGATAAAATAATAGTTTATTAATTTAAAAAGTGTTTTCTCGATTTAGCAATTATAAATTTATTCACATAAAAAATCATTGCATAAATCACCAATATACATATATATATATATATATATATATATATATATATATATATATATATATATATATATATATGAAAATAAGTAAATGATATTTAATGTTTTTAGCACTTAAACAATATTCATTGTATTGACTAATTAAATGAAGTTCAATACAAGTTACATGCATCTATGCTTCATCATATTAGAACTAAATACACATTCAATGAGAACACGACACCAGAGCTTTTAAATGTAATGAAAAAAGTTAGAGATGAAATCCACTCATATTTAAATTTCATGAAAAAACAAGCAATAGATTCATATTTAAATTTAAATTGTCTTAGTTATGATATTGAAATGTAGATTTATATAAGTGTTTTCCCTCAAATTATTATTGTATTACTTTATCGAAATTACTAATTTTGTAAGCTGGTCCAAGTTGGGACTGGAAAAAAACTGTTATTTTAGGAAGTTTATTAATTTATCGAGTATTAATTTATGAAGGTTTAACCGTATATATACATGAGGATGGATTTAGTGAGATGAATATTTTTATATAAGAGTGAAAGGAATAAATTTGGAGCATTAAACAATACACAGATGTTCAAGATTAAAAGTTAGTTAGGGATCACATAATCAACTAAAAAAATCTCATTTTATATTTTACTCTTGATCATTTATATGGGATCTAAAGATTGACAATTTCCCCTCTCAATCTCATATAAAAACACTTCTCCCAGGTTTGTTTGATTTTGTGTACCCACGCATGTGTGTGGATGTGGGCATGTGTGTTATTAATGCTTTCAAGTTTCAACTGCAAGAAGCAAGCTCCCACTTATTTAAGCCTACTCATGGAAGATTGTCTTCATATTAGGTTTGTTTAGGACCTGTTGGGCTAAACAGCTTATTTAAGCGCTTATATTAGAAGGACTTATGTGAAAAATATTTATACATAAGCTCCTTTTAAATTAAGTTATTTACCGTTTAGATATATATCGGAAGAAACGCTTTTAAAATCTATAAATTTGAGATATAAAACATAAAAACAATTTCTTGTATAAACTTCCACTCAAGGCTTTTCAATAAGTTAAAAAATTTTGCTTCTCAAAATAAGTTAAGAACAACTTCTTGGGGTTAATCAGTTACTTATTTAATTTTATCCAAACATTTTTTTTTACATAAATGCACTTATATCAGTACAGAAGCTCTAATAAACTATAAGCTATGCTATTCAAACAGAGTCTCAGTGTTTCTGATTTCGGCTTCTCATATTCATAGTTCTGCAATTGTAGTGGCCCATGAGCTTGAACCCCATACCATCTCTAATCCTGGTGTTGTTTGGATTGAGGAGGGTCCCTAACATATTTGTAATTTGGCATTCCTGGACCTGCTTGCATGTTAAAGATATTTCTCCGGGCATCTCCGAGCCCTACATCCAGTGTAGTTGATTAAGAATCATCTCTGAGCCCACGGTTATGAAAGTTGAGTTGATCACTTCTCCAACTCAATAGCATGTTGCTAAGTTCAATTGCTACCTAAAGCCCAAAGGACAACATCAACCATATAAAATTTCAAAAACTTAATAACCATGCATTTAAGGGATTATTTTAAGGATTAATCAATATGCATGATAAGTGTAAAAAAAATTATATTGTAAACCAATCAAAATTAAACTTATTTTATAGTTAGTGGACATACTTTGGATATCATTCTGCAGATCTCTCAATGCTGTCTTCTTCACAGGCTCACGGCAACCAGTTTTCCTATATATTAATCAGAATAAACTTCAGGAACGGGAGAGGACTAGAGAAGTATCATATCTAGAAAAGGAAAAGTTGAAAAGACCAACACCTACAGAGTTTGGGTTGCAATGCACATTAGTAATGAAACGTTTCAAAATCAACCAGAATGCATTTAGGCCACTAATACCGGACTACCAGGTGATTACCATTGACACCATAAGGAATTTTCTGGAACTCTTCAATTCCAAAGCTTTCTTGGTGGAATTAAAGGCATAATGATCATTTCCTACCAGCTGCAAATTTGTAAAAGGTATCCTTTGGCATGTCCTCATCCTTCATTTGAATTTGATGATAACTCGATTTCAAGTCCAACTTTGTAAAAATTGTAGCTCCAGCAAGTTCATCTAAGAGTTTATCAATTATGGGAATGGGAAATTTATCGGGGACTATGATTTTGTTTAGTGCTCTAAAATCAACACAAAATCGCCAACTACCATCTTTCTTTTTGACTAATATAACAGGGCTTGAATATGGATTAGTACTAGGCCTTATGATACCACCCTTTAACATATCGCCAACTAGTTTTTCAATTTCACCTTTTTGAAAATGTGGACACCTGTATGGCCTCAAATTGGGGATAGGACCTCTTTCTTTAAGCAGAATTGCATGATCATGTTTTCTTTGTGGTGGCAACCCTGTAGGATCTCTAAAAATAGCCTCAAATTCAGCAATGGTATCAGCTACACATGCTGGAATTTCTGTTCCTTTAGAGCTTTCCTCTTGCTGGACATAACACACTAGCAAATACCCCTCATTCTCTTCTGTCAGTTCCCCTATCATGGTCTTGACTGATACTTCCCCTTTGCATAAGCTTGGGGTCCCCTTTCAACACAAACTTAGAGACCCCTTTCTTAATCTTCAATGTTAGCTCTTTGAAGTTGGCCTTGATTTCTCCCAAGCTTTCCAACCATTCCATCCCCAAAAGCACATCTTCTCCTTCCAAAGCAAACATAGAGAAATCTCCTCTGCATGTTAATTGTTGTAGCTGGATATTCAGACCTCTACACACTCAACTTGTCTGAATTCTCTGCCCATTTCCAACTTTTACCCAGTAGGGTACAGTGGGTTCAACTTGCAACTGTAGCTGCTGTATCAACTGCCGGGAAATGAAATTATGTGATGCCCCACTGTTAATCAACACCAAAACCTTCCTATCCTCCATGGCACCCCACAGCATAATACCAGTTGATAGATTCAACTGGTAATGCTAAGAATGGAACACAATAACAGAGATGAATTTAGGGTGAATTGACCCCAAGAGTATTATTCCACAGTGGGACAGTTTAAAATGAGATAAATTCGGGAGTATCTCAACTCTCCCCTAATCAGAAATGACTCAGTTTCTAACCAACTCTAACTAACTCCCTCTTATTCTATTTATAGGCAAAATTTACGGTTACAATTCCCTATTTACCCTTAACATACACCCTTTTAACTAGTGGGTGCCTGTCATCTTATGTTTTTTTGTAAAGAAACAAAATGCTCAAACTGTATAATGATGTCTCTTATTACTTTTTGTGAGACTCATTATCATAGGAAAATGTAATGTAGTAATGCTTAACAAGTTATTTTGAGATGATGAATATATAAATCTTGATTTTCAATTTAGATCTTTAATGATGTTCATATTAAATTTTATTTGATTTGACACACACACACACACACACACACACACATATATATATAGTAGTGTCGCGGTGTCCTATATTTTGGACATTGCTGGTGTCCGCGTGTTCGTGTCGTGTCTGGTGTTCGTGTCTGTGTCAATGCTTCATAGAAACTATCTCAGTAAAGACAATAAACTTGTGCAGTTGTGCTGAGGGCATAGATAATGGGGAAGGGGAGACCTTGAAGCCTAGTTAGACCAAAGAGAAAAATAGAAAATACATAGCCAATATATGACCTGCAATACTGCATGTGCAACTCCAACCAGCAGTAGCACTGATTTTACCCTGCCAAGTAAAATCAGAAACTTTGTGAGCATTAACTTAAGGTTGAGTCATTGTCACAAATAAACCCAGACAACAGATTTCATTGTTCAGTACTCATCAACAGAAAATATATAAAGATACAACTGCTCACCTCATCTACTAGTTTCCCACGAAGTCAGACCAGAGATTCAATATTTTCTTCTCATGTTTACAGTGTGTTACTTCAACTTTGACACCACCAAATGCTTTTTTGTTCTATCATTTGGAAATAAATGTTGTCAATTCTTATTACTTTAAATGCCATGCCGAAAAGAAAAACGAAGTCTCTAAGAGTTAAACTAAACAAGAAAAACATGTGACACTATTATTTTAATTTAGACTCACAATGTGAAAGTGGTTACAGGATAGAACTTTGATAGATGAAACATGCAACATCTCTTGCAAGTGTCTACTGCATAATTTGGTACAAACAGGAAATTTTAAGAGTATATGACCACCATAACCCGTAGTGAAATCTGAATGGAGAACCTAGATGTCCATAGATGAATAAAACTGATAAATAGGAGAACTAAAAAAAGGAAGAACCTAAATTTATTTGACAGCAGGCTTGTTGAAGTGATTCAAATGCTAGATAACTTCAAGCTTTAGGTCAGAATCACTCAACCCTCTGCCAGCATTTTTATGACAACTTAGGCACTGATTAATGCTGCCAGCATTTTTTTAAAGCCACAACTAATTAATTTGGTTCCAATAATTTAGAAACATCACATAGTGAGGAAAAGCAACATACCAGATTGTGAAAATGTTCACAAGAGACGCCAGACCCAGAAGCTCAACAAGAGGCATAGGATACTTTAGTAATTAGTATGACTTCTATTGGCTATTACTTACCAGGACTTGAAGCAAGTCCCAAACAAAATTAATTGCAAAATCTATCAGCTTAGAACACACTGTCAAATGTGACTAGTTATTCTTTTCTACTACTAACAGGACATAAGACAAGGTTTGTTTAGCCAAAGCTTGACCTTGGGACCCAAAGAAAGGCAGGTTCAGAAATCATTACTTTATGACCAACAGGTTTAGTCATTGACAAGGGATAACAGATGAAACTATGAAGTAATTGAAGCCTAGTACTTCACAAATTGAAGCGTCAATTAGTTTCTTGTTAGAACTAATAAAAATGACTTATAGTTTGCCTTAACAGATACAGATTAATGCATGTTTAATAGATCAGGAGAGAAAAACACATTTGAATCTAATCACCTGCTAGGAAAGCTATACATAGTTGTGAATAGAGCAAAAGGATGAAATTCAGACGCACATAATATCACGTTGAGTTGGTAAAATGTTGGTAGTACTTGGAGCTGGTAACGGTGCAAACATATCCAAAAGCACGTTGGAGGAGGAAGCAACTAGTTGTTGCTTTGGGGGCAAACGTACTTTTACCCCCTACATACTGTAACCCAAACATTGCCTGCATTGAGCTATATTTGCCTTCACCTCAGGTATGTCAGAGCCTGTTGTTTATCAATGAAACTATGAACAAATACTCCAAGGCTGCCCATACCATTTTTTTTTGTGTGCATAGGATATCCGGCCGATAGTCGGAGACTAATTCCTTTCGAGACGTAGAGATCACTGAAGTGAGTTTTTCTCTTTCAACAAAGTCTTTTCCATACATATGACAAGAATTGACCCCTGACAACATGTTTTAAGAACATAGCTATTTACCAACTGTGTCGGACCTTGTTAGTCAAGGCTGCCCATACCATTATGCAGGAGGAGTATGAAATATATAGTAGAAAATGAAAACAAATTAAAAAGGTCATCATCATCATCAAACATGATATGTGTTGTCTCTCTCTCTCTCTCTTGTTCTTTAATTAGTCACTCTGCTTGAGTGCTACATTGAAAAATATTAATACCAGTTTGATGGCTAAAATCCAAATAACAGATAAAGTGAAACAACATGACTAAAACTGAAGGAAGCAAAATGAGTAACGGATTTAAGCATACACAGAAGTGAGGACATAGTTACCAGCAACAATACACAAAGAGAATCCAGTAACTATAATTTATAAATTATAATAATTGAAGAGAGTTATGGGCTTGTGAACACCCAAACACTATTACATTACATATACTTAAATATTATTAATTATTATGCAGTTGGGAAGAAGAGATGGTTAAGTTGGGGAAGTGGGAGGAGGAGGAGAAGAAGACACGTGTCCTTGGATGCAGGTTTTGAGGTAGAGTTCACGACGCTCCATCTCTTCGAGGCGGCGTCTGAGGTCAGCAAGGGAGTCACGGAGGCGCTGCATCTCCTCCAGCTGGCGTCTCAGCTCCGCTTCCTGAGCCCTGGACGAGCGAGACACCGTGTTCGTGTTGTCATCTTCGTCTTCCAATGATGATCGGTGCTGCCCACAACACATGGTTCAGCAATTTCTCTCTTTCTTTCTTTCTTTCTTTGATTGATAATGATAGATAGATATTCACAAAACACGGTGCTCATATAACTGCGGCAGTTTAACCCGGGTCCCGGGCAACCTGCGCGCGTAAGGACAAGATGCCTTGAAGGCCCATTTAAGTTAAGCCCTTTAACGTGATCCTCTTTAGTACATGGAGTGGTAACGGTGGTCCTTTCACTTAACTTGATATAACAAGTTTTTTTTTTTTTTTGTATTCTATGCTAGGGAAATGCTAATCAGGCCATGGATTAAGAAAATTAAAAAGATAAGGTTACATAAGAAAATGGTATTGTCAATTTATTTTTGGGAGGTGTTGTCAATGCATTGAGAAATTTTGTTTTACAATGAAACTTTACTTTTTTTTCATTCTTGATATTGGTTAGCAAAACTATTTAAGTTTAATTGCTATACATTGTTAGTGTAAAAAATTTTATACTGACAACCAATCAGAAATCATGATGTGTGTGACTTTTAAAGTAGTTAGGATAAGAGTTAAACACTTTAACTTATGTGACAAATTCTGATTGATTGTCTGTATAAAAAATCTTTACTTTAACAGTATATACCAATTAAATCCAAACTCTTTACGATAAAATCCATAAGTTTTATTTTTATATTTATTAATATTTTTATTTCAGTCCTTCTTCATCGTCTTGTTCTTAAATTCATCATAGTGCCCAAACATACTATTAAGAGTGTGTTTAGATTACCTGTGAAAAGTTGATTATTTCAATAATCAATTATAATAGAATTAGTTTTATGTTGGATGTGTTTGTTGAAGAAGATTTTAAATAATCTATTTCTTTTGGGTTGTGTGAAAAAAACTTTTATACTGTAAATTACAAAAAATAAGTATGAATTTATTTGTATAATTTAAAAATATTTGTTTGAAAGTTAATTTTATAGAATGAAATAGAAAGAGTGTTATTAATTTCAAAATAATCTAACAACTCTATAAATTAATTTCAAACTTATGATTTCTCTAAAAATCACCTGTTTTTTTCTCGTAAAAATAAACATATTTAATATCATAAAAATAAACATATTATACTAAATTCAAAATCGATTTTATCAAAATAAAAACTACTTCCTTTGAGAATTAATCTTTGTGTAACATACTTCGGGCTGCCCGCCACTATTGCGCCAATAATCCATACGCAGCAACTAAACGCGATTGCGGTGGCCAGATAGATACCTAGGATTAGAGTGTAAATGATTATGTACATATTTGGATAAACGGCTCAATTAAGGGTTTATAGGATAAACGTTTATATAATAAGCGTTTATCTATAAATTATTTCTATAATAAAAAAAAAAATATAGTCAAATTGTTTTCATATAAGTTATAAGCTGTTTTCATAAGCTATCCTGGAGAACTTATCAAAATAAGCTGAAAACAGTTTATGTACATGTCATAAGCTGTTTCTATAAACTCTCTCAAACACTCTAACAAGCGCTTATGCCAGTAGATAAATCCAAATAAGCTATTTATAAGCCAATCCAAACAGCCCCTATGACGTATAACAACAACAAAAATATAGGTTCTGTCCGTCCTAGATGTTACAATTATTTTCAATTTGTTCTATACCTCAATTTCAACAAATAATGTTATAACATCAAGTGCTCCGCTTCTTTGTATTGTTGACACTATTTCTATTGAAATGAAGTAAGCTTGTTTCCGTAAAAAGCATCAACAAATAACAAAAATCATTGAAAATAATTATACATATAAAAACTGAATTGAATTTTTTTTAGGTATAAGGATCAAATTGAAAACGAACGTCGTGTAAGAGGATCAAAAGTACAGTTTAACCTAATGTAAAAACATTGGATTAAAGGAAACCTAGAGCCGCCTCTCTCTCTCAACCTTCCCTCTACTTCTCTCTTTTTTCTTCCTTCTTCTTTCTTCCTTATCCACCGGAGCGAGGTGTTTTTGGGCTATTTTTTGGTCTGGGATCACCTCTCTATATCGCTTTTATCTCTTTTTATCTAAATAAGTGATTTTTTCATATAGATCTGATTTTTCTTTTGTGTTTTTCCGTGATTTTGTCGTCTGAGTGCGGCGTTATTTTGTTCGTTGTCTTGGTGCGGTGTTGTTTGATTTCCCGTTTTGTTCGTTTGGTTCAGATTGACAGATCAGCTTCGATCCATTACAGATTGAAACAAGACTTGATGGTCAACTTTACAAATCCGGAGGCATGGGTATTCTGGTCACTTTGATTTTGTCACATTTGTAGACATTTTTGCTGTTTTATGCTATTAACTTGGGTGCTGTGAATTTGTTCTTGGATTCATCCTTTTCGGTTTTTAACGATGTTGAATTTGTGTTATTTTCGATGTATTTTACCAATTTGAATGAATGAATTTTTTTATTAAAAAAAAACATTGGATTGACACGTGTAATCTACTGTATCAATAAAATATTAAAAAATCAACTACGCTGTTTGATTAGGCTTAATTATATTTTTAGTTCCCTTATTATTGATCATGTGTGATTTTGATCCCTATAATTTTTTTAATGCACATTTGGCCCCCTTATTTTTTAATTTTTTAAATGTTATAAATTTGGTCCTTCCATCTAATATCTGTTAATTTTTTTAATGATCAACATAGAGGAACCACTCCTCTAAACGCACAAAACCTTTGGTTGAAGTTCTCTCTCATCTGGCTGTCCAATTTAATATGATTCAATGATTCTTCTATGCTATTTAGGGTCAGTTTGTTATAGATTATGAAAAAAAAATGATTTTCATATTAAATAATTTAAAGATTATATGAAAATCATTTTTTCATAATCTATAACAAACATATCTTCTTTCTTCTCTATAGAATCAGATTTTAGTGAGGAGCTAATGAGAATAGCTTCTCATTTTAGCCATAAAAATGATTTCCTAAAAAAATCTTATATAAACACAATTAAATCTACTAAAAATGATTTTTTGTCATCAAATAATCTTAAACAAACGCACTCTTAGTGGTTTTGTCCCTCCTTTTCGTGACCTTTTTTTAGTTCCACCACATATCTTTAACCATAAAAGCTCAACCAGAGGTTCTATGCGCGTTGAGCAATTGTTCTTGCATGTTAATCATTGAAAAATTGAAGGACATTGGATGAAAGGACTAAATTTGCAACATTGAAAAAATAAAGGGACCAAATGTGTTCCAAAAAATTTTAGGGACCAAAATCGCACATGACCAATAATAGGGGACAAAAAGTGTAATTAATCATTTCCTTTATCATATTTATTTATGAGAGAGGATCCACTTACTCCAAAAGTAACTTTAAAAGAGTTACTCTCAATCTCATCCATCCATTTATGACCTTTGTTGGATTAGAATAAATGGATGAGTGAGATTGAGAGTAACTCTCTTAAAATTACTCTTCGAGTAAGTGAATCCCATTATTATTATTATTTATTATTATTATCCAGACACCTCCGCCTCTTACTGCATCCATAATCGCAATCTCTCCGATTTGCATAGCGCGAACTTGCAGCACCCAATCGCTCTACCTTTGCGGTGGTGGAGGTATGTACCACTTCCAATGCTAATTAACCCCCTTTTTTATTATTACTTCAAACTTTCTATTGAATCTGATTTAGTCCATTAATGATTCTGATTGATTCAATTGTTGACTTTAAAATCCTAAGTTAAACCTTGCTTTGCCGTTATTCTGTTTTAAATTTTGGATTAATCGGTAAAAGATGGGTATTTGGGTGCTATGATATGCAACGATTGGAATGAGGGACCTTGGAAGATTGGACAAAGTAATTACTAATTAGAGTGTTGCTTGCTTCAGTTCTGTCCATAAAGTAATTTTGAAGAGGTGAGGGTTCAAACAACTTTGCTATGTTTGGATATTTAATGATGGGTGGAATAGAATAAAGTTGAATGAAATGGAACGAAGTTACAGGAATGGAGTGAATAATAGGTTGATTTCATCTCATTCTATCTCCTACCCCAAACTGGGAGGGAAGAAAAAATAGAGGTGTTGGATTGATCCATTCTATTTCGTTATACCTCAAAGAGTTCCAACAATGGAATCTATTATCATTCCATTCCATCTATTTCTATAAATCAAAAAACATAGCCTTAAGGAACAAACCAACCAAACAATACTCAACTGTTGCTGATAATTATGTACTCTTGAGGAGTAGGGGATGAATACTAAATTGTCATTTGTCACTCTCAAATCATAAGTTTCAACACCCTCCTTAACTCTCCCCATTTACAACCCTAAGTACTTCCTTTTCTCTTGGTGTTTGGGGGGCTCGTACAAAAATCAGCTCTGCTAATTGCACTCATATCTTGCACAAGTCATATATATTTTCAATACACTTCAAGATTTCAAAAATCTTCATCCAATATTCATGGCATATATATCTGGTGCTTTAATACCTCTATTTGTTAATTTGTGATTTTACAATAAAGAAAATTTTGCAATGATCTGTTCTTAGTATCAGGTTCTGACAATTAGAGTATTGACCTCACAGGAATGAAACAATAGGTAGCAGAGAGTAAGTTTGGAAGGTTTTAGATTTTGATTGTTTGATATCTTTCACTTAGAAAGCGATAGTATTGTTTGATCCGTGTTGCCAACCCCACCTAGAGGGAAAAGGCTCTTGTTGTTGTTGTTGTTGTTGCTGCTGCTGCTGCTGCTGCTGTTAATATCTTTCACTTGGAAAGACCACAGCAACTCACGTGCTAACTTTGTGTTTTGGGTTACTACAGCTAGGATAAGAATTTTTATAGAGCAGCTTGCTACCTCATTTATTTCTAGCTAGCTTAGTCTTACACAAAGTATAGGGGAAATATTAACCAAGTAATTCTCATTAAAGGTATTTTCAGCTTAAGAACTTTAAGTATTAACCACTTGTAAGCTGTCAATTTTTACTAAGAATTTTTTTTTGTCTTTAGTATTTCCCAATATAAAATGTGTACTTATTCTATACACGGATTCTTATATGTTGTGAATTTGTCGAGCTAATCAGGTTATTTTGCCATGGGAAACAAAGTGGGGAAGCAAGAAAAGGAAGATATAATATTGCTGAAGATTGTACCTCCTTTGGACCAGGCATATGTTAAATGGCTTGCCAGAGATGTTCAAAGAATTCATGGCTTTACTCCAAAACGTACTCGTGCGGTGAAGCCACCAGATCATTATGTAGAATATATGAAGTTGAATGGATGGTTGGATGTGGATTTGGATGATCCTGATCTTGCTCATTTATTCAAGTAGATTATTTCTATAAGCCATATGGACAGTTAGCATGAGTTGTTGTAGCTGCATTATGAATATGTTAAACTGTTCTCTCTCTGTCTCTAGAGATGGTAGACACCGTTGCTTTTGGCTGTGAAATTCCTCTAGAATGGGTATATTCCGAAATCTTCAATTTTGATCACCAGTGGTCACAAAAATAAGGAATAGGTTATTCCATAAATTTTTTGTTCTAACATGTTTTAATCATAAGTGTATTGGTATAAGAAAGCAGCCTATAAATTGTCACAAATTAAGTTAGGACCGTTGTGGTGGGACGGTGGCTGGGGTTATGTTCGGTTGATGGATTTGTTTTTGTGGTGGTTATCTAAAATCTTTTTTGTTTCTTCTAATTTGACACTTACTTAATACTCACAAATTGGTCAGAAGAGTACTTGAGAGCAAAAGCTAGATCTGCACGTATTGATATAAAGAATAAGACTTATTGACTTAAATTAGTAACATTTTACATAATATATTTATGAGTTTAATTGGTATGTATTATTAGTGTAAAAAAAATTTACACAGTCAATCAATCATAAATTATGGTATTGTGACTTTTAAGGAAGTTAAGATAAGAGATCAATGTTTTTAATGATGTGATAATTTATGATTAATAGTGTAAAAAATCTGTATGTTAACCGTGTATATCAATTAAATTGTATATTTATATTGATATCATTTGTTTTGAAATATATTGTAAAATATACCTTTATTTTAGTTTCTTACTTCTTTAATTTTATAATTTAGTTATGCATAATATTTAAATTTGTACATTATGTGAACATATTAGGATAACTCAATTCCGATCTTGACAGGTTCATCTGTTAATGACCCTATCATAATATTGGGGCAAGTTTGGACCAAGCGAAATCTGTCTCTAGCCATTCCAGGGACACTTGAATAACAAAATGAGATCTTATTCTATATGTTACAATAATAGGTAAAAAATAATATATTGTTATCGTGAGAAATAAGAAAAGTAAATGTTGATAATTAGATCTCTAATGTTTATTATTCTAACATTTAGAATAAGACATTAATTTTGATATACAATAGAAAGTTTTTTATAATGTGAATCAATTATATGATACAGTGTAAAATTCTTTTACATCAAGTATAGATTTTAATTAAGGATGAGTTTGGATATATAATTTATTTAAATATTTATATAATAAGTTTTTTTTAAATAAGATAAAAATAACTTATAAAAATATCATAAATTATTTATCTAAGTTTAATTACATAAGCTCATCCAAACGTAACTAAATCCATATGAATAATAGATCTATTTTACTCGGCCTGTGTACCAACGTCCAACAACATCACATTAGAGAGTCGAATTCTGGTAAGACACGCTAAGTTAAGTGGGGGTAAGTAAGTGCTTACCTTATTTTATTGGGTGGAATCACATGATGATGGAAATTGGAAACCATGATAATATGATTATCAACTTTTCATTTATCTTTATGCGTCCTTCACTTCTTCAGACTCTCTCTCTTTCTCTGCTCTTCTCAATGTCAAAATACCATTTCTGATTTCTGCATCCGATACATAGATAGATAGATAGATATGGCTTCAAGCAACGGTAAATGATTTACTATTGTCTTCCTCAATTGGTTCATTTTGTATTTAAATTAAATTGACATCTGAAAGTGAAAACGTGCCAATATATATTTCTTGTTGTATTTGCAGCTGCAGGTGCGGTTATCGTAGTCATGGGTGTCAGCGGTGCCGGCAAAACGTAAGTCATGTTCCAACTTTCAATCCTTCCAATAATTAAAATTTAAAACCTTTGATAAGACAAAGCACTTCAATTGGGTATTTTCAACTATTAATTAATTTTAGTGGAACCAGAATATTCTCCTCTTTTTTTTTTTATCAGCAACAAAAATACAAGCGTATTCTAACCCTTAATTTTTACAACCAGTTTACAACAGTACAGCCTTTATATATAACAAGGCAAACACAAAACAGTACTCATCTCATATGTTCTGTTCCATCTTGTTCCCGCATTTCCACAACATTCATTTGATTGTAATTAGTCTTCTCTAAACTTTTACACACCCTATTTTGCTTCTGGTCCCATCTAAATTTTTAAGATTTCACCACATATGTCAAAAATGTGCATCAAAGTGTATTGCTACACGGGTTGGATTACTGGTTAAGCACTTTTGGCTTTGTGCACATTAAGTGTATCAAAATGCTGGTAGAAGTGGAGCATAGTCTTGTTGAACTCTTTCACTACTTAGAAGATAGCCTTAAATCTAACTAGGTTATTAAACTATCATCCTTACTTGTTATTGCCTATTGCTTTGGTGATAACAGGTAACTAAGCTAACTAACTGTTAACTAAGTGCAACAGATTAACAAGTAACTAATCATGTGCTTTGGTGTAATTAGAATCCGTAGCTGGTAATATTTTAGGCATTGAAATGTTTGCTATCACATTGTATTTTATATCATCATAACAAAAAAGCAGGAACATTCTTTTTTATGTAAAAGAAAAGGATGATCATTCTTTTTAATGGTAATAAAGGATGATCATTCTTAATATGGTTTTTGCTAGCGATTGCTTGCTTTGTTGTTGATCTACACTTTTTGAGTTAAATTCTGTTGATGATGTGTTGGACATTTAACCTCTCCAATCAAATATTAAAGCTGTTGAATGACAGTATTTGGTTAGAATTTTTCTTTGCAAAATTTATCTCTTGATTATTCATTCAACAGCACAATAGGTCAGATGCTGGAAAAAGAGATGAAATATAAGTATCTTGATGCTGATGATTTTCATTCTCAATCAAACAAAGGTGTGTATATGAGTATACACAATTGCACAAATTCAATGCATTTTTGCCTGATAATTATGGCTCACTGATTACCTCTATAAGGACTTGTTTCTATCCGTTTCGTTCTTTTTTCGCTTTATTTTCTTTTAATTTGTTTCCACTTCATTTCTTCCAATATCACAGAAAAGATGCGTATGGGAATCCCACTTACAGATGAAGACCGGGTGCCATGGCTTGAATCACTACGGGAAGCCATAAAAGAATGCTTAATCAACAAAAAGGGTGTGGTTCTTGGTTGCTCTGCTTTGAAGAAGCAATATAGAGAAATACTTAGATCAGCTGACCCTGATTATAAATGTGGAAGTTATGCAAGTGCTGTTAACTTTATTCTGTTGGATGCTCCTGCTGAAGTGCTAAGCGTTCGATTGCATAGAAGAGCTGCAGAAGGAAAACATTATATGCCTACATCGCTTTTGCAATCTCAAATAGACTTGCTTGAGATGGATGAGTCTGAGGGAATACCTAGAGTGGATGCTACTTTAAGTCCTCAATCCATTGTCAACACCATTCAAAAAATGCACCATTTTCAGGGCTGTTTCCAATCATGATTATGTTCAACCTCAATAATAAAATGCTTTCACTATTTTGGGTTTCAAAGTTCAACTATAGTTTACTAATAAAAGGAAGATTGATCGAGAGCGGGACGGAAGAAAAAAGAAAAGAAAAGCGACCTATAAATATGAATTTTTAACAATACTTGGATAGGTTAATGTAAATCTATTTCTATTCTCATATATTTTGTATATTTAGACAAATCAACTTTTAATCAATTATGAGTTATTTTGTATTTCACTTTTAAGATAATTATTATGAAAGGTATTCCCTCCGGACTCAATTATAAGCAAAAAGGTACTATATTTTGTGGACTCAAATATCAGCAAAATCCAACAAAGTCAACTCTATTTAATATCAGTGTTCAAAAAACACCTTTGGTTAATTCTCCTTTTACTTTTTCAAGAAAATTAATGTCAGGGTAGTTTAGTAATTGTAACTTTTTTTATACATAAATCAAGACAATTAACTTACTTCCTTAATAATTGTGAAATTAGTTAATTTTGCTTATAATTGAGTTCGGAGGGAGTAAACATTTTTAATGATGTAAGAGCATCCACAATCAAGCATTCTATAACTTTACTTTTTGGGTTCATAAATGGGTCTCGTATTTACATATAACTAATTTTTTTATTTTTTTTACAATTTAAAACCTCATGTCTCGAACTCTAACGCAGCACCTTCAAAAAAATTTATTAAATGAGTCTCACCCGTGATCGTATATATTTACATTTTATCAATAATTTATTTTCTTTTTCTCAAATGTCATAACATGGTCCACTTTTGTGTAGAAGCACCTGTTTTTGGAAGATTCCAATCTTTAACAAGAACTCTCTCCAATGGTTGAGGTGCTTACCATAGAATGTTTAACAAGCAAGCACCGCTCCAAGAATTGGCATTGTGGATGCTCTAACAATTTATGATTAGTTCACAATATAATTATTTTTATACTGATAATATATAATAATAAATATTAAGTTTTAACCGACTATTGTTCTATAACTGTAATGGTTTTTGAACAATTTTAATTAAACTTCACTATGAAAAAATATGGGATTGAACATCGATTAAGTCAAGTTAATTTGAATTATTATTTGGTTTGTTTTGATCCTTAATTTGATTTGTTATGTAAAATTTATAAACTTCAACGTATAATTTAATTTGCGAGTGCCCTTCAAACTGCCCTTATACTATATAATAAAATGCTCCTATCTTTTGATACAAATTCTTGTAACCGTTTTCTATGTGGAAAAAAATGTTCCATGCTTTTAATACAAAAGTAATAAGAACTTTCTACGTAACATTAAAAGTTTGTAACTTATTTAGCAAATGTTCTTTTGAGATGAAAAGAAAATTAATTAAACAAGTGATCAAGGATTAACAAATGTGTAATGAACTCGGTGGATCACCCAGCATAACATTTCCATCACTAGCTAAGGAGTCAGCCACCTTACTACAAGCAAGGGGAATGTGACCGCAACTAAACAAGAAAACCATAAAGCAGATCACCTAACATAACATTTCCATCACTAGCTAATGCCTAACTAGCTAAGGAGTCAGCCACTTTACTACAAGCAAGGGGAATGTGATCACAACTAAACAAGAAAACCATAAAGCAAAAAGAAATATCCCTACCAAACAGATCCATCATGTGAAGGAAAAAATTCTGTTGTCCCAAAAAATGATACTCGATGTCCCCTACCAATCAAAGATTGAAGATATGCATAAATATTAATGAGTTATGATTTTATTATATTAAGTAGCAAATTATCATCGACAAGGGATAGAGAATGTGATAAAAAAATTGAAACAGAAGATCTTCTTCATGAGGTGAGTAGTCATTCAACCTCACATTAATGCATGAGTGATTAGCACACATTGGTAGCATCTCGTTCGAGCTCCATTCTATTGATTCCCATTTCCCATGGCTAATAAGTCCTCTCTAGCAGACACGGGTTCAACCCCAATAAGCATAAACTATCCTACGAAACCTCATGGCCTTGGCTGCTCTAAACTTACCTTGTCAATCTCAGCTCACCCTACCAATACTGTAAGAACTATTCTCAACAAAGAGGACAGCGTTTACGTTGACCCTCCAAGAATTGTAATAGGTTATATCCATTTACCCACAAAACCATCCTCCAGAACCTGATCCGAGCCTCCATCTTAGCATCATGAAAAGCTTTGAGATTCATACTAGTCAAGGATACAATCATGGTAGGTAGTCTAGCTTGCTTCCCTTGACAAATCCTATCTCTTTCACACCACATAGCATGAAAATAACTTCACATTGAGTTGCTATCCAACGTCTTTGTGGTGAATGGACAATCAGGAAGCATACTCTATTCTCTATACACCCACATAAATAGCAGCCAATGCCCATATCAACACCTTTAGATTGCAAGCAAACTCATGTGGGAAGAATATCCCAAAAATAATTTACCCAAAACATATATTTTCAGCAAAACAAAGCACCAACATCATGTTCCTTTGAATCAGCTCAATTGGACATAAATTGTAAGTGTGCAAGTTCAAACCCCCATAATGTGCTCCGCCCATTTCTCATTTCTCATTCCCTTCTCCCCTCGCTCCTCCCTCATGTAAGGCTCTTGTGAGTCTCCCCTTAAACAAAACAACAAGCACCAACATCATCACAGAGCAAAATTTAAATATAAAAAATTACAGATAAAGAAAAATTAATTGAGCAAGTAATAATCAATAACACTTATCAAATCTGTTATGAATAATAAACCACAACTAAACAGTCAAATTTCAATAAATGTCCCTAGAGGTCATAAATTGAGCTTGAAATTGCATGCCAGTCCTCGCCAGGACCCGCCCTCTTTCCGGAGGAGGGGAGGAGTGAAGAACATTCTTTCCTTTTTGTTTCCCCAGCAAAGCCTCATTTTTTTGCCTTGGCAAATCTGAGGCAACGGTATTTTTCACCACTTACTGTAATTTCAAGAGCTCCATCTTGGTTATCTTGATTCGATGCAGTTCCCATTAAGACACTTTTCTCTTTCTCAAGATTGTCTCTCTCCATCTTCAGCCTTGCTTCTTGACGAGCAATCTCAGCCTGGAAGTAACATAAAATAATTGAGGGCACTTAAAAGGAGTAGTTTTACGTAAACTAGCAGGGTGATAAAAGGAAATATTAGTAGAATGGTAAACCAAATTCCATCTTTTTTTTCAAAATGCAACAATATTTCTGCTTCACTGGTAATATAACAGAAATCTTCACAAAACATAAAAAAGTGGTTCCGTGGAATGTGTCTGAAGCTGGTTATTAAACGAGACAATGTAACAAGTGCCTGGAAAATATAACGTTCTAGTCCAATAAAATAATTCTGCAGAAAAGTGCAGCTAGTGAGCATCTTACAATTCAATGCAAGAACACTGATCACTGGAAAATCCAAAAAAGGCTGGTGGTTTCAAAGAGCAAAGGATTTTCAGCTGAAAATCTAATATTCCAGAGGCTTAGTCACTGTTGAATGTATTACTTATTTAGTTATTTATTCTTCTTGCAACCATTAAGCAACTATTTCAGCTATACTTGTTATCTTTAAATTTCATGGGTCTTTTGTTTATATCTAGATTTTTTTCCACAAAATCAGTAATTGAGCCATGACTCTTATTGAGGGTTTCATAATGTATCAAGCACTTGACAAACTCAGGGCCTACATGGATTCTTTTATTCAGATTGTGAAAGTTATACCACCATTTCAGCTATACTTGTTATCTTTAAATTCCATGGGTCTTTTGTTTATATTGAGATTTGTTCCACAAATCAGTAATCGAGCCATCACTCTCATTGAGGGCTTTATCATGTATCAAGCACTTAGTAGACAAACTCGGGGCCTACAAGGATTCTTTTATTCAGATTGTGATAGTTATACCACCATTTCTCTATATAATGCCTAGTGCCTAAAACCCACTTTGTTTTATCTCTTTGATTTCAGAACCAGTTCATTAAAATTGCATCAATAACAAAATCTCTGGCATCAACCTCAAATTAATCCATGGCACTTTCACTTAGTCAATTATTCACCTAAACAACAAAATCAGTATCACTTCCATGCTCAGCAGATACAAGGAATGTAATCAGAGTTTTACCTATAAAACTAATATAGGAACTACACAGTTCTCATTATATCTCATCAATCATAAACAGCATTTTAGAACCATTAGCTATACTGATTAATTATTGGAAATTATACTAACGGTAATAACTAATTTGGGTTCAACTTTTCTCAGTAGTCTGTGCATAACAATGCCAAAATTTTATTTAGAAATGTCCAGAACCAAAGCTAAGGGGAGAGTCCAATAGTTATTCAGTATGAAATATGAATGTTATAAAGAATCAATTCTGCTCCACTTGAAATTAGCTCGGGTGGTTAGGTGGGTGGGATTTGGGTAGAGATCATAGCTTTCATGTCCAATGCATCAAAAACACAATTAGTTCCACTTCATTATCAACAATTTTTTTTTTTTTTAAAAAAAAAAACAGAAAAGCCTTCTATATGTAATAAATCAATGAGAATCATAGTCCGAAGCTATAATAGCCCTAAAAGGTTGAAAAATTCAACCAACAGTAACAGATATATGTTGCTACATAAATGAAATCAGAGTTGTTTCATATTTTTTTATTATCTTCCTCTGCCCATCTAGAAAAGGATATGCGAAGTGCACATTAAACAAGGGTATTTCTATTAAACGCTTAGGGTCCTTCAGCAGTTTTACAATTATATTGTTCCTTTAAGTGTGAAACTCTAATCTTGAAATTCAGATTGATTTTTTCCTTTTAATCTAAAAAAACCAAAGCATCTAATGGCTAGAATTTAAAACGCTTAAGCGCTAGAGTGTTTTTTCATATAGCAAAACCCATAAAACAATTTGAGAAATTGAGAGATATGGATACCTCACGACGAGAAAGCTCAGCCTTCCAAGCAGCTTCGCGCTCAGCAACTTCACGCTCACGTTCTTGGATGTAACTTTGCATCTCTCTTTCCTTCATGATCCTATCCTGAATATCAGCATCTAATGCTTCCTTTAACTCTTCAACAAACTTGTCTACCACAGCCTTTATTCGGAGAGACATCCCTTGCCCCAACTTCTTGTGCTAAACTTGTCTATTTAGACAGAGAAATGCTCATCGTTCCTTTGTTTGAAATGAGTGTTAGTGTTACAATTATGAAACCATCATCAACATGGTAATTCAGAGAACACACGAAAGAAAGAACAAGAGAATATGCGTGAACCGAGATGCAAACGAAAATAACCAAAAGGTCTTTCATTGGGCCCATTAATAATATGTCCCGCTTCTTGTTCCTTTTATTTTAGCCCATACATTATTTTGAGAGGTTTGTCTCTTATAATAAATGGAAAGTGATCCAATTTGACATCCACTGGACCATTGTAAGTAGGAATACTCTTATGCTATCTTTGGTTCCATAGGAAATAAGAATAGAGAAGTTGAGAGGAGAAAAATGGATTTACTCTTGTTTGGTAACGAAGAGAAAGAGAGAAGAGAAAAAAAATTTGGTGGGACCCGCTCGAAAAAATTTTCTCTTGCTCGATGCGAAGAAATGTGGAGAAGAAGAGATAAAACATGAGTGTGGCGTGGGGACAATCTCCTATTATCATGGCACACACAACTGAGCTTGGGGACATTCTTTTGTGATCGTGGACACATGCATAGTCCAGAGAGCAACTTCATTTTATTTCTTTTCAGTTTTCTATCTAACCAAACGAGTAAAGAAACATCAACTTTTCTTTACCTTCTACTTCTCTCCTACTCCTTTCAATCCAAACAACCTAAAAATTTTCTCATTTTCCAATTTTACTTATTCTCTCTTCTCTCCTGCTTCTTTCCTCCTTAATTTTTTTTCTTATCCAAACAAAGCATTAAAGTGTTAAGTCTCGCGTTGTTTGAATGTATGAGTAATGAACCATTTTTTAATATGATATCACAATATATTTTGTTATTGAGCCATCCGCAAATTTCTATTCCTACAAACTTCACACTCGAGATATCTCATCGTGATTGTGAGACAATATGTTAAGTGTTCAAAATCTCATATCAATTGAGAAATAATGAACCATTTATGATAAGTTGAGTAAGTGCATCAGTAATAACTTTTGGGATAGATCTTTATTTTTTTGGATCCCCATGTGATAGGTGCAAAATATACACTATCGTTAACAGTGGCTAATCTCCGCTGGGGAACCTGAAAGCACACAAGATGGATAGTCCCCTCCCAACCAGATTTTTTCCATTCATAAGAGCTAGGATTCGAACCCCTGACCAGTTGCTTAAGGGGTCCAAGCCCTTACCACTTGGACCAACCTAAGTTGGTACTTTTGGGATAGATCTTACTCTAATAGAAATAGAATCAATATATTAAAGTGCCTTTAGGTAGATTTTTTCTTCAAAAAGGTTTTTTTCTTAAGAAAACACTTTGATATTTTAATCTTGATTGGTTGGGCTTCTTTAAAAAACCACTTCTGAAAAAATGATTCTATGATCTGAAAAAAAATATTTTTACCAAAGAGGAGAGAGAAACAAGTGGTTAACACTATATAATTTTTTTTGACAAAATTATCTCTTCAAAATTTATGAAATCCCTACTCATATCCTTACTCTTTTTTAAGTATTTATTTTTTACATTTTTTTAGATAATTTTGATATTTTATTTTGTTGTTGATTGAGATAATTTATTTTTGCTGAGTTAATTTTAACATTTACTTTTGAGATAAATTTGCTATTTTTTTACTTTGGTTATTCTTTAACACAAATAATTTATGATAATTTGAGAATGTCAAATAAAAAAAATGTTCCAAAAAGTGAATAAAACAAGCCAAATATCAAGCTCACTTGGTTGGTTTAAAGAATACAATTGATAAAATAAATTTTTACAAAAATTGAAGTAAATTTTTATTAAATAAATTATTAATTAAATTACTTTGAATTAAAAATTATGACTATAGCAATTAAAAGTTATATTATTAATTTTCACTCGTTTTAAAAACAATTTTGTTATTCAAACATGCTTATTAATAAATGTTTTGTCATCTATAATTTCAAAAGAAAAAATACAGTTTCGATAATATCAAAGATTCCAATGCTAAAATCACCATTCTAAGGAGAGTCATGCCTACTTACCACCCGGTGACCGAAAAAAAATTGTTATATTAATGAAAGAAATTCAATATATGACCTCCTTATCACTCCTTGCCCGGACAGCTTGGAAAACTACGAAGGTGGCGTGCCTTAGGGCAGATAGGAAATTGGGGTTTCCTTCGTCAGCCTTGTTAGGTTTCCTCTTCTGACTTGGTCGTAATCAAATATATCTCCCTCTCCCTTATGCTTCATTTTCCCTTCAAACATGAATCACAAGCTGTAGAGCAGATAACTCGTCCCTTATAGGAAATCCAATCCTTACCCATGAATTCAAATTCTAGTTCAGCAACAAAACCTTCCGTATTGGAAAACGCGCTTTGACATTCATTTTAACATATAAAAAAAACTCTCATGAATGAAGAGGTTGCACTCCCTCATTCGGAGCTCCGTTATCACTTTGCTTGATTTGCAAGCAACCCATTCCATAGCAATCAAGTTAGGATACATTGCAGACCTTTATACCGCCAACAACATAATAAGGGGTTATGCAAAATGCAGAGAATTATCTCTTGCTCACCAACTGTTTGACGAAATGCCCCACCGAGACACCGTGTCTTGGAACACCGTGATTTCCGCATACATAAACTCCCGTGATCTCAAATCCTCTTGTGAAATCTTAAGAGCCATGAGAAGGTGTGGACTTGCATTTGATGGCCATACATTTGGAAGCATTCTTAAAGGTGTTGCTACTGCTCGTGAACTCGAGTTTGGGCAACAACTGCATTCTGTTATGTTCAAGATGGGGTTTTCAGAGAATGTGTTCTCTGGTAGTGCCCTTCTGGACATGTATGCCAAGTGTGGGAGAGTTGATGATGCTTATGTAGTGTTTTGGTGCATGCCCGAACATAACTATGTGTCTTGGAATGCGCTTACTGCGGGATATTCGCAAGTTGGTGATCGTGATATGGCATTTTGGGTACTGAAATGTATGGAGATGGAGGTTGTTTGGATCGATGATGGCACGATATCTCCGCTTTTGACATTGCTTGATGATGTTGAATTTTACAGCTTGGCTATGCAGTTGCATTGTAAAATTGTGAAACATGGGCTAGAATTGTTTAACACTGTCTGCAATGCCATGATAACTGCATATTCAGAGTGCGGTTCTCTGCACGATGCTAAGAGAGTATTCAATGGTTCTGTTTTGTGTCATGATCTGGTTACTTGGAATTCCATGCTTGCTGCTTACTTGATGCACGGTAAAGAAGATCTTGCATTTAAAGTTTTCATTGATATGCAAAATTTTGGGTTTGAGCCAGATGTGTATACTTATAATGGGGTTGTCAGTTCTTGTTATGCACCAGAGCATAAAAGCCATGGAAAATCTTTACATGGTTTGGTAATAAAAAGGGGGCTTGAGAACTCTATAGCCGTTTCTAATGCCTTGATTGCCATGTATCTCAGATTAAATACTGGATGCATGGAAGATGCATTAATAATCTTCTTTTCCATGGATTTCATAGATAGTTGCACTTGGAACACCATTTTAGCAGGGTACTCACAAGTTGGTTTGAGTGAAGATGCCTTGAGGTTATTTGTACAGATGAGATCTCTGGTCATAGAATTTGACCACTATACTTTTCCAGCTGTCATCAGATCATGCTCAGATTTAGCAACACTACAGTTAGGTCAACAAGTTCATGTCTTAGCACTTAAAGTAGGCTTTGATACCAATATACATGTTGGTAGTTCATTGATCTTCATGTATTCTAAATGTGGGATCATAGAAGATGCTAGGAGATCCTTTGAAGCAACTTCCAAAGACAGTGCAATTCTTTGGAATTCAATTATCTTTGGTTATGCACAACATGGACAAGGAAATATTGCACTTGAACTCTTTTACTTAATGAGAGAGAGAAAGGTGAAACCTGATCATATAACCTTTGTTGCAGTTCTAACTGCGTGTAGTCATAATGGGCTATTAGAAGAAGGTTGCAAATTTATAGAGTCTATGGAGTCTGATTTTGGTATTCCACCACGAATGGAGCACTATGCTTGTGCCATTGATCTGTATGGTCGAGCGGGGCATCTTGAGGAGGCAAAAGCTTTGGTTGAAAGAATGCCTTTTGAACCTGATGCAATGGTGTTGAAGACTTTATTAGGTGCTTGTAGAATTTGTGGTGATATTGAATTAGGTAGTCTTGTAGCAAAAACTTTGCTAGAGCTTGAGCCTGAGGAGCACTGCACTTATGTTCTACTCACTGACATGTATGGGCGTCTTAAGATGTGGAACGAAAAAGCTAGTGTAACAAGACTGATGCGAGAAAGGGGAGTTAAAAAGGTTCCTGGTTCCAGTTGGATAGAAGTGAAAAATAAAGTGCATGCTTTCAATGCTGAAGATCACTCCCACCCCCAATGCGACCAAATATACTTAGTATTACAACAATTGAAGGAGAATATTAAGCTGTTTGACAATTTTGCCAATCAATCAATGTTACTCCAATGTTTAGATAGTCCATGTTAATGGTATGTTTGGAATCACGTCCAACCAAGACGTGACGCAGAAGCAGAAAATTCATTTTTAATTACTATTTTGCCATTTTGACCGTAATTAAACTCTGAAATCAATTTTCAATTGCAGCACCAAACATACACTAATTTAGTGTGTCGCAATGTCCTAAAGAAGGCGAAGCACTAGGGAAGACAACTCAAAATATGCAAATTGATTTAATAATCTTTGGGTGTGGCTATCAATTGGTTTATTTATTTGAAAATGGGATGACACAATATGGTCAACATTTTAGATATTAGGTTGGAGGATTGATTATAGGTAATGATGATGATGAAATTAACATCTTATATGTTGTAAAATTGGTTACTCATTTAATTAATTTTGTTAAAGTGGTTTTATCTATTCCAAATAATTTTTTATTTTTAAATGTCTCATTTTGTGGAGCATTTTATCAAAAATAATAAATGATTATGATAAGAAATAAGTGGTTAAGTATTCATTTTTTCTATAGAACAAATTTAAATCCCATAATATGTGTTATGAAAATGGCAAGTCAAGTTTTTTATTTTCAAAAAATTATTTTTGTAAAATAAGTGGTCAACTAAAATATTATTTCATGAAAATGAGGTTTTTTTTTATAACCATGTTATTGGTACAAAGTATCCACCATCGTAAATAGTGACTAATTTCCTTCGGAGGACCTGAACGACATTTAAGGATTGCTCTCTCTCAATCAAGTTTTCTCCATACACAAGAGTCAGGAATTAAATCCCTAATCACTTACTTAAGGGGTCCGAGTTTGTTACCACTTGAATTAATCACATGTTGGTATGAAAGTGAGGTTTTAGTTCAAGAAAGTATGTTTCAATCAAGAAAAAGATTTTTTTTCCCCCTGAAATAAATTACTAAATAAAATCTCATTCAAATTCAAGAAAAAAAATTGGGTATAAAAAGATTCTTTTGTAGTGATATCCAAGAAAGGCTTTTATAAAAATAATTCTACAAGCTACCATAATCAAGAAGCTGGGACACATGAATTGACTCACATTTATTTTAAATTTTATAAAAAAAAATTATTTATTTTAGGTGTAAAATTAGACCTCATCAGCACATTTGTCAAAATCTCATCGGCACTCTCTACAATAATGAGTAGAATTTTGTGGATCACATTTTGTCATTGTTGACCAAGTTTTAGATGTTGATATTTTGAGTGTAGGATGACACAAGTTTGAATTAAATAAAATGTTTGAATTAAGATTTTATTGGTACCTCTATAAGGCTCCGTCGACTCTTCTCCCAAAATCAAAAAGCATCAAAAAAGCCATAATCTTGCTATCACTTCAACTAATTATGGGTGTTTTCATTATCAGATTCTTAAATTCATAACTGAATGAAAATATAAAAAATACTTGATAAAAGTAATGACTGCAAACATAATGAAACGAGAACAAAATAACATTATAAAATTAGTGCAAATTAATGAAGCGGAAGTATAAGCACAAAAAGCACAAATGTAGTTCAGTTTATAACTTACATCCATGTGAGAAGAAGATTGTCACTTTTAAAAAAACGTTTTTGTACACAGGAATAGGGAAGCCAATCAAATCGCTGACTCTCTAGCAAAAGAAGGAGTTCAAATGAGAGGAACTGTTGTTTAAAATTGGTCTTCAACGCAGCACGAACACAACAACAATTCTGAAAGTCACGAACAAATTACAGTAGCCTGAGGCGTGTGGAATCACACTGCCCGCAAGGGTTTATTCGTGTGGTGCGCAAACCCCCAGGATACAACAGGCTCCTCCCGATCTAGAAATCGAGGTTACAGAACAACAAGAAAAAATATATTAACAGGCAATGTAAAACCCAGGAACAAAACAAAGGAGGAGATAGAATTTTTTAGAAGAGGAAAAGTGTGCTCATATATATTAAAGCAAGTTAGACAGCCATTCTATTAATAAGAAAGGAAGCAACAAGGTTATTTTCTTATTTTAAAGCTCCTGTGAAGCTTTTTCATAATATTGCTTTTCTCGTCCAAAAACTAAAAAGCTGTCAGCCTTTTTTTTTTTAAATTTCAAAAAGCAAGAGGATATATATCAAAGAGATAAAACAAATCAATATCACCCTGATAAAACGTGATCAATTTCGTTGAAGCCATTTCGGAATTTTTGAAAAAGAAATGCACAAAAGGTGGAAAGGTGGATCACGTATAGGATAAAAACAAAATCAAAATCCCTGAAGCAAAGCAACCAACTAGATGTATATTGTTAGTGGGAAAGTTACGTTGGAGCAAAAATAGGGAGAATGCAAATCTATTTTGACCACCAGCAGGTCCTTTCAAAAAGAAGCAAGACCAAGTCAAAATAATTGTAGAAAAAGAGGTTGGATAATAATAATAAAAACTAACCACATTATTTTACACTTGTGTGGTAATAACACAACCAAAAATAAATATTTAACTTTTGAAATATCTCAAAATATCCAACAATCCCCCACATATTTCAAAAGTGTTTTAAAAACATTTAAGAAATTTGAAAAGAATTTCCTGGGTTAACACTTTGGATGTAATGCATCGAATCTGGTTAGCAAGCTATTGAACCAGATCTAGACTGATAAGACTTAACACACAGTGAATTGATATTGCAAGCAATGGAACCCAAGACACTTTATGTGTATTAGAGGTCTTCCAATCACACTACACCCCCACTATTCTTGTTGTTACGCCGTTTTGCGCTAATAGGCCGTGCGCGCGCCCGGTATTCATGAGTGCTCTAGAGATTTCGCCACGATCTCATGCAAGCGGCCCTACTTGACACTCATATAGGTGATTTCATCAAGTGTGTGCAGGAAATCATACACCACCCATAAGGGATATGAAAATCATTAAAAGCTTTATAAGCTTATCCTCTTAATAATGCAGTATCTAGCACTTTCTCAATCACACCATAGGAAAGGGACACAAAACAAAACAAAATTAGTTTTGTGTGCTAGCAGAACTAACAAGTGACTTGTTCTTACCCATTGAACCTTCTTCATGGGATCTCCAATCACAAAGGTTGGGTTCCCATCACCTGTTAATTTCAATTGGCTTAAGTCCCATTCCCCTCGATGTATCACATATTAATTTTCTTCCCAGGGGCTTTGTCAGAGGATCTGCCAAGTTCACCTCTGATTTCACATAATCGATCGATATTGTTCCATCTTTTTGCAATTGCTTTACCACATTGTGTCTCAATTGTATATGTCTATTTTTGCCATTAAAGGTCTTATTCTTTGCAACGGCTATTGCCGATTGACAATCACAATGCATCGACACTGATGGTGTTGGTTTTATTCCCAAAAGAATATTTGCCAAGAAGTTTCTCAACCACTCAGCTTCACTACCAGCCAACTCCAGAGCAACAAACTCTGACTCCATAGTAGATCTAGCAATTATTATTTGTTTGGCTGATCTCCAGGTAACTGCACCACCACCAAGTGTGAATACATAACCACTAGTGGATTTTGTCTCATCTGAATCAGATATCCAGTTAGCATCACTGTACCCTTCCAATACAGCGGGAAATCCACTATACATAATGCCATAGTTCATGGTACCTCTCAAGTATCTCATGAGTCTATCAAGTGCCTCCCAGTGATCCTGATTGGGACTATGAGTATATCTACTCAATCGTCCAACTGCATAAGCAATGTCAGGTCGCGAAAAATTCATCAAATGCAATAGGCTCCCAATAATTTGGGCATACCGCGACTGATTAATAGGACCACCTCTATTTTTCTTCAACTGAGAGTTAGCATCATAAGGGGTACTCACTGGTTTATCATAATGACCAAACTTCCTCAGAAGTTTCTCAACATAATGTTCTTGAGATAGCATTATACTATCACCTTCCCTAATGATTCTAACTCCCAAAATTACACTTGCCTCACCCATGTCTTTCATATCGAACTTAGATGCAAGAAAGGTTTTGGTTCGAATCACAATATCAATACAAGTACCAAAAATGAGCATGTCATCCACATATAAGCATATAATAACAGATTCTCCATCCAAAGATTTAGAATACACACATTTATCAACTTCAATAGAGGAGAAACCGTCACTAATCAAAGTTTGATTAAATTTTTCATGTCATTGTTTTGGTGCTTGTTTCAAACCATATAAAGATTTTAGAAGTTTACACACTTTATTTTCTTGACCAGGAATTACACATCCTTCAGGTTGGGTCATATAAATTTCTTCTTCTAACTCACCATTTAAAAAGACAGTCTTTACATCCATTTGGTGAACTATAAGTTTGTAAATAGAAACCAAGGCTATTAAAACTCGAATTGAAGAAATTCTCGTTATCGGAGCAAAGGTATCAAAATAATCAATATTTTGTTTTTGGGTAAACCCTTTTGCTACTAATCTAGCTTTATCTTTTTCAATCGATCCATCAGGATTATATTTCTTTTTAAAGATTCACTTACAACCAATTGGTTTTGCTCCCGGAGGTAAGTCTGTTAGGATCCATGTCTTATTTTTTAAAATTGAATCAATTTCTATTTTAATAGCTTGTTTCCATAATTTTGCATCCGAAGATGTGACAGCTTCAAAAAATGTCATAGGATCATTCTCAATTAAATAAGTGTAAAAATCATTTCCAAATGATGTTTCTTTTCTTTGTCTTTTACTTCTTCTTAGATCCTCAATTAGATCCTCATTATTAATTTGTAAAGGCAGTTTAGATGCACTTTCATATTTCAAAGGAAATATGTTCTAAAAAAATTCAGCATTTTTAGTTTCCACAATAGTGTTGCAATCAAGTACATCACTCTTTACTATGAGGAACCTATAGGCAGCACTATGCTCTGCATATCCTATAAACATATAGTCAGAAGTCTTGGATCCTAATTTTCTTCTCTTTGGCTTAGGTAACATTACCTTAGCTACGCACCCCCACACTTTCAAATATTTTAAATTAGGTTGATAACCTTTCCATAATTCGTAGGGTGTTTTGCTAGTAGTCTTATGCGGAGTTCTATTTACTATATAGCACGCAGTTAAAATAGCTTCACCCCAAAGGTTGTTTGGCGCGGAGGAGCTAATTAACATTGCATTCATCATTTCTTTTAAGCTTCTATTTTTCCTTTCAGCCACACCGTTAGATTCAGGTGAATAAGGAGGAGTTACTTCGTGTATTATACCTTCTTTTTCACAAAAATCATTAAAAAGGAAGTACTCAGCACCTCTATCTGATCTAACTCTTTGAATTTTCTTATTCAATTGATTTTTAACTTCAGCTTTGTAAGAGAGGAACATTTCAAATGCTTCATCTTTATGTCGTATTAAGTAAACCTTAGTATATCTCGAAAAATCATCTATGAAGGTTATATAATAATTTTTACCTCCTCATGTCATTGTTTGTTTCAAATCTCCTAGGTCGGAATGAATTAAATTAAGCAGTTGAGTTTCACGTTGTTGCACCGGAGGACAATTTTTCTTCGTTAATTTAGATTCAACACATACATCGCATTTATCATGTTGTTTATTACTTAAATTAATCATACCAAGGTGTTGTAATTTACTAACATATGAGGAATTAATATGTCCTAATCTAGCATGCCAAATATCATACGCTTCAATCATATACGCAGAAGAAGATGCATTCTTATTCATAACTTCAGAAACATTAAGTACAAAAAGTCCATGATCACAATATCCCTTTCCCACGAAAACATTGTTTTTCGTCATTACAATTTTGCTGGATTCAAACGACACTTTCACCCCAACTTTTCCCAATAGAGCCACAGAAATTAAATTTGCTCTAATACTCGGCACATGCAGTACATCACTTAAAGCCAATGTCTTTCCCGAAGTGAGCTTGAGAAGAACTTTCCCTTTTCCCGAAACTGCAGCAGTTCGAGAATCACCAAGATATACGAGTTCTTCTCCATCCCCCACAGTAGTGTAGGAGGTAAAAGCATCTTTGCTCGCACAAATATGCCTAGTAGCCCCAGAGTCTACCACCCACTTGTCCACATTGGTCACCATATTGACTTGAGAAACGACTGCTGCTATTATGTCATCTCCTTCGGCCTTGACCAAATTGGCCTTTGGCTTGGGAGGATCATCGTTTCTCGCTCTATGTCTACACTGAGGTGCGTGATGACCTGGTTTACCACAAACATAACACATGCCTTTCCTTTTGAAATTAGGGTTAGAAACACGAGGGAAATTATTATCCTTTTTAAATTTATTGTGATCAGGCTTATGATCGTACCTCTTTTTCTGAGACTTACTTTGAATCATATTTGCTCGTGCCGCCAGTGCCTTTGCCCTTGCTGCCTGACACTCTTTGCGGTTGGTGTCCTCGATGATTATGTGAGTGATTAGATCCGAGAGTAGGAGTTGCTTTTGTTTGTGCTTCAGTTGTTGTTTATAGTCCTTCCATGATGGAGGGAGCTTTTCAATAAGAATGCCAGCAACGAACTCATCCTGCAGAGTGATGTTTTCGGCTTTGAGATCTTCTAAGAGCTTATGGTACTGATTGATCTGGTCCTTGATATCCTTATCCTCGGTCATTTCCCAATGGTAGAAATTCCTGATGACAAACTTTTGCTTTCCTGCGTCCTCAGTTGTATACTTCACGATCATTGAGTCCCATATCTCCTTTGCACCCTTATACGAACAATACACATAGAACAGATCGTTAGATAATGTACTTATGATAGTGTGACGACATACCTTATTAGCATAAATCCAATCCTCAAGCTGTTTGGGATTGGCTGATGATGCTGGCTTAGGATCGGTGAGAGCTGACACGACGCCGTGGATGTCAAGTACAGTAGAGACACGTTCTTGCCACCTTCGAAAATTCTGTCCACCAAAGACTTCAATCTTTGAGATGTCAGGAAATGGTTTGGCATAATTGACCGGCGATGCCGTGGGTGGAGGAACAGGAGGTACGACATTGTTGTTCGGTTGTCGTTCTGGTGATGCGTTGTTAGACGCGGATAAACCCTTGAGATTGTTGTTTAAAATTGGTCTTCAACGCAGCACGAACACAGCAACAATTCTGAAAGTCACGAACAAATCACATTAGCCTGAGGCGTGTGGAATCACACTGCCCTCAAGGGTTTATCCGCGTGGTGTGCAAACCCCCCAGGATACAACAGGCTCCTCTCGATCTAGAAACCGAGGTTACAGAACAACAAGAAAAAATATATTAACAGGCAATGTAAAACCCAGGAACAAAACAAAGGAGGAGATAAAATTTTTTAGAATAGAAAAAGTGTGCTCATATATATTAAAGCACGTTAGACAGCCATTCTATTAATAAGAAAGGAAGCAACAAGGTTATTTTCTTATTTTAAAGCTCCTGTGAAGCTTTTTCATAATATTGCTTTTCTCGTCCAAAAACTAAAAAGCTGTGAGCCTTTTTTTTTTAAATTTCAAAAAGCAACAGGATATATATCAAAGAGATAAAACAAATCAATATCACCCTGATAAAACGTGATTAATTTCGTTGAAGCCATTTCGGAATTTTTGAAAAAGAAATGCACAAGAGGTGGAAAGGTGGATCACGTATAGGATAAAAACAAAATCAAAACCCCTGAAGCAAAGCAACCAACTAGATGTATATTGTTAGTGGGAAAGTTACGTTGGAGCAAAAATAGGGAGAATGCAAATCTATTTTGACAACCAGCCGGTCCTTTCAAAAAGAAGCAAGACCAAGTCAAAATAATTGTAGAAAAAGAGGTTGGATAATAATAATAAAAACTAACCACATTATTTTACACTTGTGTGGTAATAACACAACCAAAAATAAATATTTAACTTTTGAAATATCTAAAAGTATCCAACAGGAACTTGGTGCATGTGGACATAGGATGAGCTTATTGTTTTTGATGCATCAAAGTAATGATATACTGTTTGTTATTGTTGGATGGTTTTTGTCTACAGGGGAGCAGCATCAAATATATTGTGTTGTGGGAGCTGATAGCCACATACGACCATAATGTTTCAGTGGAGTCATGAAAACTAAAAACAAAGGCAATAAAGATTTTAGTACTGGAAGAAAGAGTTGGGAGCTGCAAAGACAAATGCTATGATTCTGAAAAATGAAGCAGTGTTGTTGTACAATGCTATGAGATGGAACATATGCTGATAAAAGGAGATGGAAGTTAGAAAGGATGTGATATGAGATTATGGCTTATCTTTAAGGAGTTTCTCTCCTGCTGGTCTTGATCTTGAGGAAGTTTGCAGCTAATGGGAGGATCTTGATTCATGTGGATATAAAATGTATTATGTTATGTTACTTTAAATACTGATGCTGTGTTTCTTGTCCTAGAGTATTTTGTTTTAGAGGGAGGACAAATCTAGGCTTATAAATACTGGGAAGGTGATTTAGCAAGTTGCAGATAAAGAAAAGCTATGAAAGCAACAAACAAAGGGCCAAGACAAGTCGATTTGCCCTTGTACTCTGCAGATTAGGAGTTACAGGGGGCAGAGTCATGGAAATGATCACATGCTTTGGAGTCTTGCTTGCAGGATGGAGGATTTTATACATACTGGGAGTCTTTCGTGGCATATAGTATTTGTTTTGCATTGAGAAGATGATGTTTTAGCAGGGTGTATTTTTAGATTTTAGCTTTGTCTGTAAGGGTGGTTGGTGTTCAGGTTGTGTGTACTGCAAGGGGGTAGCCTTTATGTAAGGGTTTGCAACTTTGTGTATTTATCTTTGAATCAGGACTGAGGTGTATGTGTCAGAACAACTTTGTACTTGTTTTGTCTAACTTGTAGCAAATGATAGGGGTGTGCTTTGCAACACTTCATAGAAGGTAGGTAGAGTTTCACACTATAATACTGTTTTGGACTATTTTAAATAAAAATTCTATTTATTGAAAAAAAAAAAAACAATATAAAATATAATAGAGAATACAAAAGAATGATGACACTTTGCTCAAACCCAAATCCCAAATACACCTAAATATCTCACAATATCTTCTCTGGTGTATTCACTCAAAAT
The DNA here is from genome assembly GCA_039655645.1 of Ammopiptanthus mongolicus. Taxonomy (NCBI): domain Eukaryota; kingdom Viridiplantae; phylum Streptophyta; class Magnoliopsida; order Fabales; family Fabaceae; genus Ammopiptanthus; species Ammopiptanthus mongolicus. The sequence goes on from CM077343.1 coordinate 86,203,674, forward strand.
CTCACAATAAACAAAGAGAAAGATAAAAGAAAATAGAACTTCTCTTGTCCAGAAAATTGTTTTGAAGGTAAAAAAATATATAACATATATAACTGAAAATGCAGAAAATAAGGAGAAATTCAAATGATAAAAATAACAAATCTTAGGGAATAAATACTTCTCTGATTTAGACCATCATTGATCACTAAGGATATATTTAACCAAGTGCTTGGCATGAATCTAAATCTAGAAGCCTTGATTGAAATCCGAAATTCCTCAATCCAAAAGTCACAATATTTATATTTATTAAACAAAGATCAAAAGATCCAAGTGGTCTAATTAATTAATGAGTTCAAGTTTAATCTTAAAACCAGAAATAAAACCAACAAGTCAAACAAGAAGCCTCATTTGATACTTCGATACTTTTAAAGAACATGTGTGAACAAGTGACAAGCATATTCCCATTTTGCAGTTATAACATGTTACAAATTATAACTGGCCAAATTAAATATAATCATGCAACCCGAAATTGAAAGATGAAAAAGGAGTAAAGAGAAACTCATTTGATAACGAACTCAACATTTAAAGCAGATTCTCAAGAGTGAATCAAGAGAAAAATAAATCCCAAATTGGTTAAAGGTTGCTAGCTATCCATGGAAAGGGAGAGCAGGAAGGAAAACTTCAAAGTGAAGAAAGATACCTACAGGATAAAAGAATATGCACAATATCTCTTTCTGTACAAATTTGTGAAATTCATCCCGCCTACTACCATTTATAGAAAACTTGTACAAACACAAATCCTAAATACAACCTACTTTAAATCGATATGATCTTAGGGTACGTTTGGAATCAAGTTTATAAGAATAGTTTATAGAATTAAATTTATACAAATAGTTTATAATCTTTTCATAAGTTGTTTTTAATTTATTTTCATAAATTTATGAAAGAAGTTTATAAAAATAAGTTATTTTTAACTTATTAAAAAAAAATTTATTATATAAATATTTAAATAAATTATATATCTAAACGCACCTTTAATTTATACTGACATCCCTAGCCCCTACTCTATGTTGAGTTCTCAGCCTTTATTCGAATTGACTTCTCTGTGGGTTGCTCGATGTTTGATTTGGGTTTGGAATACTTTAGCGTCAGTTCGGTTTAAAGGAAAAATAGTAAAAAAAAAAAAAAAAAAAAAAAAAAAAAAAAAAAAATGTGCTTTTCTCTTGTTTGATATGAAAATAAAATGATCGGAAAGAAAAAATGATGGTGGGACCCACCAATAAAATTTTTCTTCCAAATCTGGATGGAAAGCATGGTAAAGCACGCAAAACAAGAAATATTGACAGGAGAACTTTTTTTGAGCCTAAATACTCAAATATCGACTTTTTTTTATTTTTTTAAGTTATTATATAGGGATATTTATGTTATTTCATAAATATATATTATTTTTTCACTCACTTTATATCAAATCAAATAAGAGGAGAGAAAAATTTTAATTTTCTTTTCTTTAATTATTTCTCCAACCAAATAATTAAATAATCATCTTACTTTTTATATTTTTTCTATCCTTTTTCTTTCTTTTTTCTCACTTTCTTTTCTTTTCCTTTCCTTTTTAAACCGAACAAAGCCTTAGTTAGGCCCAATTCTTCAGTCGGTCTGCTATGATCAAATGCATCTAGCTTCTTAATCATGACTTTTCCAACTTAGCTTCCTTTGACCTCGAGGTCTGGATGAAAGAGTTAATTACATCTGTCTCTCAATTCCCAATGATACCTCATTTGTCGCAATTATAGACTTAGATCCCACGTCAAGCCCTATAAGACGATGCATCAGGAGAGGTCTTAAATGCGAAATTTAGCAATTATTTGTAACAACGCTTAATATATACTCCCTCCCACCCTCCCATTTTTATTATAAATAAAATTTAAATAAAATATATATATTAAAAAAGATGATTAATCTTATTTAATATTATTAAAAAATTAAATATATTTTCTAAAGTAATCTTTTTAAAAAATTTCAATTTTTATTAAATACATCTCATATTAAGTTATTGAAAAATAAAATTAATATTAAATGAATGATATTTTGAGAACAATATTATTAAATAGGATGAAAGTAATTAAAATTTGGTTATATTAACCAAAAATTTTAAAACTTTTTTGCTTTCAATAATGATCGGAGGGAGTAAGATCAATCATACAAAATTAGCATAAGATCAAACAATTAAGGACAAATGAAGCCTAATAAGGATAAGCATGAATTAACTAAAGATGTAAATAATTGAGTTATCATTCATTTCCCCCTCTTTTCCTAAGGTTCTGTTTGGTAAAAATGAGCGATAAGCTAGCTTATAGCTAATTAGATAGGTTATACTTAATAAGCTATTTTTTGCTAATAGTTGAAAAAATAGTTGATTGAATTTGAAGTGTTTAATAAAACTAGTTGTTGAATTAGCTTATAAATATAAAATGATATAAAAGGACATATTTATGACAAGCATAATAAGTAGGGGTGTTCATCAACCGATCCAAACCAATTCAAACCGCAAAAACCGAACTGAAAAACCGAAAACCGAATAAACCGAAAACCGAAAAACCGAAAACCGAAAAAACCGCTTTTTTTTCATTGGATTGGATCGGATTTCGGATCCCCTAGTGAAAACCAATCCAATCCAAACCGACCTACTATATACATATACTATTATTTTTTAAATTATAATACTACTCATACTTAAGCATTATTTTTCATACTTTTATGAACGAACACTCTCATTCTCTTTAATATTTTTGTTGGAATTGTCAAATACTAGATGTATTGGAATGTTTATAGTTATTCATGTACCTAGGAATCAATAGTTATTCATTTACTAGAAGATTTTATGCATGTACTTAGGCACTAGAACTACATTAATTCTAGTATATATAGGTTTAATGTTGGTTTTCGACTTAATACAACTATGTAACGATATATCGGTAAAAACCGAATTATCCAATCCAATCCAAATCGCATTTGATTGGATTGGATTGGATCAGATTTTTTTAAGTAAGCAAACCGACATCTTTGGATCGGATGGTTTTTTGGCTCAAAACCGATCCAATCCAATCCGCGAACACCCCTAATAATAAGTGAGAATTTCATTAAATGAATGAGTGTAAAAATAATGAAAAAGTTAATAAGTTAGCTTATGAAGAAAAGTTATAAACTCATGAGATAAGCTTGTTTACCAAACACCTATATTTCAGTCAACCTAGCTTATAAGCTAATCAAATAAGTTATAAGCTAGCTTATTGGACTTACCAAATAAAACCTATTTAATTATACCCCATTATTTATTCCTATCTATAGAGCTGGATAACCATCTTCCTGGTTTCCTAGTGTAATGAGATGATTGTGGCATTCTGTTATGATGATGTAACTATTAAATCCATTTAATTAATAACACCCAAAATGATATAATTGGTATGTATTTTTAGAGTTTAATTGATATGCATAATCTCAATTAAATTTATTTTAATAATAAAACACAAAATTCTTGTTCAAATATTTTATCTTATAGATTTTTACGAAAAAATTCAGTTGAAGAATGAATTGGTGCATCACAAGTTTGATGTATCAGAATATTCAAAACTAAAGAATTTATATCCTATTATGAATTTATCTCAATTCAATAAAGATAAATACGTACCTATAAAATCTTTAGATCCGGTTAGCCTTTGGTCGCCTCAGAAAAAACATATTCTGGCTCCGCAGCAAGTAAATAAGCCGTCTTCCTTTCCATTTAACCACACTGCCACTTGTGGGACCTTTGTCCTGTAGTAAAAAGTTACTACTCTTTAGCTTTACATCTCAATAAAGGTCTCGATTCTCGATGCCAACTGAAGTTAACATAATCATTTTACAATGAGCAGCAAGATGGCCTAGCTAGTAAAACTGGGGTAATCTATAGGAGTAAGTACTAATTAATAGGGCCGGACAAGAAACCCCTACCGACATACCCGCAAGTTGAAATAAGAGCGCGGGCGGGTCAGGTCGACGGTTTGGAAAAGGTAGAGTTCAGGCGGTTGATGGCGATCAGACTCAGTTCAGAAAATTTCAGATCATCGGTGACCGAATCCGACCGACATAAGAGAAAAGGGAAGAGAAAGAGAGAGATGAGGGGAGGAAGGTGGCGGTCATGGCATGGGGGAGAGATTTCCGATGATGAGGAGAGAGATCGAGATGACGGTGCGAGGCTGCAAGTGATGGTTGCGAAGGTGACGAGAGGTGATCGCGACGATGAGGAGTAGTGCGCAGCGCGACTGAAAGTGAACTGCGAAGTGCATTGCGACGGTGGTCGATGGGAGATGAGATCCACGCGGTCGCAAACAACGTTGAAGTTAACGCGATTGACGCTGCAGATCCAACGGTAGGAGCGACGGCGAACTAGGGAAGTGTTGCGGCGGCCTTGAAGGGGAACTGAAAGTGAAAGGAGACAGGGAGGGGATAGATGCAGCGCAGGAGAGGTGAGAGAGTGGCTAAGTGATGAGTATTAGGGTTTTTAGGGTTTTTTTTTAGGGTTTAAAATAAACAATTAACAAAAATGTTTGGGCAAAAAAATAGTGATTGGGCCCAACCCGATTTAAACCACCCGCGGAACCTGTCCAACCCGAAACCCGAGACCCGACAGCTTGCCCGGACAAAATTGGGTTATATATAGATGGACGGATTGATTCGAATTGTATCGTTTGGACCTGAATCTGACCGAACCCGCCCGTTGTCCAAACCTACTAATTAAGGGCAAGGTAGGTTCACAGAGTGGCCCACGTAAATTTGCTCCTACTAATGACTGGTGTACAGATACCGTGGTCCCCCCCCCCCCCTCTACCAACAGTTACATTTGTACTAGTTGACACTTGAATTTGATATTTTGTTGGTTTCACATAATATCTTTGATGCGCAACTGCCAAATCTAATATCATGAGATACGAAAACTTGCATGAATTCAATATATAGCTTGTCAATTAAGATCTCCATGAAAATATATTACCAAAAAAATTATGATGTTCCATTACACTGTTGTTTGTCTGGATGAAGAATGGAAAATAAATTAAATAGACATTTTAGGAAAACTTGTTGTAAACATCCGAACTCCAAAGTATATGAGTGTAAACATCCGAACTCCAAAGTATATGAGAAATGCTTTTTGACGTTAAAATGACGTGAGGAATAAATAAATAAATACGTGAGATAAAAAAATATGGTATCCATATTTGATGTTATGATACAAATAATAATACTCGACACTATATCCTAACTAGCGCCTGACCTAATACGAGTAAGATCTATAGTACATGCGTGAGCCTTGTTAAGATTTTGTTTATACACTAAAATAAATCTCGAGAAGTTTATTAGATACGTGGTGACACAGAACCGTGCATTTTCCATTTATAAAAGAAAATGAGAGAAAAAAGAAATGGAAGAAAATAAAAAATGGTAGAAAATAAGAGAATTATTTAGTTGTTTGATAGGAAAGAAAATAAAAGGAAGATAAATCAAAATTTTTATCTTCTCTTGTTTGATTGTGTAGAAAGTGAGACAGAAAAAATATATTTATGAAATGACATAAACACCCTAAAGTAAAAATGAGATACAATAAGATTAAGAGTGTTTACGTCTTTTTACATTTTTCTATCTTCTCACCCCTTTTCCATCTTCCCAAATTTGGAGGAAAACTTTTTTAATGTGCGGTTCACAATTTTTTTTTTCCTTTTTCTTTGTGGACCAAACAAAAGAAAATGCATTCTTTTATTATTTTCCTTCTTGTCTATTTTTTCTTCCCTTCGCGTTTTCCCTCGAAACAAACAGAAAGACAAGGACACAACTAATTAGGATAGAAGGGTAGCAAATGTGGCCCCAAGTTTCTAGCTTTCTAGATATAAAAGCTTAGGATGGTAGCTGGGATAAAGTTCAGGTTAACATGAGAAGCAGATGTGATTAACCAATCATGGAAATAATTGGTAGGTACAGATTCTGGTGGTAGGCAATATTGCAATTCTCTATGTCTCATAGAGAAGAGTGATGATTAGTTGCACTTGTTGTGGAGTTCTTGGGTGCAAAAACACAAACCCGACTTTGGTGGATGGGGAGCAGGCTTTGTCATGAATTGCATTATTATGGCACGTGACACATGTTGATAACACCACGTGAAAGTCACATGGGCAGGGGGAGGGGGCTAGGCGGCTATAGGGAGTGAAGATGCTTCTGTACCTTACCAGCTTCCCTTCCGTGGAGTCCAGCCATTTTGAAAAGTAAAAAAGGAAACAAAGCATTGAATGCAATTTGTAGTGAAAACAGATTGGCATGAAGAAAATTTGGATACGTGACGAAAATGTAGCAGATCTATAGATAGGCTAGTGAATCAGTGGTTGATATTTTCCCCATATTTTGCATTGTTTTCATACTGCTTAAGTCCCTATGAATAGATTCTTACGTTGAGAGAAAAATAGAGAGCGAAACTAAATCCTAACTGAAATTTTTCATATATCATCACTATTAGTTAATTAATTTTTGGTATTGCAATTATAAGGAATTGTTTTTTATAAGCAAAATGATGCATTCCATATACTCAGAGCGGGTCGGCACCAGAGGAAAGTTGGTAAAGTTAGGGCTTTAGGCCTCCCCAAAAAATATTTTTTACTATCAATTTTAATAATTTTTTTAAAAAAAAATATTACGAGTCAGTTGCACAAAAGATTGAGTAAGCAGCTACACAAAAGATTCCTCATTTTCCTCACTCACCATTCACTTCACATATTTTTATCTTACCCACATAATGACTCATTATTGTAATAATGTTAATATTTTTAATATTTTGTTATAAAAAAATGAAACATGACTCTCTTCACTCATTTTTATGCTTCTCACTCATCTCTCTCCTGCTTTCTCATTTCTTTCACGTTTCACGTTACTCTCACTCTCTTACACTCTTACCGACTCTCAGGCTCTCAAAGACTCATCTCTCTCTAGCTTTCTCTTTCCTTTCATTAGTCAATCAATACATAATATATTATTTGTTATTTTGTTTCGCAAAAATAAAAAATCAAAGGGCCTTTTAATGATGCAATATTCAAACTCCTCTTTGACCCTCTCATCATGTTCTCTCACTCATCACTCGGTCAAATTTGGCTGGAGCATCAAGCCATCAATTCACAATTGGTGAGATAATTTAGTGATGTTTGTTTGATCAAATTTTGAAGTGCTATAACAATTGTGTATTTATTTATTTTCTTAAATTATTGCAGAAATCTTGTAGACTTGCATTTGTACCTGTTGCATTTGGTCTAGCAAGCAAGTACCCAGAAGTCTAAAGAATTTTGTTGACAATCAGGTTTGATTGTTCTAACTTTTTTTTTCTTTAGTATTTACATTGTTTTTTTATTTTAACATATAGAAATGTCAACTAGAAAATTTAAATCAGGTTAATCGAAACTAATAAAAAAAGAAAAAAGTTGACATATAGGGAAGAGGGATTTGAAAATGCTATAATTTCTGCTAAAGAAATTGCTATAGAAATGAATATAGAACCTAAGTTCCGTGAAAAACGTACTATTCATAAAAAGAAAAAATTTAATGAGATTATTGACGATGAAGTTGTAAAATCTCCTTAAGAATCATTTAAAATTGATTACTTCTTGTACATAATAGATAAAGCAATCAGCTCATTTCAAAGTAGATTTGAACAATTTAAAATGAATCAAGATATTTTTGGTTTTTTTATTTAGCATTGAGAAATTAACGTCATTGGATAATGAAAATTTAAAAGAAAATTGTTGTAACCTTGAACATTCGTTAAAACACATAATGACAACTCTGATATTGATGGATTAGATTTATTAACAGAACTAAAAATTTTAAGAGAAATGATACAAGTGAAAAATGATACACCAATTGACATACTTAATTATATAATAAGGTTTGATTCTTTTCCAAATGTGTCTATCACTTATGGAATAAGGTTAACGATTCCTGTAACTATTGCTACGGTAGAAAGAAGTTTTTCAAAACTAAAATTAATAAAATCTTATCTAACATCGATAATGTCTCAACAAAGATTAAGTGGACTAACTTTATTATCGATCGACAAAGAATTGTTAAATGAAATCGATTATAATAATTTAATAAATGATTTTGCATCTAAAAAAGCACGAAAGATAAACTTTAAATAAAAGTATAATAATTTTAATAAAATTTTATTATTTGCTTTAAAAAGACCTCACTTTAGAGTTCGTTTTAGGCCTCCATAAGTGCTAGGTCGACCCTGATTACAGAGAGTATAACGGGTACTCTAATCCATAAACAAAAGAAGAAAATAGATAAAGTGACATGCAAAAGCATCACAACGAGAAGAGTCATCCCAATTATGTTGGCACCACAAATCTCAGCTATAATTTGCAACACACCACTAAATGATACAATCTACCAACAAAATCCCCCAAGAACTAAAAATTGTAATAAACCAGCTCAATACACAGAATTCATCAAACCACCTTCTAAACCCAAATTTGAAACTAGCTGCACACTGAACCTCAATACCAAATCAAATCTCCTCTTAGCTCTTGCAAAACACTAACCTATACACCTAACACCTGTACCCAATCAAATATCTATATATACATTTCAATACCTGGGGAAATGTCTATAATACCCTTTATTAGCATCTGGACACGTGTCCAAATTGGGGTTATATTTGTCAATTAATCCTGGCGAAATACTTATTATTATTATTATTTTGCATGCAAGACTTTCTTCTTTTCCCCGTAAAAATCTGTCAGTGCATCTACTCCTGTCAACTCACGCAGCAGAGCAGGGAGAGGGAGCTTCTGAGCATCCCCAGCTGGCGAGGCCTTCTTCCTTTCCTCCTACGCGGCAGAGACTATTTTTTCATCTCTCATCTCCATTTTTTCTTCACTATTTGTTCACCCGTCTACTCCATTTACTTGCTATTCTGCTTCACCGTTCAGAGACTATTTTTTCATCTCTCATCTCTATTTTTTCTTCACTTTGTTCACTCGTTTACTCCATCTACTTGCTACTCTTCTTTACCGTCTGTGTTAGAATTGGTGGGCTTGGATGCCATTTTATGACTTTCTCCCTTCATTATCTTATTTCGGTTCTAATGGATTCCTTTGCTTCAAAACTTCATTCTTTGATTTTGATTCATTACTTTTTTTATTTCTTTGAAGCAGGCAACTAAGAGGCAGTATTTGAAGCTTTTAAGACTAGGATCATTGAAGGTATTAACATTTCACTTCCATTTTTAGTTGTTGTTTATGGTTTTCTTTGAAATTTATAACAGTAGAATGGGTTTTCTGTTTAGTTTTATGTTCATGTTGCTGCAAACCCCTTGCTTACAAAATCTAATGATGTGAACCCCTTTTTCATGTTTTAGAAGATGAGAAAGATGAATCATATGTTTTATCCCCTGAAAACCTCCTACGCGTCTAGGACGGAACTCGGTGCAGAGACTATTTTTTCATCTCTCATCTCCATTTTTTCTTCACTTTGTTCACCCGTCTACTCCATCTACTTGCTACTCTTCTTCACCGTCTATGTTAGAATTGGTGGGCTTGGATGCCATTTTAACAGTAGAATGAGTTTTCTGTTTAGTTTTATGTTCATGTTGCTGCAAACCCCTTGCTTACAAAATCTAATGATGTGAACCCCTTTTTCATGTTTTAGAAGATGAGAAAGATGAATCATATGTTTTATCCCGTGAAAAATGTAGTGTGGAGTTTTATATCATATATTTGATTTTGAGTCCTGGAGTTTTATACTTTTCATGTTTGTTTTTCTGGAGTTTTAGACTTGCTCATAACACCTGCTCTGTTTTTAACTTAGTTTTGTTTTCTGGAGTTTTAGAGTTGCTCCAAATTCATTGCTGACAAAATCATTGTGTCATTTTGTAATATATCTTATTACTTATTTTCACATAATAAATCCTATTTCTTATTTTCACAATTTTAGGTAATGGCACGGAAATTTGATCCCATTAAAGATATTAATGACTCAAGGGAAATATGGACACTTGCTGTTCGTATTATTGATATTTGGTTTGTCAAGCCAAAACCCGCGCATTCAGGTCATTATGAAATGATCTTAATGGATGCAAAGGTATAATTATTGTTATCTGTACTTAGTTTTAATGGTCTATGTCTTTGTTGTTTTTTTAAATGATTATTTTTTTTTTTGCCCTTTTAATCAATAAACTTTGTTGCTATTTTGATCAATTAGGGTGATCAGATACAAGTGTCAATGAGAAAAGATGAAGTGTTGAAATGGGAGACAAAGTTAAAAGAGCATGGCACTTGTGTAATGCATAATTTTCATGTTGTCTGCAATGATCTTCAATATAAGGCCTGTGACCATCCCTACAGATTGAATTTCATTGGCGATACTACCCTGAAAGAGCGATCTCTGCCTGACATTCCACCATACGAATACTGGTTTAAGAGTTTTGGTGAGATACTGAGTGGAAATTTCCGCACTGATTTGTTAGTAGGTAAATTTTACATGAATGGTTGAAGTAATTTGAATGATGATCTTATTTTATATTCAAGACATGTATAAAAATTAACATCAAATTGTTATGGTTATCTTTATACAGATGTTATTGGAGCTCTACATGAAATTGTTTTTCGTCAGCCTAACGGGAATTATAAGGTTGTTTTTAATATGAAAGATGTTAGGTAATGTACTTGAATGTCTCTATTGTAATAACTTGAGTATCTACTTTTTGTGTTGCTTTTGTTTTTAATTAGATTGATTTAATTTAATAATTTAACTGTAGTGGTGACCTGATCAACTGTACACTTTGGGATGACCATGCCATGAAACTGCTAACTTATTATGACCAAAGACCTGATTCTCGCCCAATGATTATTTTACTGACACATGCAAGAATCAAGGAAGCGCAAGGTAAATATTATATGTCCTACCTAATTATTATTTATTATTTAGATACCTATATTATTGTTTGGTTATTACATTTTAAAAGTTCATTACCGAGTTAGGAATATATCTGCCTTCGGTATCAAACTCATGGAGTGGTTCAAAGCTCTTGATTAATGAAGATATTGTAGAAGTACAGAGCTTTAAAAACAAGTTTTTGAGTATCTTTATATTAATCTATAATCAATAATAATTATATACTACATTCACATGTACTGTCCATATAATATTATTGAGTTTGATATATTAAAGTTTATTGATTATAGCTTTGGAGGAAACTCACTACCTGAACCATCAAGTCAATTGCTGAGTCAAATGACTCCATCCTCCCAATATTCTGAAGAAGATAGGTTTATGTATAACGCACAGGTGAGTCTTTTTCTGGTATAAATGCGCTAACTCAGGTATAAATAAATTCTACTTTTACCCGTAACAATTTTCTCATTTAATGTATTCTAAAACTGTTCTTTTGGTCATTGTCCTTAACTCTTAAAAATGTGATTAGGAAACAATTTATGTGACTGTTGCAACAACTGGCAAATTTTATGTTGGAAAAGGTGGTTGGAACTACGAAGGATGCATAAAATGTAATAAAAGAACTGATTTACTAGACAAATCGTTCACATGTAAATGCGGGAAATACAATGAGAAGTCTATTCCAAGGTTGTTTTCTTAAACCTTTGAGAATTTAGAATTAGACATTACTACAGCTGTGAACTTCAATCTTGCTTTTAATATCTGAAATGATTAATGGACAGGTATAAATTAGATATTAAGGTAGTTCATAAAAAACAGTTCAAACTTTATTTTCTGGAACCGTGAATGTGAAGACCTTATAGGCAGTTCAGCTCTTACACTAAGAAAGAAGATGCTTGAGGTTTTTACTTATCAGCTTTATGGTTAGTTGAATTAGATTTTTGTTGCCACAAAATTTGATTTACAGTATTTTCATATGTCCAATTAGGAGGGTGAGGATGATCCAAATGCTTATCCAGAGCCTCTTGATAAAATGTTGGCAACTACTTTGGCATTTGGGGTTAAAGTACAACCATCTTACAACAATGGATCTGTGATTAAGGTTTCTGACAAACCAGAATTGTTTCAAGCTATTCTGAAGCAACTTGAATCTGAAGAGGTATAGTAAATATACATGCAAAAAAAAAAATTAACATACTATTGGTTTTAATACATCTATTTTTATTGTTAGGATGTATCTACAATGGATAAGGGAAAGGCTGTTGTGAATGAAGGTGTTAAGGGAAACTCTGATATCAATGAAGATTTTCATTATGATGTTGTAAGACTCGATTGGGATATGTTTTATTCTTACTACTATTGTTATCAAAGTTGAAAATTAATACAATTTAGTTATTCTGTTTATACAGCAATCTTTATCAACAACAGCAGAACATGATCCTGATTTGCCAGTGGCTTTTACTCCAACAAAGAGACTGTCATCTGAAATGCTGTTTGAAGATACACTCAGTCAAGATTTAGCATCTGCACAACTATCATCTACAACAATACGAAAGAATATTAAAATTGAATGAATTTTCAATATTTGATGGAACTTTGATAGTGGTGTAACTTTTTTGCTGGCCAAATAAGTACTTTGGTCTGTTTGATGTTTTGCTACTTTACCAAACATTAAGACAATATTATTTAGTACATATTATCATCATGGATCAATGTATAAGTATGGATAATGATTCCTTGATGAATATTTTTGATTATACTATGTTGTTAAATTTGCTTATGATCACTTAACCTGTTGTGCTCAGTCTATATTACAATTTGACATGAGTTGTGATTATGATAAAGATTACTTACATTCCACTTCTAAATCCCTGTATCCTAAATATTCATCATCTTTTTCAATTTTCACTTATACCATTTTTATACATAAAGTTTACTACTTTTGGTTTGTGGTGCTTAACCAGATTAACAATAACAGTTTTACCTTGACACTGTTATTTCAATCAACTATTAAATAGTGGAATAAAATTATAATTATTAGTATAAAAACCAAAATATAGTTTAATAAATTCTGGAATTCACAATTGGAGTCGCCCGTCTGAAAGCTGAGGAAATGTTCACCCGTCTGATCCGTCTAATGACTATCAGACCGGTGAACATTTCTTCAGCTTTCAGACTGGTGACCCCACCCATCTGACCCAGAAAGCTCACCCATCTACTCCAGTGGGGTCACCAGCTTGAAGCTAAAGATCTTCACCCATCTGATGCCTATTAGTGAAGAAATGTTCACCCGTCTGATGACTATCATTTAAAAGGTTCTTCACTGATAGTCATCAGACGGGTGAACATTTCTTCACTGATAGTCATCAGAAGGGTGAAGACCTTCAGCTTCAGACTGGTGACCCCACTCAAGTAGACGGGTGAGCTTTCTCGGTCAGACGGGTGGGGTCACCAGTCTGAAAGTTGAAGATCTTCACCCATCTGATGACTATCAGTGAACAACCTTTTAAATGATAGTCCTCAGACGGGTGAACATTTCTTCACTGATAGTCATCAGAAGGGTGAACATTACTTCACTGAAAGTCATCAGACGGGTGAGTATTTCTTCAGCTTTCAGGTTGGTGACCCCACCCGTCTGATGACTATCAGTGAAGAAATGTTCACCCGTCTGATGACTATCAGTGAAGATCCTTTTAGATGATAGTCATCAGACAGGTGAACATTTCTTCATTGATAGTCATCAGACGGGTGGGATCACCAGCCGGAAAGCTGAAGAAATGCTCACCCGTCTGATGACTGTCAGTGAAGTAATGTTCACCTTTCTGATGACTATCAGTGAAGACCCTTTTAAATGATAGTCATCAGACGGGTGAACATTTCTTCACTGATAGGCATCAGACGGGTGAACATTTCTTCATTGATAGTCATCAGACGGGTGAACATTTCTTGCTAACATTTCTTTATAATATTATATTATAATAATACTTCATAATGACAACAATGTATTGCTTGCTAACACTTTCATGAATTTATAGGATATTCCTATATTGGTGATCCAATCATTGAATGTGAATATTGTCAAGCATATATGTGGTATCAAGAGAGAACACGCAAAAATAGACATGCTGCAAATCCTAAGTATCAACTCTGTTGTGGTCAAGGAAAGGTTGAACTACCACTTTTGCAGACACCACCACCATTGCTTGAACATCTATTATTTGATAATGATTCAGCAGATAGCAAGAATTATCAACAGCACATCCGATTGTATAACACGATGTTTGCATTCACATCACCTGGAGCAAAACTTGACAAGTCAATTAATAATGGTAGAGAACCACCAATTATTAGGATACAAGGTCAATCATGCCATAGAATTGGCAGTCTATTGCCTATGCCTGGACATTCTCCAAAGTTTACACAGCTTTACATATATGATAATGAAAATGAAATACAAAATAGGATTCAAGGATTCAGGTATGTATATACTTTTACAACTACAAGTTTAAATTTATTCTAATAATTAACTATTATAATCTGACTACATATAATTTTTAATATTTGAGTACTTAACTATAATGTTATTAGAGAAGATAAAAGATATTTAACTATTTCTCTCCAAATATTTTCTTCTTCTTCATTAACAGGAACCAAAGCAACATAAATCCAGAAACTATGTGCAAATTATCATCCATGCTAGATGAATATAATACACATGCAAAGTCATTCAGAATGGCCAAGGAAAGATTGCAGTACAGCGATGTGCATGATCTCAAGTTAAGACTTATTTATGATAGATGTACCGATGGTAGAATATATAATTTACCTACTGTATCGGAAGTAGCTGCTCTTATTGTTGGTGATGTTGATACTGCATCAAAAAGAGATATAATTATGGAGACCCAAAGTGGTGATCTTCAAAGAATAGACGAGTTGCATGCTAGCTATTTGAGTTACCAATATCCACTTTTATTTCCTTATGCTGAGGATGGTTACAGACCTGATATAGCTCATAGAGATAGAGGTTGTTCTCATAACAGCAAAAGGAATCGGCTTACTATAAGAGAATGGTTTTGTTTTAGAATTCAATCCAGAAAATATGAGGCACATACTTTATTACGATCAAGGAGACTCTTTCAACAATTTGTGGTTGATGGTTATACTATGGTGGAGTCAGAAAGACTATCTTTTATCTGGAAAAACCAATCAAAGTTAAGAGTGGATAAATACCGTAGTTTGAACGAATCAGACAACCAAGCCCATACTCAAGTTTCAAATATAGGCAAAAGAGTCATATTACTTTCTACATTTGTCGGAAGTCGTAGATACATGGATCAATTGTACTTTGATGGTATGACCATTTGTAGTTTTGTTGGCTTTCCTGATTTGTTTCTGACTTTTACATGCAATCCCAACTGGCCAGAAATTCAAAGATTACTTGGACCCATGAATTTGAAACCACAGGATCGTCCTGATATAATATCAAGGGTATTTAAAATTAAATTTGATGAGCTGTTAACAGATTTAAGAAAGAACCACATCTTGGGGAAAGTAGTTGCATATAAGTCTCATTTCAATAATTTCACAAAATATATGTCATTTATTGTCTGTATGTGCTGCAATCTTAAACTACTAACATGTATTATCTTCGCTGTCTATTTTCAGATATGTACACAATTGAGTTTCAAAAAGGGGGGTTGCCGCATGCACACCTACTTATCTTTTTACATCCAAGTAACAAGTACCCTACTCCAGATGGCATTGATCAAATTATTTCAGCAGAAATACCAAATGAAGAAGATGACAAAGAGTTATACAACTTGGTCAAAATTCATATGATTCATGGTCCATGTGGTTCAGCAAACAAGTCATCTCCATGCATGAAAAATGGTAAATGCTCTAGGTATTATCCAAAGAAATTCCAAGGCATAACAATTGTTGACCAAGACGGTTATCCTGTGTATAGGAGAAGAGACAATGGTAATACAATTGAAAAGAATGGTTTTATCTTTGATAACTGCCATGTTGTCCCTTATAATCCAAAATTGTTATTGAAGTACCAAGCACACATTAACATGGAATGGTGTAACCAAAGTACGTCAATCAAATACTTATTCAAGTACATAAACAAAGGTTATGATCGGATTACAGCTGTTATTGTTCCGTCACAAGATGGAGGATCAGCTAACGGTGGTATCATTGATGATATCAAGCAATATCTTGACTGCAGATTGTGTCACCATGTGAGGCATGTTGGAGAATTTTTTTTCTTTTCCAATTCATAGTAGAAAGCCAGTAGTAGAAAGATTATTCTTTCACCTTCCAGGGGAACAACCTATGTATTTTAATGATCATGAGGACATTGATGATGTGCTTTCAAAACCAAGTGTTACAGAATCAATGTTTACAGCTTGGATGGAAGCAAACAAGATATTCCATGAAGGCGGACATCTAACTTAAGCACAATTTGTAAAAAACTTTGTTTATGTAAAGAGCAAAAAAAGGTTATACAATTGGCCGACTAATTTGGATTCCTCCATGTACTGGTGAGCTATTTTACTTAAGAATGATGCTAACCGTTGTAAAAAGACCAACTAGCTTTGAAGAGATTAGAACTGTTGCCAATATCCAATACCCAACTTATAGAGAAGCATGTTTTGCAATGGGATTGATTGAGGATGGTAAAGAATATATAGAAACTATAAAAGAGGCTTATTACTGGGGTTCAGGTCTCTACTTGAGAAAGTTATTTGTCACAATGCTCATATCAAGTAGCATTAATAGACCAGTTGTTGTCAGATGGGATTCTTTATGATCAAAGAAAATTGTCCAGTAATCAAGGTATGAATCCAACAAAATGTTTGAGCCACTGTTACAATTTATGTCATGCATCTTAACATAATCTTGATAATAATTGTTACTTCTATATTTTTAGAATTGCAGCTTAGCAATGAAGAGTTGAAAAATTTAACTTTACTTGAGATTGAGAAATTATTGCAACAAAACAGAGAAAGCCTGAAGGAATATCCAACAATGCCATATCCAAACGGATATATCACAAGTCAATTAGGGAATAGACTCGTATATGCAGAATGTGATTATAACATAGCTGATTTACATGATCAATTTCACAAATTATTCAGTTCTCTCACAGGTGATATATTTACCTTTCAATTCGCATTAAATTACTAAGTATCGTTATTTAAATTTCATATGATACCCTATTTTTTAAATTAATGTAATTACTTATATAGATGAGCAGATTAACAATAACAGTTTTACCTTGATATTGTTATTTCAATCAACTATTAAATAGTGGTATATAAATTATACACACAGAAAACGAAAAAATATGAAGTATTAGGTACATATATAGGTATATATTGGACACTGCTCTACTGGAATAAAATTATAATTAGTATAAAACCCAAAATATAGTTTAATAAATTCTAGAATTGACATTGGTATTCACCCGTCTAATGAAGAAATAAATGATAGTCATTAGACGGGTGAACATTTCTTCATTGATAGTCATCAGACGGGTGAAGATCTTCAGCTTTCAGATTGGTGACCCCACCCGTCTGACCAAGATAGCTCAGCCGTCTACTCGAGTGGGGCCACCAGTCTGAAAGCTGAAGAAATGTTCACCCGTCTGATGATTATCACTGAATAAATGTTCACCCGTCTGATGACTATCGGTGAAGAACCTTTTAAATGATAGCCATCAGACGGGTGAAGATTTCTTCAGCTTTCAGACTAGTGACCCCACCCGTCTGACAAGATAGCTCACCCGTCTACTCGAGTGGGGTCACCAGTCTAAAAGCTGACGAAATGTTCACCCGTCTGAAGAAATGTTCACCCGTCTGATGACTATCATTTAAAAGGTTCTTCACTGATAGTCATCAGACGGGTCATCATTTCTTCAGCTTTCAGACTGGTGACCCCACCCGTCTGACCAACATAGCTCACCTGTCTACTCGAGTGGGGTCACCAGTTTGAAAGTTGAAGAAATGTTCACCCGTCTGATGACTATCACTGAAGAAATGTTCACCCTTCTGATGACTATCATTTAAAAGGTTGTTCACTGATAGTCATCAGACAGGTGAAGATCTTCAGCTTTCAGACTGGTGACCCCACTCGTCTGACCAAGATAGCTCACCCATCTACTCGAGTGGGGCCACCAGTCTGAAAGCTGAAGAAATGTTCACTTGTCTGATGACTATCACTGAATAAATGTTCACCTGTATCAGACGGGTAATGTTCACCCGTCTGATGACTATCATTTAGGGAATATTCACCCGCCTGAAGGAATATCCATCACTGCAATTAGGGAATATACTCATATATGAAGAACGTGATTATTTCATATCATACCCCATTTTTTAAATTAATGCAATTACTTATGTAGATGAGCAGAAAAGCATATTTCATACAATCATGCACGCAGTAAACAACCAGCAAGGGGGTATGTTTTTCCTATATGGTTATGGTGGCACTGGAAAAACTTTCATGTGGAAAACTTTAGCTTTTGCCTTACGTTCTCAACATCATATTGTACTGACTGTGGCATCCAGTGGCATAGCATCTCTATTGTTACCGGGAGGGAGAACAGCACACTCAAAGTTCAAAATTCCTGTTCCTACACTAGATAACTCAACTTGCAATATTCATCAAGGGAGTGAATTTGCAAAGCTATTGAAAGTAACAAAATTGATAATATGGGACGAAGCTCCAATGACCCATAAGTTTTGTTTCGAAGCATTGGATAAAACTCTAGGAGACATCATGAGTTTTGATAATCATGCATCTTCAGTATTTGGAGGAAAAGTAGTTGTTTTTGGAGGAGACTTTAGGCAAATTCTACCAGTCATTCCAAAAGGAAGTCGTTCTGACATTGTACATGCAACAATTAATGCATCATATCTTTGGGATCATTGTCAGGTATTAACCCTCACTAAAAACATGCGTTTGCAGCATGATTTGGAAAATACAAGTGCATCAGAACTCAGTCAATTTTCACAATGGATATTGGATGTTGGAGATGGGAAGATAGCTGAACCAAATGATGGCTATGCAGAAATAGATATTCCAGATGAACTATTAATCACAAATTTTGATGACCCCATAGATGCTATAGTGAGAAGCACATACCCTGATTTAATACATCAATACAAGAATGAGGAATTCTTGTAGTCTAGAGCTATCTTGGCATCAACGATTGAAATTATTGATCAGATAAATGAATATATACTGAACTTGATTCCAGGTAAATTATTTAATATGTTCTTCATGATTCATTTATAAGATGCTATATTCAATTACAGTTCTTATTAACTTCATAATAATATTCATCTATGAATATAGGTGATGAAAGAGAATATCTAAGCTCAAACTCTATTGATAAGTCAGAAGGTTATGAAAGTCAACCATTTTTGAAGTAATTACACCAGAATTCCTAAGCTCTCTCAGAACATCAGGTCTTCCCAATCACAAATTAAAACTGAAGATTGGAACTCCAATTATGCTATTAAGAAATCTTGATCAGTCTGAAGGTTCATGTAATGGAACTAGACTAATTGTGACGAGACTAGCCAATCATGTTCTTGAAGCAAAGATAATGTCGGGAAAGAACATTGGTACATGTGTACACATTCCTCGGATGTCAATGTCACCGTCCCAATCACCATGGCCTTTCAAACTTATTAGGATACAATTTCCTATAATTGTCTCATATGCTATGACAATCAACAAATCTCAGGGTCAATCATTGGCAAGTGTTGGATTGTACTTACCTAGACCTGTGTTTAGCCATGGTCAGTTATATGTGGCAATTTCAAGAGTTCAAAGCAAACAAGGATTGAAGATCTTGATACATGATAAAGAAAGGCAACCACTAAACACTACCACCAATGTGGTCTTCAAGGAGGTCTTCCAAAATCTCTAAGAAGTAAGTATCTTTTGAAATATACAGATGCAAACACTAGAAGGGGGGTTGAATGGTGTTTGACAAATTTATGCCGAATATAGAAACTTTTTCGCCAGCACAGACGGGTTGTAATAGACGAGTAAACACAGACAGGTCAATTAGACTGATAACTCGTCTGAAGGTTTTCACAGAAAACACATAATCATGCAAGATAAGAAAAGTTTTGATAAACACAATTATAAACCCCTTTAGTTAGATGATAGTTAAGACACAAAGTCAAATTAAAGAGTTAAGGGAAAGAGAGATCACTCAGCAGGTTTTATCCTGGTTCACCCCTTAACAATGAGGCTACGTTCAGTCCTTGGCAGCACCAAGTTTTCTCACTATAACTGATTTAGGTTACAGGACAGACAAGTATTATTTTCACACCTAGCCTCTTCAGGCTCCAGACGAGTATTGTTTTCACACCTAGCCTCTCCAGGCTCCAGACGAGTATTGTTTTCACACCTAGCCTCTCCAGGCTCCAGACAAGTATTATTTGCACACTTAGCCTCTTCAGGCTCAGACGGGTTTGTTTGAGAGAAGTTGTAAAAAGATTACACTTTGCAAGTCTTTCAAAAGCACTCAGACGAGTGTATTAAATGTGAAGTTCTAAAAGACTGCGTAATAACTTCAAATGATTGAAGAATAAATAATGAAAGAATGAAGCTATAAATGCACAGAGTAATTGCTCTTGATTGCTTTTATCGTTCTCTTCTCTTCTGGAATCTTCAAAGTCTTCTTTATTAAATAGGCTTCAAAAATTTAAAGCCGTTGGACACAAAGTCTGAAGTCTTTGGCTTCTTGAAGATCTTTAATAAATGCAATAGAGTAGTTCTGATCAGCCATTAAAGCATAGGGAACTTTGCTTGTTCTCTTTCATCAGAGTGATGCAGACTTCTGATATACCTTTGTTCTCAGCAGGTCTGTATACGTGCTTTTTGTTTGCAGAGGGAAGACTTTCCCTTTTGGTGTAAGATGCAGTTGTGTTCAGGCAAAGCACTTTGTTGAAGTTCTTTATCAGGGTCGAGACAGCTTTCATCCAATGTATTCTTTAACGTTAGTCTTTAGACGGATGAGTAGCTTCATTAGACGGGTTGACCCTTTAACAAAGAGATGACGTCAGTTGCAAAGTCTTTTAGACGGGTGAGTCTTCCTTTGATCAGACGGTTGAAGACTTCATTAGACGAGTGAACCTCTCTTAGTTCAGACGAGTGAACCTTAGCTAGTTCAGACGAGTGAACTTATCTCAGCTCAGACGAGTGAACTTTAGTTAGTTCAGACGTGTGAACTTAAGCTAGTTCAGACGTGTGAACAGTTTATATAGACGCTTAATGTTATAATCTGCACACTAAGTAGACGAGTTAAATACCACAGACGGGTTCAATTAAATCATTGAATAACTGTTTTAATCTCATCAAAACTAAGGTAAATGCACATCAGACATTTGGAGACTCAACAATCTCCCCCTTTTTGATGATGACAAAACATGTTAAATGATTTAATGAACTTAAGAAAATTCACATAAATCAGTCATGTATATGATTAGACAGATTAAAAACATTGTTCCATAATTATAACATACTCAGACAGATAAGCATTTAACTTTTTATCTTAGTCTTATCTTAGTATTTTCTCCCCCTTTTGACGTTATCAAAAGCAATAAAACATAGACAGAGAGAAAAGAAAAGACACATCATATTTCTATATCAGACGGATAAACAATTGTTCATATCAGACAGTTGTAACATTAAAACATTTTTCATTTAACTTTCTCCCCCTTTTGTCATAATCAAAAAAGAGAAACAGAGGAGGTAATTGTATTTAACCATCATTGGCTGTGTACAAGGTAAATTTAAAAAAGAAAATTACAAATAAGGTACTAAGAGAACAAAAAGAGTTAAAAGCAAGTTTGTCCTTTGGTTTTGCCTAAAGGCTTCTTCAACTGCTCCCCCTGAGCAGATGCATCCTCTTTGATGGTTTTAAAAACGAAGAGAAAAAGATTTGAAAACGTAAGAACGAAATACCTTTTAAAAGAAAAAATTTTCCCTTTTAAAGACCAAAGACAGTTGTAATTTTAAATGAAAGTAACAAAAAAAAAATGGAGGTTTAAAAATAAAAACAGCCATGTACACATTTTGCCTCAGAGAAAGAAATGGCATTAAAGATAATAACCATTTAAAGGAAAATATTTCAAATAAAGAGTATGATTCAAAGAGACAGACGGTTAAACATAGACGGGTATCATAAACACTCATCAGACAGGTTATTCAGCAAAGCAATGTATATTCAAGTTGTCTCTTATAAACTTAAACCTATCCTCAGCTAATGGTTTTGTAAAGATATCAGCCTATTGATTTTCAGTTTTAACAAACTTAACATCAAATACACCTTTTTGAACATAATCTCTTATGAAGTGATGTTTGATTTCTATGTGCTTAGCCTTAGAATGTTGTATGGGATTCTTGGTTAAGCAAATAGCACTAGAATTATCACACCAAACAGGTATATTATGCTCAAATATAGAGTAATCTTCTAGTTGATGTTTTACCCATAATAGTTGTGAGCAGCAACTTGCATCAGAGACATATTCTGCTTCTGCAGTTGAGAGGGCGATAGTCGTCTGTCTTTTGCTTGACCAGGAGACTAAATTTGCTCCAATGAAGTGACATCCTCCACTGGTGCTTTTCCTTTCAAGTCTAACTCCAGGAAAGTCAGCATCACAAAAACCAACTAATTTGTAATCTTGTGTTCTCAAATACATTAAACCATGATTAGTGGTTCCAAGCAAATATCTAAAGATTCTTTTAACAGCCTTAGATGAGATTATTTGGGATCAGATTGGAATCTAGCACACATACAGACACTAAATTGAATATCAGGTCTGCTAGATGTTAAGTAAAGAAGAGATCCAATCATACCTCTGTAGACAGTTTGGTCTACCTTTTTACCTTAATCATCTTTGCTTAGATTAACATTAGTTTGCATTGGAGTTTTCATGATCTTTGAGCTATCCATTTTGTACTTCTTTAGAATCTCCTTGATGTACTTTTGTTGATGGATGTAGATTCCATCACACGTCTGCTTGATTTGCAATCCAAGGAAGAACTTCAATTCTCCTATCATGCTCATTTCAAATTCTGCTTGCATCAACTTAGAGAATTCTTTGCACAATTTTTCATTAGTAGCTCCAAAAATAATATCATCAACATATATTTGAACTACTATGAAGTTATCTTTTGAGCATTTTTTAAACAAAGTTGCATCAACTTTTCCTCTTATAAAACCATTATTCATAAGAAAAGAACTAAGCCTATCATACCATGCTTTAGGCGCTTGTTTTAAACCATATAGAGCCTTTTTAAGTTTGAATACATAATCTGGTTTTTCATTATCTTCAAAACCAGGAGGTTGTTTAACATACACTTCTTCTTCAATTATTCCATTTAAAAAAACACTTTTTACATCCATTTGAAATAAGATAATTTGATGTTGTGCAGCATATGACATGAGTATGCGAATAGCTTCTATTCTAGCTACAGGTGCAAAAGTCTCAGTATAGTTAATACCTTCTTGTTGGTTGTAGCCTTGAGCTACTAACCTTGCTTTGTTTCTGACAACTTTGCCATCTTTATCTAGCTTGTTTTTGAAAACCCATCTTGTTCCAATAACAGACTTGTCTGTTGGTTTGGAGACAAGTTTTCAGACATTATTCCTTTTAAACTGATTAAGTTCTTCTTGCATGGCAAGAATCCAGCTTTCATCTTCAAGAGCTTCCTCAATATGCCTTGGTTCAATTTCAGATAAAAAGGCCATATTGCTTGACTCTCGTAAGACAGATCTGGTTCTAACACCTTCAGAGGGACATCCATTGATAAGATCTTTAGGATGATGGGCTTTGAACTTCCAGTCTCTTCTGAGATCATCATTTTGATATTGATCTGACTGATGACTCGTCTGCTCCACTTGTCTGATAGATTCCTCAGCAGACTCAGTTTTTGATACGTCTGGCTGTTGACTCGTCTGCTGGGTAAGATCAAGTCCTGCAAGATCATCTCCTAGATCTGATAGTTCCCTATCAGTCTTTAGATTATCATTGAATTTTACATGAATAGATTCCTCAACAACAGAGGTCCTAGAGTTAAAAACTCTATATGCTTTAGATAATTCAGAATATCCAATGAAGATACCTTTGTCTACCTTGGAATCAAACTTTCCAAGTTGATCCTTGGTATTTAAGATGAAGCATTCACACCCAAATGCATGGAAATAAGATATGTTGGGTTTTCTACCTTTCCACAATTCATAAGGAGTCTTCTTTAGGATAGACCTTATAAGTATTCTATTTTGCACATAACATGTAGTGTTTACTGCTTCAGCCCAGAAGTACTTAGGGAGATTATTTTCATTGAGCATTGATCTAGCCATCTCTTGCAGAGATCTGTTCTTTCTCTCAACCACTCCATTTTGCTGTGGAGTTCTTGGTGCAGAGAAGTTTGAGAGATTCCATTCTCTTCACAGAACAGTTTGAATTGCTCATTTTCAAATTCTCCCCCATGATCACTTCTAAGGGTAGAAATACAGAAACCTTGCTCATTTTGTACTTTCTTACAGAATACCGAGAAGGCCTTAAAAGACTCATCCTTGTGGGTTAAGAAAAGTACCCAAGTAAATCTAGAATTGTCATCAACAATGACAAATCCATATTTCCTTCCCGCTAAACTGGCAACACTAACTGGTCCAAACAGATCCATGTGTAACAACTGAAGAGGTCTAGAGGTTGATATAATGTTTTTTGATTTGAAACTTGATTTTACTTGTTTACCTCTCTGACATGCATCACATAAAACATCTTTCTTGAAACTAATATCAGGCAATCCTCTCACAAGGTTATCCTTTTTCAATTTCGAAATAAGTTTCATACTAGCATGTCCTAGTTTCTTATGCCATAACCATCTTTCATCCTCTTTAGACATCAGACAGGTTACACTTTGATCTGAGAGTTCAGTTAGCTCAATCTTATAAAGATTTTGCTGTCTATTAGCTGAGAAGAGGGTCTTGCCACTCTTGTCTTTGACTATGCATTCATTCTTAGTGAAGGAGACATCAAATCCACTATCACATAATTGACTTATGCTAAGTAAATTGTGTCTTAGTTCTTCAACCATAAGTACATTTGAGATAGAGGGAAGAGGGGGTTTACCACCAATTGTATCAACACCAATTACTCTTCCTTTTTGATTGCCTCCAAAGGCAACAAATCCACCATTCTTTGACTGGAGGTCTTGGAACATAGACCTTTCTCCTGTCATATGTCGCGAGCAGCCACTGTCCAGGTACCAGCAGAGGCGTCTGCTTTGTCCTATTAAGGATGTCTGCAATAGAAATTATTTTATCTTTAGGTACCCATATTTTTATGGATCCTTTTCTGTTAGTTCTAGGAGTCTGTGAAGACTTCCTCTTTTTCTTGTGAAAACACTTAGACATAACATGTCCAGCTTTTCCACAGAAGTTACAGACGGGTCTAAGTCTAACTGGAATGGGTTTAACATAGACAGTTGAAGATTTTGTTGATACTTTATGATCAGCTTGATGATCATATCCAATGCCTTCTTTGTTAAGAGAGTGTCTCTGACATCCTAACAGTTTTGTCAGATTATCTCTGCCATTAAAAAATCTAGCAAGATCAGAAGTGCGCTCCTTCACTTTCTGTTGAAGTGTGAACACTTCTTCAGAATGTGATGTTTCATTTGAGATCGAAGCTTCATCAGACTTTTCAGTCCTCAGCTGGCTATTCTCTTTGGGCAACATCTCACACTCTTGAGATTTTTGTTTATGCTCACTGAGGAGTTTAACATAATCTCTCTTGAGGGATTTGAAGGCCTTAGATAAGCCTTTGGATTCCTCTACCAGCTCATCATAAGCATCATGCAATTTCTCAAGTTCAGAATGTACCTCAGTTTTAGGTTCTGAATCTGTATTGGCCATCAGACAGAAATTGGCTTCCTCTTCTGTCTCTTCTCCTTCAGAAGATGAGCATTCAAGATCTTCCCATGTGGCCATCATTCCTTTCTTCTTCTTTCTGAAGAACTTCTTTTTGGAAGCTTTCTTCAAAAGAAGGCATTCAGGTTTGATGTGACCAGGCTTCTTGCACTCATAGCAGACAACTGGACTCTTGTCTGTTGATGTGGATTCTTTGTGAGATTTTCTGAAAGGCTTCTCCTTTCTGAACTTCTTCTTTCTCCAGAGCTTTTTCATCTTTCTGGTCATGAGGGAAGTCTCTTCATCATCATCAGAATCCTCATCATCAGACTCGTCTATGTCACAGTCAGACTCGTCTGTCTTTGAAGCTTTTAAGGCTTTAGCTGCCTTTAGATCACCTTTAAGAGCAATGGCTTTGCTCTTTTTGATTGACACATCTTGATTGAGCTCTTGCTCATGAACAATGAGTGTGCCAAGAAGTTCATCCATAGTAAAGGAGGTGAGATCCTTAGCTTGAGAAATAGCAGTGACAAGAGGTCTCCACTGCCTTGGAAGACTTCTGAGAATCTTAGCAACTTTCTCAGCATTTGTATATGTTTTACCAAGAGATTTCAAACCATTAGTAATAGTTTGGAATCTACCAATCATTTGAGCAACAGATTCACCTTCATCCATGGTGAATAGTTCATATTTTCTAACAAGAATAGAAATTTTAGATTCTTTTACCTTTGCATTACCTTCATGTGTGACAAATAAGGAGTCCCATATTTCTTTAGCAGAATCACAAGCACATACCTTTTCAAACTCTTCTGGACTGAGAGCACAGATTATAGCATATCTGGCTTTATGGTTTAGATCCCATCTTGTCTTTTTTGCAGGTGTCCACTGAGCCTTAGGCTTGTCTGAGCCATCACTATTTTGAGAAGTGTAAGGTCCATCAGTAATGACATCCCATACATCAGAATTTTTTGACAAGATGAACCAGTGAAACCTTTCTTTCCAGTAGTTATAATTTGAACCATTGAAAAAGGGAGGTCTGGTCATAGAGCCTCCTTCAGGTTGGGGGTTCCCACTTGAGCTTGCTCCAGAATACATTGTCTATTTTTCAGGATCTTTTCTCTACACTGTTAGGTGCTCAACCCAGAGGCTGAGCTCTGATACCAACTGAAATAGACAGATGCAAACACTAGAAGGGGGGTTGAATGGTGTTTGACAAATTTATGCCGAATATAGAAACTTTTTCGCAAGCACAGACGGGTTGTAATAGACGAGTAAACACAGACAGGTCAATCAGACTGATAACTCGTCTGAAGGTTTTCACAGAAAACACACAATCATGCAAGATAAGAAAAGTTTTGATAAACACAATTATAAACCCCTTTAGTTAGATGATAGTTAAGACACAAAGTCAAATTAAAGAGTTAAGGGAAAGAGAGATCACTCAGCAGGTTTTATCCTGGTTCACCCCTTAACAATGAGGCTACGTCCAGTCCTTGGCAGCACCAAGTTTTCTCACTATAACTGATTTAGGTTACAGGACAGACAAGTATTATTTTCACACCTAGCCTCTTCAGGCTCCAGATGAGTATTGTTTTCACACCTAGCCTCTCCAGGCTCCAGACGAGTATTGTTTTCACACCTAGACTCTCCAGGCTCCAGACAAGTATTATTTGCACACTTAGCCTCTTCAGGCTCAGACGGGTTTGTTTGAGAGAAGTTGTAAAAAGATTACACTTTGCAAATCTTTCACAAGCACTCAGACGAGTGTATTAAATGTGAAGTTCTAAAAGACTGCGTAATAACTTCAAATGATTGAAGAATAAATAATGAAAGAATGAAACTATAAATGCACAGAGTAATTGCTCTTGATTGCTTTTATCGTTCTCTTCTCTTCTGGAATCTTCAAAGTCTTCTTTATTAAATAGGCTTCAAAAATTTAAAGCCGTTGGACACAAAGTCTGAAGTCTTTGGCTTCTTGAAGATCTTTAATAAATGCAATAGAGTCGTTCTGATCAGCCATTAAAGCATAGGGAACTTTGCTTGTTCTCTTTCATCAGAGTGATGCAGACTTCTGATATACCTTTGTTCTCAGCAGGTCTGTATACGTGCTTTTTGTTTGCAGAGGGAAGACTTTCCCTTTTGGTGTAAGATGCAGTTGTGTTCAGGCAAAGCACTTTGTTGAAGTTCTTTATCAGGGTCGAGACAGCTTTCATCCAATGTATTCTTTAACGTTAGTCTTTAGACGGATGAGTAGCTTCATTAGACGGGTTGACCCTTTAACAAAGAGATGACGTCAGTTGCAAAGTCTTTTAGACGGGTGAGTCTTCCTTTGAACAGACGGTTGAAGACTTCATTAGACGAGTGAACTTCTCTTAGTTCAGACGAGTGAACCTCTCTTAGTTCAGACGAGTGAACTTTAGCTAGTTCAGACGAGTGAACTTATCTCAGTTCAGACGAGTGAACTTTAGTTAGTTCAGACGTGTGAACTTAAGCTAGTTCAGACATGTGAACAGTTCATATAGACGCTTAATGTTATAATCTGCACACTAAGTAGACGAGTTAAATACCACAGACGGGTTCAATTAAATCATTGAATAACTGTTTTAATCTCACCAAAACTAAGGTAAATGCACATCAGACATTTGGAGACTCAGCATCTTCAAATTCAACCTTTATTCAAAATAAATAGCATAATATAATACTTGACTTAAATTATTGAATTTTTAATTTAATAGGTTATGATCAGCCGATCACATTCAAATCTGCTATTTTTTTTTTTTGCTCTCATTTCGTGGTATCAATTCTATGTCAATTTCTTTGTGATTTTATATATACACTATTAACTGACATATTTTTGTGATGTCCTAATGTCCTTATTTGTACCAATTTTAATTACAGCAACAGACATACCATTTGAGTTCTTCCAAAGATTTATTATGACTTCATCTTTTGAGCACACAAATCTTGGAAACTTAACATCTTATAAACCGGAAAAATAGATATTTTGGTCTGGCCTTCACTATGCACCTTTTTTTTTTTTGCAATAGTCAGACTGAAAACACCCATGTTCCCAATATTCAAAGAGGTATGAATCCTTATCACTAAACTCTATATATTATTGTTCAGAATATGACTAGCACTATCATTTTATATAACAAAATTAGTAAAATCCATATTTTTTTCACCATTTGAAACAGGGATACTACACCTGTAGTATAGATATATCCTTTGCAAAAGTATCATTTCTTTGAAATATATCTATATCTATTCAGTAAATATCCTTAATATTTATGAAGTACTAACTGCCTATTATTTATTGAATCTGCTATTTCATTATAGGCATGTTAATATTACTTCCAAGACAAAACATGCAAAGAAGTCTACATATTACTTATTCTTGGAGAACCAATTATAATTTGTGATTCTCTCATTTGCTTGAACCATTATGTATTAGACTATTTCTTTCACCAACGTACCAATTATTGTTTCTGTCATGTTCTGTAATTGCTTCTGTCATGAATTACTTTATAAATCCAATTGCATGCTTTATTAATATATTAATATTGGTATATATTTTTTTTTCATTTCTTTCATACATAAAAAATTTATTGATTTTCAATTTTAATTTTAAAAATAATAATAGTATGCAACGTAATATGACCCGTGCGAGGTTCTCTGCTAGTATCATGTAAGATAAAAACATCCAAATTACCCCAGCAGCCAACATCAAGCAATATCACAGTGGAGTAAAGAAACCACATTCAGCATTCTATTCCAACATCATCTGGTCCAATATCCGTTTGGTGTTTGTCACAGTTTTTTTTTTTTTTATTTTTTTTTGGAGTGAAAGCCTAAATTGGTCCCTAAAAATTTTTGAGGACCAACTTTTAATCCCTAAAAAAAATAAACTAATAATTTAGTCCCTCAAATTTACAAAATGGGACACATTAGTCACTGAGTTTAATTTTGATGTCCATTTACTTACCTACATGTTACATTAATCATTCTACCTGATTTGTTAGTGATCATGTGTGCCTACGACGAATTTCCTTTGTAGAACACCAATAGAAGTGAAAAAAACATGCATAATTTTAAAATCAAAATACCTTAAAATTATACACTTTTTTATTTTTCATTCATTTTTTGCGGTGAAAATTTGTCATGCAGCGCCACTAACAGACCAAGAAGGATGGTCAATGGGACAGGTAGGCAAGTAAATGGACGTCAGAACTAAACCTAGAGATTAATGTGTCTCGCATTTGTAAATTTGAGGGACTAAATAATTAATTTATTTTTTTGAGGGACTAAAAGTGGATCCCAAAAAATTTTCAGGGGGTAATTTGGCTATTCACTCTTTTTTCTCTATATGGAAGAATTTTACATGTTAAAATTTGGTGTTACTTTTTAGGTTTAATTGCACTTTTGATCCTTCAGGTATCACGATTGTATAATTTTAGTCCCTAGGTTTTAATTGTGTCAATTTGGTCCCCCAAGTATCACGATTGTGCAATTTTGGTACTCTAGGTTTCAATTGCGTCAATTGAGTCCCTCAGGTATCACAATTGTGCAATTTTGGTCTCCCAAGTATCATGACAGTGCAATTTTTAACGCCAGTGGCCTACGTGGCTCACGTGGGACTGATTTGACACTTAGTAAGGTCAAATTGACAGCTTACGATATATTCTTATGTGGCATCATTGACATCTCACATTCTTTAATGGCCAAGTGTACATCACTAAGTGCCACATATGGCACATAAGCTTCCAAGTTAGTATCACCAAGTGCCAAATCAGTCTCAAATGTGTTTCGTATGCTACTGACATTAAAAATTGCACAAATATGATACTTAGGGAACAAAATTGCACAATCGTGATACCTACAATCGTGATATCTGGAGGACCCGATTAACGCAATTGATATCTAGGGGACCAAAATTGGATAATTGTGATACTTTGAGAACCCAATTGACGTAATTAGAATCTGAAAACTAAAATTATATAATTATGATATATGAAGGATCAAAAATGTAATTACTCCTATTTTTTATACGTTTTGCACACATTGTTATAATACAATATTATTTTAATTTATATTAACCATCAATCGTTGAGTCCAATAACTTCTTCCCCACATGATCGTCTGCTCTTCTATCACCAATTTACCACCTTTGACATTGCTTGCAAAGTTGCAGAGAGATAGTGACTACTCAGTGGAGCCATTGGCTGCTAGTACCAAGTGCATCACCTCTTTTTCCCACTTCACTGACAGCTGCAAATAAAGGTAGAAAAGTATACAGAGGGGAATAGTACATTGTGGGACAACTTGTGTTCCCAACCGTAATATACCTCCAGTAATAACGGTTGCTTTAAATGTGGACCATTTAATTATTGTATGTTTGTTTTAAATTTCTAGCACCCAATTTTTCGTTTGTAACAACTATACATTGGTTGAAAGCTATGATTTTGGGTGGGTTTTATGATGGTGCCAAGTGGTGCCCAATTCTCATCTATTATATTATAATGGGTTAAAATTGGATTAATAGATAAAAAAAACCAATTTCAAGGAGCCATTTGCAAAATAAAAATTATTTTGAACTTCAACCTCATCTACCCTCTGTCCAAACTGCTTTGTCCTTCTCCCAGCTCTCACCATCCACAACACTCTTTTCACCCTCTAGTTTGACTGCACTTACTTCTATCAGTTTAAAGGATCTGTGATGAATTAAATAAATTAGATGGTAAGCTTGATCCTTTCATTAAATCATGAGATAAAAGGACTAGGAGTAACACAATTCCTCACAAAAAAATCGAAACCAAAATATTTCATCTGATGCTATCACATTCCCGTCACTCATAAGCCATTAATAAATCACCCTAACCAACTCTCACCCAATCCTTTTTCCTTGGTTAAGAAAAGTTACGATGTGGAAGAAGTCCAGGGAAGAACAAAGGGAAATAGGGAAGAAATGTTGACCCAAATCGAACACAGGGAAGAAATCTTGATGCAAATCTTGATCCTCGCACGCTATCAACTGAAAAACAAGTACGAGGATGGAGATAGAGTTTTGGAGGTGGGGGAGGGAGGGGGAAAACCCAAGATCTATGAAGGGAGGGAGAAAACAAGGACTTTAATTTTCATACTCAAAAAACTAATTTTCATACCTTCAATTTTTCAAAAACCAAAACAACCCTTCTTCTATCACGTTTTCCATATAATTATGTACGGTAGTTTAAACAAATAAACAACCGTATAAAAATATACGGTAGTTTTTTTTAAATAAATAGACTACCGTATAGTCAAATACGGTGGTTTGTTTAAAAGCTTAAGCTATCGTATATAATTATACGGGAGCTTGTTTACTATACTACCGTGTATAGTCATACGATAGTTTAAGTAAACAAACAACCGTACATGATCATACGGTTGTGTAAAGTTATATAAATAGCCAACCGTATGAAATCACACGGTAATTGATACTCATAAATATCCAACCGTATACAACTATACGGTAGCTTTGTTTAAATAAATAAACTTTCGTATGCTTCCATACGGTACATATATTTTGGAAGAAAAATATACTACCGTATGAAATTATACGGTTGTATATCAAATTTATCCACACGTATGATTCCATAAGGTAAATCTATACCACAAATTTTGATACACTACTGTATGGTATCATACGGTTGACTAAAATATCAACTTACCGTATGATTCATACTGTGACTAAAATTTTACAGTCTTCTTTTGAGATTATCCAGTCATTTTTCAAACTGATCACACCCAAGTCACACATCATTGCTATGTGCGATTCTCACATAATAACTCCTAGAGAAAGTCTGGTGGACTTTTAAAATTTTAATTCTGCGAAAAAAGGTTGGCCTGTATCTTTAACCCCAGCTCCTCGTTACTCTACATTAGGCATTGGGCAAACCTGCTCGCTAATCATCTCGCTTTTATTAAAGTTGAGATGGTAGAACTCCAGGTTGTATTAGTCTAGAACATAAAACTAATTAATGTATTAAAAATTTTGTAACTCCACCGTATGAAATCATACGGTCGGTTGATATTTTAACCAACCGTATGATATCATACGGTAATGTATCAAAATTTGTGGTATATACTTACCGTATGGAATCATACGTGTAGATAAATTTAATATATAACCGTATGATTCCATACGGTAGTATATTTTTTTCCAAAATATACGTACCGTATGAAAGCATACAGTAATTTATTTATTTAAACAAAGCTACCCTATAGTTGTATACGGTGGAATATTTATGAGCATCAACTACCATATGTTTTCATACGGTTGGCTATTTATATAACTTTACACAATCGTATGCTATCACACGGGGGTGTAATCATTTACACTCCCGTGTGATTTCATACGAGAACAATCGCAAACCAAAAAAAAAATACGCGTGAAAAACTTGCAATGGAGGGTGAGTTGGTAATTTTGGTGGGTTAAAGGGGGTATAAAATTGAAAAAGGGGGTATAAAAATTAAAAGCCGAAAACAAAAGGGAACTTTGATTTAATATGTCCAGTGACTCAAAAATGAATGTCAAGTTTCATGACAACTTTCTCATAAATTAAGAAAAAGGACTTGTATATAAAAATGGGATTTTACAGCAACTTATAACAAAAATTATAACAATATATATAGAGTCAACACTTTGACAATTTCCAAGTCATATTGATTTTTAAAGTATGCAAAATAAATGGTGGTAAGACAGGGCGCAGTATGGGTGCTGCCCATTTGTTAGGCACTGCCATAAAATTGGCCATCATTTTGAACTTTCAATAAAAGTGTATATATTGAGTAGTCTTATTTTGCCGTTTGCGTTGTACAAAATTTAAAACAAACAGATCTTAAAAATGGATCACCAAAATGGAATGTTCCAGCATGTTTTAGATTATTATAAAATTTTTCTACCGTCCTTCACCCACATATGCCACATGATTAAGGGTTTGCAGCATAGTATAGTCACCGAGTTCTCTCATTAATCTAGCGTATCACATGTTGAATTAATTGTACAACATATCACGTATCGAAATCACCTTAAAGAGAATCTTGTAATAATAATCTAAAAAGTGACCCACTCCATACTCAAATGATTTATGTATCTGTATCATGTAAGCAGTAACTATGGTTTGTGGTAGAGTATTCTTACACTCTTTTTCTACATCTTAGTTTATACTTATTTTATAGTTATTGATTATTTATCTATTATCTATTATTATTTTTAAATTAAAAGTCTTTTTATTAGTAATTATAAAATAGATATAAAAAGGTGTGAGAAAAAATAGAGCATGAAAATTTAAGGGTTAACTTTCATAAACAAATTCAATCCACAGCAGTCCAAAAAACCAACCCCAAAGCCATTCAATCCACATCATGTTCAGCAACCCCTTATGCCACAAAAGTAATAGCAACAACCACCTTCAATCCCAAATCAGTGTAAGCAACCCAAGAATAGACCCAGGTCTTGTGCCACCTTCTGCCACCATGAGACTCGTGGGAAACCACTGTCACAATGCCTGAGTCGTAAGCAAGGTTTTAAAATGAGGTATGCAATTACAATTATTTTCAAAATTGTATTGTCATTATATCGATCGCAATTTAGAACCTTGGTTGTTAGACTCGAAACTCAATGGTCGAACAACCATTGTCAACCACCACATGTGTCTCTGCCTTTTCTATCTCAAACTCCTTGAGTGTCTTCAATTAGCCATGCCCACACCTCTGTAGGCATCGTGGCCTGACCATCCACCTTCCGCTATCTGATCTAATCACAAACACACTATAAGATTATAACCCCAAATAAAAATGTATTTTAGTTTCATGTTTAGGGATCTAGATACTATATTTTGTCACATTGAAATGATACAAAGAAAGAGAAAATAATAAATAAATATATGAAAGTATAAAAATATGGTATTGATAGTTAAATTTATTGTATAAATAATGAAACTTTAACTCCAAATTACAAATGCCACTAAAAAATTCCCCAAACAAAAAATACATTTTTGGAGTTGGTGAAATTAAAGGTAGCCCAATGCAAAAAAAAATTGAAAGAGCCGGTCAACTCAATAGCTGAAGCATTAAAAATCTCAGTTTTAAAAGCACATATTATACAAATAAAATTTTGATGCCCCATTTTTTCTGTCTCATTTTCCGTTTCTCTCAACTCATATTTTGATACATCAATTAAATATAAGTGGGAGAGACAAAAAATGAGATATGAATTGAGACATCAAATTTCTATTCTATTCCTTCGAGGTAGATGATGGTGTGAGTGGAGGTCTTTATAACATAATTAATCAATTTATTTTTTGAGGATTGCTATTTGGTATGAGAAATTCTCATATGAACATTTAGTGTGTGCTTGGATTAGCTGTGAAAATTTGATTATTTCAATAATCAATTATATGGATAATCGATTATTGTTATAATCGATTATAATAGAATCAGTTTTATGTTTGGATGTATTTGCTGAAAAGCGATTATAAGATAATTTATTTCGTTTGGATTGTGTAAAAAAATCACTTATATATAGTAAATTACTAAAATGGTATGGAGTTATTTGTATAATTTAATAATATTTGTTTAGTAATTAGTTTTGTAGAGGTGAAATGGGAAGAATGTTATTAGTTTCAAAATAATTTAACAGCTTTTTAAATAAGCTTCAAACTTCTAGCTTCTCTAAAAACAGTTTTTTCTCATAAAAACAGTTGTTTTGAAATTTAATCAGTTTACCCAAACATTCTAGCTTCTACTGAAAAATAACTTTTATCATGAAAAACAGCTGTTTGGGTAAGAATTAATCTCACCCAAACACCCTCTAAGGAAATTTATATTAACCAACCATGATGTATGCTGATGCTTAAATGGGAAGAGAGAAAAATCATTCTTAATACACATCTAACAAACTGGATAATTTAATTTCCTTTTTAATTAGACTTCACTCTAGTCCCTTTAATAGTTCTTACTTTTTAGAGCAATTGCAATGAAAGAACTCATTTTGGATTCTTAACTTACTTTTAGTGAGTTCCTGATTTTTCACTTCAATGCAACAATAATTTTTTTTATTCATAAGAACCTGGTAGGCCATCTCCAATGGTGGTTCTTAAATGAGTTTTTAACACAAGAATCAGTTCTTAAGAAATTCCATCGTTGGAGCATGGTGAGGCTCTTATGGGTTCTTTTATAATAACTTAGTTCTTAGATTAAAAAATACTTAAAAAAGGGAAAGGGAAATAGAGGGAAAAAAAAGAAGGGAAAAGCGAACCCACTAAAACTAAGTTAAGAAACCATGTTGGGTTCTACCATTGGAGTGAAAACTAGTTAGACTTTTTAATTAAATCCTATGTGGCATTGTAAAGCCCAATAAAAGAGAGTTAAGAACCCAAATTGGGTTCTATCTATGGTTGGAGATACTTTAACATAAGAACCACTTTACTAAGAAGTTTCAACTAAGCTTCCTCGAATGATAGTTTTTGCAAGAACCGGTTCTTAGCCTGCTAAGAACACCATTGGAGATGACTTAATTAGTAGTTGAACACATATACTCTTTACTTATTTATGCATTTATAGCACAAGACTTTACTACTCAAGTTGTGTTATATATTCATCATCAATACATGACAACATTTAGAGTTATATTTTTAACTAATATTACAAATGTAGAGATTAGTCATCGGCGAAGTCGGTAGATACTTTACACCCTCTAACATGGTAACGAAAAAATATTAAAAATGTAGAAGTATTTACCATCGTTAATAGTAACTAACCTCTGTCACGGAACCTGTTGGATACACAAGGTGATTAGTTCTCCAATCTTACATGACTTTTTAAATATTAACTCACAGTCATTAATCTGTTTTTCACATCAACTCAATGGCTCTAAATAAGTTATCCACCAATGGTTCATTGACTATTTGATTCATTTTATAGGAACCTAATAATAACTGTCAAAATATCTTAAGATTTAAATACCATACATTTAAAGTTGTATTGTAATGCCTCTTATTAGATATATAAATCAAAATCTGATAACAAATTTTTTTTTTTTTGGTAAACTACAATTTTTAAATTTATAAAACAATAACTAGCTGGTCATGACTAAAAAAAGTTTGATTTACCAGCTCCCGTTTATGTGAATTAAATAGACTTAAATTTGGTTGTTATAGCTCATTTTCCTCATGCTTGGTTTTGAAGGATTGCAAGTTATATAATCTGGTTATGAAACTGCTTTTTTTTTTTTTTTTTTCACTAAGCTCCAATCAGCCTTGGTTTGTGAGGGATTTCAAAAATAATGAAAGCCCAAAAAACACAAGTTGGAAAGGGGTTCTACGCTCGGCAAGGAACAACCAATGCTTAGCACTATTGGAAACTTCGCCAGATTTTCTAACATGCATGGTTTTATGTAATCCTAAAACTTTACGATATGTATAGAAAGATATCCTACCAATTTGAATTACAGTTACCAATAATTGAAGAAGATATGAGTCCTTTCTCTCTTTTTGTTAGCTAATTGGGCAGATAGTAGTTTTGCTTACCCACCAGTGCATTCTAGTCCCATTAGGGACCCATAATTGAGAACAAAATAGGAGGTGGGATCGTCAGGGATGGAGTGGGGTAACGTCTGTTTTTCGCGGGCAGTGACCCACACCAACTATGCCGCTAAATTGGATAGAGTTTTCTTACGATAATGAATCTGTATGTGACAACATGTTCATAAGTTTTATAAAAGTACAAAATTTTAATTATTTAAAATAAACACGCACATATTTTACGTATCGTCCATTATAAAATCCAAATCTGTAATCACACAACTCAGCAAATATGCATATATATGATGGTACGTACACCAATCTCATACAACCCTGTAGCATGTTTATCACATAAGCGTCAACTTATGAGGGCATGATCATCATCGCCTCACAGAAATATTGATGGGTGTTTTGATGACAGAATAATTGACAAAATTTTCAATGAGATACTGTAAAAGCAGGTGATAACTCTGAAGAAATATGCTTCCAATGTGGTCATATATTAAAAATCGTGATTTTCTTGTTTGCTTAGAGAAAAACAATGAGTGTCGCACTTACATAATGGCCATACCCACCATGTGTCGTCCATTCTGTAAATGGATTTTCATATTTATTTGCTTAACCGGAACACGAGATGTAAGTGCCATGGTTTGACATGAAACGACATCATCTTTGATATCCTTTATTTCTATGAAAAAGAATGTATAATGAGGTTAATTTGTTTAGAAAATATAACATGACATAAACCTCTTTTTTTTTTTTTGACAAAACATGCATGACATAAACCTATCATACAAATATAACGATTTGAATGGCATTATTTTACACCCTCTTAACATTATTAAATAACAAATAGGTATAAAAAGAAAATAAAAAAATTGTTGGTTGGTAGTTAGGGGAAGGTGAAGTTGCAAGGTTTTCGTTTGTATTTCTTTACGTGATCTTTCAATCTTAATAGTATTAGAAAGGATAAACTACATTGAATTTTTTTTTTAAAAAAGGATCAAATTTAATTTTCTCTAAAATTTTAAAATTTAACGATTTCTCTTACATATTCCGTCTGGTATATTGTTTATAAGTTAAAAGTAAAAATGAAATAAATGTATTTCTAAAATTATGTTGATGAACATAATGTTTTTTTGTCTAGAGGATTTTGGGTTTCCTTTATGCTTTGTGTTACATCCTCTTCTATGACTTTAGTATGGAATGACAAGTAACTTCAGCCCTAGCCTTTACTCCTACAAGGGGTCTCAGGCAGGATGACCCTCTTTCCCCATACCTTTTTTCTTTTGTGTATGGAGGTTGTCCCGTTTCATTGCTGAAGAAGTAAGAAATTAGAATTGGCAGCCACTGCGGGTTTCTAAAAATGGGCCTTCTATTTCCCATTTAATTTTTGTTGATGATGTACTTTTAACATTCTAAAATCTGGGTCTCCTCTTATCCGAAATCCAACGTAAATAATATTTTTCCCAGTCAAAACAACCTATTTTGGACTCAATATCTTCATATGAATTGTAGCTTTGTCTCTTATATTCCCATTGACACTGAATTCGTCCAAATGAGATTCTTGCAGCTCGATTTATGACCAAATTCGTACACTCTGTTCAGGTTCCAATGTCACCACCATTTTTCTAACTTCTAGATCCATTTTGACCCTCTAAACGTCTGATTTAGATTTTGTGATCTACATGAAAGGTGTAGATATTTCTTTTATCTTTCCAATGATATAAGGAGCATAATTGGCTGGAAGAAGATTGCAAAACCCAAGAAGTATTGTAGCTTGTGTATTAGGGAAGCAAGACTAGCTAATATCTCTTTACTTGGGAAACTAGTTTGGGACCTTATGCATAGTCCTCATAAGATGTGGGTCCAAGCTTTATCTAAAAAATATCTCAGCAAAGAGGGGGTTTTGAACTGCAATTTTACGACAGGGTTTAATACTTGACATGCTATAATGAAAGCAAAAACCTTTTCGAAAGATGGTTATTATTTCAAAGTTGGAAAAGGGGAGGTCTCCTTTTGGTATGATGCTTGGAGCAGTTTGGGAATTTTAGCAAGTTCAGTTAATTATGTGGACATCCAAGACACAAGGTTGATGTTGAAGGATCTTTGGGATGGGAGTTAGTGGAATTTGAACCAAATTAGAACACCTATATATGATCCCATTTTATAGGCAGGTTTGGCTTTGAACAAAGGTATAAATTTCAATGTAGATGATGTTTGGGCTTGGACATGCATGGAACTTAAATGGGATTTACACTGCTAACGAAGGTTATCTATATATGGTTGTTGTCTAGGACTGTCAACAGGGTGGATTAGGGTTGTTGGAACTGGATCTGGAGGCTTTCAGCTCTAGAAAAGCTATAACTCTTTATTTGGACTTTGGGCATCAAGCCCTCCCTATAAAATCTCTGAGAGTAGCTCGAGGTATGAGTTCCTCAAATATTTGCCAGAGATGCAATCTCTCAGTGAAACTACTCTTCACTGTCTCGGAGACTGCTTTTTTGCAAACAGATTATGAAATACAATGGGTAAAAGGGATAACCACTTCTATTAGGAAAGCAATCCATTTACTTGGATCAAGGAGCAACATCAGAAGCCAGAGGCCAAATTCTTAGCTACCTTGTGGTGGGTCTGGCGCGATCGACGTGGAAGCTCTCTTTGGCAACTAACAATCTAGCCTCGATTATTAGCCTGCATTTGGAAGCCAACAATCATGTTAGGATTACAAGAAGGGCACTTATATGGGAATCGCCTAATGGTTTCAAATACATAGTTAATGTAGATGGTAGTGCTTTTGGCTATCCGGGTAAACTGGGATTTGGGGCAATTTTAAGAGGAAGATCAAGTACCTGGGTGGAAGGAGTCTCAAGTTCCATAAGCATCTTGAACAACCTCGAAGCTGAGCACTATGCTATTCTCCATGGTCTTCGGCTTGATTGGGTAGCTGGGGTGAGGAAAATCTTTCTCTTCTTTGGCTCGATTGACACATTGAAGCTGGTCAGTTAAGGCCGTCGAAGTTCCACCGATATGCCTTCTTGGTGTGGGAAATTATTTCTCTTCTCCGGCGAGATTGGGTGGTTCGGATGGGGCATGTCCTTCGGAAGGGGAATTCATATGCACGAATTTTCTAGCTAAGAGGGGGGCTGACAGCGATGCTATGGTGGAATTTCTTCTTTCTCCGTCGGTAGGACTCGAAACTTTACTCAGGGGAGATGCAAGTGGGGTTACATTCATTAGGGTCTAGAACTTTATTTTTGCTTTGTCTTTCTGTTTCCATGTCTTCAGTCTTTTTGTTAGCTTTTCATATTGTACGTAGTACGTACACCTGGATTGTAAAACTCGAGTAGTCCCATGCTCCCTAGTTAAGTCGTGTTATCATTGCTATTAATAATTTGTTTGATTTCTTCTTTCTATATGCTCAAGTGTTTCTATTCTTTTATTTCATTTAATCACTACTAGAAAAAAAGGTCATTATCGATGACCAAAAGCCCTCGGTAATGGCCAAAAGTCGTTGGAAATAGACCATTTTTGACGGACAACCGATGGCCAAAAATCCGTCAGAAAGAAGCTCCTCGATAATGCATATCGACAACCTAGAGCAAAAGGCACTCGGTAACATACCGACAGGAAAAACCTTCGGTAATGTCGTGGGTAATTACTGACGGCTTGGTCCATTGGTAACGTCAAACAAATACCGACGACTTTTTGTAAAAAACCGTCGGTAATCACCTACACCTATTACCGACCGCTTTGGGCGTCGATGCCGTTTGTAGCTGATTACCCATGGCCTAAGTCATCGGTAATGCTAATTTATTTATTTTTTAAAATAATATTTTTACTTAATTAACTATTTATAATTAATTAATAATTAAATATATTTTATATTTATTAAAAAATTATATTTCCTATTAATTATTTAAAAATATTTATTAACTAAATATTACATAATAAAATTAAAGATAACATCAAAGAAATTAAAATTATACTCAAATGATAAATAATATATGTTTTTACAATACATAGAAATATAAAGCATAAAAAAACTAACTTAAAAACCTAATAATTCCTATCATAATGAAGAGACCGAATAAGATGATCGAATGAGGTCTCATCATTGTCGTCCACGGTGCAACGGGTCGCCTGACCGGGCTACAGGGGCTACTACTGTAACTGATGCAAGTTCTCTAGCACCTGCTGCATCGTCACCTTCATCTGAATATGCTCCGCCGCCATCTGCCGCTCAAGCTTCTCGGCATCGGCCAGTCACCGCCTCACCTTAGCAATATCTGTGGACTCCTGAGTGCGACGACGGGCATTGGTGGATCCTCCAGCACAGAGATCCATCCGATAGTTGTCGGAAAGGTCTCCAGCACCGTACAAACAAACCTTCTTCTTGCCGCCAACAACCGCCGCCCAAACATGCAGCGCAAGCCAATCCCCCTCGTCGGGGTCAAGTGGGGGTGGAGGAAGAAGCTGATGCCTGCGACATCTTCTCCTGAAACTGCTCCTCTTCTGCATAATCAAACAAATTAGTGATTTAATACTATATAATCAAACGATACATTATAAAACTATAAATAAAAGGGGCATTACCTAAGTGCGCCTAGAGCACTCATCTACATACTCCCCAGTACGGGTACCCTTCCTGGTATGGATGTGGCGGTGGAGCTCGTTAATCGACACTGGTCTTCCCCCCTCTCTCTCTCTCTATGCTGTAACACAAATATAAATTATAAGTTAACAATAATTAAAGAACTATAGAACAATATAGGTATTGTGTAATATCAAACGATGCTTACCGACGGCCAGGCCTTCGATACTAATTAACTACCCTTACCGACGGTCCTGCCCATCGAAAACTCGACAGGATAATTTTGGCGCCTGTTTGTGTCAAACTTTTCGAAGGGAGTACCGACGATTGGTCCCTCAACAATGTTTATTCTCATTACTGATGACCAAGCCCATCAGTAATCTGGTCATTTATGTATTCGCGTGATACCAACAGACTAAGACGTCAGAAATGATGAATTTACCAACGATTTTATCGCATTCCGTAAAAAGTTGTCGATATGCACATGATTTCTTGTAGTGAATATATCAAATGGGGCACATACATTGGGAAGGTTGGGAGGGCAAAGATTCCACTTCCTTTAATTGAAGAAAAGGATGGGGCATGCTTTCGGTTTCAACACCTGTTACCAACTTCTTCAAAATCTATCTTCTTAAATATTAAATTCCTTTGTGGTTTTTCTAAAATGAACAAAATATCAATATATCATTGTCCACTAGAGAGCATCTTCCATAAAATCCAAAGCTCATCATTCAATTGTTTTGTAGCCCCTTCA
Organism: Ammopiptanthus mongolicus; assembly: GCA_039655645.1. Taxonomy (NCBI): domain Eukaryota; kingdom Viridiplantae; phylum Streptophyta; class Magnoliopsida; order Fabales; family Fabaceae; genus Ammopiptanthus; species Ammopiptanthus mongolicus. The sequence goes on from CM077343.1 coordinate 86,246,474, forward strand.
GCTTCCTTTTGCTTACACCACCATTTTCAGACCTTGTCCCCAACCCTTTTCTACTACTTCTACTACTATCTTTATCAGCCTGATCATCATACATAATGCATTAACGTGTATGTACAATTTAATGCTAACGTTACTTCTCTCTCTCTCTCTCTTTCACACACACACACACACACACACACACACACACACACACACACTGTTATGGCCCAATATGGCACTAGACCCCCATTTCCCAAACAAGGGCCAAAAGGGACAAAGTCAGGCCCAAATGGTTGAATAAGGAGAGTCTAGAAGTTTAGTCACAATTCTGTTATGACTGTGTGATGACTCACTAAAGTTATTAGGATTCTGTTTCCACGTTTTTAGGACCCTAGATTCCATTTCCTTAGGCAAGCAGTACTATAAATGTAAACACCCGATGAATGAAAAACAAGAAGAAAAATGAAGAAAGTTATTTGTTTTTATGTTTAGGAGGTTACTCCCCTCATATAGGAGCTCTCTTCCCTTTCCCTTAACTTTAGCTTTTCTAAAACCATTACATTGGCGCTTTCATTGCCATGAATTCCCCTCCCCATTTCTCTGACACCATGTCCATTCTCCATCAAATTTTACATAGCCAATAACTTTGCCTGCACAATCTCTCAACTTTTGCTAGTGAACTTTCCACACTTAAGAGTATACTCACACCTCCAGATCTACCAACCATTACCAATTTCACTGCCCCACAGCTTCCCCTCAACTTCTCTGCCACAACCACCCCAATTCAAACCCCAGTTCCGGCTCCTACACTCTCCACCCTCCACACTAGCCTTCCACCTTCGAGCTCCACCTACATCAACACCGAGCCCTCCCCAAACCAGGTCTAGGTCTCGCACAATCCTCACCACCATCAACAATCGCTCACCATACCCATTGCCTTGCATCATCAAGGTCGCTACCTCACCTACCAAGACTTAGCTCCTCTACCACAGCCCCCCATTAACACTACCGCATGCCTGTTCTTCGATCCAACAGTGACGAGTCAAGCAGAAAAGGTGAAATCGGATGAGGATACCTCCTCTGCCACACCCAATTTCTCCATCCCTAAACTCGCCGAGAGATCGAAGGAGCTCCTCGTCTCCTTCGCCGAAGGACCACATCAAGAGGAAGAAACTCTTCAAGATGCTCCATCGATTCATAAGATGATTCCACAGTACATTGTCCCCATCATCCACACGAATGACTTCACTGACACCACCAATTTCTTTGTCCCTGAAACCGAAGAGAAATCAGAGGAAGTGAAGGATCACGAAGCAGAACCTCGTCAAGATCCTCCATCAAAGTCTCTGATGACACCCCAGTCTGTTCTTCTTGCCTATGCTTTGGCACCGCATTGTTCTACCACCATAACTCGGTCTTCACCATCGCCGCCTTTAGACAGCGTCCCAATCGCATATTCATCCGGTTCGAGGCTCTGCTTCGCTTTCTTCTTCATCGCCACAGATCTGGTTCGTGTTTCTCACTTCAAGTACAAGAAGTTTTCGACGGTAACCTCCACGCTGTCGCCGGAGAAGACGGCTGTAAGCACTACCTCCGCCACCTGGCAACCATGCTCTGGTCTCGTTTTCGATCCCGGCGGACCCGTCCACTACGTGTTCACCTTCTGCGAAGCGGTCAACCACATCCCCGACGTCGATACCCCTTCTCGCGACAGCGCCGTCGACGGACCTGCTTCTGGATGGCCATGGGTGCCATGGGTGCCATGGAGCTTTGCAACACAAGGGAATATTAGGGTTTGGGGCTCTAATGTAGTGGCTACTGGGCTTGCTGCTAATGGACTTTGCAGTTAATTGTTGGGCTGCAGCATAATATTTTGGCTGTTATGGGACTTCATAGGATTTTATTTTTGGTTCCTTCTAATTGGATCAGCTTTTGGGCTCAGCATAATATTGAGAATTATGGATTATGGTACACCTTCAGGACAAGGTGTTTCTGCAAGACCAATGGAATGTTATGGCCCAAAATGGCACTACACCCCCATTTCCCAAACAAGGGCCAAAAGGAACAAAGTGGGGCCCAAATGGTTGAAGGATTATGAGCTTTCCTAGCAATAAGAATCTGAATAAGGAGAGTCTAGAAGTTTAGTCACAAATCTGTTATGACTGTGTGATGACTCACTAAAGTTGTTAGGATTCTGTTTCCACGTTTTTAGGACCCTAGATTCCATTTCCTTAGGCAAGCTGTACTATAAATGTAAACACCCGATGAATGAAAAACAAGAAGAAAAATGAAGAAAGTTATTTGTTTTTATGTTTAGGAGGTTACTCCCCCTCATATAGGAGCTCTTTTCCCTTTCCCTTAACTTTAGCTTGTCTAAAACCATTACATTGGTGCTTTCATTGGCATGAATTCCCCTCCCCATTTCTCTGACACCATGTCCATTCTCCATCAAATTTTACATAGCCAACAACTTTGCTTGCACAATCTCTCAACTTTTGCTAGTGAACTTTCCACACTTAAGACTATACTCACAACCTCCAGATCCACCAACCATCACCAATTTCACCGCCCCACAGCTTCCCCTCAACTTCTCTGCCACCACCACCCCAATTCAAACCCCAGTTCCGGCTCCTACACTCTCCACCCTCCACACTAGCCTTCCACCTTCGAGCTCCACCTACATCAACACCGAGCCCTCCCCAAACCAGGTCCAGGTCTCGCACAATCCTCACCACCATCAACAATCGCTCACCATACCCATTGCCTTGCATCATCAAGGTCGCTACCTCACCTACCAAGACCCATCTCCTCCATCACAGCCCCCCATTAACACTACCGCATGCCTGTTCTTCGATCCAACAGTGACGAGTCAAGCAGAAAAGGTGAAATCGGATGAGGATACCTCCTCTGCCACACCCAATTTCTCCATCCCTAAACCAGACGAGAGATCGAAGGAGCTCCTTGTCTCCTTTGTCGAAGCACCACATCAAAAGGAAGAAACTCTTCAAGATGCTCCATTGATTCATAAGATGATTCCACAGTACATTCTCCCCATCATCCACGCGAATGACTTCACTGTCACCACCAATTTATCTATCCCTGAAACCGAAGAGAAATCAGAGGTAGTGAAGGATCACGAAGCAGAACCCCGTCAAGATCCTCCATCAAAGTCTCTGATGATACCCCAGTCTGTTCTTCTTGCCTATGCTTTGGCACCGCATTGTTCTACCACCATAACTCGGTCTTCACCATCGCCGCCTTTGGACAGCGTCCCCCTCGCACATTCATCCGGTTCGAGGCTCTGCTTCGCTTTCTTCTTCATCGCCACAGATCCAGTTTGTGTTTCTCACTTCAAGTTCAAGAAGTTTTCGTCGGTAGCCTCCACGCTGTCGCCGGAGAAGACGGCTGTAAGCACTACCTCCGCCACCCCGCAACCATGCTCTGGTCTCGTTTTCGATCCCGGCGGACCCGTCCATTGTGTGTTCACCTTCTGCAAAGCGGTCAACCACGTCCCGGACGCTGATTCCCCTTCTTGCGACAGCGCCGTCGACGGACCTGCTTTTAGATGGCCATGGGTGCCATGGAGCTTTGCAACACAGGGGAATATTAGGGTTTGGGGCTCTAATGTAGTGGCTACTGGGCTTGCTGCTACTGAACTTTGCAGTCAATTGTTGGGCTGCAGCATAATATTTTGGCTGTTATGGGACTTCATAGGATCTTTATTTTTGGTTCCTTCTAATTGGATCAGCTTTTGGGCTCAGCATAATATTGAGAATTATGGACTATGGTACACCTTTAGGACAAGGTGTTTTTGCAAGACCAATGGAATGTTATGGCCCAAAATGACACTAGACCCTCATTTCCCAAACAAGGCCAAAAGGAACAAAGTGGGGCCCAAATGGTTGAAGGATTATGAGCTTTCCTAGCAATAAGAATCTGAATAAGGAGAGTCTAGAAGTTTAGTCACAATTCTGTTATGACTGTGTGATGACTCACTAAAGTTGTTAGGATTCTGTTTCAAGTTTTTAGGACCCTAGATTCCATTTCCTTAAGCAAGCTGTACTATAAATGTAAACACCTGATGAATGAGAAACAAGAAGAAAAATGAAGAAAGTTATTTGTTTTTATGTTTAGGAGGTTAATCCTCTCATATAGGAGCTCTCTTTCCTTTCCCTTAACTTTAGCTTTTCTAAAACCATTACACACACATACAGGGAGACAGACATAAAAGCATAGTTGTACATTGCATAGGAAGAATCCGTTTACGAAATCATGGAGATAGCAATGTTATTTGGTAATCTAAAGCATTAATAGCTTGGAATTAAGGTAGGAAATGCAGCAAGAGTTTCTTTTTATAATGGATGGTCAAAGCTGGGTATGGATTGGTTGACTTTCCTAATGATATCTTTGGTGCCTTTCTCTCTTTCTCTCTTATTTGAGACACACTCTCTCATCTTATTTCATTTTTCTCTCTCATATTTCTCTCTCCAAAAAATGTCTAAAATCATCATAAATGAAAGTCACTCATTCCATTTCCTTCAAAGCTATCGAAGCATAATGGTCTGTCAAGCTTTTCTGGTGTCAGAGTAAGGAAATGAAAGTGGTTAATTCTCCTTTGGTTAAAGTAATATTTTGGTCCCTATACGTGACACCGATTCTTCATTTAGTCCCTATACGTAAAAAGTTATTAAAAAGGTCCTCATACGTGCAAATATTATCCATTTGGTCCCTCCCGTTATGTTGTCGTCTTTAATGATCCGTGAACTACTACGTATAGGGACTAAATGAAGAATTTGTGTCACGTATAGGGACTAAATGAAGAATTTGTGCCACGTATAGGGACCCAATAATTTAGGTTAAAGTAATAATCTGGTCCCTATACATGGCACAAATTCTTCATTTAGTCCTTATACGTGACACAAATTCTTCATTTAGTCCCTATACGTAGTAGTTCACGGATCATTAAAGACGACAACATAACGGGGGGGACCAAATGGATAATATTTGCATGTATGAGGACCTTTTTAATAACTTTTTACGTATAGGGACTAAATGAAGAATCGGTGTCACGTATAGGGACCAAAATATTACTTTAATCTTCTCCTTTTAGTCATTATGTAACTCGCAGATTGTGCAGAGGTGGAAATGGAGCAGATAAATAGAAATTGGAAGGTGCAGATGCAGATTAATCTGTGTGTGAGTGAGTGATGGAGTTCAAAATTCAAGTATACAGATTGTCTCGTTGGATTTTCTTATCTACAGTTCATCATGATTACAGTTGGAATCAATTGAAGTTCACCACTAACAAAATTCTACTTTCTCAACAAAATAATATTTCGGTGTCCCCTACCAATCAAAGGCTGAAGATATGCATAAGTGTTAATGAATTATGAATTTATTTTATTAAGTGACAAATTACATGTCATTGATGGGAGATAAGAATGTAACAGAAAAGTGAAATAAAGAAGGTTTAAAATACATGCATGTTGCATTCTTTTTTTTTTTTTTTTGGTTTATCATGCATGTTGCATTCTAGCTAGTGTCATATAAAGAATTTAGTTCTATATACTATTTTATTTTAAAAAAACATAATGAGTTTTAGAAAATGATGAACTCATAAATGTTTGAAATTGCACATTAGGAGGTAGGAAAGAGGGTGAGAGATCATAGGAATAAGAAAGAGGAAAAAAAGAAAGAAAGAAAAACACATATCTTTCCCTCCCTGAGCAACAAGGGTTGATCAGAAGAAAAATACAAAGATATAAAGGTAGTGTTTCAACTTTCAACAGCTAGGAAAGTGATTTGTGTGAAACTTTTCACAGCTAGCTTTGTCAAACAGTACTCAACTTTTGTATATATGAATTATCAGTGAAATTGCGTTTCCGATTAATCCATTTTCTCTTAGAAAAATAATAATAACCGAGGTACAAAAATTAGGAATTCAATGTCTGACATTCGGCAGCATGTGCAAAGTCCAAGACACTTAGCACCACAAGTATCACGAAGGTGTACAACCCGATTCCCCCTACCAAATATCAACAGAAGTTCCCATCAATCCCCAGTGCTGTCATACATACTCCTCGTGTGTCGTCATCAATGCCATTATTTTTTGATAAATTAAAGTAAGGCTAAATTAAAATTTAAATAATTTTTTTTGGCTGATTTAATTAGGAGTGTAATTTCTGCGTCATTACTGTTTTTATCGAATTGTTAAGGCTATTAGATCTTTTTACGTGAGTTAACATAATGCATATTATGTTTTAAAATTTAGTTTGATTTTTATCTCGAAATTAGTTATAATACATTGTTAATTTTTTAAAGTCCAAATAATAAAGTGATTAATATTGTTGGATATATTTTTTGTTAAGTATTGTTGTTATAATTGAGTTTTAATATATGAATCGTGTATATAGGTTTATTATAATAAATATATACGAGAGACTCATATTCAGACTTACTTTTTGGTAACTATTAGTGCATGTTTGATTTTTCGTTCGGTTGGTATTCAACGCTTGAAAATGCTTTCACATTGAATGAAAAAAAAATTGCATCCTTGTCACTCCAAAAACAAGTTCACCTACTTCAAACGATTGTTCCATTAAAATTGATGTGTGAATATCCAAAAGTGGAATAAGAATATTTCTCTCTCCACCACTTTATCACTTCGAGACCACGACTTCTCCATTCTTCTTTTTCAGGTAATCCTTAAAATCTATCTACGTTATCGTTATGCCATATACTTTGAGATTAAATTAATGTGTCAAGTATTTTAACACATACAAATTACTTTTGTGTTAAATTAATTGGTGGACCTATGTAGTAAGTTTCTCTACAATAAACTTCACATCTTTCTTTCTTATTACATGGTTTCTCGATTGAATTAATAAAAGGAACCAAATAAGAGGATATAAGGTTTGGGTTGGTGGTTATGGTGAAAGAGTTAAAGAGTGGAGTGATAAGGAGAGAGATGATTCAACTCTCATCTACTAAGATTTCTAATAAATATAACCAATACTAACATTTGCTTATGCAAAATAAAAAGAGTAAAATGTACCAAATATTTATTACTCATGTTACTATATTACTTTCTAGATTCTACTGTGAGGTAGCACTGTAGCAGTTTATCAAACAGTTATTTAAGGTTTGATATTTTGCTTTCACCTATAGGGGATATCTTGTCGCCATTATATGTTGGCAGTTACTTTGCACAACCAAACAAAGTTATCTTACGTGTGTATATATATATATATATATATATATATCTGAGATGAAGAAATTAAACATGTTCGGCCAAAATTTATGAGCTGATCATCAATGAAGCTAGTAGTCATGACTCATGACTCATAAATCATGCTGTTGTTGCAATCACAATAATAATAATAATAATCTATTACGTTTTGCCTTTGCAGCTGACAGATGATTCATGAATTTGGGCGAGGATGGTTGTTTTCAAAATGAAGGGTATCGAAATATGGGGCCTTTGGAAAACCAAGGTGAAAAACAGGTGGTGGGGCCTCAAGAGAGTAAATTGACAAATGTATAATTCATGAATTTCACCCAGCAAAATGATTGTTACTTTTAAATTGGGGATGCGATTGGGGTCGCGTTATGTTTTTTGTTATTATGGGAAAATGCGATCGATATAATCGCAATTACACACGCGATATAATTTTGGAGTCTACTAAAATCACAATGATACTAATAAATGTGTACAGAAAATGATGTTAACTCAGTTGTAATAATCATATCTTCACATATACGTGATTAGTGTTTCTCTTTCACCCCACCCATATGGGGGGGGGGGGCATAGATGTAAGATTTCCATGTTGGTGAGCTTATATAAAGTAGGATAGGATGCTGCAGATCCCTCACTATTAAACATAGCTTGGTAAAGGGGAGCAAGGGAAGAGAAGGGATCAGATAGCGCCTACATAATTGATTGTGAGGATTTGATGGAAGAACATTTCACTCCATTGGCTGTTACTCATCTCCTTCAACACACACTCAGAAGCTTGTGCATCCATGAAAATTCTCAATGGGTCTATGCAGTCTTCTGGAGGATCTTGCCTAGAAACTACCCGCCACCGAAGTAAGGAGAGAAAAAGATATATTAATTCCAGCTCAAAAAGTTCATGGAAACAGATCATGACATTTTTATAGGCACATAGATAATCGCATGTATATAAATAATTTGTAACATGCAAGGTTTTAAATTGCGATCGCGATCGCGGTGTGTTTTCCGTTATTACGGATAATTACGGGGAAATACGGGTGATGCGATCGCGATTGTGATCGCGATGCAGTTTTTGTGACTGTCAAAATCAAAACGTCGCGTCCCCAATTACGGTTTCGGATTTAGATTTAAAACCTTGAAAACATGTATAAACAGATTTCATAGCTAATTAGTATATGAAATGTGCTGATTTTTCATGCTTGTATCTTCGTAAACATATATATAGATGGGAAGGTCCAGGGGCTTATGATAGATCAAGAGGAACAAGAAGGAACTGGTAATGTCTAATCTGTGTTAGCTTCATTTAGTACATTTGTAAATTGTCATGCGGGAATGTTTTTTTATATGGTTCAGACAGTTCTAAATATATATTATTTTATACATGCAGGATATTGGTCTGGGAAGATGGTTTCTGCAATTTTACAGCCTCATCAGCTCCTGAAATTAACTCTGCCGATTGTACTACCTCATCGGTTTATGGGAACAGTGAATGCCACCCCTATCAAGGGCTGCAACCTGAGCTCTTCTTCAAAATGTCACATGAGATCTATAACTATGGAGAAGGGTAATCAAGTTTTATGATTATTAATATAGTGAATTACCCATTTTAATTGCATTCCTCATATTTTGTTCTAGGAAGAAATTTTAAATGAAAAGAGGTTAATTAATATCATGGCTCAGCTTGATAGGAAAAGTGGCTGCAGAACACAGTCACAAGTGGATATACAAAGAACCTAATGATCAAGAAATCAACTTCTTGTCTTCATGGCAAAATTCAACAGACTCGGTGAGGAAAAAAAAATCATCTTGCTTATAATGCTTAATAGTACTGAGCATTAAATGTTAAATAATTAGTTTGCTTGCTAATATAATATAATCGAAGCTAAATTAGTGATTAATTTCATGTTAAAAGTTCCTTAAGAGAATCTATGTACATAGTGCATGATTTCACGTTGACACATGTTTCCCAAAAGAAAGAAAAAGAAAAATCTATCGATATCCTTAATTATTAATTATATATGTTGTTTTACAGCACCCTAGGACTTGGGAAGCTCAGTTCCAGTCTGGTATAAAGGTAATATGGCATTCCTATGTACCTTATAGTCTCTTTAATTTGCTTCAAGACAAGATCTGTTTTCTGCATTTGATGATTCAATTATATAATTGCAGACTATAGCCCTTATTGCAGTAAGAGATGGTGTTGTTCAATTAGGCGCCGTTCACAAGGTTCTCTCTCTATCTTGAAACACACACTACAACACTTAAAGCAAAAATTCTAAGTATACAATTAATTCAATAATGATTTTTATGCTCCATTTTAACAACTCGAGGGACACATTATACATATGATTATAGGGTGTTAAAATAACATAACTCTTTACAATTTTACTCACTCATATCATTTTTTTTTAATAGCAAAAGATAATATTAAGAGGGTACAAGTACTAGAGGGTAACCAAACCATAAGGCCATAAACATTACAATAAAAGGACCAAGTCCAAACTACCAGGACCTCATATCATGACCATTCTGTTTTGTCTGTCCATGGAACTCAAGGTGATTGAAGACCTGAGCTACGTAGTTCTATTGAGAAAGAAGTTCAGCTATATTGAGAGCATCCCAGGCGTGCTCCTACCACACCCATCATCTTCTGCCTACCCTTATAAGGTGGATCAAGGCTATGTTGTCCCAGATCAGTTGCATTTCCAAGGCAATCTTGCACCTCCAGCAGAATTATATGACCACTTCCACCAGCCACTGAAGATAATACCCTCTATGAGCAGCCTTGAGGCACTACTCTCTAAGCTCCCGTTGGTGGCGGCGCCGCCACCACCATCAGCAACACAGCCACAGCACCATCTTTTGTCATCCCAACAAAGGCCCTTGGAATTCATGGGTTTGCAAAATGTGGCAAAGCAAGAGTTAGATGAGGAAGTGTACAGGCCTGAACTGGATGTTGGAGAGAGCAGCAGCTCCATGCCAGGATACCATCATCAGCAACAAGATCAGAATTAATGTTTCAAGTAATGGATTTTGAGTATTAATTAGGATAATTACAATAATTGGGAATCATTTGTAGTGAGTTTTTAATTAGCTTATGTATCTGTATTATTAGTATAATAAATAACCTTTTGTTCCCAGCTTAGGCTACTGTTATTAGCGTTGTTATCTTCCTAGCATTTTCTAGTAGTAAGTAACTTCCATTTCATGCATGCTTGCGTGTGAATATTTTATGAAGGTTAACGGCATATAATAATAACACAACTGCACAAATATGTATACTTCAAAATCAATCTGATGTCGCTGTTCAAATATGTTAATTGTTAGGTGTGTTACTACTTAAAGGTTCATTTTGAATGAGAAAAAATGACTCCAGCAGATTAGTTCACCCAACTTTACCATCCATTATCTACAAAACAGTTGTGTTATTTGTATAACAAATTGGGATCACTTTTGGGACAACAATTTGTTAATGGTTATTGTAGTTCAAAATTGTGGTTAATGATGTGTTGAACTTGATTAATGGGTACATATGTGATAAATGAATAATTCACTAACCATCCACTGAACTGCATTAACCATTAATGAGTATATCAGTGGATGGTTAATAAATTACCTATTTACTATATGTGTACTCATTAACCAAGTCTAACACATTATTAACCGCAATTTTGAACTGCATTAACCATTGTCGAATTGTTGTCCCAACAGTTGTCCCATTTTATTGTATAAATAACATTTCTGATCTACAAAATAATTGTCAAAATGTAGAGGAAAATAGGATTGAGGTGTAATTATATACTAGATACTAGTCGGATACCCGTGCATTCGTACGGGTCGCGTCGGTCTCTACACATGGATCAAAACCGCTGTATAGTTCTACTGTGATTCAAGGTAACTGTTTTTAAGTCAACAATGTGCAATTTAAGTACACTTGCAATAGTGTGGTCAATGATTGTGATGATTTTTTCCTTAAACAATTGGGTTGGCAACAATTACTATGATTAACAATCACCAACCACAAGTGCAATTTAAATGTTTAGGTAAGAGTATAGGTCCAAAAAGGATGTAGCAATAACAATTATTTTTATAAAAAAATACATTTGAATTTAGTATAATATATCATTTTATTGAGATATAGAAATTATAGATCATATCTTTGGCGACAGTAAGAAGTCAAAAATTTGCATTAAAGTTGGATCAAAGAAATTTAACCAAAAAAAAAAGAAACTTTGGAAGCAATTAATAAGTTGTTTTAAAGGTTAATGCCTATACACAGTTATATATGTTCAAGCGATAATCATATACTTGATCAATTGTAATTACATGATCCAAGAAAGCTTGTACTATGCAAAAATATAAAAACAAAAGAAAATAACAAAAGGGACCTATGACAACAAAAAGTCTAATATAATGTCCAACATAAGATAGTATTAGTGCTGAAGTATGTGACAATACCATGAAAGTAGCACAAAAGTCGAATAAATGTACAGTCTAATGAACCTTATGTTCATGGTTAATACTTTTCAAAATAAGAAACAGTAGCACAAAATTATAATAAACCTTCTTGTTAACCTTCTGTACATTAATCACATTGTTTATAGTATAAATGAAACAAAAGCAGGGAAAGTAGTGAATCAGCTAGTGCCTTCCATTGTTGGTTGTTAATCTCAGAAACAATTCTGGTTTCAAACATCACTTTAAACTCTTCACCTCAAAAGACCATGTATGAGAATAGGGCCATAAGAGTGCCGGATGACTTTGGTAACGTAACCTGCAAAAGGCTTATAAACCAAAATATTGTTTGATTAGAAACTGGTTGAATTAGAAACTCAGTTGAACTCTAACAAATCCAACCCCTCTTTTTAGGGATATATTCTTTGACAAAAAGATAGCAAACACAGCATAAACAAACCATCAGTTTACTAATATGTGTCAGCTATTAACATCCCCTAACCTTTTTACTTTTTAAAAGTTTCTTTCCCTTCTCATTAGTTTTTTAAAGCATGCTAGCATGAAGATCGAATTTTATGATGCTTGAATGCCACACTCGAAATAGTTACTCTTGTATATTTAGACAAAGCAAAGTATATCTTTCAAGTCCACCTAAATCAAATTAGGAGAAAGGTAAAATAGAGGAAAATTTGGTAACAATACCTTTTTGAGCATATGGTTGACACATTCTGTGTTATCTCAATCTATTCCAGTTCTTGATATATACTATTTAAGAAAAAAGAACGAATCAACAATGAGCAAATAATGTAATAGGTGAGAAAGGTAGTTGAATTACTATAACTACAAACTCGTTGAAATATATAGAAAAGGAAATTTACCTGTCAAATATTTTGAAAGACTTCTTTGAAGACAACATTTGTAGTGGTCTTCAATGGTGCATTGTCTTTGTCATGTATCAGTATTTTCAATCCTTGTTTGCTTTGAACTCTAGATAGTGCAACATATAGTTGACCATGACTAAATACAGGTTTAGGCAAATATAATCCAACATTTGCGAGAGATTGACCTTGAGATTTGTTAATGGTCATTGCAAATGAAACAATTAAAGGAAATTGCCTTCTAATAAGTTTAAAGGGCCAAGGTGATTGAGATGGAGACATGGACATCCGAGGAATGACTATTAGATTACCAATATTTTTTCCAGATACAATCTTGGCTTCGATAACATGATTAGCTAGTCTTGTAACAACTAATCTAGTGCCATTGCAAAGACCTTCAGATTGATCTAAATTTCTCAACAACATTACTGGAGTACCCACTTTTAATTTGATCTTATGATTTGGAAGACCTGAAGTTCTAAGTGTGTTTAGAAATTCAGGAGCAAGTCCTTCAAGTATTTGATTTTCAAGTGATCCACATTTGTCAACTGAATCTGAGCTTAGATACTCTCTTTCATCACCTGGGATCAATGAAAGTACATAATCATTGATTTGATCAACAATTTCAATAGTCGATGCTAAAATAGCTCTTGATTGTAAGAAATCCTCTTTATTGTATTGGTTAACCAAATCAGGATATGTACTTTGCACTATTGCAGCAATTGGATCATCAAAGTTTGTTATTAGAAGTGAATCAGGGATATCTATCTCTGCGTATCCATCATTTGGCTCAGCTACTTTTCCATCACCCACATCCAATAGCCACTTTGAAAATTGTCTAAGTTCTTCAGCACTTGCATTGGAATCTCCATTTTGCAGACGCATATTTTTGGTCAGTCTTAAAACATGACAGTTATCCCAAAGATATGAAGCATTTATTGTGGCATTGATTATATCAGAACGACTTCCTCTTGGGATAACAGGAAGAATTTGCCTAAAGTCTCCTCCAAAAACTATCACCTTCCCCCCAAAAGGAGTATTTACGTCATTGGAATGTCTCATGATGTCTCTAAGGCTTTTATCCAATGCTTCAAAACAAAATTTGTGTGCTATTGGTGCTTCATCCCATATAATTAGCTTTGTTACCTTCAATAACTCAGCCAATTCACTTCCTTGATGGATATTGCATGTTGAATCCTCAAATGTAGGAACAGGGATCGCAAACTTTGAATGTGCGGTTCTACCCCCAGGCAATAATAAAGATGCTATGCCTGAAGATGCTACAGTCAACATAATATCACCATGCGAACGCAGTGCAGAAGCCAATGTCTTCCACATAAAGGTTTTACCAGTACCTCCATAATCATAGAGAAAAAAGATCCCACCACATTCATCATTAATAGCCTTCATAATTGTTTCAAAGATTTGGCTTTGCTCATCTGTTACAATAAGAAGCACGTTAACATTGTGTATCTAGCAAGATATGAAGACAAACTTAAAACTAATAATAAGTGTTAATAAATATATAATTAATTACTAATAATAGGTTAGCTCACCCGTAAGAGAACAGAATAGATTTTGAAATTGATTATGTAAGGCAGTTCTATCATAGTCACGTTCTGCATAGATGAGTCTATTTCCCAATCGACATGTGATAGTGCCTTGTGGAAATGGCATCGAAGGAAAATCTTTAAGACTTTTTCTATTTGATTGCAACAAATCTTCAATTCGCAATAGATTTAAATTTTGTAACTCACAATCACTACGCTGCAAGTCTAAAGAATGTTGAAATCACAAATAATAAGGTATTAGAACTATTTTTTTTTTGGAAGTCATCATGAAAAAAAGTATGACCTATAGAGACAAAAATAGGAATAAGAATTTTACCTTGGATGTTGGACAATCTTCTTTGTTCATAAAGTATACCATCAGCTAACCATTGCCATGTTTGTTGCCATACATGTTCTGGTCTACTTACACTATTTGATAGAAGCATTGTGACAAAAAGTTTTCTCAAATATTGACCCGAACCCCAGTCTTTAGCTTCTCTAATAGCCTCTACATATTCTCTGTCATCGTTAAGAAAGCCCATTGCAAAACATGCATCTTTAAAATTTGGATATTGAGTTCCTCCAACCGTCCTGATATCTTCATAATTGCATGGTCCTTTAGCAACCGAAAGCATCATCCTCAAATAAAATAATTTACCTGTGCTTGGAGGAACCCAGTTAAGCCTTCCAATAGTATATCCTTTTTTTTCCGTGGTTTCCAACATCTTTGGCAAGGTACATAAACAAATCTAGAGACAAATTGTGAACAAGTTAGATTTTTACCTTCACCATAGATCTTGTTTGCATCCATCCAAGACATGAACATTGATTGTTTAACACTTGGTTTAGAAAGCAAGGAGTCAATATCCTCATTATCCTCAAAATAAACAGGGTGCTCATTAGGAAGATGGAAGTATAATCTCTCAACTACTGGTGATCTACTATGTATTTGAAATGAAAAAAATTCTCCAACATGCCTCACATGGTGAGATGTATCTGCAATCTAAATATTGTTTGATCTCATCAATAACCTCAACCTGAGATCCATCTTCTGTTTGTGTGGGAACAATGGTGGCTATAATTCTATCATACCCTTTGTTGATATACTTAAATAAGTACTTGATAGAAGTAGATTGATTACACCACTCAATGTTAAGATGTGCTTGATACCTCATCAACGGCTTTGAGTTATAGGGAACAACATGACGATTGTCAAGAATTATACCATTTTTTTCTATGAAATGCCCATCATTTCTTCTCCTATAAACTGGATAACCATCTTGATCCACTATAGTATAGCTTTGAAACTGTTTAGGATAGTACCTCGAGCATTTCCCATCTTTCATGCATGGTGAAGATTTGTTAGCATTACCACAGGGACCATGAATCATGTGAGTTTTAACTAACTCCTATAAATCTTTTTCTGTTTGTTGGTCTGGTATTTCAGCTGAAATGATCTTGTTAATATCATCAGGAGTTGGGTACTTGCAAGAAGGATGTAGGAAAATTAGTATATGTGCGTGCGGTAACCCTCTTTTTTCGAACTCAATTGTGTATATATCTGCATTGCAAAAGAATTTAATAAATAAATATTAGTGAAATTAGAAACAATTGGAACTTAATTGTGTATATATCAGCATTGCAAAAGAATTTAATAAATAAATAAATAATAGTGAAATTAGAAACAAACTTATAATGTAAAAGATATGCACTAAGGATTTACATGCAACCACTTTCCCAAGGATATGGTTTTTCTTCAAATCTGTCATCAGCTGATCCAACTTTATTTTGAAGATCCTTGACACTATATCAGGACGATCTTGAGGCTTCAAATGCATTGGCCTGAGGTCTTTATATTTCGGGCCAATTTGGATTACATGTGAATGTCAGGAACAAATCAGGAAACCCAACAGCCCCACAAATTGCCATTCCATCAAAATATAGTTGATCCATATATCTTCGACTTCCAACAAAAGTAGATGGTAGAATGATTCTCTTGCCTATGTTTGATCCTTGATTCTGATTTTGATCATAATTTTCTTGCAATTACTGTATTTGTCCACTCTTAATTCTTTTTGGTGAGTCCTAACAAAATGCAATCTTTGAGACTCCATCATGCAATATCCATCAACTATAAATTGTTGAAAAAGTCTCCTAGATGCCAATAATGTCTTTGCTTCATCTTTTCTGGTTTGGATACGAAAGCAAAGAAACTCCCTTATAGTAACTCTATTTCTTTTTGCATTTTGAGTGACAGGCGTTTCTCTATGTCGCACATCGCCTCTATACCCATCTTCACCATATGGAAATAAAAGTGGATATTGCAAACCCATATACCCAGGATGTCGTTCATTTATTCTCTTTAGTTGACCACTTGTTTTTGTAATATTATATCTCTATTCGATGAGCTGCCAATGTCACCAACAATGAGAGCGGCTACTTCAGAGACAGACGGCAAGTTATATATTCTTCCATCAGTGGTCCTGTCAGAAATGAGCTTCAACTTTAGATTAGTAATGGTTGAACCTTCATATCTCTCTTTAGCCATTCTCCATGATTTAGCAAAGACATTATGCTTATCAAGCATTGATTTTAATGCAGCTACAATATGAGGATCTAAACGCTCTTGACATCTGTATATCAAATAATAAAAGTTTTTTTAATTAGACAACCTTGTTTTAATTTCAATAATCCTTAATTGGACAAAACGAATTAGTGCTAGAAAGGTCAAAATGAATTTGTTACCTTGAACCTTGAATCCTATTTTGTGTCTCATTTTCATCATTATAGATATAAAGTTGTGCAAACTTTGGAGCGTTACCAGGCATAGGTAACAGACTGCCGATCAAGTGACATGATTGACCTTGTATTCTGAATGTAGGAGGTCCTCTACTATTGTTGAATGATCTATCAAGTTTTGTTCCAGGTGAAGTGAATGCAAACATCATATTATAGGCTCGAATATTTTGCTGAAAATTCTTGCTCTCCAGTGAATGATTATTGAAAAGAAGATGGTTAAGAACATTTGGTGGTTTCATCAATAGTGGAAGTTGAATTTTTCCACCAGAACAACAAAGATGAAATTTTGGATTTGAGGTGTTTTTGTCTTTTTTGGTTCTTTCTTGATACCACATATATGCTTCACAATGTTTACATGTGAAAGTAGGATCTCCAATATCAATATACTCTAAGAAAAAAAAAAAGAAATTGATTAGCATTTTCATATATACGTATCACCAAGTATATGCAATAATGAATTAAGTACCTGCATTAGGCTGTGCAAGATGTTCGTTATTGACATTCTCAAGAAGATCATTATCATCAGAATTTGAATTATAATCTGACAATAGTTTTTGAACAGTGTTAATGTAATAGCAAGTAAGAAAAAATAGATATTGATAAGTATTTCCATATATAGATATGAGCTAGCATATTAACTAATCAATTAACAACCTGTATCCAATTGGCCAAGACTTATATGATCCTCATAATCAAAAAGATCGTCTTCATCCGAACTTAAAACTTCATCTAACATTTACATTATCAAACAGTGTTATGATAATAAATGGTATCATCTAAGTGTAAATGATTAAATAAATAGTTGATCTTAATTTTCATACCTTCCATCTCATTTAAATGAGTGGTAGATTCAAATTCTGCTTCAGCAGGTGATTTGGTATGTGATACATATCGATTGTTTCTTATGACATGTCTACCTGAATTCAAAGGAATTCTCAATCTTACATTCGACCTATCATCGATTGCAACTGAACATCTTTGCTCCTTTTCAATGCTAGGATCGTTTGTCTTGTTCTTACTATGGCCCGTGTCACCAATTAAATCATTAGCTAATTCCCATAATCATAATATTTATGATAATTGCCATCTCAAATATATGTGCATTCACCCCACAGGTTATAAGACAAAACTATGCACACAAAATAAATGGGGTAAACAATTTGTTTTTTTGAATAAAAGGGCATGCAAAAAATGGGCTAGATACGTGAAATAAAACAACAGTAAATAATAAATAACTTAACATAAAACTCAAATATGAAAACATAAAAGACCAAACAAATACAAAGCAAAAATTAGCGCACAAATAACGCAATATTTTATTATATAATAAATATAAATATACTAGCATAAACATAAGACTCGATAAATCTACTCAAAAATGCACCAAAAGAATGTTACTGAATGGAGTGGGTAGAAGAAATGTGTTATTCACCAAATCAACTCAGAAAATGCATCAAAAGAATCTGAACATATGGAGAGTTCAGTTGAGTTGTAGGATTGAATCTTTAGAAGGAAATCAAGGGTTTGGGTTGGGAGCCATAAAGATGAAAGCAAGAGGGGAATCAAGTCGGGGCACATGGCAAATGCATAAAAACAAAAACTTGCCTAACCCAAAAGTAAAAACAAAAAAAGATAGCAGCAGAGATATAAAAAAAGTAAAAAGGGAAAAATAAAAAAATAGTAGCAGAGAAAAGAAACGTCCAGAACCTTCTCTTTAAACAATAAGTTCACCAAAGTCCAAATAGATGAGAATGAGAAAAGAAACGTGGAAAGCTGATGTGAAAATGAAAATAGTAGAAAAATGGTGTTGGGAGGGAAATGAAATAGGTGAGAAGATGACACGTGTTATAGGGGTTTAGTTTTGTTAGTATAAGATTGAGATTGAAGATTGACATACCCGCGCAACCTGTTGTAGGAAAATGAAATTGATTTAATTTTTATGTCTAAATTGAGTGGAATATAAAAAAAAAAAAGATTTAATTGGTATGTTTTATTAGTATAAAGAATTTTTATACTGTCAACTAATCATAAATTGATACATTAAAAGAAGAAATGTAGTAATAAAAACACACATTTGTTCACAAATCGCCGATACCTAGGATTGGTATAGGAAGAATCATCACATTTGCAGGTAGAGGTAGGAATAGGTCAGGCTGCCTGTCAGAGGCCTATGACCTAGCCTATTTAAGACCTAGTCTGGCATAGCCTATTTAACAAAAAGGTCAGGTCAAGGCTTTTTAAAAAGCCTGTATAACTAAAGAGGTCAGGCTAAGACTTTTAAAAAAAACATATTAGGCCTATCAGGCCGACCTATTTAACACACACATATAGATAATATATAATTTAATATATAATACCATAATATATTATTTATAATATTATAACATTTGAAAGTAAAGGTGTATTGACCCATTTAAATGTAGAGGTCTACTCGCATATTTATTTGTTAAGGTTTAACGATCTAATTATCAGTATAGGCCTATCAACCTCTTTATCATTAGAGGCTTACAAGCCTATTTATAACTAAAGACCTAAGACCTATTTATATGTGGAGGAATATTTAAAGGTCTTGTTGAAAAGTAGGCTTTTAAATAGACTTCCAGGCCAGACCAGGCTTTGAAGTAGGCCAGATCAGGCCTTAAAAATTGGCCTATATCAGGTTAACAGGCCAGGCTCAGGCCGTGAGATTGGAACACAGGTCAGGCTCAAGCCTGTCAGGGCCTAGCTCGGCCTAACCTATTCCCACTCCTATTTGCAGGAAAAAAAACCAAACATACCTCTGGATTTTGCATAACGATGGCAAAAGAAAAAATCATACAAAAGGGTGGAAAGATCTAAATGAATTATCAAGAACCCTCTCCAATTTAAATGAAATCGTGGCATCATTTCATCTAATCAAATTTGAAGAACCCTTGCGGTGGTGTGAGTCTCTTCGGTATTTGACGAATATAATGAGGCTGGATAAATGTTCTGTTAATCACTCGCTAACTCTACGAATTTGTTCAATGCCGTAAACAACAAATATGATTTTTTTTGTTTTAATATATTGCAGTGTGAAATCTCTATTTTACCCTCAATTTGGACTGGAAAATTACCCCCAGATTACACTACTTTTATATATATAAAGATAAAGATGGAAAAAATTTGAATGCATGACTCTTGAATTCATTACCGCGTGTTTGGTTTGAGATAAAATGGAAGGATAGAAAAAGAGATGAAGGAAAAGAGGAGAAAAAGAAGTGTTTTCTATAACTCAACTTACTTTGCCTTTTTCTACATTCATTTATAGCCCTCTCATTGCTCATTCAATGCTATATCTAAAACTGCATCATTCTTTCTATCACACCTAACATATCTTCATCCTTTTCTTCTTCCTAATTGTTCCTATCTTACTTTTTTTTTAATTTCTCTTTCTGAGAATTGTAGGTCATTCTATATGATTTCTTACTTATTACTATTTATTTATTTATTTGAATTTGGTTCGGCATGAAGAGATACACATATATAATTGATATGGGTAGCAAAGATTTGAATTTATTTATTTATTTTAATTTCTCTAACTCATCTCTGCCACATTGATATTATTCTCTAATTGAAATTTTACCGTCCAATATTTAGTCTCATCCAACATCGCAGACCTTATAGCTATCGCAGACCTTATTTAGTCTCTAATTGAGTTATAGCACTTGAAATATTCACTGAATTCATCAACCCTATTGGAATCCTATGGTTTATATCGCCTTCTATTTCTTCATCCCTTTTTATGATAGACTCAATATACTTAATTCATGTGTTTGATATATAGTATGTCTCCAATTTTCACCTCTAAGCTAGGATTGATGCGCCTTTTGCTAAACTTACATTCCATACACTCTCTCTTACTTCCAATTAAATTAGAGTCTTGTGCTTCCAAAGCTTGTCTCACATCTCTAACTTCCCATTTAATTCCTCTTTCGATTCTTTAACTAGGACTATATTATCTGCAAAAAACATGCAGTGTGGCACTCGCTTTTGAATATGTTTAGTAAGCACATCCAAGACCAAAGCAAAAAGATAGGCGCTCAAAGTTGACATTGGTGCAGTCTTATATTTATACGAAAATAAGACACTTAAAGTTGACATTGGTGTAATCTTATAGGAAAATCTTTTGTGATTACACCATGTGTTTTTACATTGGTCATGACCCCCTCATACATATTCTTGATTGCTCGAATATAGGAAATATGAACTTCTTTCTTTTTCAAGACCTTCCACAACACCTCCTTGGCGTCCTATCACATGCCTTATCCAAATCAATGAAACTATGTGAAAGTCTTTTTGATTTCTTTGATATCACTCCATCAATCACCATAGCAAGTATATTGCTTCCATGATTGACTTCAACGACATAAAACCAAATATATTTTCGGTAGTATGAGACTCCTGTCTTAATCTCTGCTCAATTATCCTCTCCAATTGCTTCATAGTATGGCTCATGAGCTTGATCCCCCTATAATTTGCACAATTTTGTATATCTCTCTTGTTTTTATAAATTACTGACACAGTTAATATAGTGTTGATCAATGATAACCATCTAGTTATTTCATCAAGTAATTTTTTGTCCAATGAGAGCAATGCTTATGAGTTGGATTTACATATTTTGAAAACATAGAAGTCTTGTATGAAAGTCTGATTGATGGATTGCACTTTATATCTTCTTTTCTGGGCCGTGAAAGTGTAAAAGTTCCCCCAGATTACCATTGGGCTTCTTGGTCTAACTTTTTATATCTGGGCTATACTGAGTAACTAATGTGGACTCAGTGCACCAACTTTACATTAGCCCTTATATAAATGTTCGGAAGATTTAAATAAAGATAAAGTACACATTCTAAAGCAGCCTATGCTCCGTAGGGTATGGGACCAATTCCCAAAGAAACATGGGTTTTAGAAGTGACTCCGTTCCCGTTTCTCTTTCATCAGTAACAGAGAGAACTGTCCCCAGGTACCTGAATAATAGCTGAGAATGATTTCAAAAGTTAAAGGTAGGTCAACTGCAACCTTAACATTTCTCAAGCATGTCTCCTTCAGTGTAACTGACACACTGATGGTCATGAAAGAACAAGAGATTTTCTTTTAGTAAAGTTATTATTCCTTACTTTAGTTTCCTCCTGTTTCTTTTCCCCTATGTTCAAGGATTGATGTGCCTTTTCATTGTTTTTCACAATGTATGAATTGGGTTGAATCCCAAAAGAAGCAAAGATAATAACTTTGTTCAAGAAATACATAGTTGACACTATCTCTGCTTGCAAGCTCAAACACTGAGAACAAGGCCTATTCTAAAATGAATTTGGTTCAATCTCAAATCTGTCATAGCAGTGATGCTATCAATAATCCCACTATTCTTTCCCCACCTTCTCTTTCTTCATTGCCTCACAGTTCTGACTGCAAGAATGAATTATCCCCACGTCTAGCTTCTTCATCTGGCACTAGAATAAGCCCTGCAGTTATTTTTATCATAGTCATTTTAGCTGTTGTATTTTTCATCTCTGGCCTCCTTCACTTGCTTGCTAAATTTCTCATAAAGCATAGCTCCTCTTCATCAATTTCTGAATCCAATAGGTACCCTGACATGTCTGAATCAGATGCTTACCAGAGACAGTTACAGCAGCTCTTCCATCTTCATGATTCAGGCCTAGATCAGGCTTTCATTGATGCTCTTCCTGTTTTCCTTTATGAAGAGATAATAGGTTTAAAAAAGCCATTTGATTGTGCAGTTTGCCTTTGTCAATTCTCAGAACAAGACATGCTGAGATTGCTTCCCACTTGTAATCATGCTTTTCACATTGACTGCATAGACACTTGGCTTCTGTCTAATTCAACTTGTCCTCTCTGTAGAGGGAGTCTTTATGAACCAGGCTTTGCCTTTGAAAACCCAGTTTATGAATTTGAGGATCCAAGGGAAGAAGATGGGGTTTCAGGCAGTGGTGCTGGTGAGGCTGCTTCTATTAACAAACCTGCAGAAAATCACATAATGAGTGGGAAGAGGGTGTTTTCTGTCAGGCTTGGAAAGTTTAGAAGCTCAAATAATGGAGAGGGGGTGGAAAGAGTTGAAGGAGAGAGTAGCACAAGTAATTTGGATGTGAGGAGATGCTATTCAATGGGGTCTTTTCAGTATGTGGTTGATGCTTCAGATTTGCAAGTGGCTTTATGCCCCAATAGAGGTGCCAAGGGCAGTATGAGACAAATGAAAGGGAGATTAGCCCAATATGGGAATTCTTCCACTGATGGGGATGTTGAGGGGGGGAAAATCAACATGGCTTTGAAAGGTGAAAGCTTTTCTGTTTCTAAGATCTGGCTATGGTCTAGGAAGGATAAGGTATCAAGTTCACCAAAAACCCATTTGGGGAATTCTAATGTCACTGCAACTTTGCCATGGATGAGTAGAGCTCAAGGTACATGAAACTACTCAGTATTTTGTATTTTGGACTATTTTCATATTTTCAGTGAGTCCACTTTTGAACTCCTGCTTCCATCCATACTTCCATTTTACTTTTTTTACTGATAAAGTTATAATACTTGTAAATTATGGCATTTACATCCAACCAAGCAATGTCCTTTGAATGACAATTATTTTATGCTTGAGTGTGACTAAGGAAAAGCATTCTTTTTATACAAAATCCTATTTATGGAGTGTAGTATACTATTTAGCCTTATCTCTTAATTTCCCATCCTGATTTGGCTCAAGTATATGTTATGCTCTTATCAAGTTCTTGGAAAGCTATATTTGGTGGATGTTGTAAGAAAAATGAGAGAGAAATTTAGTAATTAGCAAAAATTGCAATGACACCAGATGATTTTAAGGAAATGGATCCTCTTAATTTGAAAAAAAAAAAAAAATGACATGATCAATTTGCATGATTCCATCATTCATTGTTTTAAATCTCACTTTTAAAATGAAAATATATTATATAATGATCGGTGGGGTCATATAATACCATATAATTTTTTTTTTCAAATTGAGATTGATTCATCCCCTCATTTTAAACATAATTTTTGAATGTGGGCCCTTGATGCCATGTGATATTTTATTTCGGTGACAAAAGTTGTCTTTATTAGAAATTTCTTGCAGTGAGTAGGAAGATTAAAGTGAAGGCAAATGGGGGAGTTGCTTTTTGGATGCTTTGGTTTTCTCTAGAGGCTTGCTTTTATTAAAACCTTCGGGTTAGAAAGAAGTGAATGAAACAGCAAAGGATTCCATTCCTTCTCTCTCTGTTGAAGCTGTTCCTCTTGCGTAGGTTTAGCATTTAATTACCAACAAGGTGATAAAATGGGTGAAAAGGTGAAGGAGTTTTTTTTTTTTTTGGTTTCTATTAGCACTCCTAATTATTAATTCACGTTTTTATTAGTCATTCATAATTTTTTTTAAAAATTTAATTTTAATTAATTAATAAAAAGGGTAAGTAAATGTAACCAAAAAAAGGGTAAGTAAGTAGTTAAGAATACCCTTCACCTATTGGAATTCACTATTCAGCACTCATGGGCCGTGACAAGATATGAGTTTTCCTGTTAGTGCTCTCAATTTATTTATCCCATATTTGTCTTTTGAAATTATTTTTTATGTTCAGATTTAATTGATTGTGGTCTAACTAAAGATAAAACTTCGATATTACTTTTTGAATATTTGTATTGTTGTTATTTAAAATTAATATATATATATATATGCATAATAATTGTCACACATGTTATATTTTTAATGAAAATAACATAAAAAATACTTAAAGAATTGTATCTAAATTTATCCTCCAACCAATAACTAATTCAAGAGCAAATCGATGGATATTTTTACAAAATATATAAAATTAAATATTATACACAGCTAAGTTTGGTTTTATAAGCATTATACTCAACTAAGTTTATAAATTTTAGAAATAGAAAAATGAAACTAAGATATTTTATAATATATATTATGAAACAAATAATAATTAATGTTATGCAAAAATATTGATTTTAATTTAAGAGTTTTATAATTTATCTCTAATTTAAAAGAGATAGATTTTAAAGCATTTTGTGACACGTGGGACATGAAATATGAATTGAACATGCTCTAAAACACATTTTTTAAATTTTAAGAATGTAATCACCATCTAATTTAATTTGAAGGAAAAACTTTTTTTAAAGTGAATTTGTTTCTAAAGTGAATAAAGGTATTTTCACTCTTGATTTATTAAAGTAGATTAAGATTTCTATACATTTTATTAAATCAATAGTGGAAGGAAGATTCTATGGTACCCTTAGGTACCATACCCTTGCTTATGTGGTCCAATCAAATGATGAGAATTTAATCCCATATGATATTGACATGACTCAATTAATTAAAGTGACACATTCTGATTGGATAGAGGATACCCAAACCCTCTACTTTTCAGGTACCATAGCAACACCCATAGTAAAAATTCTTTTATTTATTCACTTTAGAGATAATCTCGTTTTAGACAATTTAGGAGGAGTTGTCTGGTTGCGAGGTGATGAGTATCCCTACTTCTTGATTTCAACAAAGGCACATAGTAATCCTAATGGCCTATAGTTTCCTTGCACCAAACCTCACTTTTCGGTCAACTCCTTGCGCTAGGGGCTAAGTAAATGCAACAAACATTGGGAACTTGATGCTGGGGCCTGGAGGAAAATTGAAAGGTTGTCCACCATGTCACCTATAATGGGCCACATCCACTACTAGGTGGCCAACTGGCCACTGACGGAAGATGAACTCAAAATAAAGAAAAAAAATATTTTAGGTGAATTTTCTGATCTTTGGGATAACTTTTATCCTGTTTGGATGAATCAATTATATGGTGAGAACTTAGTCCTATATGAGATTTGTTGATCCATTTAATTTAGGTGATATATTTTAATTGGATAGAATAACTTTTACTCCAAAATTAATATTTTATGAAAAGCTTATTATAGTATGGGTGGTTGGCTTGGCTGGCTCTCATTCTCATATAGAAAAGATATCAACTCTGCAATAGACTCCAATTTTGTTTTTCTTCATTACGAGGAGTGATTCAACCAAGTCACTTTAAGCTAATGACACTAGTCTCTAAGGTGATTCAACAGTTTGAGGTGGGTCTAAGGTGGGGCGAAAGTGAAGATAAACGGGTTGGTTAAGCATAAATCAAATGGGCAGTTGAGTGGTTTAAATTAAGTGTTCGACGACAGCAGAAAATTGTTTTATCTGTTTCACTAAAGATAGAATTGTTTCAGCTTGCAATCGACTTTATCCAACTCTTGGCAGTTTATTACTTAATTAATTTAATTTAGATTTAAAAATAAAAATTGAAAAGAAAAGTTAACGGTTACTCATTAAAAATTATAAAATTTAAATGTGATACATCATACATGGTAGGTAAAGGTTTTTTTATCCTACTTCCAATAAATAAACGTATTATTAAAATATAAGGTAAACTACACATTACTCCAATACTCTCCCGTGAATTTTCTGGTATCCAATAAAAAGATCAAATGATTCTCATTATCTGATTATGTCATTTAGACATGGTAAAAGTTATCTTGGGTACCAAAGAATTCACCATACACTCTTGATGCTTTTGACTATTTTTATTAAAGTTTAATTTTGATATGTTGTCAGTGTAAAAAATTTTATATTATTAATCAATCACACATCATCATATATGTGACTTTTAAGGTAATTACTATAAAAATCAAACATTTTCAATAATGTGATAATATATGATTGGTTGTAAGGGTAAATTTTTATACTGACAATGCATTGTAATTATATCCTTTTTATTTTTCCTATATAAACTTCATTTTGTAAGACAACCCTCCTAAACAATGTCAAAACGTATTAAAGTTGTGTGTTTTCTGTTAATTTTAACAGTGAAATTCTACATGTAAAAACAAATAAAGTCCTTCAGCATAATCTTCAAATACTCAACTTCCAAACACATACAAACTACCACGATTAAAGGACGATCGATCTAACCTATTCCTATCCCTATCATTAACTATCAAAAAGTTAACTTACTCCCCCCAAAAAATAAATCTTATCCTAGGAAGCATGCAAAGGTTAGCGCTAAAACTAAAGAAAGATGTTGGGAAGCTTTCCTATGTGATGCCCAAATTGCCTTTGACTCCAACTTGTCTCTTAAAACTAACTCCCATATAAATAGCTACAATAATCATGAGGGTAAGATTTTTCCCTACTCATTTCACTCATTTAGAAATCGGATGGAGATCTTCTATTCCAATTTTCTGTCTCATTCTTTATTTCTCACCAATAATAATTTAACACTTAAAAAAATAAAATCACAACTCATTAATATTTATGCTTATTCCCAACATTTAATTGGTGGGAGACATCGAGACATTATTTTTTGGGACAACAAATTTTTATCATTAGAAACCATCCTTACTTGAGTATTGGAGTCCTTCCGGGTACCCAATCCCCTTTCTCCAACGCATCAAAGCTCCAAGGAGGCTGCAGTAGTGAGCTCGTGTTCTAGTCCCAACAACTCATAATAGAACATTGGCACATCGGGTAGGGGTCTTTAAAATTCTATTCCGAATCCTACCATCCACCATGGCTAGCACACGCAAGAGGCAAGCCACAAACCAAAAGTAACTGCTGGATGGGGCGAAGACCTCTATGTTAGCTAGCCAAGATCACAACATGCCTCCCTCCTCTCAGAGTGTTCGCTCCACAATCCACCTAGTGGAAACTCTTACACGATTACAACCTACTTTACCCTCAGCCTTTCTAGATAGAGGGACCTTTAACCGAACTCCCTCCAACTAAGAGTCGTTTGAGATGTTTGTTAAGCAGTAAGAGCAACAAAACCAAATCCTTCGTGCAGTGAATCGAGAATGGGTGGCTGAGAACAATGAAGGAGTAGGCTGTAGGCATGGATCTCTGAGGACAAGTTGAAAGATAGCCTAGCTTGTGCTGAAAGACAACCTCGTGTTGACCAAGAACCACAATGAACATTAATGTTACGGCATGTTCACAACTCCATCGTGAAATTGTTGGGCACGTTTACAAATAAGAATTTGATCTTGGTCACCGTTTCATACGTGTCGAGAAACATGAGTAGCTTGCTCACCCAATACTGATGTAATTACCGGACCAGGATTAATCGCATCTGTCATCTCACCTAATAAAAAAACAATAATCTTAACATTAATGCATAACACTAAAAAATAAATAATCTTAACATTAATGTTCATTACACAATAATAATAAAGTTAAAAAAAATCAGTAATAACATTAGAAACAACAGTAATAATAACAAAAGATTACTGATACGATTAACATAATATTTCTACTAAAATAATAATGATAATAATAATAACAATAACAATAATAATATAGGATTAAACAGAAGTAAAAACATTAATTACAAAATAGTAGAATAAATAATATTGGACAGTGTAATAGAACGGGAACTGAGATATGTTGCATACCTACAATTAATATTAGTGATGAAAACAATAAAAAAGACAATGTAACGAAAAAATTAAAATTATTAATCATGACAACAATAATAATTTTACTTACAAAAAATAATAATAACATTAATAATAATAACAATAAATAAAATAAAAAACAATATTTAGTATTAGTATAATAATACTAATAACAATTATAATTAAATTATATACCTAAATATTAAAGATTAATAGTAAAATAAATAATGTTGAAGAGTGTAATAGAAGGAGAAGTGAGATCAAGGCTATAGTAAAATAAATAATGTTGAATAGTACAGTAGAAGGAGAAGTGAGATGTGTGAAGCAAGATATGAGTGATTATAACAATAAATAAAGACAAAAAAAATTATCATAACATTAATCTACACTACACAATTTTAATCAACATGACAAGAATTATAACAACATTAATAAAAATTACACAACACTAAATCGTAATAGTAAAGTAAATATTAATATAAATCGCTTACTAAATATTAAAGAGTAATAACAAAATAAAAAACGTTGAAGAGTGTGGTAGAAGGAGAAGTGAGATGTGTGCAGAAATATATGAATGTTGGGTTAAGGGAGAGTAAAATATGAGATATTAGGGGAGGGTGGCTGAGGTTGGGGGTGGGGGAAATGGGAGACGGGGGTTATATAGGGGAGGGATAGGTAAAAGAAGTGGCCATCACTCATCTGAGGGCGCCATGTGGCACTGCATGTAAATTTTTTTTTTTTAAATTTTCGGTAAAATAAATAGGACCCAATCAGTGGGTGTCACGTGTAAAGGAGTGGCGCTAGTCCAACCAGCGTCACTCAAAAAATATTTTTTTTATTCGAAACAAGTGTATTTTGATAAATAGTTTGGGAACTAAATCAATTTAGTATATAATTATAGAAAGTAATTTAGTTTGATAAAAAAAACCAAGAAAACCTGAGCATTTTTGCACGAGCAGGGCGCATTATAGTTCCAGTAATTCATCCTGTGACTTCATCATGTGAGCACAACTGCTATGGGTCTTTAAGTCCCCCGCCATTAAGGCATACGGTGGCTCTACAGATCCTCATTAGCACCCTGAATGCCTTCACAACCTCTATGTTGCTTACGAGGGGATCCAACCCTGTCAAATGCCGCAATTTGTCCTTCATTCAGAGGAAGGTGGCACAAAAGTGGTTCACTATGTTAGTCTTTAAGTTCCATTAATAAGTTTGACGAGCTAACTCAAACTTTTCTCAATTCACCACCAGCGAAACTTAACCACAGACCACCCAAAGTCTCTTTAAGGCAAAGACTAATGGCTCTAGAATGAACTATTGGTGTAAACCCTAATGACCAACCTATTTTAAATAGATTATCATTTGTATCATGACTTTGATCATATATTTGAAATATGAATAAGACATTCAGTTTGTTATGTCATACTTTTGTGGATAATAAAGTTCTTAGAATAAACAGTTTGTTTGATGGAACATCAAGTGTGACTTGATCGTGAAACCCCATTAAATTATAAAATGTTATTCTTAAAACATCTGTAGTCAAGTATTATTGTTATTTAGGACAACAATAATACATCGAGCCTATTATGTGAGTATATCGATAACCACATCTCACGGGTTATGAATATGAGATATCAAGTTTTCATATAGGTATAAATATTAGAGTAATATTTATACTGGATTGACCCATTATGAGAACGCTGCATAATATTTATGTAAGTGTCATAAGCGCTTCTCATGACGACCATAGTGAAATAGTCCTTCGACTTGAAGTCACTACGATTCCTACATGTGGAGTTGTAGGCTTTAATGTTATCAAACTTCATCAGGATGATTATAAAGGTAGTTATTAGGCCTGCAATAAAACATGTTGAGGAATGTCAGTGATGTAGATAGGATTCGTCCTTCCTACATAACAGGAGTAATGTCATGGGTCTCTCGATAAAGTGAGATGTGAAATATCATGGCCATGCGAAAATGGGTCGATATGAGATACTGGGTTTGTTTATAATTACACATCTACTGAAAGATCGAGAAACATATAATTGAACATAACAAGGATGACATAATTATGGCTTGTGTTCAATTATGACATCTGGATGAAGGGACATTTAATATACGGTAAATTGGTTGCAATAAGGTTTAAATTGAATCACCAATTTTCTCATAAATTGGGTAGCAATGATGTATTGTTAGATGCCGTTCATTATTTATAATATTTAATATTCTAATTAATATGTGATATTATTATAATATTTAATATTATTGTCAATTTAGTGGAACCTATAAGATCACACGCATAGATAAAATTGTTGGAGATGACTCAACTATACTAGACCCTTCGGGGGAAAGGGGAACTTTATTTGGACATCGTCCAAGTCCATGATCTCGAAGCTGGAACAAAGCCTAAAGAGGCCTAAAAGTCATCATAACTATTACATACAAAACCAAGGTACTTATCCGCAGATTTCATGATCTTAGAGCACGACCAAAGTCCACGAAGACACAAAAGCCTCCACAGTTTTATCGCCCCAAGCATGGAACTCGATAGCTTTTGGCGACATTTGTCCCCGGGGGTAAAAGCACCCCTTTGGAGCCCTTATTGTCACACATGGTGCAACTGCGAAGAGGGTTGTTTCAGAACCTCTAGAGAAGACCCATCTTCCGTATTATCCCTTAATCCCCTAACTATAACCATAATAAATCAAAATTGGAAAAGAAAAGAGATTTACCTAATGTAAGTTTATGACTAGAGGAGGCTGGAAATCACTGGAAGCAGCACGCTGTTGCGAAAGCTTGCTAAAAAAATGCAAAAGCTCACCGATAAAGAAGTAGAATACAAAGAAAATTTGGAAGTTAGATTGTGAAGGAAGCCAAAGTGAAAGATAGTGGTCATTTCATTTCCTCCTATTTATAGAGAGAGTTTGAGGTAACTACCACCCAGGGACAAGAACTTTCGTTCACCTTAAATTCAAATGATTACTCACTGTGAAAACTGAAAGATAGCTACACGTGGGCAAGTCCCATCACACTATGTGACAAAGAGGTTGCTATAGTGTACGTGCAAGTGAAAAGACATTTGCGTAGCAGAAAAAAATTCTTTGGCAAGCCGAAGGCCATAGGCCTGAGGACCATAAATCACTCCATCACGTAGCATGATCGGAGAAGGTCCTTTACTCGTGACCACGACTAGTGAATTCGTCATCCCCCGCCAACTGCTTTTTGCCAAGCAACCATACTACAATCAAACTTTGTGGTCTCCAGCCATATATGCGAGCACGAATGCAAAAGGTCAAATACCATAACATTGGCCAAAACCTCCTATTAGAATGGAGCTTGGCACTATGGTAACCATCAAAGCACTAACTTCATGAGGGTGATAATTCAAACTAGGTTTATGACTCAGTAAGTCCAAACCCAATTTTTTACAAAGAGTTAGTTGACTTACCCTCCCACCAAAATGAATGTCCTATGCTATGGAACATGCAAAAAGTGAATGCCGAAACTTTAGGAAGGTTTCTCAAAGCATATGAGATAACCAAATTGCCCTTTACTCCAACTTGGCCCTTAAGATTCACTCCCCTAAAAATAGCTTAAGTAACCATGAAGGTAAGGATCATTTCGTACTCATTGCACTCATCTTGCACCTCTCTTGAGCTTTGGAGTCTTTGTTGGTACCCTACCCCCTTCTCCAATGCATCAAAGCTCAAAGGAGATTACAATAGTTAGTTCATTCAAGTCTCAACAGCCCTACAACTCACGACAGAATAAGGAGTATTATGTATATTAGAAAATAAAGTTCATGTCTGAAAAGTAAAAAAAAAAAAAAAAATGATTAAACCATAAGCAAGTAATATGTAATTTATCCTATAATACAAACTTTTTCATCCGTGACTATAATAATCATGATTTGACAATACATAATTAAATAATATTATAAAATATTTTTACACTAATGATGCATTAGGATCAAGTAAAAAATATAAACTTCTTTTTAATGAAAAAATCCAAAATATTATATATAAACTAATAAACTAACAATGAAGCATAAAATGTTATCTTCAATTGTGATTTTATTTATGAAAACGATATTTGCATCATGCGATTAACAATGTAATATTAAACATGCATATGGTTATGGGGCCTATGTTACGATTTCATCGATCATATAAATATTAATTACTTAATAGTGTGTAAGAGATTATGTGATAGGATGTACATACTTAAGAATTTTTTGTATATAAAAATTTACATACGATGGCACCTACTAGTACTCTAGTAGAGGTATTCAACATTCGTCTCATCCCATCTCACAAACCTGCATTGGTCCAATTATTTGCAACAGGTTTGAGTTTTAAAAATTAGGATCGATTTCACGTTGGATTTGCGTTATATTATATGTTGGGTTGTCATAACGGCATGGAGTCCCACATTCTTTTGAAATTCAATTTTTTTTTATAATTAGTTATAAGTAATAAGACTTATTATCTTAAACCGATAACTTTTTGTATAACATAATATAATATATTGATATTATTGTTCTGAAATATAAATCATAAAATATATTTTAATTTTAGTTTTCCACTTATGGATAATATGCAAATTTATACAGTATGTATTTATATTAAGTTGACAAGATTGCATCCCAAACATTAGGTCATTGTCGGGTCGGATTTAAGTCAAAGCAAATGACTGCATTAAAATATCAGACTGAGTTTTTGCCACTTCAAACCCCCTCTCAACCCGTCAATAAACCTCGCTACCTACTAGTTCAAAGTTGATTAAGTAAATATACATGCTTACAACTATGCCTAACCAGCAACCTAGCTGCCAGCTAATAATATTTAATGATGATAATCATCCATATACTTTGATCTACATTCATATACTAATAATGTAATATATTTATGGGATTTATTAGTCGCTTTGGATCTGTAACCGAATGAGTTTAACAATCCAACAACTGGGGACCATAGCACCGCGTGACTGACAGGTTTGAAGTTGGACTGTAATTTAATTACCAAGGCAAAGGAAAAACTAAAAAGACCATCATCCAAGAAAATTACAATCCTTCCATCTCCGCATCCGTACATTGTGAATTGGAATTTAATAATATAGCGAGATTATGGTGGCATCAGATTTCAAACAACAAATGCTGTCAGCAATTTTAACATATATGACGATGAATACATTTCATTAATCTTGTGGGAAAAAATGTTACATAAAACAAAATAGAATATAACAGTTGTCTAAAAAGTCCGTATGAGAACAAATTGCATTCAACACTATAACCTTAAACAGCAAGACAGGGCGACAACCTCCAGAAAGCAAGCACCTCACGTTCTTTACGTGACACAATACTGTGTGCCTCAAAAGGCCAAATTTGATTTCGACATTTTCATACAGGAATATTTTGTACTAATGCACATAAACAACGTAAGGAAGAAAAAAATATTGTAAAGCAAAGATGAGAACCCACCAAACAGACCTCAAATTTGAACCAAAAAGTGGTCGTAGCTGCTTGAACCATACGCCCTCTCAGTTGAAGAAATGAAACATGAAAACTGCACCAGCCATTATAGAGTACAAAAAAAAAAAAAAAAAAAAACAAAGGGCTTTGTGTATCACCATAATGAGCACTGACCATTTGGCCTCATAAATCACGAGGGAAATTATTGATTTGTCCTTCCTCGAGTGTATCCTGGCCATTTATCTTGTATTCTATCCTTATGCGCATGACGAGAGATTTCTGAAAAAGAATAGTTGCTAGCCATCAAGTTTTCTCTAAGAAGCACTTATCAATATAAATCATAAATAAGGCACATGGTAGAACACCAATATTTACAGTAGCGGTTAACTAACAGAAAATCTACCTTTCCATATTGGCTATTAGTAACTCTCAAATTTTGCGTGATGGACCCATTTCCACTGGCAGGGAGAGTATTGCTGCTAGCTGGATCTATGTGCAACTGAAGAAACTGAATCAAAATACCAAACGGAGTAAGAACTAGATAATGAAAAAGGTAACAACACAGTTTAAAAAAATTGAAATTCCAACAGCAACAGGCAACCAGTAAAACTGCTCATGATTTTGAAAATGTAAATATTTAGCAGCCAAAAGTCGAGACAATTAAATAGATTAATATAAAGGAAATCATTCAGTAGTTGACAGAGCCAAACAACTTTTATTGCTAGAACTCTTCTCTCAAGAGAAGTAACAGCCTCGACTTGTGGTTTCTTCATGTTGTGAAGTTTTTTACAATTACATTTCAAAATTCAAACAAAGGAATGAGAAGATATTTTTCAACAGCAATTAGAAAGCATGGAACCTCAAGTTAACGCGATAATAATCAAGATCATGATACCACTGAAATCAGCAGACTACAATTATATGTTAAACAATCTGATGACGATGATTTTAGCAGTACATGTAGAAAGCTCAACAGCATATTTGACTAGGATACCTTTGGAACTGCTGCCTGAAAAACAAAATCTGTATATACATTAGAGGACAAATTGATAACGGTAGCCTGGATATTCGTCGTTTGTGAGTTTCCTGGCTGTTTTGAGAAATTGAACATCAACCTCAAGAAGCTGCTCTCGTATGCAGTTATAGATGGATAAACCAGTCCATTGTTTTCTATACAACACAATAGAGGGATGAGGAATTAGAACTTCGACTGAAATTCAATCAATTTTATTTCCCAATTGTTAAACATGGTTTACAACCTGCTGGCGGGCTGGGGGAAAAACCATCCAACGAATCCGTCATAGAAGCAGCTCCAGCATTTGAAGTTCCTCTTGAAGAAAGTGAAAGTGATGAGAGATCATCTAAAGGTGAATGCGATGCCTTTTTAATTGTATTGGGAGATAATATGTCTATCATTGATGAGTTGTTTTGTGCCGAAGGCGACTGAGTAGGTGCGGAAGGTGATCCAATAGACAAAATATCCAAAAGAACGTCTGTGCCACTTTTTGAACTTTGACTAGCACCTAAAATTCAAAGCAAATGTCAGACATAGTATGAATATGTTAAATTGAACTGTTCACCATCATAAAGGAAAGTAAATAAGTCTGAATTTTTCTTCCTCAACAAAAAAAAAAAAAAAAAAAAAAAAGCATGCGTCTATATGTTGCTATCTCTTGATATTTACACCGGAAAAGCAAGCTCCCTTTGCATATTTCAATTTGCACTTCATAAACTACTTTTAACTTCAATGGAACTAAACCCACAAAAACAGAGTAAATTTCTTCGTAATATTTCTGCAACAGATAGAAGAACCCTGAATCCTTTCTACAACCATTAATAACATTTGCATTGTAAAGTTGTCGAATTTGTATTGACCATAGACCAAATGGTACAAAAAAACAAGTAGGTCTTCATGAATAGAGCAACTTTTGTATTTATGGAATAAACAGATGGAAATTACTAAATAAAAAATATTTAGTTATTCTGGCATTATGATAATTTATAAGATACACCACAAACACTAACCAGACTGTTGTGATGGCAGCGACAGATCAACACCAAGAAGGTCCTGAAGAAGATCACCACCAGAAGAGTTTGGTGCAGGAGCATCATCTGGACCTAAATCGAGCAAATCTACAAGAGGAGCCACAGGTTTGGCTACTCCATTTGGAAGACTAACTGAAGGTCCAGGTGGAGCTGAAGCGGCGTCTGGCAAAGACCCAGCCCTCCTACCAATGAAAGTTGCCTCATCCAAAACTGGCATCCTTTCTACAAGTGTCGACCTGCAAGATGACAAATATTTTCTCATATCACGATTCCTCTTATGAGAATGTAGTAGAAATTCAAGCTCTTGATATAATATAATAAGCAAATTCGTTAACCTTACCTAATATTTTGATGCTTTGCAATTATAGAATTGAATTCTATAGATCTTTGCTGCAATTCTAGCACAAGGTTCCCTTTGTACTGAATGATTATTTCCCTGACCCTCCTATATAAAAATCAAAAGAGAATAAAACTTCCATGTCAACAGTCAAATATACAAATACAAGACTATACGAGCTTTATATTAGATACATATGTATTTGTTGTGTGAAAGGGATGAAGAGGCATGGATGAAGAAAGATCCAATGATTTGTTATGGAGATCACAGAGGGGATTAAGCAGGTTACAAGAGTTCTAAACTATCTTCAGCCAGGCCTGCTGGGCTTAAACTAGAATATTTCATTCCTTTAAAGCCAAGGCGGGAAACAAGAAATAAATCCATTTTGACATATAATGTAATAGATATATACAAACAATTCAAGATCATACTCTGAACAAGTAGGGAAACGTGAAGAGAGCTTTAATAGGGCAACCAAAGCCATAGCTTTTGTGGTAAGATCCAATGCATGGCGTTTTATAGCAATCTCTACAACATCCACAGCATCTGACGCAGTCACCTGCTCGGATGAAATAAATAAAGAATAAAACACTTTATTTAAAAAAAACTAAAAGCAGATGAAAAAGAATGTAATGAAAGATCAATTTCGTAGACTTTCCTATGTGCTGCTGCATACAAGCAGATTGTATTAGACACATCAATAGTCAATAGTCCAATCACTTTAAACTAAGCTACAACTCTCTTGCAAAGAAAGAAAAGACACAATGCGAAATTTGACATTGGCTCATTACTCTGTATAAAACAATTCAACAAATCAAGAAGAGCTATAAAACAAAGGTGCAAGGCAGGATCTAATTTTTTATGGTTTTAGCACCAAGTACATGTCATGCCCAGATTTCAGCAAATTAGCAAATGGCTTGGAGCAGTATCTGCCAGAAAATATTTTAAATGTATTTATCAAACATGTAAAAGAAATACCAGTGCTTCCCAATTTCCTTCCTCAAAATATAGTAGAATAATAAAATATACAAGAACCAGATAGTTAATTTCAATAGTGAGCAAGCAGTACCTAGACCGACGGATTTTATTTCTTTCATGACATCATAACCCACCATCTAAGTAGAAGCTATGAAAAAATAAAAAATAAAAAAAAAGAATCCTCATCAGAAATGGTACTGCTAAAACAATTTTTTCTTAATTTTTAATGAAACTGTTAAATACCTTTCACAAGAAGCTTCCGGTACCAATATGTACATCAACTTGCTAAATTATTGCTTGTTTTGTGATCAAGTGATTTTATCATTTTCATGGAACTTTAGCATCAGTAAAAGATTATGTATAAACTATCTAGAAAAAACCATTCACTTACTGTTTTTGGATCTTCTACATCAAGCATTCCAACATTATTGATTAACAAGTCACCATACTCTCCAATACACCACAATGCAACACGAACAAGGGTTTCCTGATGAAAAAAATTAACCAATAATACTCATCAATATTATTACATTAATGGCAGCAAGAGAAATCAAACAGTATGGATAGATTTTGTCAAAGCAGAAGAGAGCACCGTTTCAGCTGACGTTCGAAATGCCTTGTATAATGCTCTTACTGTATATCCATGAAGCTCTGAAGCATTGCTTATCACAACAATTAAGGCATGCCATACTTCATCTTTTACAAAATTTCCAGCCTACTAACATAGCATAAAGATCAATACTAGCACTCAATTTATAACCAAATAAAAGGGCTCATATGGAGATAAGCATCAAAACAGTAATCACTATACACCACCAAATTTATTTAGTGATGATTTGTGACTGATACATAGAAGCAGCATGGTTTTTGTAAAACATAAATTGATAGACATGAAATCATATATACGCAGCAGTTTTGTACATTGATACATGAACAAGGTAATCATGAAATTATAATTAAAAGTTAGAAATGTGTAGTAAAAATGGAATAAGCTGTCATAGCAATAATTTTTCCTAGGATTAGGCATGCCAAATGTAGAGAAGAGAACAGCTGAACTATCACACAAAAAACGCATCACTGATATGATTAATACCCTAAAAAACTAGCATGCGTCAGGATTTGTGTTTTCCCTTGGAGATTCTAATTCACTACAAAAGCTTGTTTCTGAGATTACCTCAGACAGAACCTTAAGCATCTGATCAATGTACCAGATCTTCTCTGGAGAAAACCTGAAGCACAAATAAGTAAATGCTAATCAACCAAATACATTTGATAGATTCAATTAAAAAACTAAAAATAAAAAATAAAAGAACTCTCTTACTACTAGTCTAAACTGATAAGGGGGAACAGAGACAAGGCCCAAGTGAAATGGGCCAAATGGCTTCCTCTTTATTTTTCCAAAGAGGGTAAAGAAAGGACAGCAATATCCAAAATGCAAAGATTATTGCAAACATAAAAAACAGATTATATAGTTTCTAAAAGAATTAATCATTTATAATAATAATACCTGTTCCTGTGAAAAATCAAACCATCTTATATTAATGGAATATCATCAATGCCCTAAGAAATTATTGAATAGTAAAAAAACAAAAAGAAATGAAAATAAACTGGATACCAAAATTCTATTCACAAATTATAAAATAAAAATAAAAATATTAAAATAAACCATCTGCACTCAAAAAGAATGCCATTGAGAAACTATGACTCACTTTGAAACTATTGAGCAAATTTTGGCAGTAAGGTCCCCCTTGAAATCCTGATCACTGACTTCCAGATAATCTACTAGCTCTTTCGTTAAGGGCTTCACATTAGTTTCATTCACCAGAACATAAACGAGTTCAAGGGCTCTTTTCCGAATTGAAGCATCAGAATCCTGAACCAAAAAGTAAAGTCACTAACTTCTCAAGTTGTAAAACTAAACTCAGCTTTGCCATTTGTTAAAGAATAGTAGGGTTATTACTTATTAGGTTATTAGTCTTATGTTAGTGGGCTTGGGTTGGTACTAGTGGTGTTAGTACTTGACCTAATTATTAGTATAAATAAGGGCATTTTGTTATGTTTTTGTATCACAATTTCTTACCAACCATATTTCTCAGCGTACATAGCAACCGTCATTCTCTATCTTTGCATTCTTCCTTTATGATTGTTCAACATGGTATTAGATATCATCCGCCTTGAAGATTCTGTCCATTATGCTGTGTTGAGTTCCATAGAACTCTTTTGTGTATTCTCCCTTGTTCGCGTACCTTATCTTTCCTTTGATTTCAGTTCTGGTGTATCTGAGACTATTTTAAAAAAAAACAACTAGGTTTTTCACTTCGTTCTGAACAGTGAAAGGAGAAGGCTGCTGCTTGAGGCTTCAGGTGGTCAGGTGTGTAGCCAGTGAGTGGCTGGCCGTGGTCGACCGGTGCTGGGAGAAGGGTCAGCAGGTTGCTTCTGGAATCAGCAGCTGTGAGGGGAAGATTGTGGTGTTTCAGGTAGTTGAGAAGGGTGCGCGATTCCTGCTGGTGTGGGTGGCCAGTGACTCACGATCCTAATGCAGATAGATGCGTATGGTGGTCAGGCAGCGGCAGAGAGACAGCTGCGGTGGTCGGGTGAACAGCAGCGGCGCTGGTTGGTGCCCATTTCTGTTTGCGTGTTTTTGGAGGCTGTGTCAGCTGGTTGAGTGTGTCCTCTGTTGGGCGGTTGTTCGTGGTTGGGGGCTCTTTCCTGGCACAGATCAGGTCACTGGTGGTCTGAGTTCCGGCGCAGTCTCCAGCGTGGAAGTTTAAGCCGCTGTAGGTGTGTTTTCAGCACTGTTTCGGGTTATTTCCTTTGAGCACAGTGCCATCTTTGCACTCCGTGAGTTTGGTTGAAGCCTGAAAGGTGTTATTTGGTGTTTTCTCGCCTATTTGAGCTGATGTGCTGAGTGGTGCTTGGTTGCTTGTTTCGGAAGTTATTTGAGATGGCAGAATCCTATGATCATCTGTTGCTAATTTTCTGGTTATGGGTTCAGAAGTTGCAGATCCTATAAATGGTGTTTCTTTGCTATGTTGGCATGCTTTGATGGAGGCTTGATGGCTGGGTCATGGTTATCTCAACTTATATTTTTAAAGAAGGTTATGAATACGTTTTGAGGCTGAAGATGTTTTCTACCCAGTTTCTCATTTCTTGTGATTTTCTTGGTGCACCTTGACTTTGGAGGAAAGGGCCACCAGATTGGAGGCAAGCAACCACCGTGGTGTAGCCACCTTAGGTTCTCACTGGTAACGGAGTTACAATTTGGAAGCAGGAGTTTCCAGGTGTGGGAGCATTGCTTGGGCAACATCTTCCCATCATTTAGAATTTTCTCTTCTGAGTGGTTGGAATAACGACGCTCTTCATTTCTGACTGCATTTAGGAGGCTGGTTGTGCCACATTTGGCTGCAATCGGAGTAGTGTACTTGAAGAGTTCACGTCGACGGTGTGTGGCAGCATTTGGTTGATGGCAATGGTGTTATGGTTGATTGTTGTTCTGCCTATATTTGGTTGCTAGTCTGCCTAAGTTTGGTTCTGATTCCAGCTTTGAAATAATTTTGTGTTGTTTATGTTATTTGAAGATTATGTTCATGCTTTCTTTCCTTTGCTGTCAAGGGTTTGGAGATTGAAGACTTTGGGCATCAGTGAATGAAGGACCTCATTTGTATTATTGGGTGGTATGATATCCGACTCAGTGTTTCAAAAACCTGATTGGAGGTCATTGCTGGGTAGTATGGTACCCAACTCAATGTCTTAGGGACCCGGTTGGAGGTCATTGCTGGTTGGTATCAAACCCGACTCAGTGTTTGGAGACCTGATTGGAGGTCATTGCTAGGTGCTACTGCTATCATACTCGACTAAGTATTATGGAGACTAGTTTGCAAGTTGAGGGAGCCACTAAGGAGAAAGGTCCAAGACTCCAAAACTATCTATCTGCTTGGGATGTGTGCCGAATGGAAGCAAGGAGTTGTCTTCCAAGGCTTTGTTATTCAAGGGGAGTACTAGTTTCCTTAGTTCTTAGTTAGATCGGCTGAGTTTTAAATATTGATCGGCGGTTGTAGGCGGGCGCGGTGGTTGTAGGCAGAGCAACGTGGCCAAAGTTTGTGGCAACGCGGTGGTGAGTTGGAAGATGAAGGGGTATTTGTCTCAGAGAAATAGAGGCAGAGTGAGGGAGAGTGGAAGACATTGGAAAGACCTGATGATGCTTCATCTTTCAATAATTAATAACTCTTTTTTTTTCTTGTAAATGACTATTAATTACTCTTCTTGGAAAGAGATGTATACATAGATAATTGAAATAATAAATTTCTAATTTTGAAAATGATGAAATTACTTCTAAAATTAAATTAAATTACATTTTTTATAAAAAAAAAAATAATACTTTAAGTCAATTTTTATTCATGGTATTTTACACTTTAAATTTTATAATTTATAATTTTTAACTAAATGAAATTTTTTTATTAGTAGCATACCGACTATGTATACACGTACCCATATTTAGTAAGATAGCATACCGCGTGGCCGTACCAGGTACCGGAGAGTATTGCAAACCTGGTGACTATGGTTTGTACTTGTAACATTCTTAAGTTTAGTAAGCTTATGCTTAGGAGGAGTGTCAGAAAATAATAGGGTTATTACTTATTAGGTTATTAGTCTTATGTTAGTGGGTTTGGGCTGGTACTAGACTACTAGTGGTGTTAGTAATTAACCTAATTATTATAGTATAAATAAGGGTAGCACTAGTGCATCACATTATCTTATCAATCATATTTCTCAGTTTACAAAGTAGCCGTCATTCTCTCTTTATCTTTGCATTCTTCCTGAACCCGATAATTCTTCAACATTGTTGAATAAGAAACAAGGAGAAAGGCTACACAACTAATACCTTTACACATTCCAGAATTGTTGCACGATGCCTCTGCACTGCCTGAGCATCAGCAGTAACAGCCTTCATCAGCATGTTCAATGCCACGTATCTGAAGGGAGAAGTCGACAGAATTCAATTCACTTCAATCATGAAGTACAGCAGTCGCAAATCATAAAATACAAATTTTAAAAAATAGTGAGATCAGGCCTGGAGAACACAGGAGATGGGAATTATTTTATTAGGCTTTAAAAATACTAAAAGTATAAGAAATTGCAAGCATTTCACTTATCTGGCCATCGATAAGAGTTTAAATTCCATGTTACTTCTACAATTCAAGTAGAAGAATTCCATGTTAGAAGTGAATAAAAACACCTTGAACCTAGGTATAGAAGTTCATCACCGGAAAGTGGCACACTTTTTTGCAAATATTCCTAACCTAACATGTCAAGCTATTATCAATGATATTCATACTATATAGGCCAGAAGAGAAATTGGACACATGCAAGTTCGAAGGTTACCACTCAAAAGCTTGGCTGTTAGGTAAAGGCTCTTGAATGGTTATATATCTAACACAACCCCTCACGCAAGAGCTCTTTAGCCTTGAAGTGTGACTAATGCACATCCCACCCTACCTTATGAGGGTGGCAAAGATCGAACCCTTGACTACTTGGTCATAGAGGCTGCTCTAATACCATGTGATGGAACCAACTATACCAAAGGCTTAAGTTATTAGGTGAAGACATATGAATGGTTTTATATCAAACAATAACCAACTAACCATATGATCATAAAAAGGAAAAAATGCTTTCAAAATAAAATAATTCATTTTATTGTTTTGGATCCAAAATTAGAAGTCCTTGTGACTGAACTCAAACAGAAAAACCGTGGTTAGGGTATAAACAGCTTCTGCATCTCCCATTTACAGAAGTGCTTTCGTTTTTTAAAATAAAAACTAGTCTTCTTTTGACCAATGCGCCTTTAAAACAGAGCTTAGACAAATTTTGTTCCTCGCTCCTCCCTTAACCAAATTTCTTTCTTCGTAGTAATTTGACAAATTTCTTTCTTATAGGAATTTGACAGTTATAGGTAGTCGGAGTGGGTAAAAAAAACAGCATTGTAAAAAGTCTAAGATGTCTCCCTCTGAGGAAGGATGCTTAATTGCAGCCCACCAATTTGATACAATGAATCTAGAAAGTGATCTTGATCACTAGGATTGAGGTTTTGATCCCATTTAAACATTTTGTTCTGTTCCAACCATGTTGTCT
The DNA here is from genome assembly GCA_039655645.1 of Ammopiptanthus mongolicus. NCBI lineage: Eukaryota > Viridiplantae > Streptophyta > Magnoliopsida > Fabales > Fabaceae > Ammopiptanthus > Ammopiptanthus mongolicus. The sequence continues at coordinate 86,289,792 of CM077343.1, forward strand.
CCATGGCCAGAAACCAGGAACTGTCTATTGTGTTAGATTCTTCTTTCCAATGTTAGGAAATAAAATTCTAAACCACATTATGTTGGATCTGCCTGCCCACAAACCAGGTCTGAGTGTGGATTAATTAGCTGATACAGGCATTACGTGTGCTTTGTCATATTCTGAAATTTGTATTGTATAAATTTCTTTTTGTTAAAATCATATTTGTACGAAGCTATTCACATCTGGCTTTGTCTTTTGAGAAATGTATGGTGTGATTAACCTGTGAACTCTCCATGTACTGGTGTCATTAGTATTTATAAAGTTTTTCAGTTAATTAACAAGGAAAACCGATGTCCAGAAAAATACCTGATATTGTTGTCACGGTTTGACAAGAATCTTCCTAGGATATTGATGGCAAGCACACGTAAGCCACCATTATCTTCGATGCTCATTATTGTTTGAACACACTCATATAAAATGGCATTCCCAGCAACTTTATTCGACTCAGTCTTTGTAGCTACCTAAAAGAAATAGCAAGTTAAAAAATTATCAACCATAAATTTCAAAGAACATGGTCAGTAATCAAAAGTAATAGTAAATAAAATTCATCAACTCATTTACCTGCGTAAAATGGATTTGAGAAACAACAAACAGAACTTAAGAATATAGCAATTACGAATGAACTAAATCTTGATTACCGCACCAAGCTGTTAAAACTATTTAGGAAAAGACTAGGCTTGGTCAGTTAAAATATTGAAGGATTTAACTGTGACCAAATCATGGATCCAAAACTACAGCATAAATACTTGACTGGTCCATGTCCAAAATTAAATCTCATTTATTAGAGTAGTATGCATAGACAATAAAGAAAGAAAGTGAACAAACTCTCAGATAACCACCCATAAACCCAGATTATAGCGACCTATCGTGACTATTAAAACCTTAAGAATGCATGCATGTCCAGCAAACAGTAGCTGTTAACTACTAAGAGGGTGTTAGGTAAAGATTACCGAAGCTGTTTTGGGTTTAATATGACATATTTGGCAAACCTGATTAAATTATCAAAAAGTGGTTTTATGGAGAGGAAAGTGGTTTTTAAAGAAGCTGGAAGTTTCAACCTTATATGAAAAAAGTTGTTTGATTATTTTGAAATTAATCACATTTTTCCCATTTCACCAATACATAACTAACTAAAAACAAATATTATTAATCTAAACAAATAACTTCTTGCCTTTTTTTGTAATTTATTAGATAACAATAAATTTTTTACACAACCCAAACGAAATAGATTATCTCAAAACCGCTTTACAGAAAATATATTCAAACATAAAATTGATTCCACTATAATTGATTATTGAAATAATCTATTTTTCACAGCTAATCCAAACACACTCTAAGTGTCTGTTTGGCCTTGCAATTTTTTTTTTACTTTTTTGAGAATTGCATTACTAAGATACATTTCTATAAAATGCAATATTAGAAAAATAATTTTGACTAAAAAGGTACAATTTTTTTCTGCTTAAGCTTCCCAGGAGAAGCATCAATTTCTTGATTTCTCTACCATAGAAAACTTTTCCCAGCTGCTACTAATAGTGAAAATAACTTTTATACTTCGACGAAAACCTCTAAAAAATCAAAAGCATATTAAAAGAAGTCTTAAGAAGAGAAAAAGTTAAGAAGTCACAAACCCAATGTATTTCAGATGCTCTATTATCTGTTCTATATTCCTCAAGACTCTTTTTTTTTTGATAAGTAATTCCTCAAGGCTCAAATTAAGAGAAAATAGTGGTACTAACACTTCATTTAAACTATTGAACAAAAATGAATAAAAGAAGAATAAAAGCAATGTGTGCTAAAATAAACTATTATGAATGTGTTGAAGCTTTGTGATTTATTGAAGTCCACAGATTAATTAAGCCTCCCTTCCCCCCAAAAAAAAAAAAAACCTCAAGCTCTTCATTGCTTTTACAAGTTCATGTCTTACACTTGACAAATATAAATGGTATCCATTGGTTACTGGACATTACTGTCTGATTGTCTAAGATGCCTTACAATATCAAAATGCAATATGTCCATGTATAAGATCTTTAAGAAATTTAAGGATCTACAATAAGCATATGAAGTTTGTGCAAAACCAACCTGATCAACCATACATTCCATGAACATTTAATATTCCCATCTTCTGACAAGCACCACCGAAGCACATCAGCATCCAAAATCATGTGCTTTTTGCCATCTAAGCCATAATTGTCTTTCGGTGCATCTAGTTGGAGCAGAATGCTTGCATCTTTAAAGATGTCTCTTTGCCCCTAAACTTGCTTTGGGATAGGGTTATGTTTATAGCATCTCTTTGTTTTACTCATGGTTGTTTCAAGGGAGTTACTATTTCAGATATGTCGAGACAGTGAGACACTAGGCAGCCTAGCTGCAATTCTTGATTTTTTCTTGTTCCTTGTTGCATCTAGTTTTTTTTTTTCACTTGTGGCAGAAATCTTGTCCTCCCCCTAATTGTACTTCCCTCTTTTCTCTCTGATAAACTGTCTTTTTCTATTATAAAAAAACAGAAGTTTCCCAGAAATTAAATCCTTCAATCCTTTATTAATATGCTTGATCAGTTTCTGTTGGCATGCAAGGTGAAATGATATGCTTTGATCAAATTGCATACAAGTGGAAAAAAAATATCCAAAAGGCATATACAGATTTCAACAAAGGACATCAACAAAACGATGCAGAAAATGACAAATAATTGTATCATCGCAGCATGAGAAAAATAACATTATAGTACCATAAAATTGACAGTGTGAACTGACCTGGGCAAGTATGTCGTTCATAGAGTCGCTAGCATCAGCATCACCTTCACCCAACACTCGCAACAGTCTAAGAAATCTGATATGGAGAAAGGGGTCTGTGATGCCAGCAATATCATACTCTGGTGAATAAGGACTGGTTGCTAGATCCTTAAGAGCTCTGACCATACTCTCTGTGCATTTCTACGATAATTGTTCAAAGAATTTTTTGTTACAACAAAAGCTGACCACAGTCAAAGCTCATTTTGCAGATAAATTTTTCACTTAAAAACACCCTAAGGTGAAAGATGACATCATAAAGTTGCATATATGAGCCTTGTTTACGTGCCTTTACATAATTATATACTATTTACATGAAACAGGCTTACTTGCTAAGACTAACATGTGGTGTCATGCCTGTAGGAATTGTAAGCTAGTCATTTGAAAGTGTGTTTACAAATACCATAATAACAGCTTAAACACTTACAAATTAAAAAAAAAAAAAAAAAAAAAAGCATATTCAATTTTTGCAAGACAGTTAATTAGACTTTGGTATTGACAAATTATTGATGCTTCTCTCATTGCTAATGAGGTGGTGGTTTATATTAAAACCCAGAAGAAACAGAGTCTTGTCTGTTAGACTTTGAGAAAGCTTATGAACGTGTTAGTTGGGGTTTTTTGGATAAAGTCTTGGATAAGAAAGGGTTTGGTTCTAGGTGGAGAAATTGGATTTGAGGGTGTTCGTCCTCTTCCACTTTTGCCGTGATAGTGAATGGTGATGCTGATGCAAAATGACTTCAGTTAATATAACAAGTAGGTCTTAAAAGAATACACTAAGCTAGAGACAGCATAGTTATAAGAAAGATGTAAAAGCACCTTTTTAGTATGTTCAAGAGCTTCTGTGCTAATTTTACACAGATCTGTACAAAGCTGAACCCCAGTGATCAAAACTCCATGATGCTTCTCCCTAAGTAAGGCAATAGCAGGATTGACAAAATTTTCTGCCAAGTCTGGAACTTTCTTTATGATTCTTATAGAGCATAATGCTGCCTATGTAACAACGAAGAGAGTCAATTTACCAGAATGAACAATAATAACTCAATCAGTTAAATGGGAAAAGTATTGCCAATAACTCAACATAAATTACAACGTGTTTACAATTATTTAGCACACCAGAGACAGAAGCGGACCTCCACTCAAAATAATGAAAAGGGGAGGAAAAGGAATATCCAAAAAACATTAAACAAATCCTGCTGCACATCAATGAAAAAAGGTTATATGTACAACCAACTAATCTTTCATGTTCAGTCTCATAATTCTGAAACTATTTTTGGTATTTAAGATCATAAATGACTATAAAACAACAGAGCCATCACTATGTGGAGTCAGCTATGATCAATCAACGCTATTGGGCTCTGTTAGAAAATCAGAGATATATCTGATAATATCTTTTGATCTCTTAGGATTTATTTCTTATTTATATGTTATGATTTGCTTCCCTATTTTATTAGGATTAGGATTCTACATTTACTATAAATAGGAATATTAGGTTGTCTTTTGAAATCACATCGTCACCATATCAAATAAATATCAGTCTTACTATTTGATAGTTTATTTCTTTCTTTTTCTCCTTCTATACCTAAAACCTTCCAATTCAACATGATATCAAAGCGATATCATCCTCCGTGACCTGTTCCATTACTATTCCGCTGCTGAGTTCTGCTAAGTATGAAGGAACTGTAATCATCTTCTCAGCCTTAACAAAAAAAAATCCTGCCATTTTTCTCTCTTCCGTTATGTTCTTTTGCGGCGTGTGCTTCAACTTTTCCGGCCGCCGCAGGAAAAGTTTCTGGCGAGTTTTCCGGCGAAACCACCACCATCAGAAGTGCCTTCTTCTGATTTGTTCAACCCCAAAATATCAGCCTCAAACTCCTTCTCACACGCCTACACAAGCCGATCCAAGATCCTACGATTTCAAGAATCGCTGCACCTTTCAGCCGCGCGTGGCGGTGCGTCCGGCCTTGTCTCCGGCCAGTTTTCAGGCGTCAAGGTCGCCCAATACCGCCGGTCTTGTTTTTGGCCTTGCTTTGTTGATTCAAGACGCAGACACCCACTTTTTGGCTTCAACAACCCCTTTCCGGTGCCGTTTTCTCTCTCTTCTTGGTTGACCCTTGGCTGATCCGCTCATGGTTGACACTATTCATAGCTGTTCTTAACAGCTATTATGTTTTGTTCGATTGGTTTCTAGTTGGTTCGTGACTCTCCAACAATGGTTCTGGTTTGCTGTCCTCTTCTCCGATGTTTGACATGCAATTCTTTTCCACTAATGGATCATACCGGTGGCTTCTCTTCCCCCCGACGATCATTCCGGTGGTGACTCCTTTCCCACGGATGAATTATATTAGTGATGACTTCTATTTCCACCGACGATTGACTTATGTTGGTTATGACTCACACTAGCCCGTCTTTGTCCCAGATGCACTGGTCTTGGCCCTTTGTCCCAGATGCACCGGCCCCGTCTTTGTCCCAGATGCACTGGCCTTGGCTGTTTGTCCCGGAAGTAGTTGTCTGCCTTAATTCAAATTTTAAATAATTTGGGTCTCCGATAAAGTTTTTTGAAGCTTCCAAATGCGGTTTTAAGAAGTTCGGACCTTGCTTTGCTAGATTGCTTGCCAAGAAATTTCTGTCAGACTGATGGTCATTCCAGCTATCTTGCTAAGTTATCTTTCCAGCAACTCTCTTCGGCCTCTTCAACATCCCTGAGTTGCCTTCCAATCATTATCGCTATGGAGCTCAGTTTTTATTATTTTTATTTGAAGGGAAATGCATTGTTTTTGTATAACAAGCTTAAAGCTTAGTAAGCTTTAGATTGAGGGGGAGTTTTAGAAAATCAGAGATATATCTAATAATATCATTTTTATATCTTAGAATATTTTAGAGTATCCTAGATGATCTCTTAGGATTTATTTCTTATTTACATGTTATGATTTGCTTCCCCATTTAATTAGGATTAAGATTCTACATTTACTATAAATAGAACTATTAGGTTGTCTTTTGAAATCAAATCATCACCATATCAAATAAATATCAATCTTACTATTTGATACTTTATTTCTCTCTTTTCCTCCACTACCTAAAACCTTCCAATTCAACAGGCTCTATCAGAAACCGAATTTTTAGTAAATCCATTTAGAGCTAAAGCAACTTCTTTTTAAATGGTTTCCCTTAAATGGCTTATATTCAATCAGAAAAGGAAAATGGAGTAAGGCAAGGGAGAAAGAAGTTATCCCCTCTTCTCAACCCTTTTGAGGTTTTCCTCTACCCCATTTAATTGGACTATCTTCCATTTGATGCATTTTTATTGCTGGAGCCTTTATTGACCTTCCTCACACATGACCAAACCACCTAAAGCGAGTTTCGATCATCCTCTAATCAGTAGGTGCTACTCCAAATATTACTTTATTAATGTCAAAAATCTACAGTAAAGGGCATCATCAGCTAAGCATCATTAATGTAAAAGAATGAAAGAGCAGACTCCTTAGTTGGGCATTCCAACATAAAGCACCATAGTTGATGTGCATCAAAATTAATACCTAACAAACCAAATACATTTGATAATTTTTACTGAACAAACGCAAACTTCCTTGAACCAGATTGAAAATTCACATTTTTTCCAGCTAACACAAAGGGGAAAAAAATGTTGGAAAGCCACCTTAATTGTGGTCCGCCCCTAGCCGCCTTAATTGCGGCAACTTTGGGCTGCCTTTATTGCAGCTTCCAACACCTTCATTGTGCTGGGTGTGAGGGGATGTGTTTACTGTTTAGTCCCACATCGCCTAAAGATATGACCTAAATAGCGCTTATAAGATTTGGGCAGTTCTCACCTTATAAGTCGGTTTTGTGCGGTTGAATTAGGCCCAAGCCCAAATTCTAATATGATATCAGAGCCTATCCTAGATCCGTTATTAGGCCACCCGCATCATCCACACTCTAGATGCATAGCCCTGGAGGTGACGGGGTGTGTTGGAAAGTCGCCTTAATTGTGGTTCGTCTCTAGCCACCTTAATTGTGGCAACTTTGGGTTGCCTTCATTGCAGCCTGCAACACCTTCATTGTATTGGGTGTGACGGGATGGGTTTAGTCTCACATCGTCTAGAGATATGACCTAAGTAGTGTTTATAAGTCTTGGGCAGTCCTCACCTTACAAACCAATTTTGTGAGGTTGAGTTAGGCCCAAACCCAAATTCTAAGAAAAAACATGAATTTTCAATTGACTAAGACATTTATATCAATGTCAGAGTATGTCTTAGGGGTCGGCTTAATGAGGCTAGGGCCTTGAGAGTGTATACCCGCAAGGAGAAAAGGGCTAAAGATGAATTAGTTAGTTAGTTAGTTAGCTGAATGAAGGAGTTAGTTAGTCAGTTAGCTAAAATAAATAGGGAGCCAGTTGGGATAGGAAGGCAGTTAGTCATTTGTTCAGAAATTGTACCTTGAGCTGAGGCTCGGTGGTTAGGGGGAAACCCTTGGGGAGTCTCATACTCTCATCTCCTACTTTCAATAACAAGAAGCATTCTTTCTCTCTCTTCTTATCTCTATTCTTTCTCCTTTTGGATCCAGCAGGTCGGACCAAACTGTTAGGCTCCTAGGTTAGAAATCTTGATTGTCAAATGAAAGAGAAAGAATGCTTCTTGTTTTTGAAAATAGATGGGACTCCCCAAGGGTTTCCCCTAACCACCGAAACTCTGCTCAAGGTACAATTTCCGAACAAATGACTAACTGCCCTCCTATCACAAGTGGCTCCCTGTTTATTTCAGCTAACTGACTAACTAACTAACTAACTCCTCTTTACTCCTTTTCACCCTGAGGGTATAAACTCTAGAGGCCCTAGCCTCATTGGACTGGGACCTACAGTATGTCTTCCCATTCTTTGCCTACTGAAAATGACCGGATAGATGCAAACTTTCTCAACATCTCTTGATTCTCTCTCTACAGCCCTATCCAGGAAAAGTTAAACTTGCAGTTTATAATTTAGCAATCACACAAAGATGGAGGCTAGAAACTTTACTAATTATTGGGAAAAATCCAAGTCCCACATTGACTAGAGATAGAGCCTCATAAGAGCTTATAAAGCTTACGCAATCGTCACCTTTTGAGCTAGCTTTTGGGGTTGAATTAGGCCCAAATCTAAGACTAATATTGTACAAGAAGCAGAAGTATGTCTCTCATGATATTTTCTTTTGTGTAATATCCTAGCTAATTCTTTACTGGTGCCAGATTCATGTAACAAAATTTACAGAATCCATAAACTAAACAGCATTTAGAAATTAAGAAATAGGAACAAGTAGCAAGCCATTATCTTGCAATATAATAGCATAGAAGTTCCAAAACTGATCACTTTAAGTGAAGAGCAGGTTACTGTTCCTGTGTATAGGAGAAACTTTGAAGCCAAAAAAAAAACATTCATGACCTGTTTTCCTATCCTAAGCATGCATCAATATTCAATACATAGCACAAAGTCCAAATATCCAATATATGCATCAAGTTTAAATGTTCTCGAAGTGATAAAATGCTGATGAATGGATATGAAATATAATGAAAAGGTCACCTTCTTCCGAATATTTGGATCTCGAAATTGCAGCAATCTCTCAACCTCTGGTGCAAGATCACGAGCCATCTCTGCTGAGCTAATGTTTCCTAAAGCACAAAGAGCAAGTCCCACTATATACTGATTTGTATGATTAAGATCTCTGTAATTCAATTAAGGTTGCTAATGCTATAACCCATCATTGATATTGTTCCCTAGCATATTTGTAAAATGGAATCTAAAAATTGGGGAATACAAAAACAAATGAAACATTGAGAAACTGGATACTGTTTCAAAGAATTGGTGACCAGCATTAAAACTTCTTGCCTTTCATCAAGAAGCAACATAAGGCCAAGGTAACCTATTCTCTTTTCTGGAAATCCAGGAGATGCTATCAACTTGAGGCACTCCATTTGACCAAAATATGTGGGGTAGCCAAGCATGTGGATGAACATTAGCTTAGCTAGATTCCGATGCATATAGTCTTGATCGTTCTCATTGATTGAAGCACGAATGGCAGCACATTCTTTTCTTACAACTGTGCGTTCTTCTGCTGCAGTTTTGCAAGCACGTATGGCCCGAATCATGTCCCTAAAAGAGGGGATATGAACTACACAGTTAAAAGATACTGATAATAATTAAACTAGAATGTAGAAACTGTATAATAAACATTTAGCATCTTTGCAAGAAAAACTAGCAATATGTCAACTATATTAAGTTATATCAGAAAGAGCAAAATTTATCACAGAAGGGGTGCCAAGAGAATCTCTTTTTTTGTTGAAAAAAAAGAAATATTATTAGATGAGAAGAGAAAAGTACAAAGGAAGAGGATAAGACATCCTCATAAAAAAACAGATAGGACACCAAAACCTAAGAGACAGTCATACAACAAAGCATGCCAGTCCTCTGCATGTCCAACAAAGAAACACCACTATAAAGCACATGGACGGAGCACCAAAGGGATGCCAAAAGAGTAACCCTATCCCAAACAAAGTCTAGAGTCAAAAAGGAACAATTGAAAATTCTATTGTTCCTTCCCAACCATATATACCAAGGTATAGCAAAAATGGAACACTGCCACAGAATTTTGGAATCTTTACAAGAGCCAAAACCTCTAAATTTAGTAAGCAGAAAATGATGCATATCCATAGGGCAGATCCAAGACTCTTCAAAGATCCCAAACAACCTATTCCAAAGAAAAGTCACACCCGAGCAATGGAAAATAAGATGAGGCCTGGTTTCTGAATCTGAACCACACACTATGCACATATCGGGAGACAAAGCAATGAGAGGTCTGCACTTCTCGAGCATGTCGTTAGTGTTAATCCTGTTAACAACAGCCGTCCAGACAAAAGCTAGTGGCCAAGAGAATCTCGCAGCAAATTTAGTACAGGAGTGCTTCCCAATCTCCTGGTATATCCATCAAGGATAAACCATAAAAAAATTGAGCAGAACAACATAAGTAAGTCAAATACATAATCCCATTCTAAAAATGTAGAAAAGGCATAGCATCTTGGTCATCACTCTCCATCCGCAAAGATAACATATTGGCATGTGGGAGGGAGAAAAACGTGAGAGGAAGAAGCAGTAAAAGTAAGGGTAAAATGGAGATTTACTGAGTTTAAATGAGGGTAAATAAGATATTTGAAAATATTGAAGAGATCAAAATAGAGATTTGATGAGTTAAAGAGGGCAAAATAGAGATTCGAAGAGTTAAAGAGAGGGTAAAATGGTAATAAAAAAGTAAATAGAACAGAAATGTCGAAATAAACCCTAATTCTAAGAGCACCACCATGGGAGAGGAAGAGTCAACATGTCAAACGGCAGAGGTGATGGTTGGGTGTGGTCTGGAAAAGCCTTGTTGAAGGGCTCTGTGGATGGAACAATTGGGCATTTCCGAGTCGTGGCAGTAGCACGAAACGGCGCTATCGCGGCCGCGGCCACCACGACACTGAAAAGCTCTGTGGCGCCCCCAGAATAGCAGCCGCTCCGCCAATCTATGTCGTGATAACACTGCTATCGCACGCTATTGATAACTATGATTGGCACAAGGCCTTCAATCTAGTTCACTAACCAAAACCTGTTAAGCAGGTAAAAACAACTAAAAATTGTGGCCCCATATTTCTAATTATTCTTAAATCTTAACTACTTGCATTCTAATTTTATAAAATTCACATATGCATGGGCCTATGTTACAATTTTCTAAGAATGAGTGATTGACTCCATTGACATCCGATTTAAATCCATCTGATTGTTTGTGACACTTAATAGGGAGAACAGCGGTAGCATCTTGCAGATGAGGGAACCAAAAATCTTTATCTTATGATATGCAAGTGATGTTCTCTGATAATCCGGAACCTCATGGTCACTTTGCACATTGTTCAATGACTCCGAATATTGGAACCAGATGTGTGGAAGTAACTAAGTTTAAGGCAAACAAATGGATTTTGTCCTAAAAAATTTGGGAAGAGACATTGTCACATCTTCCAATGGTTTTAGAAATATAGGAAAGAGTTTATGAAGGTATGAAATGTTTACTATAGTTTGGACTTCGGAATTTTAGGTTAGATTTGGTACAAAAAAGGGAATTCTATGGAACACGAATAAGAGTAGGAATGAGAAATGATAAATTGGTTTGAAATCCTATTCCAATTCCACAGTTTGGAATGATGTTATAGAATATGAAATGGAAAACAATTCTACAGTTTAGTGTGTGTGAGATATAATATAGAATTAGAATCTAAATTGATTTAAATGATTAATGACATAATTACCCTTAATGAGAAAAAAAAATCATATTTTCTTAAATATATATGAATTAGCATTTTTGAAATAATATTTAAGATAAATTTTTCTTGATAACAAAAATCATGATAATATTTTTTCATCAATTTTGACAATATTATTTTACTCTCCTAGGCAGGTGTAGAAGCTTCTATCATCTCCTTCACAAGGAGGGCATATAATATTTGAAGGCCAAACTTAGGTTAGATGGAGTTACATAGGTTATGGTTAGGTAGATTATTGAACGGTAATCTTTGTCAATTTATAAATTGAATAAGGGTATATTAGGTAAACAATGTGAAATCCTATTCCACAAAGATGTGGAATCTCTTTCCCTCCTTCTTTTAGAGGAATGGAATTACACAAATTTGTGTAATAAACTTTGGAACAGGAATGTAATTCCATATTCTCTATTTTCATTAAGAAACGCAGGAACCCTCTGACTCTAGAATGACATTCCATTCCTTCACACCAAACATAACATTAGGTTAAAGAAGAATGGTAGCACATGTAGAAGTCAAACATACACCAAATTCCGATCAACATTGACTGATATGCTAACACACACCAAACTAAGTTCAATACTTTGTTCGCATATTGGGAAAGGGAGGAAAGCAAAGAAAATGAAAGAGTTACCAGAATGATTTTTCTTCCTTTAAAAGTTTAAAACTCTCCAAAGTTGGGAGAATTGTAAAATGTACATAGAAGCAAACAATGGAGGTTTCGGGGATCATATGAAATGCCCTCAATTTCTTCCCCTCCCTTTATAAAATTCCTCAACATTAAGAGGTTCCCTTCCGCATCCAAACATACCCTAAATTTAAGGGTATGTTTGGATGGAATATTTTGGAGGGAAAAGATAGGGAAGGCTTATTTTTCATTTCTAAATTAAGAAAACTATACAATGTTTATAAAAATGAATGAAGGGTGATTGAAATGTTATATGATCATCTTTCATTTTATTCATTCATTTTTTTGAAAAAATGTCAAATATACATTAGACTATAGATCAGAAAGAATGAACATTCCCTTTCCTTTCCCTCCAAAACCCTCCATCCAAACATATCCGAAGTTTCCCACAGTAGCAATAAACCAACCCTCTTTCAAGTAACAATGCACATTGTATAAATAGCAACCCCAGTTGAGTAGGATCACAACCACACGATAGGCAAGTACCCGAATGTCTCACTTATTCTCTTTCAAACAAGAAACTAAACCCTTGTGATTAAGTAAACAAATAACTTCCTTTGATCCATACCATTATATCTAACATGCCATATCATGTATAACAACTTTCAAGCAACAGTCATGTAGGATCCGGCACTTGGCATTAGCATCCGTAGTACTAAATTGCAATTGTGCCACAATAATTACTAATCAGCTGCTTAATCCTTCACTAATTGCAATTGTGATAAAAACCTTGAACAATTTCACATACTTTGAGCTTTTTTCTCAGTGAGCAATGATCCTTAAGGAACATCTATTTACATTTGAAAAACAAAATAACAGTATGATTTCCATTGCTTACCTCAGACGCGTGCCAGAAGAAAACGGATTCATGATTGGATCCGCGGCTAAGCTCTCGGAAAGCTCAATCGGATCCAATTGAATTGAAGGCGAGAATGAGATCGATCAATGGGGAGAGCAGGGGCGGGTCGAGGACCCGAGTTCGGAGAGTGAGATCCGAATTGCTCACGGTGACGAAGAGTCGGAGAATTGGATCTGAGAGAGTGGTGTTCGTTCGTGTTTGAGTCTCTGAATTTTCTTTCTTATTTTTCTCCCTCTTTCTTCCTTTTTCCTTCTCTCCTTCTTCCACTTGAAACAATTGCAATGCGAATGCTTTGTTTTGGTTTTGTCGGGTGAAACTTCTCAGACGAAATGGAAAAGAGAGAAATAAAATAAAGAGGAGAGAATGAAGGTCCAATTCGTCTAGAAAATTTTCGGGGCCAATTTTACTTCCGAAAAAAATAAATTAATCTTTAATCCCTCAAAATTTATAAACTTAAGACATATTAGTTTCAAGTTGGACGTTCATTTATTTACATACATTTCCTACTAATCACCCTATTTTATCCATTATTGATTTTATGTGATATATGACGAATTTGTATTATAAAAAATGAAAAAAGAGATAATTTTTAGATATTTTGGATTTAAAATTATATATATTTTTTTATTTTTTATTTGTTTTCCATTAAGGAAATTCATCTTAAGCCACATAATTACTAACGAGTTATGTATAATGATTAATTAGACATGTAGGCAAGTAAATGAATGTCGAAACAAAACTTAGGAACTAATTTGTTCCGCATTTATAATTTAGAAGGACTAAATAATTAATTTATTTTTTCAGAGACTAAAAATGGATCGTCAAAAATTTTTCGGAACCAATTTGAGCTTTCACTGGGCAGAGTATTAAAAAACGTACCTATTAATTTATTTAATTTTACAAAATAAAATATTCTAACTTCTAATTTAATTTTAAAGAATTTTAAATGATAGGGCTTGCTTGTTCTTTGCTACTTTGTGGTGGCTTTGGGTTAGGAGAAACAAAGCAATGATTGGTCAGATTCTTTGGACCGACTCCGAGTTCCTATCTCGCATTCTGAACTCGATGAAGGAGTTCAAGAAATTTTTTGGCACGATTGATCATTCTAGTAGACAACCTTTGCTAGTGGGGTTGGTCTACTCCTTTGGTGGGTTCTGTGAAGGTTAATGTTGATGGCAGTTCCTTGGGCAATCCAGGTCTAGTGGGGTTTTGTGGGCTCATTGGTGATTGTCATGGTGAGTGGATTGTTGGGTTTAAAGGCAGTATTGGAACCTCTCAGATTTTGCATGCTGAGCTGACTGCCATTAAGCAAGGCCTCCTTCTAGCTTAGCAACAAATGAGGATGTGGAAGAGTTTCATATTTAGGGCTCTATCATTATGGATATCTGGCTAATGAAGGCTTGGAACTGGGACGTGCAGTTAGTCCATGTCTTTCGTGAGATGAATGCATGCGCGGACTTCCTTGCCAAATGTGGTGCTCAGGGGTCTTCCAAGTTTTTGGTGCTTCGGGATTCATCTGCGGGTCTTCACCCTTTGTTGCACGCTGATGCCTTAGGTGTTTTGCTTAGTAGAGAGTAGTCTTTTTCTTTCCTTTTCCAGCTGTACCAAAACAAAAAAAAAATTAGATTTTTTTAGATAATATTAAGAGATCGCCACAATCACCGCCGTTCATTTTAAGTTGGTGAATTTCGAATTATAACTTTAAATCATAATTCTTTTGTATAATCTTAATATTCTGAAAATTAAAATTCTAAAGTGTAATTCCAATTTCATCTTTTAAATGAGTCATATTTTAACTTACATTTTAAATTTTTAAGAATTAAATTGAGATTTTTATTTTTCTAAAATTAAATTATAAAAGATATTACAACTTTAAATTAAGGCAGCTATCAATGTTTTAAGAATCGAATCGGAGATCGAACCAGTAAAATATCCGGATCATGGTTCAATCGGTTCAGCCAATGGTTGAAACGAATGATTAATAAATAAATAAATAAATAAATTATGGATAAAAAGTCATAGGTATATGATTAACTAAATAAATAAATGATGTTTAACTAAATAAATAATTTGGGGTTGACATTTTGCTTTATTGTTGGGGAAAATGATTAAAGAGTATAGTAATAGACTTGGAGAGTGACACGCGGTGGGTGATCACAATGTCATATCCGTAAATAAAAGTGCCGATTTGGGGCAATAATGGAAGAGAGTGATTGTAATCCTAAGGTTCACCATTTCCTTTGTTTCGTTTCTAGACCATGCATTTCTCAGCAATTTGTTTATATTAATATATTATATACACACAAACCCCAAGGGGTTCGTCTAATGGAGCATAACCAGGTCTCTTATATGACACGTCGCAGGTTCGAGTCCCCACTAGTCTCTTTAAAGGGAGGTAAATATAAATCCTTTTGTAAGTGTTCTTAGAGGCCGGAGGTTTTCCCTATCTTAGATTAGGGCACCATCCCCTCGCCCTAAATTTTTGAATACCAAAAAAAAAAAAAATATTATATACATACAAATACACTCACACAATCAAACACACTTGTGCCACTTTCAGATCTGAAAGTAAACCACATAGCATTCTCTCTTGCTCCTTTTTCTTCTCTCTTCTCCCGACACTTTTTTCTTCTTTTTGCTGATGCCGTGAAAGGGTAGGACTGGGAGCGTAGCATGCGAGGCCAGGTGGGAGCGTCGACGTATGGCAGGGGAGCGTCTATGAGGTTCTCGTTTCTCTGAAAGTGAGAAAC
Source organism: Ammopiptanthus mongolicus (assembly GCA_039655645.1). Classification (NCBI taxonomy): domain Eukaryota; kingdom Viridiplantae; phylum Streptophyta; class Magnoliopsida; order Fabales; family Fabaceae; genus Ammopiptanthus; species Ammopiptanthus mongolicus. The sequence continues at coordinate 86,305,227 of CM077343.1, forward strand.
ACAAAAATGGAAGTCAAAAAAACTAAAAAAAGTGAAGAACAAAAAAGAATGCCCAAACCCTTTTTCGGACCAATCGGTTTCCTAAAATCGTTCCCGGTTCGACGGTTTCATCGGTTCCATCCGGTTTCAACAGTTTTTACCGGTCCGATGAGACTTCTGGTTTTTAGGACTCAACCGAACCGTAAACACAATCGATTCCTGGCTCAACCGGTTGAACTGGTCGGTCAGTTTCGATTTTTACATCACTGGTAGCAACTTACCCTAATGTTGTTAAAATCAGACCAAAAATTGGGAACCAACATTCTGTCTGATCTTGGTTAAGTAATTAAACCATTTGCAAGTTAAATCATGTTAAAATCAATAAAAAAAAAAATCAGTTTGATTGCTTTAAATCGAGTCAGACTAGTTGTTTTTAAAAAATGTTATTTCTCCCGAAATGCATTAAGATGGAAATTGAACCAACCTTTGTAGAATGGTAATGGAACAATTCCACCCAAGATGGTTCTAATAAAAGACTTAACTCAATAAATTTATTACTTATTTATTAGTTTTCCAACTTTTTATCATAGTGCTAATCAATATATCAATATATATTGTGACAGTTGAGTCACAAGCACGGCCGTGTCGTTGAGCGAACCGCGTCTCGCTGACGCTAAGTTCAGCACGCCCGGGCCATTATTCAGCACACCCGTGCCGAATGTGCGGACCGCGTCTCGTTGACGCTAGGCTCAGCAAGCCCGTGCCGAAATAGAGCACGGCCGCGCGATGTGCGCAGATTATATTATCGTACAAAAACCGAGGGTTAGCGTTTTTAACCCTCATTTGACGACGACGGCTGCTACCCTAGTGCAGCCAGAGCACCTTGCTTCTGATCTCCATCAACCTCGGTGTGTTCTTGGAGTTTTGGAGGCCTTTGGTAAGCCCCTAGTACGCTTGTGCCAACCCTGTAGGTAACGTTCTTCTCCTTTCTTAGTTTCTTTTCTCGTTTTTGGATTAGAAACTGATTGGTTGATTGTTTTAGTTGACCAAGGCTTGAGTACGGACTGAGATGCTTGTGAGGACGTGACCAATCGTTGTTTGGGACTACTGTTGCTGCAACCTTCAAACCAGGTATGGGGAGAAGGATAGCTTAACCACTAGGCAGTGGGGGTAGTGTAAGATGAGGGTTTCCCATGACCTCGAGATTATTTGGATGCTATTTGTTAATATGCTGGTTGTTATATTTGATTGCTGCTGTTATATGAATTATTGTTGGATTGATGTTTGATGGTATGTGCATAGTATATTTGTTGTTGAATTGTTGTTTGATATGAACCTGCTGCTATGTCCCTAAAATTGGTTAATTAGGATTTAATTGGTTAAATGATAAATGGACTGTTGTTCCCTAAAAATATTTCATAAAACATGAATTAATAAAGAGTGAGTTTTTATGTTAATGGATTAGTCATGAGCCTAGGGATGATTTTTGAGAGTGTTAGGGATTTTTGGATTAATAGATTAACCTGTTCTTCGCTGCCCAGAACAGCACTGCCGCGCAATCAGCATGGCCGTGCTGAACAGGGAGCACGCCCGTGCTCCCAGTTGAATTCTGGAAAATGGTCGTGCCTTGAGCACGGCCGTGCAACATATAGAGCACGCCCGTGCCATCGTGCAACACGCCTGTGCCATATATGCAGCACGCCCGTGTTACACTTAGGAGGGAGCACGCCCGTGCCATCCCTCTGGTCAGAAACAGTGACTTACGGTTTAATGGGGTTTTAACCCCAATGTTCCCAATAATGATAGCATAACACACCAAACAAATGATAATGATAGATAACTTAATTTTATAATAATTAAGATGATGAGTTGGTTAAGTCGGTGCCTCGGGGTTACCGCACGTTGATATAATTGGATGTCTTTAGTAGTCCAATTGAGTTGATTGGATGCCTTTAGTTGTCCAATGTTGAGTTGATATAATTGGGTGCCTTTAGTGGCCCAATTGCGTTGATATAATTGGTTGTCTTTAGTGGCCCAATGATGAGGATGTTATTCTTGGGTGCCTTTAGTGGCCTAAGCGGAGGTGATGGTTGTTGTTGTTTGTTGATAATGTTCATGCATAGCATTGGAGATGTTAGTTGGAGGAAGTTCAACATAGGGGAGAATGACCTAGAGTACGGCAATCTGGCCATCCACGGTTGGTTCATCTAAGGTTTGGTGAACTATGGCCCCCCGTGATGAGGCATCCATGGTTTGATGCATTGGCTATCTAAGGGGTTCACCCATGGTTTGGTGAACTGCCGGCGTTGGTACCTTTAGTGGCCAATGTGGATATGTAACTCCAAAGTTGTTTTTCCTGAGTTAGTTGGATCCACATGCATTAATGGAGTAGTGGAGTAGAGTTGCATTGCATCATATAGCATACTGGTTGATTTATGATGTTGAGATGATATCTATGTATGTAAGTGTATGCTATGACTATTGCCATGCCATGATGTATGTCTTCTTATTACTATTTCCATGCCGTTGTAATTACATGTTTCCTTACTCCCATTTTCTGTGTTTTCTTGTTTGGCATGTATGGTTCATACAGAGGATGACGAGCAGTCCAGAGAGGAGTAACTCTGAGGAGCCACCACTCAAAGTTAGGGCCTTTTGTTTAGTTGTTTATTTTTATTTTAGTTTCTGTTGTATTCCGAGAATATTTCCAGAGCGGTTGTACCAGCTCTGAATTGTGACATTGGGGTTGGGTTTATTTATTATGTTGAGATTTTCTTTATCTTTTAAAGTATTGATTTAATATTTTCCGCGTTTGAGAAACCCGTTCATGTGATACCTTTTCTATCCATAAATCTTTTTAATAAAAGAATGCATGTTTTAATTCTTATCTGTATTTAATTTATTGTTATTATTATTATTATTATTATTATTATTATTATTATTATTATTATTATTATTATTTACATTTAATGCATTTATAACATGCGGGGTAGAAGGGTGTCACATGTGGGATGAGTGACCTTCTGGGGAGTTTCCCATAAAGGGTGTGATTCAGGACAAAGCTCACTGAAAAGACCCGTGTTGGTTTGTGGGGATAGTCGACAGTCCTAAAAGCGGTCCAAATCGTGACCAATGGTATCAAAGTGGACCTCTCCGAGTACGATGTGGTTCGGGGACGAACCAGATGGAAGCTGATGGGTATGTGACGCCTGAAGCTGATGAGGACGGGGAGTGATCGCCGGTGCATGAGGTATGGACAATGAGCGGCTCCTGGCAGGCTTCGAGGCAAAGGGACACATGAATAAACCGAATTCACATCGGAATGAGAGGGATCCTGAGACTGTGTAGGTATGAGACTGCATAGTTAAGGAAAACTTAAAGGAATTGATTGATACTACCTTTACCAACAGGATGTATCTTATTTTCGGGAGCCCAGAACATAAGAACTCCATAGTTAAGCGTGCTTGACTTGGAGCACTTGTGTGATGGGTGACCTTCTGCGTGTTGGAACCAAAGTGGTTATGGTCCATTAATCCCTTGAGATTTTGATGTTAACAAAAGACTAATTTAAATGAACAAAGATTAGCTATGGACTAACGTTTTATCTTAAGTGTGCAGGAAAATCTAAGTCCAAAGACTTACAGTACGTCCATAGCCTAAAAGATCTCGCGCTTTCTGGACTATAAACCTTAATCGTTGTATCTGAGTCCAAAGATTCTTTCTGATAAAAGTTTTCTTAACTGAATCCAATGCTTTATGCTTTAATATGTTTAACCGCGAACGAATTTGTAAAGTGTTTGAATCTATTATTCAAAGTTTAAAAGCTTGTATCCTTTGGACAAACATTCTTTGTAATCTTCGACCATCGAACGCTGAAGCCAATCTGTCCCTGACACAAAGGATTTGACTATCTCCAAAAAGAAAAACAAAAGGCAAGTTTCGGGTACAAGGAAAAGATGTTAGCACTACTTTGAGATATCAGCCTAATAGTCTACTTTGCTTTTCAGAAGCTTCAACAGGTTATCAGACTCAATGGACCAAAGCATTTAATGCTCAATCAGAACCTTTTTCCATCCATTGAAGACTGAAGAATGCTCAAGAGTTTATGGGTATAAATACCCCACCATTGAAGATGCAAAATTATCGAACTTGAACTGAAAACAAGCATACAAATGAACAAGAAATCAAGAGAAATCAAAAGCTTTCAAGCTAATCTGCTCTTAAATTTTCATATCACTCTCTGCGAAGAGTATTGTTTAGAGTTCAAAGCTTAGTTTCAAAACCTCACACTTAGTGAGTTAGAAGAACAAAACTCTTTTTCAAAACCTTAGTTGGTTAAGCCTGAAAAGACTTGTTTAGAAAGAATACTTGAGTCTGAAGAGGCTTGCCTATAAAAGAATATTTAGAGTTGCCTGAAGAGGTGTAGAATATTCGCCTGAAAAGGTGTTGAATACTTGTAACAATGGATTTTGTTATAGTGGAAAAAGCTCTCAAGTAGAGGGTACTGGACGTAACTCTTTGGTGAAGAGTGAACCAAAATAATATCTCTATGTTCTATTTCTTTCCCTTGTTTCTACCTTAGTTTGTTTTTAACTAACTCTTTGGGATTAAATTGCCTTCTTAATGCACTTGTTATGTAAACTTGATCCTTAATTCTCAGTATGCGTCCAACTGGCGTTTGTAAACGCTCTCTGAGTCCTTTGTCGTTTTAGCGTCCAACCTTTTGGGAAAATATATATTTGCTTGCGAAAAGTTTTAAAAACTTAAAAAACACAATTCAACCCCCCTTCTTGAGTTTCAAACAGGTTCCATCATTAGGAAGTTTCGCAGAAAGTGTGTGAGTGAGGACAAAACACACTGAAAAGACCCGTGTTGGTTTGTGGGGACACTCGACAATCCTGAAAGTAGTTCGGACTGTTACTTGGTATAAACATTATGTAAACTATTTTATTAGTATAAGTTTAGTTAGTTATTGTTTTATTATTGAATATATATTATGTAAAATTAAAAATATATATTTAATTAAAATCGGTTCGACCACGTGCTATTGGACTAATAAACCGTAAACCAGTGCCTCACTGATTCAACGATCGATCTGATTTTTAAAATATTAGTTTTTTTATAAGATATGAGGTGTTTTTGTTTTAAGTGCGGGCTAGTTTCCTATTAGGTGATGAGATGACTTGGATCGTAAACAAGTATTAATTGGTCCATTTCATGTTTGGAAATAAAAAATATTTTTACCTTTAATCAAACTTTTAAAAATAATATATGTATGCAATAACTTAGAATTGTTATACTAAAAGCTATTATATTCAAGAGAGAGATATGCAAACAATAACTTTTGAATTGTGCATGAGAACCAATCTTTTATATTTTTTCAAGAACCTATTTAAAATATATAGAATGATAACCAGTGCTTTAAGGGCATTGGTTAAAGATTTAAAAGAAGAAAAATTTTATTGGAAAGTGATGTATTTAATATTTTAAGATGTTAGACACTTATATTTTTAATAAAAACTTACTTTTTATGGGTTCCTTAACCAGTGCTCTTAGAGCATTGGTTAGCAAGACCCTTAAAAGATAGTAAGAACTACTTATGTGGTCTAACCAATATTTATGGTAAGCCTCATCACAGATGGATGTAATATTTGTAGTTTAAAAAAATGATTTAATTTGTATGTATTGTTAGTTAAAGATTTTTTACATTGTCAACCAATCATAAATTTTCATATCAGTTAAAATGTTATACTCTCATTCTAATTACCTTAAAGTCACTCGTAGCATAATTTCTGATGGATTGATAATGTAAAATACTTTATACTGATAATGCCTATCTAATGCGATAGAGGTGCCGAGCTGATATAATGCGATAGAGATGCTGAGCTGATATTTAGGATCAAGGCTGATGTTTAGGATCAACGTTTGTTATCATAAACTTGAATCTGATTGTATCTGATTGTTAGATAAAGGATTAAGATAGATATAGATAGTTTTTATCTTAATAGTTTGTTGTAGTTTGTTGAAGCTTCCGTTGTGTATATATATTCTTGTATCCATCAGATATGAAATCAACAGAAGAGAAACAATTCTTTTTCTCTCTTTCAAATATTCTTTCCCAAATTTATTATGGCATCAGAGAAGGTCGATGGGGATCCAGAGAAGAAAAATGCCTCTGGAAGTGGTGAACAGGAGAAGAAGAATGCCTCCAAAGCTAATACCATTCAGCCTATCATCACTCATTCCTCTCCATATTATCTGGGATCATCAGATAATCCAGGCACACCATTGGTAGCAGTTCCATTAAAAGGAGAGAATTATCGAAACTGGGCTAGATCCATGAAGATGGCCCTGCGTGCAAAAACAAAACTAGGCTTCATCGATGGAAGCATCACAACACCTGCAGCTGGTTCACCTGAATTCAATGATTGGGAGAAGGCGGATTCCATGGTCTCTGCATGGATAATCAACTCAACAGACCCAAACCTGCACAACAGCATATCTCATGCAACCACAGCTAGGGATGTGTGGCTTGACTTGGAAGAAAGGTTTGCTCAAACCAATGTGCCCCGCATTCACCAGCTTTGGCGCACGGTTTGCATGACTCAGCAAGAGCCACACATGAGTATCATAGATTTCTACACCAACTTCAAGGCACTCATTGATGAACTAGGAGAGCTCCAACCTTTACCTCAATGCAATTGTGGTGCATCCAGAGAATTGGCACAAAGGGAGCAGGATCAGCAAGTGCACTTGTTTCTTGGCAGTCTTGATAATGAGAGGTTTGGTAATGTGAAAGGAAATCTGTTGAACACAGATCCACTACCCTCACTTCGCCGTGTTTTCAATCATGTGTTGAGAGAGGAAGCACGGCTCACTGCAGAAAAAGATAGAGAGCCAAGAATGGATGCAGGAACAGCTTTTCATGCAAAAGGAAGGAGCAGCCGTGAGGGTCCACGACCAAAATGTGAACACTGTGGAAAGATTGGGCATGAGAAGGCAAAATGCTATGAATTGATTGGTTATCCAGCTCACTGGAATGTCAAGAGGTCAAACAGAAATCCAAACAAAGCAGGGACAGAAGGAGGATTTGCTCGCATGGCCATATCAGAAAATGAGCAAGGCAATGCAACCAATACAGAAGGAGATTCCAAGGGACATGCACTATTTGCGTTCCATACAAAGCATGCTGATTACATGGCTGGTAACGAAAACTGGATCCTAGATAGTGGAGCATCTCATCATATGACTCCACTAAGATCTCTTTTTGTGGAAATAAAGTCCCTTGATAACCCATTACATATCACTGTGCCAACGGGTAACATAGTGATAGTGGACAAAATGGGAACTATTGTGCTTAACAACAACATAAAGCTGCGAGATGTGTTATGCATACCACAATTTAGTTGCAATTTAATTTCTATTAATAAGTTGACTTATGATTTAAATTGCACTGTTACTTATTCCTCTCATGGCTGCTTGATACAGGACCAACAAACGAGGAGCATGATTGGCTCGGGTGACTTGTGTGATGGAGTTTACATCCTTAGAAGAGTGGCAATGCAAGGATCATCTCTGGCAGCTAACACAGTGAATGAAACCACCTTGTGGCATGCAAGAATGGGACATCCTTCAAGTCAGAATTTGCTTAACTTATCTAGTTTTTTGAGTTTTCATTTTGATAAGAATAAAGTCGAGTGTTGTGACATTTGTCATCGTTCCAAACAATGTAGACAACCTTTTCCTTTGAGCAATAATAAAGCAGAATTTGCTTTTCAGTTAATACATTGTGATCTTTGGGGCAAATATAGAACTGTGACTCATAATGGGGCATCTTATTTTATCACTATAGTGGATGGTTATACTCGAGCAGTTTGGGTATATCTCCTAAGAGAAAAATCTGATGTGCCACGTATTTTGATGAATTTTTGCTCAATGGTTCAAGCACAATTTAATGCAAAGGTGCAGGTTGTACGTAGCGACAATGGAACAGAATTCACTAACAACACAGTCCAAACATTTTTTCGCAAAGAAGGGATATTGCATGAAACCTCATGTGTGGGAACTCCGGAGCAGAATGGTAGCGTGGAAAGGAAGCATATACATATCCTTAATGTGGCTAGAGCACTCAGATTTCAAGCAAATTTGCCTATCCTTTTTTGGGGAGAATGTGTGTTGGCAACAGTGCATCTTATCAACAGAACTCCAACCATAGCTAACAAAGGGACAACTCCACATGAAATGCTCTTTGGCAAGCCTTCCACATACAATCATTTGCGTGTGTTGGGTTGTTTATGTTATGTGAAGAATAAAACTCATGATAAATTTGATGCAAGGGCCAGGAAATGCGTTTTTATTGGCTATCCTCAAGGACAAAAAGGATGGAGGGTCTATGACCTAGAGAGCAAAGAATTCCTGGTGTCCAGGGATGTAATCTTCTATGAGGACAGATTTCCTTTTGCAGGGCACGTGGAAGACAAGCTTTCAAAGCATGATACTCCAACCAATGTGTTCCTAAATGAAGTGCACCAGGATGCTGAAACGGATAAGGAACCAGAAATGCCATGCTCACATGAGGTGCTGTCACTTGATGAAGCGGATTTAACTGATTCAGAAAATGAAAATGAGGAGGTGCAGGAAATTCTTGGCAGCGTACTTGATGAAAATGAAGTGCCACTTGCAGCCAACAATGATGTTTCTTTAGGTATTCGAACACGTCAACCACCTTCTTATTTGCGTGATTATTATTGCCACTCTGCTAGAGATGCTTCTTCACACAAAGCTCGTGAGTCACTATGTTCCTCGGGTAAGTCCTATCCTATTGCAAACTATGTGCATTATAATCATTTTTCTACTACTCATCAAGCTTTCATGGCGGCCATCTCTACAAATGATGAGCCAAAATATTACTCACAGGCAGTAAAACATGCTGCATGGCTTGAGGCCATGGCACAAGAAATTACAACGCTTGAAACCAATAGAACCTGGACCCTTGAGCCATTACCAGAAGGCAAGAAACTTGTGGGATGTCGATGGGTTTATCGTGTCAAATATAAACCCAATGGAGAAGTGGACAAGTACAAGGCAAGACTCGTAGCGAAAGGTTACACTCAAGTGGAAGGAGAGGATTTCATAGAGACATTCGCTCCAGTCGCTAAAATGACCAATGTTCGATGTTTACTCACAGTGACAGTAGCAAAAGGTTTGTCTTTACATCAAATGGATGTAAGTAATGCATTTCTCCGTGGAGATCTTCATGAAGAGGTCTACATGGATTTGCCACCAGGTTATGATACGCAGCACAAAGGCCTCGTGTGTCGCCTACATAAGTCACTCTATGGGTTGAGACAAGCATCACGCAACTGGTACGCCAAACTTTCAGAAGCATTGACTGGTTATGGTTTCCAACAGAGTGCAGCGGACCACAGCTTGTTCACATATGGTTCACCTCAAAATTTTATAGTAGTTCTGGTCTATGTTGATGATCTTGTGATAGCTGGAAATGACCAAGTGGCATGTGCAAAATTCAAGGAATATCTCCACACATGTTTTCACATGAAGGATTTGGGAGCCTTGAACTATTTCCTAGGCTTAGAGCTAGCCACAAGTCCGAATGGGCTGTTTCTATGTCAACGAAAATATGCACTTGATATTCTTCATGAGTGTGGTATGCAAGATAGCAAACCATGCACATTCCCCATGGAGCAACATCATCGTTTATCCACAGCTTCCAGTGCACATTATTCGAATCCAGCTCAATATAGAAGGTTGGTTGGTCGTCTTATTTATTTAATTATTACTAGACCAGAATTGTCTTATTCGGTTCATATCTTGAGCCAGTTTATGCAAGCACCACAACTAGATCATTGGAATGCAGCTATGAGGGTCCTTCGGTACATTAAATCCTCTCCAGGTCAAGGAATTTGGATACCGAAACATAATGATCTTACTCTTGTGGGGTATAGTAATTCAGATTGGGCAACATGTCCAATAACTCGTAGATCCATAACTGGATATCTGATGAAGCTCGGATCGGTGCCCATTTCATGGAAGACAAAGAAGCAAAGCACTATCTCCAAGTCATCAACTGAGGCGGAGTATAGAGCTATGTCGCATGCTTCTAGTGAAATAATATGGGTAAGGAGCCTACTTTCTTCTTTGCAAGTTAAGATTGAAGAGCCAACAACACTCTTTTGTGATAACCAGTCAGCTATGCACTTAGCATCCAACCCAGTTTTTCACGAGTGAACCAAGCACATCGAAGTGAATTGTCATTTCATTCGTGAGCATATCCAGTCCGGGGTCATTTCCGCTGCTTACATTCCAACAGCACATCAACCAGCAGATTTGTTTACTAAATCGCTTGGCATAAAGCAGTTTCAATTGTTGCTGTCCAAGTTGGGTGTTCGAAATGCGTACTCCCAACTTGAGGGGGGATAATGCGATAGAGGTGCTGAGCTGATATAATGCGATAGAGGTGCTAAGTTGATATTTAGGATCAAGGCTGATGTTTAGGATCAAAGTTTGTTATCATAAACTTGAATCTGATTGTTAGATAAAGGATTAAGATAGATATAGATAGTTTTTATCTTAATAGTTTGTTGTAGTTTGTTGAAGCTTCCGTTGTGTATATATATTCTTGTATTCATCAGATATGAAATCAACAGAAGAAAAACAATTCTTTTTCTCTCTTTCAAATATTCTTTCCCAAATTTATTACTATCAATTAAAATCTTAAAAAAAAAATGAGTATGATGTTTATCCTTTGCACTCCAAATTAATTATGGAGTGCCTACATTGATTTTGCTTTCCTCAATTAAAGATAGGGTTTTTCTATCCTGTGCAACTTGACACAGGTTAAGAATTTTAAAAGAGTAAATTCATATGGAAACTTGTGTATTTTATACTTTCAATAATAAGATGATTAACTAGTTTTTCAGTACATAATTGTTGTTTTCGTTTTTTGTTTTAATTATTGTTTTCAGTGCTGATTTACCATAAGTGACTTTCCCACAATTATATAATGAAAATTAAATTATATTTAATCCTTTCTCTTTACACTTATTAGCGAAGTCAATTAACATTTTCCTTAACTGACAATATACATGCATAACTTTTAATTCAAAAATTGAGAAAAAAAAAAGGGACAAAGGAGCTGAACGGGAAACTATAATGAAATAAAAAATTTAAAATATAAAAAACGATCTAAAAATATAGATTTTCCTCATAATTTATTGATAAAAGTAGAGATTTTTGTCATAAATATTATTCTCATCAATGACTTACCAAAAAATGCTTTTCGTTAGTTGTATCATGTAAAAAAAAATCAATCCTATCTCTATGCATTTACTACAAATTAATTGACAATGTACATATTTGCATATTCACCAAAAAAAAATGTACATATTTGCATTAATTTAATCCTTTCTCTTCACATTTACTACAAGTCAATCAATATCTACTAAAAGCAATTAAGAGGTTCAAAGTATATGTACATAATCTTCAATTCAAAAATTGAGAGAAAGGCAAAAGAGTTGAATGAGAAGCAAAATAAATGCTGGTATGACCGTCACAAAGAAAAAGAAAGCAATGAAAGGCGTAATCTAAAAACAAAGCTGTATGGACACCTTGACCCACTTAAAAAATTAAGAAAAGAAGCATTTTTAATTCATATATGTGTATGTATATAATGCATACTAATTAAACTTTATATATATATATATATATATATATATATATATATATATATATATTCCTACCAAAATATATATACATATAAGTTTAATGGGTATACATTATCATTTTAAAGTTTTTTATATTGTCAACTAATTACCAATCATGATATGAGTGCCGACTTTTAAGATAGTTAGTATAAGAGTACCGAAATATTTTTACCGATATGACAATTTCTGATTGGTTGACAGTATAATTTTTTTTACACTGAGAATGCATATCAATTATATATATATATATATATATATATATATATATATATATATATATATATATATATATATATATATATATTTAAATTGAGGTTTTAAAAATAGAGGAGTTTCAGCATTTTTGAAACTGAAAGTGAATATCTAAGGTTGACAACTAGCTAAAAGAGTGTAGAAAATGAGCAAGGATATATGAAAAAAGGCATGAAAGGTTCTTGTTTTCTTCCGCAAAAAAAAAGGAATTAGGACCTTGGGCAAAGAGATGACACATGGAAATTGCAAAAGAAGAGCATCTCACTAGCCTTTGCAACAATCTGTCAGTAGCCCTCCTTGACACATTACTACCCACCAACGCTTTTCATCTTTAAGAGGTACCATAAAAGTAAAAGACCCAGAAAAGGGAACTTCTATAACTCTTTCCTAAAAGAAATTTTTGCATCTAACACAATTCTATGCCTGCCTAGACAACTATCTCAATTCAGTCTATAAAACGATAAAACTTCTTGTTTCGTTATTCATAGATATACATTGGAAGAGCGAGAGGTATTAAGAGTGAATTGAGTGAGCAAGTAGAGCAAAAGGTACCAACTTTCTTAGCCCAACGCATACTGATTCTCCTAACTATCGATCGACTGGGTATACCTTTTTCTTAATCTCTCGTCTTTTATAGTGTGACATCAGTGGATGAAATTACTTTAGTAGTAAGCATGTCCTTTTTCTTATGACCACTGATTTTATTGAATGTTTTTCAAAATAGGATTTTGATGTGTGTGTATGTGTTGTTTCACCCTTTTCTTGTTCTACGTTTGATATCATTGTTCCCTAACAACTTAATATGTTAGAGAGGATCCATCACATCTAACAATATCAACAATTTTTCTTCTAAAAATTGATATTGTAAGTGATTTATTACTTAGAATTTTCATTTTTCAAAATTAAAATTAAGATTAAATTACTAGAGGGTGCATCTATGCTGCACTTGGAGATATATTGAGCGTTTAATGCACCTTGAACTAGAACCAATGATTTTGCATAATTCTTGAGCAATGGTTGAGATTGAAACCCACAATTTGAGGTGCCGGTTAAACTGTAAAAGTTCAATCTTATATAAAAATTCCCACATGAAGTTCGTACCATCCCTATCCCACCCCTTCTCCCACACCACCTCGATCGACCACTCTACCACTGCTATTGTCACCACTCTCGCACCCACACCCACACCCATCAACCAAGCCATCACAAGTCTGTCTGCCATCACTTCCTGAAACCACCATCTGACCAAGCTGCTAAAACACTAATCGATCTGCAAACTGCTAGTAAAATTCTCATCGAAGCCAGATCCAGAACCGTGAATTCCAAGCAGATCTGTCATCGGAACCAGATCTATAACTCCCACGCAAACCAAATCTGTGATCATTCCCGTAGATCTCTGCCATCGAAACTAGATCCAGAACTCACATCATCTTGTTTTGAAATTCATTTCGTGCAAAGTCCTTCTGTGAGTTTGGGCATCTGGGGCGGGGGGCATGACAGTGCGTCACGCTCACAGTGGCTAGGAGGCCACAATGGCCTAGGTGAGGATGTGGCTAGAGGACACGGTGATGGACGTTGAAATGGTTTCATTTTTGAGGTGGTGGTGTGCGACAGATTTGACAAAGAAGAGAGGAACAATGGCAAGGTTGGTTGCGGTGGTTTTATGGCCAAGAAATTTGGTGAGGAAGAGAAGGTACGACAGCGGCTGGCTAGTCTGAATAATAATAAGATTATATAAACGTAACATTAATGTAACTAATAAATAATAAGATTATAAAAAAAAATGTAACTAAATAATAAGGCACGAAACTCTATGAAAACATTGTGATTGTGCTAATGACATTCTCATGACATATTAGGGTAAATTTGTGTCTTTGTATAGTTTCTAGATTCATCTATATTCTATTGTTTTCTAGTGTTGTTTTATTGATGTTGTTTATCCGGGTGTATATTTATGAGTGTCTTTTCAATAGGTACATTGTTTAGTTGAATTGAGAGGTAAATTTATTGTAAGATTTTATGTTTTTAAGTTAGATATTGTACATATTTTTCAATCCATGAAATCAAGTAGTTTTTTTTTTATGAGCCATTAAATCAAGCAGTATAAACCTAGGGCTTAGCATACCTACTAGGAAGCATCCGCATAACTGTACATCATTTGGTTAATTTTACTTAAGCAAATATAATTAATGATAATATCATTATCACATATTGCGATGTGTCTACTTAATATCATTTACAAGGTGGGAGAGGACACTTTGTTTCTTCTTATTCTTCTCTACCATATACACGATGTTTAATATTAATTTGCTTGGCTTTAAGTTGTTTCATTTATTTGCTTTATGACTAGTTAATTGTAGTTTCACGGCTTATTAATTTACAATTTTAGTCAATAAATTTACCCAATTAAATTTTCTATTGTTGTAATTTAATGTTTGTTCATTGTAAACGAATAAAGTTTTTGTTTTGATGCTACGAATGAAGTTTTTAATTAGGTTTTTTCTATCGTCTGTGTCAACAATATATTTTGCCTATCATTTCTTAAAATATTTGAAATAAGTATAAATGCCTACTCCTATCTATAGGTTTAGTCATAAAATTTAATTAGGTCTTTCTAATTCTTCCTTCTCTTTAGCTTCTTTTTTTATTTTGTTATGCGCCTATCTCTTCCATTCAATTTTCTATCAGGATTTTGTTTAATGTTTATTATTGAACTGTCAACTTTATGTTTCCAAGTAGCAAATTAATTTGCATTGCATATGAATCTTTATATTGCCACTTTTGGTATTATATATTTATAGGTTGCAGAATTGTGCAAATAGAGCAAGTAAGTATTAGATAATACTATGAAGTTGAATAATATTTTCTTTTGGTTCTTATGAAGGTCTGGCTACTTTGCAGGAAATCCACATTACCTGTTGACAACTTGTTTTTTTCATTTGGACCTTTGACCTTAAGAAGTAACTTTAGCAACAATGAACAATCAAGGTGACATCGCCTAGTCCTTCTTGAAATTTTTTTGATGATCACTATATATATACACACACACTTCACATATTGTTAACTCAACTTTTTTAATGTCCTTATTGCTATAGGAGGTCGATCAGGACAATTTAATCGTAATGCAGACATCCATAACGAAGTCAACCCTCATCTACAAATTAGGCCAGTGCTTCATTCTTCAACTTCTCTCACTATTGGAAGTGATGAAAGGCTCCCAGATAGGGTTTCTAGGCCAGATCTTAATCTCCCTTATCAAGAGAGTGATTCCGATATTGTTCCAAATAATGAATCAAATATTGGAGCATTGGACTTGAACATTTCTTCTTCAAGTTCTTTGACTGGAAGAAGTCGCCAGATGTTCCCATATAGGCTTGAAAGCAACATGTACTCATCTGCAGAAGATGTAAGGAACAATCATGACAGCAATCTAAATTTGTCTTTAAGTTTATCCTCACATTTTCCAAGTGGATCACGAGGTGAAGGAATGGATGGTGTCTTCTCAGCTAACACCAGGGTTTTACCGTCCAAGAGAAGAAATTCTGATATTGGTGGAGAAATTTTAACTGGCGAAAGTTCTAGAAGAGGTGTTGAACTTGGAGCTCAACAATTGGATGTTTCATCTCAAGCCAGTTCCAGAAACAATTTGACAGTATCTTCTAATTATCGCAATCAGCTTGCAAGTATTCACCGAAGTAGTGACTTTGAGGTTGCAATTGGTCAAGGGTCACTTTCAAATATGCAAAACCAAACTCAAGCTGCTACTGCTCCTCAAGCTAACAGATTAATATCAAACAACTATTCAGGAGGAGTAGTAGAAGTTGCATTACCCAATCAAACATATTTGTTTCTCCAAAGTGATCGTTCTACTTTCATTAGCTCCTCAACAAGTGTAGATGGTGCAACTACTATAGTGCAACGACAACCAATAGGGTATGCTCCTCAACAGGCTTCCTCTCAGATTATCATTATGAGTTCAAGAAATAATGTTCCTCCGGTTGTTTTGCCTCATCATTATGAACAACAAGGTTCTACTTCTAGAAATGTGTATCCATCAAATGCTCCGGAGGGTCAAATGCAGGTGTCATCAGAAACTGGAAATCATTCTGGTGCTCAAGAAGTAGACATTTCTAATGCGGACGAGATTAATTTACCGGCAAGAGAATATACTCATGCCCGCGGCAATGGTCAACCCTCTCCCTCCATTATGGAACCGCTTCTTGCTGCTCGTAGAAACAGGCTAATGGATGAGGTATGCTCAATAGTCAATACTTACCTTCTTAACATGCTTTTTTTTTTTTTTGGTGAATTACTATTTTTTTTTGGTGATTTCTTAACATGCTTTTTGAATAGTCTAAGATGATTTAGCCTTGAATGCTTAGTGAAAAATATATATTTGTTTGCCGTATCTATGTTTTGTATACATTGTAGTCACCTCAAACAACCATTGACACTTCATTGAAGGCAAATGATCTCTCTTGGTTCTTCTTGTATACGGGTTGGAATACCCCTTTATAATCCATCTATATATATATATATATATATATATATATATATATATATATATATTACTTTTCTTTATCAAAAAAAAAATACCCAGGAAAGGAAAATTTTTGTTTTTCTTCTTTGTAAATGCTTGATGCCATTTAAAAGCTACTGACCAAACATACCAATTGATAGTATTTTGATTATAGAGAAGAATTGATATTTATCACAATACTAAAAAATGGAATTTGATTTGTATCATTGCAAGTTAACTCGGATTATGAGAAAATGAAGTTGGATACTGTTATTTACACACCTATATTGGTATATACTTTTACACTTCTTTTGTTAGGAGGATTTCGTCGTTGAAATATATATTTTTCTTGTTTTATTATGAGAAAATTAATGTATCACCATTTCGCTTTTGGGTTGATGAGGAAATTTCTATTTGTTTTCCAATCTCAATTGACCGGCTAATTTATCTAGTCAAATATTTTTATATATTTCCATGTGTAATAGGTTCGTGCTGCACAACAGTTTCTGGATGCTGCAGTGCAAGCAAACCGCGATGGCATTTTGTCATTTGAGGTAGATTTTCACATAATTATATATGCATGTTCTTACAATCAAGTTCTATATTATTTGATGGCACAAGGTCAACCTTAAACTCATCTTTTGTTTAGGCTATCTTCTGTTTGATATACGCCATTAAATCATCAGTGGGAAATGAGTGAAACAAAGTTCATAGGATGTCACGCCGATTGAGCTAGCCATACTTTTAAAGATAGTATTATGAGTTAATTAATTTTCATATTGTTTCAACTCAACACAATAAGATTCAGTTTCCTTTAGTCGTCAACTTTTGATCTTTGTAATTTACAAACGTGACAAATAGGTATTTATGATCCTTGACCATTCACATGTATTATATTTCTTGAGGTGCAAAATAATCAGCAGAATGAGGAGGACGTTATTCCTTATGGGGTAAAAGTTATATATTTAATATGATAAAGCAACTCATGTTTAGCACTTTATTCGGTAAATTCTTGTTTGAAGGAAGTATTGCTCTTATTTTCTTAATTGGTGAAGAAAACTTTCCTAGTGTACCTAGTTTAATAAGAATAAAAAATTTGACTTGAGTAGTAGTGCTTCGTAAATAATTATTTGAAGTTGGAGGGTGTAAGACTTTAGAAGATGAGATAATTAAAGTGTCAGTTAACTTTAAGAAGATAGTTGCATAATTAGAACAATGAGAATACTTATCTGATTTTATTATTGATATTGAATAAAAATTTGAAGAGTTGGAGGTAGAATCCACCACACACTATCACGAGTGATACAATTGTATATTTATAGGCATTCTGAGACTAAGTTTCATGTAGAATTCTCTAGACGTTTGCTAGATTTTTCTTCATTTTCTAAGGAGTCTTACTATCTTGTAGATTCTTATTTATTAATTTTTTATTTGTTTATAATTTTTTCTTCTACCAATTTTCGAAGCTTCTGCTATGCTTGTGTCTTACCTTTATTCTTGTATTCTTCAAACATGCAGCAAGTTATGCAAAGTTTGAGAAATATGCATAATCTTCCTGCACATGTTCTCGCTGCCCTAGATGAGCAAAATGAGCTGAATGCAAACACAAGACTAACCGAACACAAGATTCTTAAGCACATTAAGCGGGAAACTTTCAAACTCATTGGTGAAGAGACACTAGATAACAAAGAAGCTTGTGTCATTTGTCAGGTGAGGCTTGCTCCATTTTGATTCATTTGATGTTACCAATCAAGGATTTAATTTGGGAGGTTAGCTCAACATATTATCATACCATTTTGTCATTTTTCATTATAGGGAGTAGTATGTTCGTGTTCACTTCTTATTGCTCTATATTTCTTGGTAATATATACAATTTTTGTATTCAATTTTAGGAGGAATATGCCAACGGAGAAGAAGTTGGCAGACTAGATTGTGTCCACAGGTTTCACATTAATTGCATCCAACAATGGCTCGTGCTAAAGAACGTGTGTCCTATCTGCAGACAAACAGCATTAGCTACTAATGAGAAAGATGATGAATGATTGCTACTTGAAACTTTTAAAAACCAGATTCTAGCTTTCACTTTTCCTCCTTGGAATAAACTTAATTAGTTGTGTAAGCAAGTCCACTCGATACTTGATGTGGCCAAAACTCATAACTTTTCTTCGGCTTAACTTTATGTCTCAAGTTTTTTGAAGCTTTTACCTTTATTTAATTTGAACAATAACCAATGTTAGGTCCTTAGCACATGTGATGCCCATAACATTGGTCTATCACCATCAAAACACATCAATAAAGAATTGTCATCTGAGGCCTGATATACAAGTACATTTTTATCCATCACTTACGTCAACATCATAAACATTTATTTTCATAATACTCATCACAATAGCATGATCGAGGCATTACATAAATAGAATCCATAATCTCCATGAACACAAAACCAAAGTAACCATTTCCAAGTAGGGTATCATAACATTCCCTTTACTTATAACAACTCTTCATATTCAACGGTTCATACTACCATGCATACCATGGCCTTCTCATAATTTAAAATAATATAATATAAGATAAGATAAAAGTCACATATAGCTAACAACCTCATTTTCTCAACAACATAGTTCATATTCATAATTCTTCATCCGAATGACTTATATCATCATCATATCAGCATAAATCAATATTTACCTAACTCACATTAACCAATTTATAACAAAGTATCATACACATCATATTTCACTCATGATAACCCAATGCTATGCATATCCAACCTTTCATGCCTCAAAACAAGCAAAATGACACATTTTTGGAAAGAGGGACCCTGATCTTTTATCCTTATTTCGACACTAACTTTAAAACTATTTGGATTTTTAACTTGAAACTAGTTTCAGATGAAATTCAACTCAAATAAATTTCTAACAAAAGGCCATTTACCAAAACGGATAAGAAATGAAAAAGTTATGCATGTTTGAAGTTTGATTGTTACTGCATCGATCTAGCGCCCAACTCTAGATAACAGACGCTCAACACCTGACCATGCGCTCAAACGCCACTACCTAGGCGCAATGCTGAGGATGATGCTCCCAAGGTTCCTCTCGAGTGCCCCGGCACTCAGGGCTACTCATGGAGCGTCGATCAACACTGATCGAAAATGCAGAAACGCAAAAGCGCATTGTTGTTATGCCATTTTTCACCCGAAACCCCATTTCCATGTTTTTCAACCAACAAACAACCATAACAACTCATCAACAAAGCATAAATCCAAGGTTAAACAACATATAAACATGTTCCAAATGATTTTTATCAAAGGGATCCACCCAAAGTATGTCACAAACATCATTATTTCAAACATCAC
Organism: Ammopiptanthus mongolicus; assembly: GCA_039655645.1. Classification (NCBI taxonomy): domain Eukaryota; kingdom Viridiplantae; phylum Streptophyta; class Magnoliopsida; order Fabales; family Fabaceae; genus Ammopiptanthus; species Ammopiptanthus mongolicus. Next base: position 86,325,055 of record CM077343.1, read on the forward strand.
CAACCCATTTCAGAACCAACACTAATACCCCAAATAAATAATAAATCCTTCACCTCTTGTAGATCCTTAGCTTGATGTTTCAAGAAAATTAAGTGGATAAAAGATGAAGTGAGAAGATCTTCCCTAGTTTCTCCCCTCCCTTTTTCTTTCTTTATTTCTTTATTTATTTATCTCTTTTCCTTCGTTTCTTCTTCTAATGAGAGGCCGGGTTCTAGAACCCTCTTTTAAGAGGCCACTGAAAAAATAAAGGGAAACGAGACCCCCTCCCTTTTTTTTATAAGCAAAAAGATTTTATTAAAAATAGAGTACAAGGGGTACTCCAACCCACTACATCAAATGCTTATTTTTTATTGTTAATAGATTCCAAGCATCCCAAGGGATTCATACACCAATCCGAATAATTCCAATCTAAATGTCTTCATTCTCTTCCTATAAACCATCCCCACAATATTGTCTTCACTTGTGCTACAATGTTTGTATGTTCAGCAACCACACCTTCAAAAATAATTTTGTTATAGAGCAACCATAAAAACCATACAACAGCACTCCAAATAAAATATCTAACCCTATCCTCCTCTAATAATTAAGCCATGCTGCAAGAAATTCCCAACACCATCATTACACCACAACCTGTTACACCAATCCACACGAAAATGGAACACCACACGTTATAAGAGAACGAACAGGCAAAAAACATATGGTTAACAGATTCAACTTGCTGGAAACAAAACACACAACTGTCACATTGGTCATTGTTAATGATACCGCGTCGCAGTAATGCGTCCAGTGTAGGTAGACGTTCCAACAGGACCCTCCAAACGAATACAACAACCTTGGAAGGAACTGCAGTCTGCCAATTCCTTTTTAGCGCCTTAGATAAATTAAATTCCACCACAACATTTCTGTCCTGAACTAAGAAATGATTGTATGCTGAACTGACAGTGAAATTATAAGAGGCATGTTGTTTCCAAATCCAACTATCTTGTTCTTCACTTGTAGGGGCAACATCATCTAGTAGCATATTGAGTTCTGTCAAAATTTCTTCCTCACTTGCTATAAGGCGCCGTCGCTAAGACCATCTCCAGGACCAACTTTCATCCACCCACTGACCCATTTGTTCAACAGTTATGTCCTGTTCAGTAGCCAAATTATATAGCATAGGATATAACTCATGAAAGACATTCGTTCCTAACCATTTATCCTCCCAAAATCCCTCACCTCTTGTAGATCTTTAGCTTGATGTTTCAAGAAAATTAAGTAGATAAAAGATGAAGTGAGAAGATCTTCCCTAGTTTCTCCCCTCCCTCACCTTCTTTTTTTCTTTCTCTCTTTTCCTTTGTTTCTTCTTCTAACGAGAGGGCGGGTTCTAGAACCCTCTTCTAATTAAGAGGCCACTGAAAAAAAGAAGGGAAACGAGACCCCCTCCCTATTTAAGCACACTCAAAGTTTACAAAAGCATCTAGGTCCAAAATAATTTATTTTAGCTCATGAATCTCTTTAATTATATTGCTAAAGATGCAATTTGGATTCTTTCCATCCACCCCCTCTCCACCCCTCTCCATCCTTCCTATCTCTTTCTTATTTTTTTTTTCTCTCTCTTCACCATTTCCCAATTTTATCCCTCTTTTCTCTCTCTTCCCACTCTATTATTTTGGCTGGAGAGGATTGAGAGGCAGGAGAGAATCCTAATTGCTAAAGATGCACCAAGTCATGCACTAGCACTACCCGTCATTTAACTTATTAATGCACTTGTAACAACTATTATGTTTGTTACATAAGTAAGTTATTAGAGATTTTTCATAAAAAACAAATGGGTCGCATCATTTATACAAAGGAAAAATATTATTATTATTATTACATAACATATGTCAATGCTTATAATTAATTTGATAAAATTCACAGGTATAACAACCGGGGATTCTTGTAAAAAAAAAAAAAAAAAACAACCGGGGATTAAGAAGCTACAATAGTCTTAACTGGTCAAAGCACACATAAACACTCACAAACCTCAACTCCTTGGTTCTCTATCACAGAGTTGATTTGATTACTAAGAAGTCTACTCATCTCAAGATCATAGTTCGTTTTTTTCATGCCCTCCTCATACACTTCAATTTACTTAGAGCAAGAACCTGTGAAAAGATAAATGACTCTGATCTTAGAGTCACTAATCACTTTAAAAAGTAAGAATTAGCTTGCCCTTTCTTATTAATTACCCAACACATTCTCTACTCCTATTCACCAACCCAGAAAGGCTGCATGCCTCCCATATGGCATGTTTTTTTACCAAAAACATTTATTACTATGGCACTCTCAAGAGTGAATAATATAAAACTAAGACATAAAACTCTGTTTGACAAAAATAACTGATAAGCTATCTTATGGCTGATAAGCTAGCTTATAGGTGATAATCTAATTTTTGTTAGATAATTGGGGTGTGGATCTACAACAAAGAAAAGAAGACAAAGAAAATGCGCAATCTCCAAGACGTGTGAGGACACTAGACTTTAGGCTCGATTCGCCCCCACCAATCTTTATCTAGATTGGATGCAACATGTGTTAACAACGAATCCCCCTCAGAATACAATGGAGCAACCTTGGTTTGGTTTGCACACCCTAAACCAAGCGTATCGTCAATGACAGTTTACAGAATAATAGTCTCCTTAACTCTCTCTGCACATAAGGGAGAAAAGAAAGTGATTTGGAATGGACAAGGCTTGACAATTTCGTCAACCTTTCCTACATGTAGAGTGATTCTATTTATAGACCAACTTATGCCACTTGGTGAATGGAAACAACCTTTCATTAATTGAAAGAAGGAATGCAACCTTTCATGCATGTATCCTTTGATGTATAGACACATACGCTCATGATATAACACACCTGTTAGGAAGGATTTTATACTCATGACGTGACACATTTCCTCTTGTGTGTTTTAGGACTTCCATATTTTGGAAATCCATCACAATTTTTAGCTGATAGCTGAAAAGCTAGCTGATTCAATTTGAAGGATTTGGTAAAATTAGCTGTTGAATTAGCTTATAAATGTAAAATGACATAAAAGGACATATTTATGACAAACATAGTAAGTGAGAATTTCATTAAATGAAGAAGGATAAAAATGAGAGAAAAGTCAATAAGCTATAAGCTATAAGTGTCATGACCCGAATTTCGTAGCCATGACCGGCCGAAAGGAAAAGCCTTCCCTTTCCTTTTCGTAGCCTCACAAGCATACATAAATTCGTTTCATCCAAAGTAAACGACTATATTCATTAACAACATAAGGAATATAATACTTCAGAGTAATTAACAACACATAAATTACAAAGTCTTACTTTAAACTAGAAACAACTTTAAAACTAAGGGTACAACTCCTCAAATTGTCCACATTGCATCCAAGGCTTCTGGCAGCTTCGCAAATACCTACAACTGAATTGTTAAACATGGGGTGAGTCTACTGACTCAATGAGGGAGTTTCCCCCAAACACATGCCGGCATGCAAAATGAGAATAAAACACAAGCACACAGTCACACAAGCACTCGCTCATATCCACACATAATCCATCTCAACAAATAGCGCAACAGTAACACATAGAAACATTTATACAGTAAACATAGCTCAAGAGAACATCTAGGCCATTCGTCAAGTACTTGTGGAATGCCTTACACTTATTTTATTTCTCGTATTTTAAGTCTCTCACAAGGGATCAATACATTTCTCATGTATACATATCTCGTATCATAATATCATCGAGTCTTTGGGTATCCTAGGAGGTGTTTTCACTGAGTACCCACTGCCACGACGGTTTTGATTTCCTACCCTGGAAATACCGCATCCTCCGGCAAGCACCAACACCTCATCCTAACGTCCGGGGTATCTAACGGGATCCCATCGTCCCCGACGGTGATATTTATATACCGGAGTCTCCCGCTCCCTGGTCGGCCTACCCAAAGATTCATAACCTTTCCTTAACAATTCATTCCATCAAGTTCTATCCATAAGCTTTCAGCCACAACCACAAACATCACAATCATATAGTCATCCAATACTTCCACCATCATCAATTTATGATTCCAAGACTCACGATAGTAGAAATCAAATGAGCTTTATAAAAGACTATTCAAGGTCACACAACTCCATACAATAAAAATATATAGATGAATACACATAAGCCAACCCATTGCATAACTCGCCACTTAACAATACATATAATATATATAGTTCTAAGCATTTAAAATCAAACTAAGAGAATACTCAACTTGCATATTCATCACCTTAACAAAAATCACACTCAACAAATTCCATCACCATATCACCATAATATCCAACTCTATCATAATCATAAGCATAATATCATAATCATACATGTCCAACATATAAACCTCATTGTTCACAAATATTCTATTCTATATCATAACTTTATTGATACTTTCCAAGATGATCAACATAAAATGGACATACACACATATTCACATCCTTCAACTTATCAAAATAAACAAGAGTAACAATTACCGTAATATCCACTATCATAATTACATCAAAATGCTCGTAATCTGGTTATTCCCGTAGTTAAAACTCCATTTTTTAATGTAATTTTCGCACAACAAAGATCACATACAATTCTAACATGCATCTACCACAAACAGCATGAACATGCAGCAATAACTTCCACGAAATTTTAAAAATATCTCCAGGGCTAAGAAAATTTTCTAAATAACTTTTAGGTCATCATATAACATGTTAATACTCTAAAAATAATTTTTACAACTCATAAAAAGCTTATCCAATTCTCAAATAAATTCAAAACCGAAACACGCACAGGAAGTTCAAAATCTGCCAATTATTGAGCTATTAAAAGTAACGTTTTTTCTACCCTGTCAAACGAACTCGGTTTTGCCTCAAAATTAATATGTAGATACTTGACATACATATGTTTATATCCATATTTTTATATGGTCCAAAACCATTACCAATTAATACAGAAAAATCAAGTAAAATTCGGATTCTGCCCAGAAATTTCCAGCAAGCATTATTTGCGATATATAGTGTCTTAGGAGGGTCAAAACTCAACCAAAATTCACCAAATTTAATATGAAAGAACCTAACACATATATAAACAGTCTCCAACTGGTCTCATGTCAATATCATGTCTCAAAAAGTTCCAGTAAATTCAAATAGAAGCATGATCTTCAAAAAAAAAAAAATATTCAGCTCCATAAACTCAAATCTAAACATGTATCTAAACCAAAATTTTGAGCAACAGAGAAAACACAATACAAACATTATAAAACACAAGGTTTAAGGGCATGAAAACCCCCCAAATCTAAAAACCCCATGGAAACAAATCTAAACCCCCAAAATCAACAATCAAACAAACAATGCACACAAAAAATCCCTCACCTTAGGGCATGAACTTGTTGAGCTCTTGATGACCCAAACGAAAAAGAGGGAGGAAGAACACTCCAAGCTGCTTCCTTTAGCCTCCCTTCAAGCTCCAAGCTCCCTCCCTCACTCTCTATTTCTTTCTAGGATTTTCTTGTGGTGGTGAAGAAATGAGGGAGGAAGGGGAAATCCCTGTCTTAAAACAATTTGGGTTTGGGCTAAAATGTTCTTGTCCCTGAGGACATATAGGAAACTCATACTTTAACACTAACTTACTAATAAGGCTAATTATAATTATTAAGAGTATATCAAATTATTAGCTACTCTATTCATGTCATACAATCATTATTTAATTCTTTAAAGAAAATACAAGAGCACTTTTTAGATTATAACATACTTTATTAATAAAAAAAAAAAATTACCTGGTAACTTTTATAGGGGGATTAACTTACAAGACATAACATTATTTGAATCTTATAATTAAATTATTAAAATATACGGGTATAACATTAAGTCATAAGCTAAATAAAATAGCTTATAAAAAAATATTATAAACTCATAAGATAAACTTATTTATCAAACACCTCTATTTCAGTCAAACTTACTTATAAGCTAGTCAAATAAGTTATAAGCTAGCTTATTGGATTTGTCAAACGGAACGAAAAGCTTCAACCTTAATGAAAAGGTCAAGACCTGATTCAGCGTCATAATTGTTCCAATTTCGCCGAGAAGCTGAGGCAGGAGACTGTTCCTGGTAGATTGACCCTAGCTCCACTAAATCAGTCACATACGGAGTTTCAGAGGCCTAATGATATGGGACCAATGTTATTCTTCAGCTAACATGCATCTAGGGTAGCGAATCTCATTAAGACTATTGACAAAATGTTTGGATGTTTCCGAACCATCACAAATGGTCTTCAGTATAGGAGAGTTGTGAAGCCATGTATTCTACGTACAACTATCCTATGGTGGCCATCATTGTGAAAAGAGAAGCCTCTACAAATTTTGCGCAAATTGTTATTTCTATGCTACTTAGGTGATGTAATTATTATGTAAAGTGAACACTTCATGATATGTTTCTTGGGAAACATGGCTTAGGGGAAGTTGTATATGAAGTCGATCGAGAATGGTTATTTGGAATATACATCTTCCATGTTTGGAGCTCTGTTAACGGATATGAGTGTTTGCCACTACATTAACTCATTTTTGAAGTTAGTGGATCTACTTGTCAATTTAATGTATGTGGTGGTTCTGTTAAATCCATTAGTGCGTTAGTCTGCCCCATATGAAGTCTAATGTACAATATGGTTCAAAGTAACATGGAAAAATTGGAATAATGTGTTAGTGAAAATACTTCTGCATATAAGTGTTGAATTTTCGAAAATTGTTGTGTATGGTATATTCCCCACCGAAAGGGGAGTTTATATTCACATGTTTTGAATTCATGTTATGGTGACTGCAGTCACTGGCTATTGTTCATTTGATTTTATTGGTAGATTTAAACTCAATAATTATATACAAGGCATGCTATCATAAGTCTTTATTGCGGAAACATAATAACCATATATAGCATGCATCTTTATTATCAAGAACAACTTAAAACTTGATACCTTTAGGATCTACAACATGCTGATTTATCAAAGATATAGGAATACCTGAATCCATTATATTTTCCTAACCTCAAGCGTTCTTCAGAGGATGAACTTGATCACCAACCTTCACGAACGGAGAGTAGTAATCCTGAAACGCAGAAAGGGGGAAGAGAAAAGAGAGACGGGTAATGAACACCCGTTGGCTTGTGGTTCTTCCTCAACCGGGACTCCTTATGCCTTAGTCGCTCTTCAGATGGGGAGAAGAGGCGGTATGCGATATTGTGTCCGGTGTATTGGGGACCATAGCCTATATATAGGGTGATGGCCAATTAGGGTTCCCATTATTCCGAAATGGGCCATCAATGACATCCACTCATATTTAGTCCATATCAATTAACTAATTTATTATCAAATCAGAAATTTAATTAGCCTTATCACTTAATTTGATCACATATCAATTAAGGCTCTTAATTGATAAATAGCTAATATAATTAATAAACGATATCTGCCCACATTATGACATTGGAATATAATTAAATACAAAATATTCCAACAATCTCCCACTTGGGCAATATATCGTAATAATTATATCAGAATTCTTTAGGCGCGCATCCGAATGCTATTTATCTTTAAATTTCCCCTTTACAATCTGGTCCACCTCATACATCAACAATGGGACCACCGCGGCTGTCGTCACTAACGTCTATTGTGACTAAACCCCGACGACCACCACATCAATGCACTAGATGACATAGATCGATATGGATGAGTGGCATGGAAATTTCATGCAATGTGATCTCTGAATCATGCCTATTTCCAATTGGTCCAACTTAAGTCTTTAGTGAGATCAATTTTGCAAAAATTTAATTTTGCAAACCAAAGTCCTTAATGTGTAAATAAATTGTACACACAAGATACAAACAAGTTCATAATGAACTCATAAACATAACTTTATTTCTGCAGAAAATCCGAAATAACAAAAGGTTTGTATCTCATATATAAAACACAAATAGAGACTCCCACTAAACTAAGGCATCCTCAGTGACAACACCCATATGAGCAACATGCTCGTGAAAAAACCTTAGGTGTTAAGCCTTAAGTTAGTGGATCTGCTAGCATAGAATTTGTCTCTATGTGCTCCATAGAAAACTGCTTTTCCTGAACTCTTTCTTAACTACAAGATACTTGATGTCGATGAACTTCGACTTTGTAGAACTTATGTTGTTGTTGAAGTACAATATGACTGACTTATTTGTCACAACATGACTTCAGTGGTATTTCAATATCTTTTACTAAATGCAACCAAGTGACAAAAAATTACTCCAGTCATATCCCATAGTCGGATGCCTACTATCTTGGCATCCTGTAAAATCGGAGTCGTAATTTCTCATGATCTCTAAACTGTCAGATCTCCGATATGTGAGTATATGCCCTTTTGTTCTCTTTAAGTATCTCACATTCCTTATGGTTGCTTTTCCAATAATCCTTGAATTGCTCAAGTATCTGCCTAATAATCCTACTATGTACGCTATTTCCGGATGCACACAAAACTGAGCATACATTAGACTTCCCACAGCCGAAGCATAAGGAATCTTCTGCATTTCCTGAATTTCCAGATTTTCATCGGGGCATTTAATTGAGACTAAAATGTCTCCCTTAGTGACCGAGGTATCTCTTGGTTTACTATCTTTCATGTCGAACCTATCCAAAACTATATCGATATAGCTCTTTTGTGATAACCCAAAAATACCTCGAGAATGATCTCTATGTATCGAATTCCTAAGACAAAAGAAGCGTCCCCAAGATTTTTCACCACAAAATTCTTTGTCAGAAATTTCTTGGTTTCGCGCTATAAGCCTATATCGTTCTTGGCTAGCATAATATCAACATATAATACCAGAAAAATGAACTTACTCCCACTGAACTTGTAATACCCACAGTTGTCCTCGATATTCATCTCGAAACCAAATGAGACAATCTCTTGATGAGACTTGTGGTATCACTAACGATACGTCTTTTTTAGCCCATAGATAGATTTCGTCAATTTTCAAAACATCTTCTCTATGTCTTTTGACATAAAGTTTCCTGGTTTGCATTATATGCATTTGTTTCATCAATGTTGCCATTGAGAAACACCGTCTTGACATCCATCTTGTGAAGCTCCAAATTATAATAACCAACGTGAGCCATAATTCTCCTTAAAAGAGTCATGCTGAAGAGCATGTTTCTTTACAAGCAATCATTTCTTTTGAGTATAGCCTTTTGCCACTAGACAAAACTTTATAACTCTCCATATTACCCTTTGACACTTTTAAGTAACAGGATAAGTTTCAAACCTTATTGTCTAGCTTGAGCTTGTACTCATACCTTCAATCCACTTTTCCGAATAGAAACGTCATATGGTTTGATGGGAGTTGATAGAATCTTCTTCCATTATACCATTTATCTTATGTTCCTTGATAAATACTATATAATTATCCAAAGTAGTATTCACTATTTCTTTAGTGGATCATGGCAAAAGGCATCGGCTCTTGATGCTCTAGTTCTTGAGGGTGTTGAGTTTGACCTTCAGGAATAATTTCCTTATCTTGAATGGGAAGAATAACAACAATATCCTCACAAGGATCCAAATTTGCTACACTAATAGCAACTGTATGAATTGGTTCAGGGATTAAAACCAATTTTTTCTCAAAGATATTGTCTCTAATCTTATCTCCCCCCAAACTCAATATCCTCAAAAAACTAGTCAGTTCCTGTCTCAAGGTTTCTTTAATTTGGGATTATCAAATTCATTTACCCCTTTGACCTTTCAGAGTATCAATAAGGTTGCCGCTCAATATTTGGGCAGCTCCAATCTCCTTCGCAAGACTCATAAGGTCTTGCCGTAGTTGGATGTTCCCATACTTGAAAGTGATTGATCGGTAACTTTAGTTGGTACTCTGTCAAGCATTTAAGCTGCAATCTTTATTGTTACTCTCATAGTGACTCTGGTAAGGTAGAATAACTAATCATACTCCTTACTATACCCTTAAGCGTCATTACTTGGACTTAACTGCATTCTTGATAGCCATATTCTGATATATTTAACTTTTAATGCATTTAATACAAACAATAAAATGTATAAGGCCAATGGAATCTAGGATTCCCTCATACAAGTTGCTCAACTCTATTCGTAGAGATGTGCTCTAAATGTTTGTGTCATAGTGCTCCTTAATTTTACTATCAACATTACGCTTAGTGTCGTACGATTCCTCACTCAATGTTTTGCCACAAGAGGTCTCAATACCAAGCAATTATAGTTTGTCCAGCCCATAGCTTAACTGGTTCCTACAATATTTGAATTTAAAAGACAAATTGAATCCATCATTTCTAAATGAACAAAATTATCCTGATTTGTTCAATAAGAAACCAAAACCAAATTTCATCTAAATGATGACTAAACCAAAATGTCTTTTAATTTCAAATATTAGCCAGTAACAACAATTTAAAATGTCAATAGCCTTATCCTTTACTGACTTGGTCAAATCCAATATAGATGCATCTTTCAGCATCACTTGGCCTTCATCAGTTCAGACATTCCTTTATAGGCATGCCAAACATGATATTTGGGACATTTCTTCTTTAGATACCCGATGTCCTTATAAAAGAAATAATTGTGACCCTAGTTATTTCTTTTGAGACGGGCCCTTAGCAGTTTTATCCTTAGTTTTCTTTTGTTAGCCCTTATCTTTAGAGATATTTGTCAAATGAGCACTATTTGTCGCCTCTTACTTCATTGTTTCCTTTCTTGCACACCTTATGAAACGAATCCATTCAGATATCATTTCTCTTTATAACAGCTATAAGCTGACTTAAACGGACTGAATTGTGCATGAAGGAATACTAAATACTAAATGCATGGGCAAGTCGTTAGACAGCTCACGTTTTAGCGCCTTAAGTTTATGAGCAAGATTGGACACTCCTATAACGTGCTCCTTATTTTTCCTTTTCTTTATACTTAATGAAAATCTAGCTCTCCAATGAGTGCTTGTTTTCGTCTTTATTGCTTTCAGAAAGTACTTTTTAACTTCAGAAAGGAAATCTCAGGCATTAATTATGCCATCCAAAATAATACCCCTAAAGGTCTCCGGAATATCGTCCTTTATGATCATAAGACTGTGCAATTGGAGCGATCCCACTTCCTATACTTGATCCTCTCTTCAGAGAAATTGAATTTTGTGAGAGAAGGTGGTTTTCTCCATCCTTATGCAAGGTCAAGATGCAAGAACAATCTTAATGTTCTCCTTTCAATGCCAAAAATTAGTCAGAACTTTCGAGAATCAAAATTGAGTTAAATCAGCAGATACACAAGCAATATTAGCTTAAAGAGAACATAAGTACCATAAAGATACTCACCAAAATATCCCGTGCACCATTAATATTAAGTCTTTGGACAATAACATTAATTGTTAGTGGTATTTTATTGTAATAATCAAACACTGGTGATATTTTCTGTCAAACAACAACTATCTTTGGATACTTTGTTATTCACATGAAAAGAATCTTTATAATCACTATGTGTTTACCATCACAGGTGTGAATGCAACCCTGCCAAATATTAACCTTCCTTTGGGCCGATTAATATCCGCATGGATGTACACTCACATAATCTTTAATATTTCTTTTGAGTGATTTCCACTAGAGAGGTCACCTTGGCGACTTCATGCTTTAATTGATTCACTCAAAATCCAAATTGGCAAATTGAAGACCCAAACAAGATACCAAGCGCACCATCAATTCCCAATCTTTGGATTGTAAGAATTAATTGCTAGGGGTACTCTCAACGTAATGATCAAATATTGGTGATAAATCCTGTCAAATAATGGTCACCTTCGGGCATCTCATTATCCACATGGAAAATACTTTATAATCAACACACATTTACCATCACAAGTATGTAATTATCCGGCCAAGTTGTGCCTTCCTTCGGGCCGACAACAACTCGCATGAATAATTTCATACTACATCTTTTGTAAATCCAATTGAATCAAATTTACGCAATAGAGGTTACTTTGGCAACGTGTTGTTTCAACCAACTCAACCAAAATTACCAGACAATTTTATTAAAATGGGGGGTCCCAAATTTGTCATATTCACACTAAAAACATGGAAACCTTAATGTTTAGTGTGAAAAGAACCTTTAAAAAAAAATGGATTTTTCTAATACATGAATTTTTCGAATAGGTGGTTCTATAGTTCTAACTTTGGTCCTTAGAGTCTGGACTTATTTCGAAATATTACACACAACCATAGGTAAACTATTAGAAGTGGCAATACCCTCGAAATGAATCACTCTAAGTTAGGCCTTCGTGATAACCAAACAGGATGTACATCCAGAAGGCTACCACTACTCAACCTCTTCCCTATCTCAAGTTGCACTCAGGCCCGGGTTTAGGGTCTCGCTCATAAGTATGTGAGAAAAGTATAACAAATACATTGCTCAACACAGTGAGACCATAAAACAATATGGAAAAGCAAGTCTTTTCCCATTCATCTTTATATAATATATATACAAAATTGACATCCAATCCCAGATGATTATGATTACGTGAAACAAAAAAAATTTCAATCAAGAAACATTAATCACGTAAAAAAAAAAATATCATCATCAATTCATATATTCAAAGATTGAAAAACCAAGATAGATATATTATTTTTAACCAAAAAACCATGAATAAAAGAAACCTTATGAATCAAACTTTTCAGATTCACTTTCCAAACTTTCACCAAAGATCGAAAATTGATTATAATTTATTAATACAGAATCCTGGATTCCGATTTCGAAAGAAGAAGAAAATTTGGATCACGTACTGGAGGTATATATATTTAATACCACGTGCCAATTAAAAAAAAACATTTCCTTTCAAAATTCCTAATTTTCAAAATTAGGATTCATACAAATAATCCCAATAAATCAAACATGAAGACCGCTTTGATACCACTTGTTAGATTTAAACTCAATAATTATATACAAGGCATGCTATCATAAGTCTTTATTGCGGAAACATAATAACCATATATAGCATGCATCTTTATTATCAAGAACAACTTAAAACTTGATACCTTTAGGATCTACAACATGCTGATTTATCAAAGATATAGGAATACCTGAATCCATTATATTTTCCTAACCTCAAGCGTTCTTCAGAGGATGAACTTGATCACCAACCTTCACGAACGGAGGGTAGTAATCCTGAAACGCAGAAAGGGGGAAGAGAAAAGAGAGACGGATAATGAACACCCGTTGGCTTGTGATTCTTCCTCAACCGGGACTCCTTATGCCTTAGTCGCTCTTCAGATGGGGAGAAGAGGCGGTATGCGATATTGTGTCCGGTGTATTGGGGACCATAGCCTATATATAGGGTGATGGCCAATTAGGGTTCCCATTATTCCGAAATGGGCCATCAATGACATCCACTCATATTTAGTCCATATCAATTAACTAATTTATTATCAAATCAGAAATTTAATTAGCCTTATCACTTAATTTGATCACATATCAATTAAGGCTCTTAATTGATAAATAGCTAATATAATTAATAAACGATATCTGCCCACATTATGACATTGGAATATAATTAAATACAAAATATTCCAACATTTATTTGTTTTCAAATTTCATAACACATTTTCTCTATAACAAAGTTATTAGACTGCAATGTTTTGAACAGTATGCCTATCAAATTAAAGGTTGAACAGTATCTTATTCCTGATATATATCCTACAAATTTAATATCTCACTTTTACAGTATGCCTTCGACACTTACTTGTAGCAGGGGAATGCTAATATACATCATCTGTGAATATTAAAGGTTGTTCTTCAAAGTTTTGAATTAGTCTCGGAAGGGAAGGTTAAATTTCATAGAAGATTAGAAGTCATCCGATTGGTATAAATGTGGAAGAAAATTTCATGCTGGAAGCCTCTAATTTTTTTCACTGTAGTATTGGCTACTTAATTGGCTTAAGTTCCTTCGTCTGCTTATTGGAGCTAATCCGAGGAAATTGGCTACTTGACAACCTATAATTGACTCTATGAAGAGGAGATTGTCCTCTTATAGGGTGAGCATATATCTATGGGAGGCCGAATTGTCCTGGTGAATACTGTTTTATCAAGCTTGCTCCTATATTTTTTGTCCTTGTTTAAGTTGCCAATGAAAGTCTTAAAAACTCTCATTGGAATTCAAAGAGCCTTTCTCTAGCCAGGTTGTGGTTATTCACATAAAATTGCTTGGGTGAGTTGGGAAAAAGTATGTCAATCAAAGAATTGTGGAGGTTTGGGAATTAAAAACTTGGAATTATTTAATCTAAATTGGTTGGATTAATGTAAGTGGCGCTTTTTAGTAGATTTGAATGTTTTTTGGTATAATCTTATGCTATATAACTATGGTGGAGGGATTTATTTATGTACTGTTAAAGGTGTCAGCTATGTGGCTCCTCTTTGATTTCCTCTTGGAGTGATAAGAAGGGTTAGAAATGGGAGCATATTAGGTTTTGGCATGGCATCTAGACAGACGCGACTAGCCTTCAAGAGTCTTATCCTAGATTGTATCAAATCTCGATTGATAATTAACATGTTTTTGTAGCTGGAATGGGGTGTGGCATAATGAGGTTGAGAAGGAATTTGTTTGTATAGAAGGAAGCTCTATTGTTAGAATTGAGTAAGCTAGTCAACTCTGTTCTTTTGTGCAAAGATGAGCAAGATAAATGGGTATCGAAGGCAAATAGCTCTCAACTATATTTTTTAAAATCAGCATATCTTACACTGTAAGTTCAGTTGGCTCCTAAGAGTACTAATAACCTAGAAGATTCGGTCCTTAAAAATTTTAGGAGGTGCTCGATTCCTTTGAAGGTTTTGGCATTTCTTGGCTTCTTCAACTAGATGGATTACCCTCCCGTGTAACTTTATTTAAAAGGAGGGTTATAATCGATTAGCAGGTGGTCTTTTGTGTTTTATGTAATCTGCATCAGGAGGATTCAAAACACTTATTCTTCTCTTGTCTGTTGCCATATCAAATATGGTCTTCTCTATATAATTGTTTGGGCTTTTCTATTGTTTTATCACAAGATGGTTATGCTAATTATCTCCAACACGAGTGCTTGTTTAGAGGAGAGAAGGCAAAAAAAGGTTCATCATATTTTTTGGCATGTTGTAACTTGGTCTATTTGGTTGTTGCGTAATAAAAATTTTTTTTAGGGTGGTAGTCTCGATTTGATCAATACTCTGGACCTCATTAAGATTCGCTCTTGGTCTTGGTTCAAGGCAAAAGTAGGTGGCCCTCATAATTTGTTTTCTTACTGGTGCCTGAATCCTGTTGCTTGTATTAGTCAGTGAGGAAGGGTTGTTGCCTGTTGGTATGGTGAAGCTTTTCTGGTTTTTTAGTTTTATAATTGTGCTGGTTTTTTTGGTTTATAAGTTGTGGTTCTGTTTTGGTGAAGTTGTTCTGGTTTATCTAGTTTGTAAGTTGATGTTCTGGTGTGGTGAAGCTGCTCTAGTTTTTTAGTGTTTAAGTCGTTGCTCTACTTTGATGAAGTCTTGTCTAAAACTCAAAGGGTGCGTTTATTTCGCATTGAAGTACAACACAAGGAGAACATCACATGACAAATGCTTGAGTCATAACACAACTCTTATCCCATACATTGTTTGGTGGACAATGAACAGCACAAGTAAACTAATGTAAAATTTACTTAAATACTCTTAATAATTCATAATATTATATTAAATAAGTATCATGTATAATATATAATATTTTTATAACTGATAAAGAAATATATAATATTGTTAAATATATATGTATGTTATTAGAGAGAGAGGGGGGGAGAGAGAGAGAGAGAGAGAGCATATGTAATAAATACATGTGAATAATTTTGTCTTTTTGGATAGTATGTTCATGGGACAAAAGTTGTCCCATGATTTAGTGTGGGATAAGATTTTGAGTTTTTGTCCAATCCCTTACCACATTTTTTGTCCAGTTCCCTCATCATTTTACAAATCAAACATGGAATATTTATTTTTGTGCTGTCCAGTTCTTTATCTTTTTGCAAATCAAACGCACCCTAAATGAAGCTTTTCTGGTTTCTGGTTTGTATAAATGAAGTTTTATCTGGTGCTGTGGTCTATAACTTGTTGTTCTGCTCTGGTTTTGTTATAATAACAAGGGTCTGTTCAGGTTTTTATAAATCAAGAGGCGTTGTGGTATCTGGTATGGTTACGTGAATTTGGTACTTCTCTTAATTCAGTTTAATTTATCCAAAAAAAAAACACTCCATGGTGCTTTCGCATTTCCAAGACCTTTCTCTTCCCCCCTAAATATTTGCATGTTGGTCTTTTTGTGTTATGTTGTTGGGTTCAGTGTCTTGATAGAGGCTCTAGGGAATTCATGGTTTGGGAATATGTGGTCTCAATTGGCATTGCTGCTGATTTAGCACTGTCTATGGTCGAAGAGGCTATGAAGGGGATGCTATTTTGTGTGTAAAAATGGTCGAAAGTTATGTCATGGTACATGAGTATGAGTGCAAGGTTGAGTTGTAAGTTGAGTTTTTTGTGTTCTGTTTTATGGTGACGTTGGGACTGGTTGTGAGGGACGTTTGAACTTGTGACGATCTATATGATTTATGATCGAGAAAAAGGATGTCAGGGTGATGTGATAGTCTTGGTTTGTCTTTAGTGTTGGGCTATGATGAGGTGTAATGTTGTTGAGGGTAGAAAAGTTTGGATAGGGTTATTTTCATTTGACGAAGAATGGATGACTAAGGTCTAGTGAGATGACTATTGCATGAATGCATGGATAATGAGTTGTTGTCCTCTAAATCTCCACCCCTTTATGGTTTATTTGGCTCTTTATAGTCAAACTAAATCACCATAATTGAGAGCCAAATTCTTGTCAATCTTTAATTTTGTTGATTGGTCTTAATTGGACCTTAATTGATATTTGCATGTGCTCCAAAATGAATTAGGAACATTTCGCTTAGCACTGACCACATTGATTTGGTCCAAGAAGACATGGAGGATAAGCATTGGCTCGGCGATCAATGGTAGGGCTAGACAAGGACCCGTGACCTGACCCGAACCCGACATACCCGATTAGATAACAAGCAGATGGACGGGTGGTATCAGGTGGTATCATATTAGCGGGTCATCGGGTAGCATGTTAGGGTACAAACAGTTGGTCTCGACTCCGGGTTTCTGAAATAAATTTCATCGGTGCCCAACCCAGCCGACTTGGTACCATATAGTTTTTTTTCTCCTATGTAGCGACTAACGATGTCATTTTCACCTTCAGAGATCAAATCAAAGGGCCAAACACTTGCTCTATTTTCATTTCTCCTCACGTTTGTTGTGCTTTGTTGAAACCCTAGCACCGCTCTAAGCCTATGATCTCTCTAGTCTCTACCTCTCTCTCAGTCCCGCTCTCACAATGTCTATGCCTTTTCGTTCCTCGTTGGCTCGTTCCTCTTCTTGTTGTTTTTCTTCTCCAGCGTGGCAACGCTCACAGACAGAGACAATGATTCTGAGCCTTATGACAGAGGCTTTCCACAGTGTTGGGGAATGACAAGCATGGCAGAGATGGGTCCTCGAGTGCCTTGCGACGTTTAGGCACTGTGGTAGAGAAGGGTCTTGGAGAGCCAATGGTTGAAAGTTAAAGGTTAGGGTTTGCTTTTTTTTTTTTTGTGTGTTTAGGGTTTTCGAAATGCAGAAGGCTACTTTTTTTTGGTAACATTTTTATTTTGTTTGATTTATCACATGTCTTAGTGTGTTGGAGGCTTGGAGCAAGCAAAGAGGAAGCCAGAAAAGTCACTGTCTTTGAGCGTAAATTGTTTCTATTTATTTATTTATTTATTTTCTGAGCAGATTTGAATGTGTTTTACCTCATGCATTTGGCTTAGTTATTCCAGTTGGTGAAAAATGGACAAGATTTGATGTTTTATTGTTTGGTTTCCTAGTGTTTGATCTATGTTCTCTTGTAAGTTAGATGTTCTTATGTTTGGTTTCTTAGTGTTTGATGTTCTAATGTTTGGTTTTTTAGTGGTTGATCTATGTTCGTTTGAAAGATGGATGTTCTGATGTTTGGTTTCTTAATTAGTGTTTGATGTTCTAATGTTTGGTTTCTTAGTGTTTGATATATGTTCTCTTGCAAGATAGATGTTCTGATGTTTGATCCTATCACCATTGTTCTGGATGTTCTAATGTTTGGTTTCTCAGTGTTTGCTTAATGGAGTTTTTGCTTTATTAAATTGGTCTGCACTTAAGTTTGCTTTTAAATAGCTGAGTTGCTTTTTAAAGTTTTCTTTTTTAAATAGCTTTTGTGCTTAATAAGGTATATGTGTGAACATGGATTCTTTCCTTTGATCGATTGCATTCAACTGACTAGAATTACTATTATTGCATAGATGGCTATCTTATCAAACCATTAACTGGGTTTAGGAACTGTGAATGAAAGTGGAACCCTCAAATTATGCAATAATGCATATCAGGTGTGATTAATTATCCATTTTCACCAACTGGAATAACTAATTAAATCTAACTGGAAGCACATCAATGGTAGGGTGCATGATTTAGGACTTACAGTAGCCATTAGGATTTAGGACTTAGGAGCAATAGTCACCCCCAAAGTGCCAACTAAGCCTCTTAATTTATTCAGTGAAGAGTGCTCTCGAAGATTATTTTAACTTTTTCCCAAGAGTTAACAAATTTAGTTGATACTAAGAACATCGTTTATGAAGAATTTAAACACTAGATATGGTTGGCAGCTGTTGACTACGACTTCTTCATTGTTTCAATAATGGAGCAGTCTAGTTAAAACATGCCTCCTACGTGTTAACACCACAAATATCAACACTAACCGGGACTCAAGGGGCTATAAATCCCACCAATTATGCACCAACAACAGGGGATGTTGGTGGAGCTCAGACCACTGAACAGACAGCAGCTGCAACTGAAGTTGCTGGAACTGACCCCAATCCTCCTTTTCCAAGAAATACAAAGACTTTTAACGTCTGTTATTCAAATAACAGACATTAAAAGTTATTTCTAAAACTTTTAGAACGTTAAGTCCCGCGTTCCCTCTTCATTCTCGTCCAACGTCTCTCTCTCTCAAAACCCTTTTCCCTCGAAACCCTCCTTTTCCCTCTGCCACCTTCGCACCACATCACTGAAATGTGGACTTGTTTGTAGAAATCTAGATGTAATTCTGCATATATATATATATATATATATATATAATGGACCTTTTAGAATTCTGGATGTATGAGTATTGTGTGTGTTTGTAGAATTTTGCAGGGAGCTGGGAAAGGGATTACGAATAAAACCAGAATTTTTTATAAAAAAAATTAGTTTTAAAGTCTGTTATTCAAATAACAGACGTTAACAGTTAACTTAATTTGAGCAGTGACCTAAACGCGGTGGCAGTACCGTAATTAATTTGTTCACTAAATATACTTTTAACGTCGGTTAGTGGAAAAAACATATGTTAAAAGTAAAGCAAAGACTTTTAATTTCTGTTATTCGAGTAACAGGCGTCAAAAGTCATTAAAATATTGACTTTTAATGTCTGTTATTCAAATAACAGACGTTAAAAGTTGTTTTTAAAGACTTTTAGAACGTAAAGCCCCGCGTGCCCTCTTCATTCTCCTCCAACGTCTCTCTCTCTCTCTCTCTCTCTCAAAACTATTTTCCCTCGAAACCCTCCTTTTCCCTCTGCCACCTTCACACCACCATCGTCTTCGTTGCTTGAAGCCAACCGTCATGTCTTCGTCGCGCCTCAAGGTATGCTTCTTGTATCCTTTCTCTTCTCTCTCTCTCTCTTTTCTCCTTTCTCTTCCCTCATTCTCTTCTCTCATTTAGGTCACTGCTCCTCATTGTCATCACTCTTCCACCCACTGTCTCCTCTTCCATTCGGTCCAGCTTCTAAAGGTAAGCTTCCATTAAAATCTCTTATTTTTCATTTAGATTTTGCTTAGGTTTGGTTCTGTTTTGCTTTTGTTTGCTAGTTTGCTTAGGTTTGGCTCTGGTTTGCTTTTGTTTGCCAGTTTGCTTAGGTTTGGCTCTAGTTTGCTTTTGTTTTGCTTAGGTTTGGTTTTGGTTTACTTTTGTTTTGCTTCCGGTTTGTTGATTTGCTTCTGTTTAATTTGCTTGCTTCTGGATGTCTTTCAAATTCTCATTTAGGTTTTGCTTCTGTTTGAAATGGTTTTCATTTAGGTAAAAGGAGTTAAAATTAAAATGGTTTTGTTTCTGTTTCTGAAATGGTTTTGCTTCTAAAAGTAGTGTAGAACATTGTTTTGCTTCTACATGCCGACCCTAATGGAGACAAACTGGAAAGAGATATATCTTGCACCCTAATGAACTTGTGCAGACTTTCAACTACGATCAGGAGCCACTAACTTCTCAGGAATTCAAAGACTTGAGAGAGTGCTTTGAAACCTTCTTTTTTAATTATGTTGCAGAGAAAAATGTAAATAATGTAGATCCTGGATACTTAGAAGATATTTAGTTTGTGTATATCATTGAATTGTGGACTTGTTTGTGTATATATATGATGAGTAGTAGGCTGAGTATATATGTTGAATTTGGACTTCTTTGAGTATATTATATACATGATGAAAATTCTGGATTCTGGACTTATTAGAATTCTGGATGTATGACTATTGTGTGTGTTTGTAGAATTCTGTAGGGAGCTGGGAAAGAGATTAGGAATAAAACCAGAATTTTAAAAAATTAGTTTTAACATCTGTTAAACGTCTGTTATTCAAACAACGGAGGTTAAAAGTTTACTTTTAATTTCTGTTATTCAAATAATAGACTTTAAAAATGTCGGTTAGTAACAGACGTTATGTATTAACGTCGGGTGTTCAACCGACATAAAAACCAAATTTTAACAGACATTAAAAGCTCTTCCTGCACTAGTGTGGTGATGTTATTGTGTTGTGGATCAGCTACTGTGGATGATGCATTTCTTGATTGTTGAGCTAGTTCATTACTTATTTGTACTTCGTAGCTCTCACGAGTGCATCCATATGTTTCCTTTTCTTCACTCTTGAACTTATGTAGAGGTTGGTCATAATGGGTTGTGAACATTGTTTGGTGATATGCAGGAACAATTAGAGCATGAAATTAATGAGTGTTTTTTTGAGAATGAGACTTTTGTAAAAGTTTTTGGAAAAGAGCATCAAGGACGTAGGCGTGGAATGGGATTTGGGGTTACCCTAACTCGTCGGTTTAGTGGGTCGTCATCAGATAATGCCAGGATTGAAAAGTTACAATCCTAAGTTGACGAGTTAAAGACTAAATTGCTGACTTGAGGGCACAACTTCCTTTTTTCATGCAAAATTATAACGAAAATCAGGTAATTATTTGTTGATTTTATAGATGTCTTTGTTGTTAAATTAGTGTTTCCAATCTAATTTGTGATTTATTTTTCAATTCCAAGCGGCAGACATATAATCGCCTAGAGAAGTAAGACGATCTTCTGCCTCTAGTCATGGAGCTTCATCATCACGTGAGTTTAACTAGATATAGTAGATTTAAATTGTGTTAGGAACTATATTTACATATATTTTTATGTTAGGATATTTGAATTACTTTTGAACAAAATTTGTCACATTCGTGGATTAATTATTGACATTTTAGTTCATTAATGATAATATATTGAAGCATATTTGTGTATCAATTTGATAAATATTTTATTAGTTACTCTTTGAAAGGCTTGATTACAAGTGGCCTTAAAATTTTTAAAAAATTAAATCTGATATCTTGCGACAGTTTGAACCGTCGCTACATTTTGCCAACAGAATTTACATAACGAAAACGAGATATTTTGCGGCGGTTCAAACCGCCGTTAACACTTTTATAGCATTTTAAAATTTCTTATTTGCGATAACATTTTGTAGCATTTCAGAAATTCTTATTTACGGCGGCTAAATATCAATCATTTTGCGACAGTTATGCCAACGGTTGCCTGAAATTGCCGCAAATAACTTCTCAATGGTCAGCATTGTGGCGGTTTAGAAACGACCGCTAAGGTTACCCAGAACCGCCGCAAAAAAAGTGCCTTTTTTGTAGTGTTGGGTTGCTAAAAATGATAATAGGTCAATAGTGGGTTGAGCCTAATCTTCCGTTTTTTCTTTTCTGATTTTCTTCTTTTTTTGTTATTTTCTTCTTCTCTTTTTTGTCCTCCTTTTTATTTTTCTGTTCTCTTTCTTATTTATTTATTTATTTTTATTTTATTTTTATTCTTTCTATTTTCCTGAAATAAAATAAAAATAATAATAAGATTAAATAAAGATAAGACAAAATTGGGTGTTCACATCTAGGGCTGGAAATAGGTCATGTCGCTCGTTGACCCGTTTAAAAAAAAAGTCAGGTCAAAGCTTTTTAAAAAAACTGATATAGCTAAAGTAGTCAGTGTAAGGCTTTAAAAAAAGTTTACTATACCCGTCAGATCGACTTGTTTAACACACACACACACACCCACACACACACACACACACACACACATATATATATATATATATATATATATATATATATATATATATATAATGTAATTTAATATAATATAATATTATAATATATTATTTTATTGATAATATTAAATATTATATTTTAGTTTATACCAAAAGTATTATAATAGGCTTTTTTATTAGTATAGGTCTACCAGTCTCTTAATATATTAGAGGCTTACAAACCTATTTACAAGTGAATTCATATATCCATTTATAAGTGAAGGCTTATTTAATGGCCTTCTTGAAAAGCATGCCTTTAAATAGGCTTCCACACCATGCCAAACTTTGAAGTATGTTAGGTTGAGTCTTAAATATTGTCCTATATTATGTTAATAGGTCAGACTCATGTCTTAAAATTGAAACACGGGCCAAGTCTGTTTATGTTAGAACTTGACCTACTCACTATTATTCAAGTGAGGTGATTTATTTTAAGTGCGGGGGCTAGTTTCCAAGTTAGGTGGTGTCATGGCTTGGACCATAAAATACATTTTTCATTTTTAATACATCAATTTTTTTTTGGATATAAATATAAACAAGTATTAATTGGTCCATTTCATGTTTTTGGAAAGAAAAAACGTTTTTACCATTAATTAAAGAGTTTAATTGTTATGCACTGTTAATATAAATTTTTTTTACACTGACAACCAATCAGAAATCATTGTGTGTTTGACTTTTAAGGTAGTTAGGATAAAAGGTAAATACTTTAGCTTATGTGGCAAATTCTGATTGGTTGTCTGTATAAAAAATCTTTACACTGACAGTGTATACCAATTAAATCCTTAATTAAACTTTTAAAAATCATATATGTATACAATAGCTTAGAATTGTTATACTAAAAGCGATCATTTTTTTGAGAGATACGCAAAGAATAAACTTATGATCTAACTTTTAAATTGTACACGAGAACCTATCTTTTATTTATAAGGGGTATTGATTGAGAGTACAAGGGGTAATCTAATCCTTATACAAAGCGGTAAAAGATAGAAAACAATATTTTATTTACAGTTATTACTTTATCTTTCATAATAAATTAATGTAATATTTCTATTTTTTTTTTAAAAATGAATCTGATGTGTACCCTTTGCACTTCCAAATTAACTATGAAGTGCCTGCATTGTTTTTGCCTTCTTCAATTAAAGATATACTGCGTTTTTTGTTTTAATTATTGTTTTTAGTACTGATTTACCATTTAAGTGACTTTCCCACGATTATATACTGAAAATAAAATAAAATTGAATCCTTAATTTCTCTTTGCACTTATTCGCCAAGTCAATTAACATTTTCCTTAGCTGACAATGTATATGCATAAGTAAGTTTCAATTCAAAAATTGAGAAAAAAGGGACAAAGGAGCTGAACGGGAAACTATAAAGAAATAGAAAATTTAAAAAATAAATAAAAAAACGATTCAAAAAATAGAGATTTTTCTCATAAATTATTGATAAAATTGTAGAGATTTTTCTCATATATATTATTCTCAGTACTGATTTACCATAAAACAAAATTCGTCAATTGTATCATGAAAACAAAATTCAATCCTATCTCTATGCATTTACTACACAATTAATTTAATGTACATATTTGCATTTAATCCTTTCTCTTTGCATTTACTACAACTCAATGAATATCTACAAAAAGCAATTAAGAGGATCAAAATATATATGCATAACCTTCAATTCAAAAATTGAGAGAAAGGCAAAAGACTTGGATGGGAAGCAAAATAAATGCCCGTATGACTGTTACAAAGAAAAATTAAGAAAGCAATGAAAGACTTGATTTTAAAAATAAAAAAAAATAGAGAAAATTAAAGAAGCATTTTTAATTCATATAACATCCAAAAGCAAAAAAGAAATATATGAACGATTTCGCTTTTCGGTCTCAATATATATTTAATTTTTTTAAAAATATTTGGAGGTTTTTAAAATTGAGGAGTTTAAAAAATTGTGATATTGAAACTGAATGCCTAAGGTTGACAACTAGTTATAAGAGTGTAGAAAATGAGCAAGAATATATGGAAAAACAATTGAAAGGTTCATGTTTTCTTCCGCCTAAAAAAGGGGTTAGGGCCTTGGGCAAGAGATGACACAGAGAAATTGCAATAAAAGAGCATCTCACTAGCCTTTGCAACAATTTGTCAGTAGCCCTCATTCACACTTTACTACCCACCAACGTTTTTCATCTTTATAAGAGCTACCATAAAAGCAAGAAACCCAGAAAAGGGAATTTCTATAACTCTTTCTTAAAAGAAATTTTTGTATCTAACAAAAATCTATGCCTGCCTAGACAACCATCTCAATTCAGTCTATAAAATGATAAAACTTCTTGTTTCATTATTCATGGATATACATATGAAGAGTGAGAGGGATTAAGAGTGAATTGAGTGAGCAAGTGAAGCAAAAGGTACCAACTTTCTTTGCGTAGTGCATACCGATTCTCACAACTATCGATCTACTCGGTATACCTTCTTCTTAATCTTTCATTGTCATTTATATGTGACATCAGTGAATGAAAATTACTTTAGTAATGAACATGACTATTTTCTTATGACCATTGATTTAATAGAATGATTTTCAAAATAGGATTTTGATGTGTGTATGTGTTTTTCACCCATTTCTTGTTCCAATTTTGATATATATCATTGTTCCCTACCAACTTAATTTGTTAGAAAATCCATCAAATCTAATGATCTCAACCATCTTTCTTCTAAAAGTTGACGTTGTTAGTGATTTAGTACTTAGAATTTTCATTTATCGATTTTTTTATGAACAAAATTTAAGAGTAAACTAGAGGGTGCAGCTATGCTACACCTTGTTTCTTTCCACCACTAGCCTTTAAAAAGTAGAAGCAACGGTGTGCAGGTGCTGTAATGAGTTTCTCTTCTACTGCACCATTGTATTATCTAATTTTTGCTACTGCGCCTACCCAAATAAGGCAAAAGAAGGTATTTGTATCAGGTTCTGCGATGATGCAGGGCATCATATGTCGTTTTCTTGGCTGGAGTGTGTTTGTTATGTAATTGATCAGGGGTGAAATTTTCCTGTTGCTATTATGTTTCTTTTGGAAAAACAAGCTACATGTGCAGAATGCTTTAGGTGTTAAGTTTTGGATAAGATTAGGGGTGTCTATGTAATGTTTGGAGACCGGTGTGATTTGGGAACTGAGGTAATTTTTTGTTATTATCTAACTTTGAGCATATGATAGGGTGGTTACTCTTCAACCTAAGGTGGGGAGAGTTTTCATTTTGATGATTAAGTTAGACTATATTAATGAATTATTTACTTATCGGAAAAAAAAGGTATATATGCATACACCTTGGAGATATTGGGTGTTTGATGCGCCTTGAAGCATAACCAATGATTTGATTTGCATAATTTTTTTTTTAGTAATGGTTGAGATTGAAACCTGCAATGTGTGGGATTAAATTGTAAAAGTTCAATTTTACATAAAAACTCTCACACATGAATTTTGTACCATCCCTACCTCACGTAGAGGTGGGCATGGATACGGGTCGATCCGCGAACCCGACCTACCCAATCCAGTCCAACCCACAAAATCTGGGTTTATTCGGGTCATTGGGTTGGGTTGGTTTTAAAAGAAGTACTCATAACCTATGGGTTGGGTGATGGGTCTGAAGATTGTGAACCCGAGCAACCCAACTCAACCTGCTGAATTTAGGGAATATGTAACTAATGCATATTCCAACTATTTAATGGAATTTGTACTTCAACTATGCTTTGTATTTCAAGCTTCCAATCATGCTTTTGTTATTGGAAGTCCAAATTAACTAATGAAGTGGTGTTTTTTTTTTCTATTTGTTGTTGTTTTTTTTTTCTTAATTTTTTTTTGCTTTTTTATGAAAAAAGAATATTTTACTAATAAACCCGATACCCGGCCCAAACCAACTCGTATGAGATCGGGTTGGGTTGGTTTGGGTTACGTTAAAATTTGTGACTAAATTGACATAACCCAACCTAGATGTATTTGATTGGGTTGAGTCTTTAAATGCACCAAAATCGACCCACGCCCACCCCTAACCTCACCCTTCTCCCACGCCGCCTCGATCATCCCACCACCACCATTGTCGTCACCCTTGCACCCAAACCCATGCCCATCAACCAGCCATCACTTCCTCAAAGCACCATCGGACCAAGCCGTTGAAACACTAATATGGATGTGCAAATTGCTAGTAGATCATCGGAATTAGATCCAAAACCGTGAACTCCTAGATCTAGAACTCCTCCTATGCAAAACCAAATCCTACGCTCGTGGTGGCGAGGAGGCCAGGGTGACCTAGGTGAGATATGGTCTCGTTATTGCAACGGTGGCTCGCGACAAATTTGACGAGGAAGAAAGGAACGATGGCAAGGTTTGTCGTGGTGGTGACACGCTAGGGGCAACAAATTTGTTGAGTAAGAGAAGGAATGACAATGACTAGCTAGTCTGAGCCTGGGTGGTGATAGGATAGCGGATTCGATGGGAAAGAAGGGGAACGGCGACGGGTGGTAGATTTGTTTTTGGAGGAGTATCTATTTTTTTTTTTGAAATTTTAGTGGTGATTTTTTTTTGGGTTGTTGGATCATATAGTTGTTTGGGAGGCTATGGTTATTTTTGGCTGTTTAATGATCAAAGAGAGTGTTTGAATTCCAAAATCTTGCATTAAGGCATATGCCAAGTTTGTTCTTGCTAGAAAGAAAAAAACAAAGGATGGGGAGGAATAGACCAATTAAAGGGGTTGAAGCTTATGGTGGTATGCAATTTGAGAAAGGTGTTAGAATGTCCTATTTTTAATGTTGAAGATAAATTTCCCCGAAGTCAGATATTTAAAGTATTTGGGAAGTAAGGTTGTAAGAGAAGATGTATGAAGGACCGAAGAGAGTTGGAGATCAAGGATTTGTATCGTATGAGAGTCTTTTCAATAGGTACATTGTTTAGTTAAATTGAGAGGTAAACTTATTGTTAGATTTTATGTTTTTAAGTTAGATATTGTACATGTTTTCCAATCCATTAAATTAATAGCAGTTTAAACCTAGGGCTTAGGCATACCTACTAGGAAACATTCGCAAGACTGTAGTCTATACATCATTTGGTTAATTTTACTAAAGCACATATAATGCTAATATTGTTTTATCAAATATTGCGATATGTTAGCTAATTGATATCATTTACAAGGTGGGAGAGAACAATTTGTTTCTTCTTATTTCCCCTACCATATACATGATGTTTAATATTAATCGGCATGGTTTTAAATTCTTTCATTTATTTGGTTTATGACTAGTTAATTGTAGTTTCACGGGTTTTAGATTTACTATTTTAGTTAATAAATTGCTTACCCAGTTAAATTTTCTAATGCTGTAATTCAATGTTCAGTCATTGTAGACGAATGAAGCTTTTAGATAGATCTTATTTATTTTGTGTCAACAATATCTTTTGCCTATCATTTCTTAATATCTTTGGAATACGTATATATGCCTACTCTTAGTGATACACTTACTCTTAAAATTTAATTGGGTCTTTCTAATACTTCTTTGTTTAGCTTCTATTTTTTATTTTGTTATATGCCTATCTTTTCCATTCAATGGGTTGCGCGCATGGCATACGAATCTTTTATATATATTGCCACTTTTGGTATTACATATTTATAGGTTGTAGAACTGTGTAAATAAAGCTACTAGTATTAGATAATATTATGAAGTTGAATAGTATTTTCTTTTGGTTCTCATGCAGGTTTGGTGACTTTGTAGGAAATCTACATTATCGGTTGACTACCTGTTTATTTTCCATTGGACCTTTGAGCTTAAGACGTAACTTTGGCAACAATGAACAACCAAGGTGACATCGTCTATTCTTTCCTAAAATTCTTTTGATTGATCACTATATATATATATATACACACTTCGCATATTGTTAACTCAACCTTTATGATATCTATAGGAGGTCGAGCAGGACAATTTAATCGTAATGCAGACATCCACAATGAAGTCAACCATCATCTCCCAATTAGGCTGGTGCTACCTTCTTCAACTAATTCTCTCATTATTGGAAGTGATGAAAGGCTCCCAGATAGGTTTTCTAGGCCAGATCTTAATCTCCCTTATGCAGAGAATAATTCCAATATTGTTCCACATAATAATGAATCCAATGGAGCATTGGACTTGAACATTTCTTCTTCAAGTTCTAATTTTAGTGGAAGTCACCAAATGTTCCCGGATAGGCTTCAAAGCAACATACACTCATCTGCAGAAGATGTAAGGAACAATCAAGACAACAATCTAAATTTGTCTTTAAGTTTATCCTCACATTCTCCAAGGGGATCACGAGGTGAAGAAGGAATTGATGGTGTCTTCTCAGCTAACACTAGGGTTTTACCGTCCAAGAGAAGATATTCTGATCTTGGTGGAGAGATGTTAACCGAAGAGAGTTCGAGAAGAGGTGCTGAATTTGTAGCTCAACAATTGGTTGCTTCATCTGATCAAGCCAATTCCAACAACAATGAGCTTGCAACTATTAACCGAAGTAGTGACTTTGAGGCTGCAATTGGTCATCAGAGGCCAGTTTCAAATATGCAAAACCAAACTCAAGCTGCAACTGCTCCTCCAGCATATTTATTTCTCCAAAGTGATCGTTCTCCTTTCATTAGCACCTCAGGAACTGCAGATGGTGCAACTTCATCAGTGCAACCATTAGGGTATGCTCATCATTTTACTGAACCTCAGCTGGCTTCCCCTCAACTTAACATTATGAGTTCAAGAAATAATGCTCCTCCGACAGTTTTGCCTCATAATTCTAGAACTATGAATGAGAATAGTTCAGTAGCAAGATTTGAGACTCAAGCCCGCGACAATGGTCGAATTGCTACACCTCTTCTTGCTCGTACTGATATCAGAAACAGGTTCATGGATGAGGTATGCTCAATAATCAATACTTACCTTCTTAAAAGTTAAACTACCAGTGAATTTATTCTTAAAATTTATTTTTCTAGTCTTTTATTTCTTTCTTTATGATGCTTTCCTTTTTTTTTTTTCCCTTTAATTTTCTCCCTGTGGGAACTAAAGGGCATGAGTTTATTCTTGTATAAATGCACTCAACTTTGTTGCACTAAGCCAGTGAAGCATTACTATATCATTAATACAATGTCGATATATTTTTAGGTTGCAAATTGTATCACCATTTTACTTTTGGTTTGATGTGGAATTTCTATTTGTTTTCCCATCTCAAATGCGACCTGCTAATTAATCTAGCCTTTATCTGGTCAAATATTTTCTTATATTTCCATGTGTTATAGGTTCATGCTACCTTACGATCTCTGGATGCTGCCCTACCAATAAGCGTTGTTCGCAATTTGCCATTTGAGGTAGATTTTCACATAATTTTATATGTATGTTCTTACAATCAAATCATGTATTTGATGGCACAAGGTCAACCTTAAACTCATCTCTTGTTTAGGCTATATTCTGTTGGTATACGCCATTAATTAATTCGTAAGTGAGAGATGAGGGAAACAAGCTCATACGATGTTGCGCTAATTGAGCCATACTTTCAAAGATTGTATTATGGGTTAATTAATTTCCAGTTTGTTTCAAAAAAACACGCAACACAATATATAAGATTCAGTTTGCTTTACTCGTCAACTTGTGATCATTTGTAATTTACAAACGTGTCAAATAGGTATTTCTATAACTTCTTGTTTGAAGGAAGTATTGGTCTTATTTTCATGGTGATGAAAGCTTCCATCGTGTACCAGTTTAATAAGAGTAAACAAATTGACTTGAACATTGCTTCATAAATAATTGTTTGAAGTTGGAGGCCGGAGGGTGTAGGATTTTAGAAGGTGATGAGATAATTAAAGTGGTAGAATTTTAATAAAATAGTTATATAATTAGAACAATGAGAATAGTTATATTGTATTATTGATTTTGAATAAAAGTTTGGAGGTAGAATCCACCACGCACTGTCACCACAAGTGATTTAATTGCCTATTTAGACACCATGAGACTATCTAAGTTTTATGTAAAATTCTCTAGACGTTTTTTTTTATATTTTTATTCATTTTCTAAGCAGTCTTACTAACTTATAAATTCTTTATTAATTTTTTATTTGTTTATAATTATTTCTTCTACCAATTTTAAAAGCATATGATATCCTTGTGTTTTTCTTTTTATTTTTGTAACTTCTCGGAATGTGCAGCAAGTTATTCAAATTTTGAGAAATATGCATAATCTTCCGACACATGTGCAAAATGAGGATGCAAACACAGGATTAACTGAAGAACGGATTCTTAAGCACATTAAGTGTGAAAATCTTGAGCTCGCTGGTGAAGAGACACCAGAAAATAAAGAAACATGTAGCATTTGCCAGGTGAGGTTTGCTACATTTTGATTCATTTTATGGTAACCAATGATGTATTTTTGGAGGTTCGCTCAACATATTATCACACCATTTTGTCATTTTTTCTTTATAGGGAGTATGTTCATGTGCACATATCTCATTGTTCTACATTCTTGGTATTATACATTTTTTGTATTCAATTTTAGGAGGAGTATATCAATGGAGAAGAAGTTGGCAGGTTAGATTGTGTCCACCGATTTCATATTAACTGCATCAAACAGTGGCTGGTGCTAAAGAACCTATGTCCCATTTGCAAGCAAACAGCATTAGCTATTGAAGGGGACGATGCTAAATGAGTACTACTTGAAACTTTAAAAAATAAGATTCCGACTTTCACTTTTCCTCTTTGGGATAAACTCAGTTGTGTATGTAAGCAAGTCTGCTAGATGCTTGATGAGTGATGCCCAGCTCTTGCTATTCCTTCTTTTAAAAATGAATATTTTTATATATGGTTAGGACTTGTGAGGAAATGATTACCAGGAACTCACTTCAACAAAACTTGTTTGATTGTTGCTCCAGTACGTCATAAGATGTTTTGAACTGAGTAGTTGTTCTAACATTAATTTCAAATACTTGAGTCATAGAAACTTACTTTGCTTGATTTTGATAATAAGTTTGACCTCTTTTATATAAGAATTACGCTATTGGCACACTTTTTTTTTTTTTCCATTCAAGTTCCCACTTATTTTTCTTCATAGTTACCTCTACAACATTTTTATTTTACATTTTCTAAAAAAATGAAGTAATGATTCTTACTATACTTACCCATCACTACCCTAAAGCTCACGCCTTTTGGATTAAAGTTGGATTGATATAATCTTGTGCTTTTGCTACTTCTTCTTTTAAAAATGAATGTTTTTATATATGCCTAGGATTTGGGATGAGGTGATATAGGAACTTGGAACTCCTTTCGACAAAACTAGTTTGAATGTTGCTCCAGTCATAAGATGTTTTGAACTATGTAGCTATTCTATAACTATCATTTCAAATACTTGACAGAAGTACGAAAACTAATTTCTTATCAATCGACTAATGATGTGATACTCTTGTGTAGGGTTGGACAACGGTCGAGTTCGGTCGGATTCAGGCCCAAACGGCCCAATCCGAGCCAAACTGACCTTCTATATATGTAACCCAATTCCGTTCGATGTAGGGGGTAGGCGGGTTGGAAGGGTTACTCGGTCAGGTTGAAATGGGTTTGGCCATTATTGGGTCAGGACAATTTTTTGGGCCCAATAGTTTTTTTAGCACATTAAGGCTGCAAACCAAAACCCTTTCCTAACTTTCCTCTCCCTCACTAGTAAACAAAAAAGGCGCCACCATAGGAGAGGAGGTCTGGCAGAGGTTGTAGTGTCGAGCGGCAACAGTGACGACGGCTGTGACAGCGGTGCCGCAACAAGATGTGCCGGTTAGATTGGAGCGCAGCCGCTTCGTTCCCACCAGAGCAGCGACGATGCAAACGTAGAAGCAAAAGCATATCTGAGTGCGAGAATACCCCCTCCTACGTAATCTCACCTAAGAATACCCACTCCTTCGATCTCTTCCTCTCCTCCGAGAATGGTGCCATCCTGAATATCTTTGCTGTCGTCGGACACCTGTAAGTGGTAGAGCTGCGATTTTGAAGACAAACAAAGTGGCGGAGACCTCGAGTGCTCGTTTGAACGGTGGTGTCTGGAAATCCAAAATCTGGAGTGGAGATGGCTCGTGGTAGTCTCTGGTTTTGGTTGGGTGATGGAACCTCTGAGTAGTTATGGAGGGAGAGATTGAGAGAGGTAGAGCTACGATTTCTTACAGAGAAGGGAGTACAAGTGACTCAAGAGTCTCGGTGAGTCCATAAAATCAAAACAGGGTCGGTCGAATTCGGATTCTGACGGAAAGTTTTCAACTCACCCGATATTCTCGACCAAACAGAGCCATTCGAAGCTGAATTTTAGACCCGATGACCCGTGAAACTGAAACCACCCGCCTGTTTACCAACTTCCTTCTCCGAATTGTTCGGGTTTGGACCCTGTCGAATAAGTTTGTCCAGCCCTACTCTTGTGGTACTCATTAATACCATTGTTTCTTGGTTGTTTCTATTTGTTTTAATTTTTTGATTAAAACCTAGCTAATTATGCTCTCCTGTTCGTACATAATTTGCAGTGTCTTTTATCATACCATATAGCAATCCCTCATTTTAAAAAATGAAATAATAATTCCAACTATACTTACCTGTCACTCCACTAAAGCTCACACCTTGACTTGTCAAATATAAAACCATTACCTCTAACACAATTACCTTATCAATATTAAAAACATAAAGTAATTGCCTCTCTCTCTCTCTCTCTCTCTGATCTCTCTCTCTCTGATCTTTTATATATGAGTCAGGATCTGTTAACATCAGGTGTACACCAAATCTGGATCGTTCAAATTAACTATCTGACGGCTCAAAATATATCACTCGGAAAATTTAAAAAAAATAAGAAGAAGTCACGTGATTCTGCTTTCCTGTCACCACCCTTTTCCTCTCTGTTAGGGATCTTTGCCAATCTCTTCAAAGCAGTGTTTTAAAAACTGGTCTAACCGGACCGATTCGATCGGTTGGACCATTGATCATGCCCTCTCCGGTTATGGTTGGATTAGAGAACCGGGAAAGCGCTCTGACTATGCAAATTCAACCAAAACCCAGTTCAACCATCCTAAAATTGGTTAAATCAATGTAAAAACAGTTTTAAAGACATGTCGGTTCATTGTTTTAAGTTTTTTTTTTTAAAAAGGGAACGTACTTTTAGACTTTGATCTAATTTGTTTGGGGGTTCCAGGACTTGAGTGATTAGAATTCACTCAATATGCATCTTTGGTTAACTATCTTAGTCAATTAGGACATATTATCTCAGCAAATTTAACATACTCTTAATTCAAATGTTCCAAACTATCATACATATTAAAAGCTGTATTTTTTCTTGGATTCAACCATTGGTCAAACCTGTTGAATCGGTTGAACCTTGAACCGTTCTCCTTTCCAGTCCTCCGGTTGAACCGGTTAATTTTTAAAACCTTGCTTCAAAGTGAACAACCCTTGTCCAAGGGGCCGCCACTGCCCACACTCGCTAATCTCTTCTGTGAAATCTTATGCGAGTGGAAATCATGAGCGAGACTTGCCTGGGAGAGGATCCTTTTATGAGTACATGGATTCTGGTGGAGAATGTGGAGTATTAGCAAAGAATATGTTCTTCGTCCATGCTTTGAAGAGTTGCAGTTTGTAATTTCATCCAAATTATAATTAATCAGTCTTGTATGATACAATTAACCTCTATACAATTAACCAGTTTCAATCATGTTCTACGTCCCTGCTTTGAAAAGTGTTGTGGTGAATGATGCTTAATACAAGTGAAGATACAATAGTGAATAAGGATTTCACTAAAAAACATTAATGGTGATCTCAAATTGTCAATTGAGGATGTGAGTGAAAATTAATCTGAGGTGGCTTCACTATATATGTGCATCCAAATGTGAAAATACACTTGCAAGGAAGCACAAGTCAGTGTAGAAACATCAATTTGGAAGACAAAGATACCTTAATGACATTAGTAAACAGTTATAGAAGACTATCATTGCAATAATTATGGCAAAAAGATAGCCTTTAATAATTAATATGATTAAAAGGTAAAAGTGACAAGAGACATTGTAATTATTTTATAGGTTTAATTATGCTGTAGGTCACCAAACTATTTGGTAATTTTCAAGTAGGTCCTTGAACTTTAAAAGTTTGTAATTAGGTTCATGATCATATAATTTTTTTTAATCAAGTCCTTTACTTAAGGTTCTGTTATACAAACTGTTATAATGGATGGAATATTCTTTATGCCTTCCAAGTATGATGTCCACATCACTCTACTATGCCATGTCACTTAAGTCTAGTTTGATCAATTCTCAAAACCCTAATTGTTTCCTCTTAGTCCCGTGACTTTCCAAATTGGCCATCAAAATCCCTAACTTTTCCCTTAGTCTCGTAACATTTCTATACGTCCCTACTCACCATGTTGTCGTCCCTTAATTCCTCATTTCGTCTCTTCCATTTGTAAATCTGTGGTATTCATCAAGTAATTGTTGGCGATAACAGGAATAGGATTTTCGAACCTCCTCACAACCGCATAGCCATCCACCGTCGTGCCGCACCACCATCGACCTTCATTCTAGCACCATATCGCGGTTAATTTTTTGTAAGTTACAACCCTATTTTCTATCCCTTTTTCACTTCACTTGAAATTATACCCTAACCCCAATTCACTGGACCCTAATCCCATTTTCTTCAATGATTCCATAACATACATAGAGGTGAGTCATAATCCAAGAGGCTATTTATGTATCAGAATCTGAATGATGCTTTATACTATATATTGTATCTTCCCTATATGACGTTTGATGTATTCTTATCTCCCTGTTATCCTTTGTATGTGTTTCTTCTGATGTCGATGAGAAGACCTAGTAGCGGAGGAGGACTTGGATGGATCCGAGGCAAAGATTGTTGGAGCTGGCACTACAGATGCTAGTGTTGGGGGATCTGAAGTTTATACACCATGACCCGAACGGGTGGCAAGTGGACCATGCCACCTTTCTGACGGTATACACCAGGCCGATGAGTACATGGTTCCGTTTTGGAACGCTATCGATGGCAGATATCGTTGGACCATTCAGAGTTGTTCAGCATCTCCCTTTTACGCAAATATGGCATCCACCCCGATCGAGCACCAACACCAGCATATGGGACATTCCAAAGGCTTCTCACTCCACAAGTAGACGTGGTTTTGTCTACCGAGGACTCTGGCGACATAGCGAGCAGTATCGTCAGATGTGGCAAAGGCGCAGATCATATGTGAACACCCAATTTTGACTGGGTCCCTTTTATTTTTCACTTAAATTTACCTAAAATACAAAAAAAAAATTTAAAAATAGAAAATCATAAAAAATATGTTGAATTTTGAGAAAAATCCTAAAAGAGGAGAGTTTTATTTTATTTTATTTCCTCATAATAATTCAATAAAAATGATAAAATAAAAAAAGCACAAAAATATTTTGAGGTTCATTTATTTATTTATGTTTGCCTCTTAAATTTAGTCATTTATTTATTTATGTTTGCCTCTTAAATTTAGAAAAATTCCAAAAAAAATTAGAAGAAAGAAAAACTGACAAAAATATTTTATTTTGAACTTCATGTTTGTTTTTTTTATAAAAATCCAAAAAAAATAAAATCAAAATAAAAATTTAAAAAATAGTTTGCTTGAAAAGATTAATTTAAAAAAGGAAAATTGAAAAATAAAGAGAGGAGAAAAATATAAAAAGAAGTTTTGAAAGGGAAATAAAAAAAAATGATTGGGTATACATTTAATGGATAATAAAACTGATTTGTTTTCTTTAAAGAATATTTTGTTAATCATATTATAGGTACGGAGTATCCACTATCGTTAGTGGTGACTAATCTCCGTCGGGAAACCTGTTGGAAATACAAGGTGGGTTCTTCTTCCCTACAAACTAAGTTTTCTCCATACATAAGAGTCGGGACTCGAACCCCTGACCACTTACTTAAGGTGTTCGAGTCTCTTACCATTCGGACCAACCACATTGATTTCTTTAAATAATTTGAAATTAGGAAAGGGAATAAATTATGGAAAAATGTTGAGCAATTGGAATTATTGGAATCAATCATGGAGATTTGGATACATTATTAACATGATCAAGTTTTTTTATATGCAGGTGGAATTCTGAAGACAAGGGGAGAACCCTAGTCATCCATTCTTCTTCATCCATCATAGAGCCGTAACCTGATGCAGCTGCAACTTCACCTCTACCGCCGCTAACCACGTGTTCTTGTCTTCAGCTAAGGTGACAGTGAAGCAGATCTTCCTAACAACTGAACCAACATTATCCACGTTAAACCATACAGGTCTTCATTTTGATGGAATCCTAAGAAGCTATGCAGTATAGCATGACCTATTGATTTGGTTTGTGACTCGTATTTAAGGCACGAAAGAAGCATCACAAACATGCATGGTTTCAGACTTCTGGTTGCTGCCATTGGGTGAATCTCCTCAGCAGAGGTAAATAAAGAGTTTCAAAAGAAGAAATGGAGAAGATATGCTCAGAGTTCTAGGCAACCAAGTGAAATAATTTGTTTCTTTGTCTGTACTCAATCAATACCATCTCTGCACCAAGGGTATAAGTTTTAATTTTGTTTTTTTTTTTTTTATATTATAATATTATTTTACTTGCATGTTAAAAATCCGGGTTGCATATTCTCTTATAGATTTAATGATATGTTTCCTATTTCCTAAGGTTCATTCATTTGATTCTTGTTGCCATTAAATTGTGTGCTGATTTGTCCCTTTTTTTAAAACTTTTTATTGGCTGAACCATACTAATATTTGAGTTGCTTGTTTTTTTATATTTCGTAAATGTAGTTTTTTTAATTGTTTTTATTCTATGTAAATAATTTATTCAGGTTGTTTTTATATGTATATTTTGTTCAACGGGTAAGATAAAAATGCCCTAGATTTTTTCAATTATTTGTACAATTAATTTAGGTAACCATTTTTTAACGGGTGCATTAGGGGTGTTAAGAGCTTAATTCTCTATCCTTTCTTATACACAATCAACTTCTAACTCAGTTTTGGTTCCAAGAATCATTTTCTTCAAAATAAAGGTTTTCCAATTTTCCCTAGATTAAATAAAATTGGTGGCATGCGACTTCATGTTCTTAAATCTTCTTTCTTTCGCCGTTTCCTTCGCGATCTCGGTCGCGACATCATGTTGTCCAGGAGGTCCTCGTCAGAGTATGTGCGGGTTTATCGACGTACTTACGGCGAGGGTGAGGGTAGCTCCAGGCCTCCATACCACTGAGGGTATGAGGCTGGCCCGTGTGTCTTGCTTAGGTCGTGGTGAGCTTGATCTTGATGTATTTTGAGAGTTGGGCGAGATGCAAGTGAGTGACTTTGAGAGTTTTTATTGTAGGACCTTTTAATGTAATTTTTTCATTTTTCAGTTTGTACAGTTTATGTTGATGTATTTAGTACAATAGCCCTACTAACAGGGCAAGTTATGCTTGTATATAGTTATGGTTATGTATGTATGTGTTTATCTGCTTCTTGTTCGTATCGTTTTAATAAACGCGCTAACATTTATGATATGATTAAGACTTAGATCATAGTAGGTTCGTTAAACGGGATTGTCCAAGAAGTTGGTATTGTCTCATTTAGGTTAGGGGTGCACACGGGTCCGGGTTAGGTCGGATTTGACCAAACCTGTTATCCGAATCAATAAGACTTCTACAGGTCGGGTCGGGTTGGGTTTGCGCAAAAAAATTTATGCACCCAACTCGAACCAACCCGCTCAAATATGGATTGGTTCGGGTCGGATCAATAGGGTAGAAAATCTTACATTTTTTGCAATTAAAAAAAAATAAAAGTAATAAAATTTAAACATAAAGGCATTTTTGCATATTTTACTTAAATATGTTTTTCCATATTCATCATTATTTATATGTAAGCTTTTAAGATGTATGATTTGTTTCCCTATC
This sequence comes from Ammopiptanthus mongolicus, assembly GCA_039655645.1. NCBI lineage: Eukaryota > Viridiplantae > Streptophyta > Magnoliopsida > Fabales > Fabaceae > Ammopiptanthus > Ammopiptanthus mongolicus. The sequence goes on from CM077343.1 coordinate 86,363,499, forward strand.
GGATACCATTTTTGCAGTGTTAAAACTTAATTATATTTCTTATATGTTGGTTAATGTGTGCTTTGACCCTAATTGGTATTTCACTCTTAATAATTGATTAATGCTATCCAAGTGGAAGAATTGTTAAATTTTTAATTTTTCATGGGTAAAATATGTGGATTGACATTAATTGATAATTAAAATATATTCAAAATTATTAACATACCAGCTATAAAATTAATATTTTAATTCTGAATTACTTAACCAATTGGTGAAATTAATACTTGGGTATCTACTGAGAGTGGCCCTATGATGGGCTAGACAATTCTATTGTAAACCCGTTGAGAGGTCAATATTCTCCGCCGGTAGGTTAAAAGAACTGCCTCCCCATTAAGCAGTGATATACGCTGTAGACAATTACCACCAGAAAAGAGAGCAGTTTACTGTCACACTCTGATCAAAATCAATGGATTCTGCAATGCTCCAAGGTACACAATTCGTGTATTAGTTCTTTATTGAATATGTATAACATGTTATAATTTGTATCTACACACTATTAGAAAATGTGTTTTTAGCGACCGAAATTAACTATGGAAAGTTTTCCGTAGCCAATGGCTACCGTATTAGCCATCATATTTTAGTTTTCTAAAAACTAATAAATATTAACATTTAACTACGGGATTAGCGACCGAAATTTGGGGTCGCAAATATTCGGTAGCTAATACGGTCGCCAAAGCTGTAATTTTTAAGGTTAAACTTGTTGAATTTTTAGCTATCGAATCTGAGACCGAATCCTATTTCAACGGTCATATTTTTACATTAGCGACCGAAAATGTGTTGGTAGCTAATTATTTAATAGTTTAGAGACGCATTTTCGGTCGCTAAACTAAATCTCTAAATCTTCAGCTTCCCCCCTTTTCTTCTTTCTCTTGCACTGTGCCTCTCACACTCACCCTCTCTTGCACTTTGCCTCTCACTCTCTGCGCTGCTGCCTCACTCTCTCTCTCTCCATCACCGCCTCACCTCCGGTCGTCTCTCTCTCTCTCCATCGCTGCCCCTCGCCTCGGTTCCTCATCCGTCCAAGCACAGGTACGCTTATCCCTCCCTCTCCCTTTTTCGTTCACGATCATTATGTGAATGTGGCACCACAAACACCTTGGCCGTGATGGTGGTATTATTACATCATTAGGCTTCACTTGGTCTGTCCGCGGTAGCGGCTGTGCAGGTTCTTGCAACGGAGGTGGCAGTGGAGGAACCTCCAGCTTCTTCTTATTGTGGTAACTTCACTTTTGTGCCATGCGATTTTGAGTTTGGTTCCAATCTTAGGGTTCAATACTTTCCTAGATTTATTGAAAATTATTCTTTTTACTCTTATGGTTCTCTTAAAGATTTATATTTTTAGCTTTTTCTTTGATTTATTGTTAGTGTTAGATTGATTTGGGTTTTGTGCGCTATGGTTTTGCCAATGATTAAATCATTGAAAATGGACAAGTGTGTCTGAAGTTATTCATGTAGACTAATCTAATATTCTCTACGAGGCTAACAATCTGATATAATGTATTGAGATTTCATGATTACTCTGCAAATTTGACTTGTGGCTCTCTTTTTAGGTTACTTTTCATAAATTTTCAGCTATTTTTTTGCATGCATATGCATTAATTTTGTCCAGTCTGCATACTGAATCAATCCAATTCTGCAATACCCCTTAACTAGTATATTGCAAGTAATTGAATCAACACATATACCCCTTTTAACCATTTCAGACAACAACCCAAAACCCTGATCAGTCAACCCTTGCTCACAGAAACCCCAAATGATAGTATTATAAGTAACAGTACAAAATCATTGTTCCTCAAATATCCTAAAGCCAAATCCAAATCCCCCATTTTGCATAACCAATATGTTAACACTGAAAACATCAGGCACAACCCCACAAGAGACCATATCAGAATAAATCATTTTTACCTGAGAAACCAAACCAGAGGAACCTCATGCTACGCTGAAATTGGATTGTTTACTATTACACTAAATAATTACCTAATTAACAACTTACGTGAATGATTTTTATTCAAGTTTCCTTCTGAAATAGAGGATATATCTATTATATTACTTGTGACTTGAGTGGTAAAGCTAACATCTTGGCCTCACAGTGACATTTGTTGATTTGGGTGGTGATGATGCATAGTGAGGTTTGTAGAATGAGCAAAATGAGAAGTTTATCCACATGGGTTTGTGGAAATTATGATATGGGTGGTAGTGTAGGTGGTTTGGGGTCTCAATCTCATTGTGTTTTGTTTTTAATGTTGCAACTTGCAAGTGTATAGAACAGTTTTTGGTTTTGGGAGGAGTTAAATAAGAAATAGAACTGTCATATTTTGAGGAAATACATTTAGGTCCAAATTTTGCTTGGAATAAAAGAGATATGCTTATTTCTTTGCCACATCTACCAAATGCAGGTATCGTTCCATCTTTTATTTTTAAAGCCATTTTATGTTTTGAAAATTTGTGATAGTACTAACTAAAAGGAGCAAAAAATACCAGGAAACTAGTCTTGAATTGCAAACATGTTTTTTCTAAATAAAAGATAACATTCACAAAAAAAAAATGTAAAATTTGAAAGAGTAAAGAAAGGTCTGTTAATTTATTCAATTTGGAGAGGACGATGGATCAGACACAGAGAGAGATGTACGCGTTGTTCCAGCACTTGGGATATAGGCCCGGCTCCTCTAGTGCCATTCCACAAGATGATTCGCATACTGATCCAGGTGCCGATGATGAGGACGATGGCGAGGACGATGATGGCTGGATTCCCCCACCCCCCAGCATATTGATATTATATTTGTTACATTTAGTTACTATCACCATTGTACTACATGTGTTGTTTCTATTTGGATATTGGATATTGTATTAGATGTTTATATATATGGTGGATTTATATTGTTTGAGTTGAGTATAATTTTATGTAATTTATCTCTGTTTTGTATGATTAACTAGGGTGATAATGTTGGTAAAAGTTTGGTATTTTTGCAAAAAAAAAAAAATTATATTGAGCCACCGAATCCTATTCGGTAGCTAAATAAAATATACAAATTTGAAATTTAGACCAAAATATAAAGTTAGCTATCGAATATTATTTGTCGCCAATTCGGTCGCTAAACTTGTAACAGACACGGTTTACGTGACCATTTCAGCGACCACAATATTTACATTTAGCTACCGAAATATTCCGTAGCTATTGGCGATAGGAGTGAAATTCGGTAGCTAAATTGATTAGCGACTAGCACTTTAGTTACCAACTCCATTCGGTAGCTAATTCGGTAGCTAAACAATTTAGCTACCGAATTTCAGATATTAGCTACCGGAAAATTCGGCAGCTAAACAACATTTTTCTTGTAGTGATACATTTTTCTCCCCTGTTTGTTATGAGGTTTGTTGTTGGCTATTTTAATTTCTAATTTTGCTTAGAACTGTTGTTTAAAAATTTCTAATAATGTTGTTCTAGGCTGATAGTATTTTTTGATTTAATAAAAGGCACCACAAGTTCGAGGTGTGGACATACAATGCATATGGAATGCTGTTTAGAGATGGCAACTCAAAATTAGTTAACTTCCTAATAATTCTTTTTTCTTATAACTTTTTTCAATAGCTAAACAGTTGTGCTCAATTGATGATTTGACCTTTAATTTTATGAATCAGGTAGCATTGTCCTATATGCTCGAAGTCAATAATTGATATGTCTCAGAACTGCTGGAAGTCATTATTTGATATGGTATAGAGACATGATATATAAATGTGCCAGCATGATAAAATTACATATTTGCTTGAGAGAAAATTCAAAATTCATCTTCGTACACAGTAAAATTTGAGGTAATTTTATATTGTGAGAGATGCTTGGAGACCAAAGAGTTCATTTCTCAAATCAAAAGTTTTTGGAGAAACATCTATTGTGTTAACCTTCAGTTTGGGAGAAATGTTTCTAAAAATTGTTTTAATTTCTCATTTTTCTGTTCCCTTATTAATTGATGAGTGCATACGAGTAATAAAGAGATAAGACTTCCATGGAACTTTCACAACGTTCATTTCACTTGTATTAAACATGCCATTACAATTAAATTTAAATGACCCAATTCATAAATTTAGGCTTACTCATCGAATTATCTTTAAATTTTTGACAATACAACAAAAAAAAACTCAGAAAAACGTTTTGATCCAAAAAATGAACATGGCCCAATATTGCCCCAATCCAACCGAGTAACTCGACGCCCAAACCGACTACCCGTTACACGAACAGCACGCGAACGGAATTGGGACCAATTCCAATCGAAACCAACCATTGTCCAATCCTAATCAACGGCCATTCACAATGTATTAGCTCTTATGTAGTCCAAGAAGTCGTAAATAGAAGAGTAAAACAAACTTAAATTAAACCAAATTAAAATAAGGTAAAATGAAGAAAACAAAACAAGATAAAATGATGAAATAAGGCAAAATGAAGAAAACAGAATGAACAACATAAAATGAAAAATAAAATAAGATAAAGACAAACAAAGTAAAATAACTTGAGAAAAACATAAAGTAAAACAAAATGAACTAAGATAAAATAAGATTAAAGTCGAGGACAAAGTCCAATATCCACGAGAGATGGTGAAATAATATATAAGTAACGTTAATCGTAAATTAAAATTTGATAACTTTTTTGACAACTTTTTATTTATAGTTTAAAGCTTAAGTATTTTGCATTATAAAAATTAACAATAATTCTAAATTCTTTTATTAAATCTTCCTACTCATTTTCCTACTTACTACATAAGAAATTTCAAATGTTTTTTAATATTTTCAAAATATATTTGATATGTTTACTTTTTCATTCATTACTTTCTTTATATATTAGTTGAAGAATTATTAGAGAATTTTTGTAGGCTGATATAACAAAACTTAAAGTTATCCAATAGTTATCAAGCAGAGATATAGGTAAAACATTTCCTACAACGTATATATTTAATTAGCTCCATGATTAACTAACCATTTCATATTTATTCTTTTTGTTTTTGTAAGATATGAGGTGTCACGTGTCATGGGTTAATGATGGGGTTGGAGTTGGGTAACCGAAAATGATAATGGGTCAATAGTGGGTTGAGTCCGATATTCTATTGGCATATGTCTTTCATATCCTATTTATTATAATTTTTATTTTCTCTTTCTCATTTTTTTTTAAATAAATTTATAAAATAATCTTCTATCCTTTCATCCTATACCTCCTTCTTTCTATTTTTTATATTTACATTACTGAAACTATAGTTTTCGTAATGTATTCAAGTTTTTTTACATTACGGAAACTATAGTTTTCGTAATATAAAATTGAATACACTACGGAACTTATAGTTTCTGTAATTTATTCAATTTTTTTACATTACAGAAACTTTAATACATTACCGAAACCTATAGTTTCCGTAGTATATTCAAATTTTTTTAATACATAGTTTCCGTAATGTATTCAATTTTTTTTTACATAGTTTCCTTAATGTATACAACTTTTTTTACATAGTTTCCATAATGTATACAATTTTTTTTACATAGTTTCCATAATGTATACAATTTTTAATATATTATAGTTTCCGTAATGTAAAAAAATTTGAATACATAGTTTCCGTAATATATTCAAATTTTTTTAATACATTAGTTTTCGTATATTCAAATTTTTTTACATTACGGAAACTACAGTTTCCGTAGTGTATTCAAATTTTTTTAATTTTTTTACACATAGTTTCCATAATGTATACAATTTTCAATACATTAATGTATTCATTTTTTTACATTACGAAAACTATAATTTTCGTAATGTATTCAAGTTTTTTTTACATTACCGAAACTAGTGTATTCAATTTTTTAATACATTACGGAAACTATGTGTATTCAATTTTTTTTACATTACGAAAACTATAATGTATACAACTTTTAATACATTGCGGATAGTTTCAGTAATGTAAAGAATTGAATTCATTAATGTATTTAATTTTTTTACATTATAGAAACTATAATTTTTTACATTACGGAAACTATAGTTTTCGTAATGTATTCAATTCTTTTACATAATGTATTCAATTTATTTACATCACGGAAACTATATTTTTTTTATATTACGGAAACTATAGTTTTCGTAATGTATTCAATTCTTTTACATAATATATTCAATTTTTTTACATTACAGAAACTATTGTTTCCGTAAGGTATTTTATGTAAAATATCTTAGTGCCCAAATTTTGGTGCATTACGAAAAATGATAGTGTAATTTGGAAAAATCTCTAAATCCTTGCGCAACATACATGAAAAAAACGAATCATTACACGCGTTCTCTCCCAAAATAATATCACTGTGTTGTGCTTGTTATCTTATTGGTTGCGCTCCCCTCTTCAGCTTTCCCGAAGTGACAATGGGTTGGGTGGAATTGAGTTGGGAGTAAGAAAATAAAATATGAGGAGAGAGAAGAAAAAGAAGAAACAGATGGGGTGGGAGGAGTTTGATCACAAGTAAGAAAGTTAATACATTTACTTTTAAAATGAGGAAGGGGTAAAAATAGTAAATATTGGGGTATGGAAAACAAATGCCGAAAGTTAATTGTGGAAAAAAGGAGTTAGTATAGGGTGAAAGGATAGAAGGTTATTTTAGGAATTTATTTGGAAAAAAATGGGAAGGGGGAGGTAAGAATTGTAATAAGTGGGGTATCAAAAGCAAATTCCTATTCTGTTTTTCCTTTTCTGATTTTATTCTTTACATGTTAATTTCTTCTTCTTTTTTTCTTCTCTTTTTCTCATCTTTTTTATTTTTTTTTTGTTTTCTTTCATTAATTTATTAATTTATTTATTTTTTATTTCTTTTTTTCTTTCTATTTTCTTGAAATAAAATAAAATAAAAATAATAAGATTAAATAAAGATATGTTAAAATTAGGTGTTCACAAGTACGGATAGGAATAAGTCAAGCCACTCGTCAGGGGTCTACAGTCTGTACTGTTTAAGTTCTGGTCTGGTTTGACATGTTTAACAAAAAAAGTTAGATCAATGCTTTTTTAAAATGCTCATATATCTAAAAAGGTTAGTGCAAGGCTTTAAAAAAAGCTTACTATATATACCTATCTGGCCGACTTGTTTAACACACACACACACACACACACACACACACACACACACACACATATATATATATATATATATATATATATATATATATATATATATATATATATATATATATATATATATAATGTAATTTATTATATTATAATACTATAATATATTATTTATAATATTTTTATTATATTTTAGTTTAAACCAAAAATATTATAAATAGATATATTTATCAGTATAGGCCTACCGGTCTTTTTATATTAGAGGCCTACAAGCCTATTTACAAGTGGAGGTTTATGACCTATTTATAGAAGCAGACCTATTTAAAGACATTTTTGAAAAGTAGGTTAAATAGGCTTTCAGGTCATGCCAGACTTTGAAGTAGGTAGGGGCAGCCCTTAAAAATTCCATATATTAAGCTAATAGATCATACTCAAGCATTGAGATTAGAACACTGTCTAGATCTGTTTATGGCAGGGTCTGACCTATTACCTCCCTTATTCACATGAGGTATTTTTATTTTAAGTATGTGGGGCTAGTCTCCAGTTAGGTGGTGACATGGCTTGGACCGTAAAATACCTTTTTATTTTTATTACTCCGATTTTTTTTTGTTGGATGTAAACAAGTATTTTTTATAAGCAAATGAATAGTATTAATTGGATAGAAGGGATATAAACACGTATTAATTGGTCCATTTCATGTTTGAAAAGAAAAAATGTTTTTACCTTCTTTAGTTAAACTTTTAAAAATCAGATATGTATACAATAGCTTAGAATTGTTATACTAAAAGCTATCATATTCAAGAGAGAGATATGCAAAGAATAAAATTATGTTCTAACTTTTAAATTGTACATGAGAACCAATCCTTTTTTTTTTCTTTCAAGAACCTATTTAAAATCTAATATGAACTATATTTATGGGGTCTAACCAATATTTATGGTAAGCCACATAATACATTTTTTTTTTATAAGCAAAATATATATTAATTAAAAGTACAAATGGTACTTTAATCTGTATACAAAGCGATAAAAGATAGAAAAGATATTTTATTTACAGTTGTTGCTTATCTTTCATAATACAGTGATGTAATATTTCTAGCTAATTTTAAGAAAATGAATCTGATGTGTATCCTTTGCACTTTCAAATTAATTATGGAGTGCCTGCATTGATTTTGCCTTCCTCAATTAAAGATATACTACATTTTTTGATTATATAATAATGAAAAAAAAATCATCCTTTCTCTTTGCACTTATTAGCCAAGTCAAATAACATCTTCCTTTGCTGACAATGTACTTTCATAAGTACCTTTCAATTCAAAAATTGAGAAAAAAAGGGACAAAGGAGCCGAACGGGAAACTATAAAGAAATAGAAAATTTTAAAAAATAAAAGACGATTCTAAAAATAGAGATTTTGTCATAATTTATTGATAAAATTGTAGAGATTTTTGTCATAGATATTATTCTCAGTATTGATTTACCATTAAAAAAATCGTCAATTGTATCATGAAAACAAAATTCAATCCTATCTCAATGCATTTTTTTTTTTATAAGCAAAATTTGTTAATATAAGAGGTACTAAGGGTACCCCAACCCAACTACAAGAAATTACATAATAAAAAATCACCCAACCCTAATGTAATTAGCATACTAGCAGAAGACTTCAGTATGCACATTACAAAAAGCTCAGCCCACCAACCAAGCTCAAGTTAACATCAACAACCATCACTTCAGAAGCCACGCTCCAAGATCAGAAGGGACCGGTATTTGTAGTCCGCCCAGCATTAAATATATGGTTAACAAAATTACTACACAATTAATTTAATGTACATATTTGCATTTAATCCTTTCTCTTTGCATTTACTACAAGTCAATGAATATCTATAAAAAGCAATTAAGAGGATCAAAATATATATGCATAACCTTCAATTCAAAAATTGAGAGAAAGGCAAAAGAGTTGAATGGGGAGCAAAATAAATGTTGGTATGACCGTTACAAAGAAAAATTAAGAAAGCAATGAAAGACGCGATTTAAAAAAAATAGAGAAAATAAGCATTTTAATTCATATAACATCCAGAAAGCAAAAAAGCAAGATGTGATCGATTCCTCTTTTACGCCTCAATATATATTTATGTTTTAAAAAATATGGAGGTTTTAAAAATAGAGGAGGACTTTCAGAAATTTTGATATTGAAACTGAATGCATCAGGTTGACAAATAGTTATAAGAGTGCAGAAAATGAGCAAGTATATGTGCAAAAACGCTTGAAAGGTTCTTGTTTTCTTCCACGGAAAAAGGGGGTTAGGGCCTTAGGCAAAGAGATGACACAAAGAAATTGCAATAAAAGAGCATCTCACTAGCCTTTGCAACAATTTCCCTCATTCACATTTTACTACCCACCGGCGTTTTTCATCTTTAAGAGCTGCCATAAAAGTAAGAAATCCAGAAAAGGGAACTTCTATAACTCTTTCCTAAAAGAAATTTTTGCATCTAACACAAATCTATGCCTGCCTAGACAACCATCTCAATTCTGTCTATAAATTGATAAAACTTCTTGTTTCATTATTCATGGATATACAATTGAAGAGTGAGAGGTATTAAGAGTGAATTGAGGAAGTGAAGCAAAAGGTACCAACTTTCTTTGCCCATCGCATATCGATTCTCACAACTATCGATCTACTGGATATACCTTCTTAATCTCTCATTGTCATTTGTATGTGACATCAGTGGATGAAAATTACTTTAGTAATGAGCATTCCCATTTTCTTATGACCATAGATTTAATCGAATGTTTTTCAAAATAGGATCTTGATGTGTATGTATGTGTTTTTTCATCCATTTCTTGTTCTAAGTTTGATATCATTGTTCCCTAACACCTTAATTTGTTAGAAAATCCATCAAATCTAACGATATCAACCATTTTTTGTCTAAAAGTTGATGTTGTAAGCGATTTAGTACTTATAATTTTCATTTATTGATTTTTTTATGAACAAAATTTAAGAGTAAACTGGAGGGTGCACCTATGATACACCTTGGAGATATTGGATGTTTGACGCACCTTGAACCATAACCAATGATTTAATCTACATAATTTATTTTTTTTTAGCAATGGTTGAGATTGAAATTTGCAATTTGCGGGGTTAAATCGTAAAAGTTCAATTTTACCTAAAAACTTACACATGAATTTCGTATCATCCCTGCCTCACACCATCTCCCACACCACCTTGACCACCCTACCACCACCATTGTCGTCACCCCTGCACCCACACCCACGCTCCCTGCCATCACTTCTTCAAAGCACCATCAGACCAAGCCGTTGAATCACTAATGGATCTTTAAATTGCTAGTAGATTTGCCATCAGAATCAGATCTAGAATCGTGAACTCATAGATCCAGAACTCCTATGTAAAACCAAATCCGCGAACTCCCAACAGATCTGCAATAGAAACCAGATCCATAACTCTAATCATCTTGCTTTGAAATTTGTTTTGTGGAAAGTCCTTTAATATGAGTATTGGCATCTGTGGCGAAAGGGCACAATAGTGCGTCATGCTCGTGGTGGCGAGGAGGCTAGGGTGACCTAGGTGAGGATGTGGCTAGAGGACACAATAGTCGATGTTGAGGAGATGGTCTCATTATTGCAGTGGTGGCACACGATAGATTTGATGAGGAAGAAAGGAATGATGGCAAGGTTTGTCCTGGTGGTGCTATGGGCAACACATTTGTTAAGGAAGCTAAGGAACGACAACGGTCGGCTAGTCTGAGCTGGGTGATAGGGTAGCGGATTTGACCGGGAAGAAGGGGAACGACGACAAATGTTAGATTTGTTTTTGGAGGAGTATCTTTTTTTTTTTTTTTTTTTTGAAATTTTAGTGGTGATTTTTGTGTGTTATTTGGATCATATAGTTGTTTGGGAGACTATGGTTGTTTTTGGTTGTTTAATGAACGGAGAGAGAGTGTTTAAATTCCAAAATATTGCATTAAGGCATATGCGAAGTTCGTTCTTGTTAGAAAGAAAAAAAGGATAGGGAGGAATAGACCAAAGGGGTTGGAACTTATGGTGTTGTGCAATTTGAGAACGGTGTTAGAATGCCCTATTTTTTATGTTGAAAATAAATTTCCCCGAAGTTAGATATCTAAAGTATCTGTGAAGTAAGGTTGTAAGAGAAGATGTATGAAGGATCAAAGAGAGTTGGAGCTCAAGGATTTGTGTCATATGAGAGTCTTTTCAATAGGTACATTGTTTAGTTGATTTGAGAGGTACATTTATTGTTAGATTTTATGTTTGTAAGTTAGATATTGTATATGTTTTCCAATCCATTAAATCAATAGCAGTTTGAAACTAGGGCTTAGGCATACCTACTAGGAAACATCCGCATGACTGTAGTCTGTACATCATTTGGTTAATTTTACTAAAGCATATATAATGTTAATATTGTTTCATCACATATTGCAATGTGTCTAATTGATATCATTTACAAGGTGGGAAAGGATACTTTGTTTCTTCTTATTTCCCCCTACCATATACATGATGTTTAATATTAATCTGCATGGTTTTAAATTCTTTCATTTATATGCTTTATGACTAGTTAATTGTAGTTTTATGGGTTGTTGATTTACAATTTTAGTTAATAAATTGTTTATCAAGTTAAATTATAGTGTTGCAATTCAATGTATGGTCATTGTAGAAGAATGAAGTTTTTAATTAGATCTCTTTTATTGTGTGTCAACAGTATCTTTTGCCTATCATTTCTTAAAATCTTTGGAATAAGTATATATGCCTACTCTTAGTGATACGCTTACTCTTAAATTTTAATTAGGTCTTCATAATTCTTCCTTGTTTAGCTTCTATTTTTTATTTTATTATACACCTATCGCGCATTAATTGCATACGAATCCTTTATATTGCCACTTTGGTATTACATATTTATAGGTTGTAGAATTGTGTAAATAAAGCTAGTAGTATTAGATAATGTTATGAAGTTGAATAGTATTTTCTTTTGGTTCTCATGCAGGTTTGGTGACTTTGTAGGAAATCCACATTACCGGTTGATTACCTGTTTATTTTCCTTTGGACCTTTGATCTTAAGAAGTAACTTTGGCAACAATGAACAACCAAGGTGACATCGCCTAGTCCTCCCTAAAATTCTTTTGCTTAATCACTATATATATATATATATATATAGCTCACATGTTGTTAACTCAACCTTTATGATGTCTATAGGAGGATTTAATCGTAATTCAAACATCCACAACGAAGTCAATCGCCACCAACCAATTAGGTCGATGCTTTCTTCTTCAACTAATTCTCACACTATTGGAAGTGATGAAAGGATCCCAGATAGGCTTTCTAGGCCAGATATTAATCTCCCTTATCAAGAGAATAATTCCAATATTGTTCCAAATAATAAATCAAATGGAGCATTGAACTTGAACATTTCTACTTCAAGTTTTAATTTTACTGGAAGTCGCTAGATGTTCCCGGATAGGCTTCAAAGCAACATACACTCATCTGCAGAAGACGTAAGGAATAATCAAGACAACAATCTAAATTTGTCTTTAAGTTTATCCTCAGATTCTCCAAGTGGATCACGAGGTGAAGAAGGAATGGATGGTGTCTTTTTAGCTAACACTAGGGTTTTACCGTCCAAGAGAAGATATTCTGATCTTGGTGGAGAGATGTTAATCGAAGAGAGCTCGAGAAGATGTGCTGAACTTGTAGCTCAACAATTGGTTGCTTCATCTGATCAAGGCAATTCCAACAACAATGAGCTTGCAACTATTAACCGAAGTAGTGAGTTTGAGCTTGCAATTGGTCAAAGGCCAGTTTCAAATATGCAAAATCAAACTCAAGCTGCAATTGCTCCTCCAACATATTTGTTTCTCCAAAGTGATCGTTCTCCTTTCATTAGCTCTTCAAGCACTGCAGATGGTGCAACTTCATCAGTGCAACCATTAGGGTATGCTCATCAATTTACTGAACCTCAGTTGGCTTCCCCTCAAATTAACATTATGAGTTCAAGAAATAATGCTCCTCCGATAGTTTTGCCTGATCATAATTCTATAACTACAAACGAGAATAGTTCAGTAGCAAGATCTGAGACTCAAGCCCGCGACAATAGTTGAATTACTATATTGCTTCATGCTCGTACTGATATGAGAAATAGGTTAATGGATGAGGTATGCTCAATAGTCAATACTTACCTTCTTAAAAGTTAAACTGCTTGTGAGTTTATTCTTAACATTTTTTTTCTAGTCTTTTATTTCTTTCCTTATAATGCTTTCCTTTTTTTCCCTTTAATTTTCTCCTTGTGGCAACTAAAGGGCATGAGTTTATTCTTGTATAAATGCACTCAACTTTGTTGCACTAAGCCAGTAAAGCATTACTACATCATTAATACAACTTGGATATATTTTTAGGTTGAAAATCGTACCACCATTTTACTTTTGGTTTGATATGGAAATTTCTATTTGTTTTCCCATCTCAAATGTGACCTGCTAATTAATCTACCCTTTATCTGGTCAAATATTTTCTTATATTTCCATGTGTCATAGGTTCGTGCTGCCTTACGATTTCTGGATCCTTCCATACCAATGAGCGATGTTCGCAATTTGCCGTTTGAGGTAGATTTTCACATAATTATATATGCATGTTCTTAAATCAAATTCTGTATTTGATGGCACAAGGTCAACCTTAAACTCATCTCTTGTTTAGGCTATCTTCTGTTGATATACACCATTAATTCTAAAGTGAGAGATGAGGGAAACAAGCTCATAGGATGTTGCCCTGATTGAGCCATACTTTTAAAGATAGTATTATGGGTTAATTAATTTCCAGTTTGTTTCAAAAAAAAAAAAAAAACTCAACACAATAAGATTCAGTTTGCTTTAGTCGTCAACTTGTGATCTTTTGTAATTTACAAACGTGTCAAATAGGTATTTATGATCCTTGGCCATTCACATGTATTATATTTGCTTGAAGTGTAAAATAATCAGAGGATTGAGGAGGGAGGGATCTATTCATTGGACAGGGCGTGGGCCCCTACCACCTTTTTTTCTTCTTTTTCTTATAAGTAATAATTAATAATATTGTATGTGTGCTTGATATAGGTTTAAAAAAAAAAAATAGTAAAGGCATTCTCGTAAAAAAAAAATTTCATTGTCAATCAATCACATTAGGACTTTTAAAGTATTTATGATAAGAGTTAATTATTTTTATTAATGTGATAATTTTTAATCGATTGACAGTATAAAAAATATTTATACTGATAGTGATGCATACCAATTATAAAATTTGATGTATATATTTGTTAAATGAATTTTAATTTTTATAGTTGGCCCCTCCCATCGTTAAAGCCTTGCTCCGTCACTGAGAATGAGGAGGACGCTCCTTATGTGATAAAAGCTATATATATTTAATATGATAATGCAGGTCATGTTTAGCGCGCACTTTCTGGAAATTAATTCTTGTTTGAAAGAAGTATTGATCTTATTTTCATGGTGAAGAAAACTTCTACCGTGTACCCATTTTAATAAGAATAAACTATTTGACTTGAATGTTTCTTCATGAATAATCATTTGAAGTTGGAGGAGGGTGTAGGATTTTAGAAGGTGATGAGATAATCAAAGTGGTAGAATTTTAATTAATTAGTTAAGTAATTAGAACAATGAGAATACTTCTATTGTATTATTGATTTTGAATAAAAGTTGGGAGGGTTGGAGGTAGAATCCATCACAAACTATTACCACAAGTGATACAATTGCCTATTTAGACACCATGCATGAGACTATCTAAGTTTTACGTCAAATTCTCTAGACTTTTTTTATATTTTTCTTCATTTTCTAAGCAGACTTACTAATTATAGACTCTTTATTAATTTTTTATTTGTTTATAATTCTTTCTTCTACCAATTTTAATTAGAAAAGCTTCTGATATCCTTGTGTTTTTGCTTTTGTTCTTGGAATGTGCAGCAAGTTATCCAAATTTTGAGAAATATGCTTAATCTTGAGGATGCGAACACGGGACTAACTGAAGAACAGATTCTTAAGCACATTAAGTGTGAAAATTTTGATCTTGTTGGTGAAGAAACGCTTGAAAACAAAGAAGCGTGTGTCATATGTCAGGTGAGACTTGCTACATTTTTTATTAATTTGATGTTAACAATTGAGGGATTTTCGGAGGTTAGCTCAACATATTATCACACCAATTTGTCATTCTTTCTTTATAGGGAGTATATATGCTTATGTTCACATCTCATTGTTCTACATTCTTGGTATTATACAATTTCTGTATTCAATTTTAGGAGGATTATGTCAACCGAGAAGAAGTTGGGAGGCTAGATTGTGTCCATCGGTTTCACATTAACTGCATCAAACAGTGGCTAGTGCTAAAGAACCTATGTCTCATTTGCAAACAAAGAGCATTAGCTACTGATGGGGACGATGCTAAATGATTGCTACTTGAAACTTTAAAAAATAAGATTCCAACTTTCACTTTTCCTCTTTGGGATAAACTTAATTAGTTGTGTATATAAGCAAGTCCGCTAGATACTTGACTTGCTATTTTTTCTTTTAAAAATGAATATTTTTATATATGGTTAGGACTTGGGATGACATGATAACCAAGAACTCATTTCAACAAAACTTGTTTGATTGTTGCTCCGGTATATATGTCATGATAAGATGTTTTGAAGTTTGTAGCTGTTCTATAACTTATTAATTTCAAATACTTGAGTCATAGAATCTTACTTTGCTTGATTTTGATAATAGGTTTTACCTCTTTTATATTAGTTATGCTATTGGCACACCTCTCTTTTTTCCCATTAAAGTTCACACTTATTTTTTTTCGTAGTTACCTCTACAACATCTTTATCTTATATATTTTAAAAAATGAAGTGATGATTCTTACTATATTTACCCATCACTACCCTAAAGCTCACGCCTTTTGGATTAAAGTTGGATTGATGCTCTTGTGCTTTTGCTATTTCTTCTTTTAAAAATGAATGTTTTTATATATGGCTAGGATTTGGGATGAGGTGATATAGGAACTTGGACCTCATTCCACAAAACTAGTTTGAATGTTGCTCAAGTCATAAAGATGTTTTGAACTGAGTAGCTATTCTATAACTATCATTTATTTGGATGAAAATCACCTATCCCTCAAATTGTGTCCCATTCCCAATCCCTCAAATTAAATATTGACAAGTGGAAATTAAATTATACATCATTTATTTAATATTAAATTTTAAATGTTAAATAAGTAACTCCGTCTACATCTCCCAGTTTTCTCTTTCTGGGGACTTCTTCAATTCTCACCGCAGTTGAGCGAGGTGGGCAACAAGGCCATGAAGGGTTTTGTGTTTGCTACTTCCTTCTATTATGAAGCATCGAATTTTCTATGATTCTAAATCTGTGAAACGTTAATGTGCTCCTCCAAAACGAATCAGAATAACCGCACGACAAGTATCGCTTATGATGACCGAGGTCGATCCATGAAGCACTTCCCATGGCCGCAAGCCATTTTGCCTATTTCGAATCCTTTATTTCCATTTGTTATTTTCTCTGAGTCAATAGTGAGGTGGGAATTGAAGAAGTCCAGAGAAAAAGAGAATTGAGATTTAAACATAGTTAGTTATTTAAGATTTAAAATTTAATATTAAATAAATGATGTATAATTTAATTTTCACTTGTCAATATTTTAGTGGTGGGATAGGGAATGAGACACAATTTAGGAACAAATGATTTTCATCCCATTTAAATTACCCGACATAGAAATTTTGCGTTGATTTTGATAATAAGTTCAACTTTTTTTTTGGATTAGAGTTATGCTATTTGCAAGCTCCTTTTTCCCACAAAATTTCACACTTGTTTTTCTTCAGAGTTGCCTCTACAATATTATTTTTCTTATATATTTTGACATAATAATTTCAATTTTTTTTTACTAAGTAATCAAAATATATTATAAGGAGCACAAGTGGTGACCTAAACCCATATACAAGGACTAAATAAAAAACCAAGCCACATGAATTGTCGTAATGGCCTGCCAAATAACCACAACACAAAAGAACTATCTAATAAAAACAAAATGATTTGTTTCGGAACAAAGGTTATGTGATACACTTCTTGCATTGCTCAGTAAATGTGATGTGCAAGAACACAAGGAGGATGCATGGATTTGGTTAGGGGACATTTCGACAGTATATTCAGTAAAATCAGCTTATCATTGGATCACCTCGAATACTTCTATGATTGATAAGCAATTGTACTGTCGGCTTTGGAACCCTATCACACCATTGAGGGTCGCAATGTTTTGTTGGAAAGCTATGCTTGATAGGATCCTAACAACTTCAAACCTTATTAGGAGAGGTGTTTCAGGGGGCACACATTTTCATTTGATGCATGTTCTCTTACAATATGTGGATGCACATTTTCAATTGGATTGGAATGGATCTGGTCCTTCCCCTAGATTTGAAGGTGCTTTTCTTGCAAAGAAGGCGGGTTTCAAAAAAAAATGTTGGAGGCTATTCTGGTTTTCTATATATTGGTCCTTATGACTACATTGGAATGAGATTGTTTTTAAAAAATGAGGAGGTGAGTTTTGACAAAGTGTATGACCTCATTAGAGCATGGTCTTGGTGCAAAAATTCCATAAAAGGCTATTCTTTTTCCTTCACAAATTGGTGTTCCAATCCCCCGACTTGTCTGGAGCAGAGTTACATATATAAGACATAAACCAACTTAAAATCTCTATCTCTCATCCCAACCTACCTAACCAAAATACATCAGAATATAAACACTCAAAACCTGTTGAGACGCACTAACTAGACACCTATATCAACAAGAATGATACGGTGGTTGTGAGCTTGATCCCCCTTAACAAGAAAACCAGCTTTTAGCTTCGGCCAAAAGCTTACGCTACAAGGTAAAAGCCAACGCTAATGACCACTTTAGCGTCGGCCATGCGTCAACATCGAGACCGACACTTTGAGCTTCGTCGCAACGTTTAGCGTCGGGAGATTGTGGCCGACGCTAAGTTAGAGTAGGGGAAAGCCGATGCTAAGTGGCAGCTAAGATCATCAGGCATATCATCGATGCTAACCCGTCATAGAACAAAGTTGACGCTAGGTAGCGTGGGCTTTTGACTGACGCTAATTTACCAGAAAAAAATAAAAAAAAAGATTGCACATTTATCACATACACAGACAAATGAATTTTCTGAGTGAATGTGTGATAGTTATTTCAAAACATTTCCTAAAGTAATGGTGTGAACACCCAATTTTGTCCGGGTTAATTAATCTTTTGATTAGGTGATCAGAAAAAGAAAGAAAAAATTGAGTAGGCTTTGGCCCATAATCCCATTTTTGTTTAGTCCACTTAGAGGTCCATTTCTTATTAAAAAAAATAATAATAACAAAAATTCAATTCAAAGATGGGGGTACGTAGGTTTTACTTTCACATTTTTGGAGGTCTTCTCCTCTTTCTTTCTCCCCTTTCTTTTGTTTTCTTTTGCTTTATTTCCCCTTTTTATTAAGCAATACCAGCAGTAAGCAATGGCACACTGCTCTCTGGCACCTCTGCATCACCAAGGATAGGGAACAAAGCTGTTGTGCTCCCTCTGGAGGCATCCATCTCCTGCATTGTACAAACTTCCCTCTCAATATCTTAATTGCAAATTTTGGCATCATTCTCCTATCATCTTACCTATAAATTCAACAATTCACATAGAGCAAAGGGGGGTTACATATTTTTTTCCATCTGGGACAGGATTAGAGTGAAGAAATTTGAGGGAAGGATAAAGAGAAATCACATACAGAATGGGTCCCAATTGAAAAAAGAAATCATTTCCTCTATTACTCAACCTCTCCCCTTCTTCATCCTCATCCAAAGCCTGACCCCCCATTCCTGCATTTCTTTTTGTTTGGTACCAACTCACATTTCCAGAAGTTAAAAAAAATGAAAAAAGGAAGTAAGGGAACGGAGAGACATAGCCACCATGAACCCTCCCCTACATAGCTCCAGCACCACCGCATAAACACCTGCAGCCACCGTAGCACGTTCGTCCCTGCACCCGCTACCACCGGGTCGCCTCCAGACTAGCACCGCCGTTCAGCCACTCGAGACCTGCACCACTCCGGACCCGAGACCCCTTCGTCTCCCCCCAAGCACCGCAAAGCCACCCAGCTCCGTTCAGACTCCCAGGCCGCCGCTCCGCGCTCAGTCCACCGCTATTAGTCCCGCCGTCGCTCCCCGCTCCAGTCGCTCACCGCACGCTAGGGAGCACCATCGCGAACTGCCCCTCCTCCGTTCCAGACGCGACACCACTGCCACTCCGCCGCAAGCCACACCGCCGCCGCACCGTGCTCCTTCTCGCTCAGGTTTTGGATGTGGGGTCACTACCCCTCTTTCTTCTCAACGTTTCTTTTGCTCATAACCTTTTTGACCTTTTTATTTGTTTTATTATGCTGTTGTGTTTAGGGTTTTATTTGTTCAGTTGTTTTATTTTCTTTTTTTTGTTTTTTGTTTTTAGGTTATATTGTCTGATTTGTTTGACATGTGGACTTTAGTTTTTTTTTTTTATTATTTGATGGGCTGTTAGGATGAGTTATAGAGATTGGTCTTTGGTGATAGGGACCCTGAATCTTGGTTGAAGAAAAATGTTAAAAGGAAAATAATGGCAAAAACAAAATAAAAATAAAAATAATAACAATCTTTTAATTCATGCAACAATCTACGACGTTGATGTATGGATTTTCATGCTCAAGTGGCATATGTATTGTAAGGGTTTATCGTATAGTTTTGTTATCTTTAGCCCCGTGTAAAAGTGAATTCTTCTTTAAGCAAAATCTTTTAAAATTCGCGCGACAATCTACGACGTTGATGTATGAATTTTTCATCCTCAAGTGTTGTAAGAATTGTAAGGACTTATCTTATAGCACTGCTATCTTGAACCTTGTGCCAGAGTTTTTTTAGAATAAAATCCATTTTCAAAATTATTCTCAAAATCCAATCTTTTCTTAAAAAATAAAATAAAATAAAATAAACCAACCAATCAAACTTTTTCTATTAAGAACACGTGGCTTTGAGTTTTTCATCGCATCGAGGAATACGTAGGAACAGAATAATCATTCTGTCAAGCCAAAATTTTATTTTCTTCCTTTTGTGTTTATTTCCTTTTTGTTAAGTTTTAAGAATGGGGTAAAATAATATTTTCAAAGGTTATTAAAATTTTTGCACGATTAACTTGAAGTACCAATCTTAGAACGGGCGACGTAGGGTGCTAACACCTTCCCTACTCGTAACCGACTCCCAAACTCAAATCTCTATCTTTTTTAAGGGACCAGTTTACCTTAAATAATTGGGTTTTCCAAAGTTTTCCCATTTAAAAATTTTGGTGGCGACTCCTCTATTTTTTATCTTTTTTCGCGGCGTCCGGACGGGATGGTCGCGACAAATGGCATAAAATCTTGTAACTTAGCATTTTCTTGTGCCTTTTCCTCTTCCAAATTAGTCTGTTAATCAGACAAAACAAGATTAGCTTATGGCATAAAATTGTAACATATGAATGATAAAGATCACAACTAGATATATATCATATATAAATATATAGTAATGAAGTTACTCCCAAACGCTTCTCAATTTGCAAACGCCATGTAAGTTCTTCAACACGCTTTTCCATTTTGTCTTTTGCTTCTTGAAGGGCCATGTCTCTCTTGTAGCCTGAATGCAGTTACACAAATTGTTACTCCCTGCAGTAGCTTCTTGTAGAAGCAATGCAAAATACACTATATTACACAAACACCACAAAAGTCAAAGTGTGCTTTAATCAGAAGCCTTTGTACATAGTCTTTATCTATCTGTCTAAACTTTCCCGGACCCTTACTTTTTCTTTAGTTTTTCAACAGTTTCAAAAGAACTTTAGGCAGAAGGCAGTAAGGACATTCCAATCTCTCAAACTTTCCGAAGAAAAGTCAGGTCAGACTACAAAAGATTTGAAATGTAAATGGCCATTATCAATCAATGACATTCTTACATTACTGAATGACCCTCCTAAAAAATAAGATAATTTAAGGCTTTTATAACAAAGAAAATGGGCCGGAGGCAACTCCTGTTTTATGACTTAGCATGCATTAAACACAGAAAACTTTAGCTCTAATTTGAACTTCTAAGAAAGTTGGTCAAGTGTGAATAAAATACAAATGTAAAAAGAACCAGACTTTAGGCTACTCACCCAAGAAAACTATTAGGAATTTATGATATCTTCAATCCATTGGGTAAAATAAATACAGAATAAGTTATATATCAGCTCTCAGTAAGCCTATAGTTGAAGTTATGCATCTCTAACCACGATTAGGATACACGAGAAGAAACATTAATTATAAGCCAATGAGACACATAACTAACCTGAAAATTTTCAGCCCTATTCATGGAAAAAAGAGAGTATGAATATATATATGATCGTAGAAGTTCTTCTTGTTCGTGGTTTTATTGGAAATCACAAATTCAATTATTTGAATTGCCTTAAGCTCTAAGAGTCATGAATATGTTTCTATAATTTATGAAAATATAGCCAATTTCTTGGCAAGGGTGAGAGGGCAATGGTAGTGTGCTTGAAAAGACCTCACGAGAAAAGCTTTATGCTTTTACCATGTCACTTGTGCAAAAGAATCAACCTTATGAAAAATTTCATCCTGATTAATGGAAATAAACAGTAACATATCATCCTACTCTTATTCACACCTCACAACTTCAGCACACAAAAGAGAAATAAACAAATAATACCAATAACATTGAAAAAACCAAAAACACAAAAGAAGTTACCAACTCAAACAAAGAGGGAACCAGAACTTAATAAGAAAATCAGAAAATTTCAAGTATGTCTACTTTAAACCAATCAAAGTATTAACTTCTTCCTCTCTATCAATTGATTAATTGATAAAAACTATTAAGACTTTGTATCCAAACATCACTAGCTCGTTATGTGGGGTGCAACCATTGAATAATAATAAAAAAGACAATGCTATAACTATTTACAATGAAGGGAAGATGAATGAAGAAAAATGAAAGACCATTCAAAACAAGATGAAGCATTGGAAAAAATGGCGGTGAGAAGAGAATGAAAGGAATAAGTTACCTGTTTTGGGGCCGCGGTTCTTGTTCCTAGGGCGACGGTGGAGAATGAAGATTCCGACGGTTGAGCAGCGACTCGAGTGAGAGAAAGGTTGGGACGGTGGTTGTGGGCAGTGGTTAGGGTTTAAGAGGCTGTGCTTTCTGAGGTTGGGGTTTTCAAGTGGAGATTATTTCTGATGTTGGGCTTTTTCAAGTAGATTGTGAGGAAAAAAAGAAATTGCAAACTAAATCTCACAATTTAGTGTCGGCCCATATAGATCCATAAAATAAAATAAAAAAGTATTTTTTCACACGCTAGTGTCGGCCTTGCATCGGTTAAGCCGACACTATTAGCGTCGGAGTCGTGGTCGATGCTAGAGTTTCGCAACTAACTTGTTGCGCCTATATACGCAAGGCTCCCACTCAGGCGAAGAGCTACGTGAGATCAAAATGTGCCTCCGGTGGCACATCTAGCGATATCGCTCACTCCGGACGCGCGATCCTTGATACACGAACATCGTCTGCTGCTGGCGTGAGAAGTCCGCGTAGAGTCCCAAGATGCATGATGACCAAGAGGTGGATACCACATCCTATCAAAAGGTAGTCTCCACAGAATCCTGAAATGACCAATCAGGATGGCCCTAGGTGAATTATAGAAACGAAGATAAACCTTCGTAACCCCAGTGTAGAGAGTGGTAAAGGTCGTGGGGTCAATCTTCCAACCGATACCATCATCGTCGTGATAGACGAGCTTAATATCCCCTAGTACAGGGATCCTCGGAGCCTGACGCATCCACGGATATATGTGGTCCATCGTCCCCTCAGCTACAATATCTTCTCCAAGGTTCAGAAGAAGAAGACATACAGAGGAAACATGGATCTACAACAAACATCATATGGTAGAAAGGAATCATAGGATAACATATATCAACATCACACACACAAACAAGCACTTACATAAACATCTCCAGATTATCATATCGCTCATCTTTAACACCTACATTACGTGTATCTTAACCCTATATGCATGTCGACCGATATCTCAATACTCGTTCTCAGATTCGAAAAACCTCAGTTAGTTTGTTCAGGTAACCCTTCCACATGCCATGTCCAATAAGAGTGCATCACATTCCCCTATTCCAGATAGGGATGGCTATCCTGGTCATATCGAAACGTCTAACTGCAATGTGGATGACTCAGAGTCCAATCGAGATAACAAAGCATAACTAGCCCCCATGACATCAATAGGAGCTACCTATTGGTCACTGTGAAAAGAATTGAGCGTTGTTACATCCTCAAGATCTCACAGATTGTCCTTACCTATGGGTACATTAACCTCATATGACCACTGTCATATGGCTCGCCACTTGGCAAATGATTATGTATGCATGACAACCATTGTTATACCATTAACCTCACCTTGATCAACATACCATCTCCTTACTCATATATTCTCATCCACGATACCACAATATTTGCAATCTTTCATCTCGACATAAGCAATATGACATTTTTAATCATTATCAACATGATCATAAAATATGCAAGCATGGTATCCAATATCCTAACATACCAACTTAAACATATAAACATGTAACTCATAAATCACACATAGTATCGATCATACCAAACATATCAACACAGTGCGCTTTAGCGTCCAAGTGCTCCACGCTTGAGCATTGGCACGCGTGGACGTTGGCTTAGGCATGCTTGAGCATGCCAGCCTGAGCTCGACATCCTTTCTCTTTTCCTTCTTTAAACAAACTCTAACCCTACACACATCCAAACATACAATCAAGCATATAATCATTCACTGATCAAGGTTAGGAAAACTAGGATGTTACAGCTGAAAATCTAAAAAATCTTTACATAATACCAATTAAATCCTGAAATTAAATAGATAAAAGGAAAAATCCTAAAATTAAATAAAATACTGAGAGAATATGAAAGATATAAAACTAAATTCACAATTTATTATAATAATATAGGTGAAGTCCACCGTCAAAACTTTTATTCTCTTATTTTTATTAATCCATCGTCTGGTACCAAAGGAACAAAAGGGCGAAAACGAGTAAATCGCCAATTTGACCCCTGAAATTATAAGGTCGCATCAGTTTGGTCCTTGTGGCAATTTAGTCCCTGAAATTGTAAGGTTTGTATCAACTTGGTCCCTATTACTAAATTGATTAACTTTGAACAACTTCGGGGATGTTTTTGACATTTCAAAAAATGTCAGTGCTCAAGTTGATACGGCCTTACAAATTTAGGGACCAACTTGAGGATTTACTAGGATGAAAACTCTTACACTGCTCTCTACCATCTCAGTACCGCATAGAGGTAAAATCTTGCCTTTGCTTCAATGATTCCTCATTTCGTCTCTTCCATTCGTAAACATGTGGTATTCAACAAGTAGTTGTTGGCGATAGCAGGAATAGTTTTTTCGAACCTTCTCACAACCACATAGCCATCCGTCGCCGCGTTGTGCCACCATTGATCTTCATTCTAGCACCACATCGTGGTTAATTTTTGGTAACTTACAACCCTATTTCGTATCCCTTTCACTTCACTTGAATTTATACCCTAACCCCGATTCACTGGACCCTAATCCCATTTTCTTCAATTATGCCATAACATGCATAGAGGTGAGTCACAATCCAAGATGCTTTCTATGTATCAGAATCTGAATGCTTTATACTATTGTTTCTTCCTTATGATGTTTGGTGTATTCTTATGTCCCTGTTATCTATTGTATGTGTTTCTTCTTATGTCGATGAGAAGACCTAGTAGCGGAGGAGGACTTGGATGGATCCGAGGCAGAGATTATTGGAGCTAGCACCGCAAATCCCAGTGTTGAGGATCTAAAGTTTATGTAGACCCCACTATCTTTCTGGCCGTGTACACCGGGCTGATGAGTATACTGTTCCGTTTTTGAGCGCTAACAATGACAAATATTGTTGGAGCGTTCAAAGTTATCCAGCATCTCCCTTTCATGCAGATGTGGCATCCACCCCGACTAAGCACCAAAAGTAGCATGTGGGAAATTCTAGAGGCTTCTCACGTCACGAGTAGACATGGTTTTGTCTACTAAGGACGTCGGCGACATAGCGAGCAATATCGTCAAATGTGCTAGAGGTCGGGGATCGTGTTATCCAGGAGTTCCTCATCATAGTATGTGCCACGACCGGTTTATCGGTGTACTTATAGCGAGGGTAGTTCCAGACCTCCATATCGCTGAGGGCATGAGGTTGGCCAAGGTGTCTTGCTTAGGTTGTGAGTGAGTTTGATTTTAATGTATTTTGAGAGATGGGCAGAATGCGAGTAAGTGACTTTGAGGGTTTTTACTATAGGACCATTTAATGTACTTTTTTCGTTTTCGGGTGTACAATTTATGTATTTAGTACAGTAGCCCTACTGACGGGGCAAGTCAGGCTTGTATATAGTTATGGGTATGTATGTGTTTGTTTCTTTTCCGTATCATTTTAATAAGCGCGTTAACGTTTATAATACGGTTGAGACGTAGATAATATTAGGTCCTTTAAATGAGATTATCCGAGAAGTTAGGATCGTCTCGTTTTGGTAGTATCAGAGCAAGAGTGTTAGAGTTAGGAATGTCTCAGAATGCATGGTCTTTGAAGAAGTTCATTGTTTTCCTATATGTATTAAGACATGACTGAAGCTAGAATAAGAATGAGAGGTTAAATTTTTTAAAATTTGGTCTTGAGGAATTTAAATCATTGTTTTCCTATATGTATTAAAACGTGACTGAAGCTAGAATAAGAATGAGAGGTTAAATTTTTTAAAATTTGGTCTTGAGGAATTTAAATCATGCACACGATACATTGGTTTTTGTACTTGATGCTAAAATTGATGATTTTCTGTTTTTTCATAGCCATGCTTTCAAATGTACTTATTTTACTTCTACAATAGCAATTGCTTCTACGATCTCTTTCACTTTGTAAATACAGAAACATGTAAACTATTATTTATATTACCTAAGAGAGATTTATTAGCCCATGTCCATTATGGTTATTTTTCAGATTGTCTTATTATCTTTTCTCCACTTGTATATGTTTCAGCTCATGTGTAATTTGAGATACTAAAGAACTTATCAAACGTTAAGGCTGTTGTGAGAATGTTCTTTGCATCAAGGTATAGTTGAACCTTTCTTTTCTATTCATCGGTCCAGAAACTCCTTGTTTATCTTTCTCTTCATTCTTAACACCTTGTTCAGGAATGAAGGGACCTTTTTCAATGACATCCCATAGATCTAAGTCTATGTCTTAAATAAATATTTTCATTCTAGCTTTCCAATAAGGATAGCCTTCACCATCGAAAATAGGAAGAGTTGTAGTTGAAATATGTTTATGACTTCTACTTGAGTTTTGTGTCATTCTAAAAAACAATCTTGAAAGCTATTAAGCTTTAAACAAGACCCTATCTCTAGACACAATTTGTTGGAACAAAGAGTTATGCTATTTAGTTCGAAAGACAATAGTACAAAAACTTACGAATGTTTTAACCACCAATTGGATAAAGCTTCATCATTCATTAATGGTTAAAAAATGAAAAGAAAACATATGTGGTATTGCAATTTTTTGTTCGTATGTGTCTAGACGAAAACCTTTTCGTACTATCAATCATTTCCCTGGAATAAATGGGCACACTCAAAAGGGATGAATTGAGTCTTTGGACTTTTCTTTAAAAATCACTCCTTTTACAATTGTGAAGATTAAGGATGTCAAATCTTTATTGAAAAGATTGACTTAGCAAAAACAAAAGGAAGAGATGTAGAACAAAAGAAATATAGTATAACACTTCCAATTACACAATAATATGAATCAATAATATATGTATGAAACAAAATACAAGTAATTGCATGAAGTTAAGAGTTAAGGGAGTAGAAAGATCACACAATAATTTTTATACTGGTTTGATCATCCCACTTGTGATCTACATCCAGTCCCCAAGCCAAGTTTGAGTATTTTAACTATATCAAGAGTTTGTACAATCTTAGAGATCGATACCTCACTCTACATACAAACCACAACATCATGGGATACCTCACCCACAAACCTTCTTCCTCAAGAGATGTCTCACCCTTGAGCCATTTGGGATGTCTCAGCCAAAATAAAAAACAGAAAGAGAAGAGTAGAAAAGAAATTCCTAATCTTGTACATGGAAGAGATGTATGATCTTCACTTGTAGAAGGTAGAATAGTTGGCTCACAATTTCTTCATCATAACAATATATTTGAAAGTATAATTAATGCATTGAAATCATAAACCGAACCCTTTATATAGAAATCAATTAGGGCTTTCACAATTTGAAAATTAGTTAGAAAAAGTGGCAGTGTATTCGAATACATAAAGAAGTATTCGAATATATTCGAATACACACAAGATGTATTCGAATACATCAATATAACTAACACAATTGCCTCCAACGGATTAGTATATTCGAATACAACCTTGGTGTATTCGAATATGTTGATTCAAAAATGTCAAAAACCTTAGGTAATTAAATACAAGAGTTAGTATTTGAATACTTCTTCTGGAACTTGAAAAATTCCTTAAAGTAAACCAATAATCAAATTTGTAATTAATTACTTTTACATTTTAAAAAACATTTTGAATCATGACATTTCATTTAAGCCCTTAATTGATTACTAACTTAGGGTAGTCAACTTTCTAAGCTTTTTCAAAAACTTATGTTTTGTGAAGCCAACTACCTAATCTTTTTTCAAGGAATATCAAACATCAAAACCTATGTTACAATTATAAACTATACTAAAAGTTGTTACATCAAAACATCAATAAAACCAATGTGTACGCGCATAGAAGATCCATCATCGCCACTCACCATTTTTTAAATAGTTTTGTATGAATATAGGCTCTTGCTATTCAGTACGCTTGCAAAACAATCACTTTTGTGTAGAGAACTAATGAAGAGTTTCTGCCTTGTCTGCTATGATCAGATTTGTTCTTTGGCTATTTTAATTGCTAATTTTGCTCAGAACTGTTGTTAAAGAATTTCTAACAATGTTGTTTTATGCTGATAGTATTTATTTGATTCAATAAAAGGCACCACAAGTTTGAGGTATGGACACGCAATGCATATGGAATGCTGTCAAAAGATGGCAACTGAAAATTAGTTAACTTCCTAAGAATTCTTTTTTCTTATATCAATTTTTCAATAGCTAAACAATTGTGCTCAATTGATGATTTGGCCTTTAATTTTATGAATAATGTATCGTTGTCCTATATGCTCAAAGTCAATATTTGACTTGTCTCAGAATTGCTTGAAGTCATTATTTGATATGGTATAGAGACATGATATATAAATGTGCTAGCATTAAAAATTACATATTTGCTTGAGAGAAAATTCAAAATTCATCTTCATATGCAGCCAAATTTGAGGTAATTTTATGTTGTGAGGGATGCTTTTGCAATGTAGGTTGTAAAGATTGGAGACCGAAGACTTCATTTCTCAAATCAAAAGTTTTTGGAGAAACCTCTGTTGTGTTAATCTTCTGTATGGGAGAAATGTTTATAAAAATTATTTCATTTTTCCGCTCCCTTGTTGATCAATGAGTACATAAGAAAAATAAAGCGATAAGACTTCCATGGAACTTTCACAACGTTCAACGGTGTTAAAATAGGACATTAAAATTAAATTTAAACGGCCCAATTCATAAATTTAGGCCCATTCATGGAATTATTATTAATTTTGACAATACAACAAAAACAATGCAATTCCAGTCGGAAAAAACAAAAACAACTCAAAAAAATGTTTGGACCCAAAAAAGCGGACTTGATCCAATATTGGCCCAACCCACCCCAAGTCAACCGAGTAACCCGCCCAAACCGACTACCCGCTACACGAATAGCCCACGAACGAAATTGGGCCACATATATAAACACACGGTTTAGGCGGGATTGGATGTTTTCGGGGATCGAATCCGACTATTCTCCAATCCTAATCAAGGGGCATTCAAAGTGTATTAGCTCTTAGTCCAAAAAGTTGTAAAAATGAAATAAATAAAATAAAATAAAATAAAATAATGTAAATTGAAGAATAAAACAAATTTAAATTAAACCGAATTAAAATAAGATAAAATGAAGAAATGAGACAAAATGAAGCAAACATAATGAACAACATAAAATGAAAAATAAAATAAGATAAGACAAATAAAGTAAAATAACCTGAGAAAAATATAAAGTAAAACAAAATAAACTAAGATAAAATAAGATTAAAGCCGAGGTCAAAGTCCAATGTTCAGGAGAGATTGTGATATTCTATCAACTTTTTATTTATAATTTAAAGTTTAAATATTTTTCATTATAAAAATTAATAATAATTCTAAATTCTATTATAACGTCTTTACTTAGTACATAAAGAAATATTAAACGTTTTTTTTCATATTTTCAGAATATTCAATATGTTTACTTTTTAATTTAATACTTTCTTTATATAGTAGTTGAAGAATTATATATCAGAAATTTTTTGTAGGCTGATATAACAAAACTCAAAAATTAAAGTTAATCCAAAAATTATCAAGCATAAATATAGATAAAAAATTTCCTACAACATATACATTTGATTAGTTTCAGGATTAACTAACCATTTCATATTTATTCTTTTTGTTTTTGTTAGATATGAGGGTGTCACGGGTCATGGGTTAATGATGGGGTTGGAGTTGGGTTGCTGAAAATGATAATGGACCAATAATGGTTTTTTTTTCTTCTTTTCTTGTTAATTGCTTCTTCTTCTCTTCTTTTTTCTTTTTCTGTTTTCTTCCTTACTTATTTATTTATTTATTTGTTTGTTTATGTATTTATTTTTCCTTTTCTTTTTATTCTTTCTATTTTCCTGAAATAAAATAAAAATAATAATAAGATTGAATAAAGATAGGGTAAAATTAGGTGTTCATATGTAGGGATGGAAATATGTCAGGGGCTTATAGTTTGACCTGTTTAAGGTCTGGTCTTACTGTTTTTTTATAGGCCAAAATATATTAAAAGAGTACAAGAGGTACTCTAACCCATGTATACAAAGAAAAAAACAAGAAAAGCCTGGCCTATGTAACTACCATATTGACAATAACAACTATAAAAGTCAGTAGGACTATTACATAGAGTATGTTTGTTACAGATTAAAAAAAATGATTTTGACATTCAATAATTTAGAGATTATTTTTTAGAGTTTTTTAAAATAAGTAGAAGCTATGTTGCATTTGTTTACACTCATATAAATCATTTTTAAAAAAAAAATGATATTTAACTTGTTTGGATATAATCATGTAGAAGTGCTTTTTTTTCTTACAAAATTACCATAAAGTACATAAAAAATCATTTTGCAAGAAAACACGTTTGTTGAAAAAATTACTTTTTATATATATGTTAACATGTTATATATAATCGTTTACCTCCTCTATTTTCCCTTATATAATTGCAGATTTACATTAAACAGTAGCCTAATAGACCTACCCAAAGAAAACCTGCTTGAACGACAAAACGTAGAAGACAATAGGGAAGGTAAATGTAAAACTTAATAGGGGCAAAGTGTGTCATTTTCGTAAAATTGTAAAAGTTCTGTGTTTTTCATAGGTCGTCTCTCTCCTATCACAGGACCCTTTCTCCAAAAGCTAATAGGAGTAGTTTTTCATTTTAGATATAAAAATGATTTTTTTTAAAAATAATTTTTTATAAAATCTTAAATAAACATAATTGAAATGACTAAAAATAATTTTTAACTTAAAAAAATGATTTTTATCCTAAAAAAAGCTTAAACAAACCCACTCATAGATCAACCCCCCAAAAAAATCAAAGCAGATACAAGCTTCACCATATCACTCAACCAGCTATTGCCTGAACCATTATACTTCCCTTTAAACATAACCTCTTCCCCTGTCCTGAAGAAATCACCCTAGCCCAAAAAACTTGCAGAACATTGAGCTTCAAACAGTTACACATCTACTGCCATTCTTGATTTATCATAGGAATTAATTGGCCTTATTCAAAATTGTCATTATTCCTATATGAAGTCTGAAAGTAGCACATGCATAACCCAAAGTAAAAAATATCACCAAACTTTAGAGTCCAAAATCTATTGAAAGTTGAAACCTCAAGATGCTGCATAGATTGATACTTATATCAGTAACAAAACTCTATTGATCATGTTTACATTTTGTCTTCAAATAGGTAGGATGTGTAGTTGCATGACTGCCCACCTTTCAACGCTACATTATAGTTTTGTCACTTTTGTTACCCCATAACACTTCACTTCTTCATACACGACTTTTGAGTCAGTCCTAATAAGCATGGACAGAATACTAACAATAATGTTTATCCAAACATTGTAGAATAACCCCTCCAACCATGGACAGAATACTAACAATAAGGTCTGGTCTGACTTGTTTAACAAAAATAGTCAGGTTAAGACTTTCTAAAAGTCCATATATCTAAAAGGATCAGTGTAAGGCTTTAAAAAAAGTTTACTATATCTGTCAGCCCCGACTTGATTAACATATATAATGTAATTAAATATATTATTATAATACTATACTATATTATTTATAATATTTAATATTATGTTTTAGTTTATACCAAAAATATTTTAAATAGGTCAATTTATCAGTATAGGTTGTTGGAACCAAAGTGGTTATGATCCAAATAATCCCTTAAGTTTTGATGTTAACAAAGGGCTAATTTAAGAAGAACAAAGATTTCTTATGGACTAACGTTTTATATTAAGTGTGCAGAATAAAACTTAATTGAGTCCAAAGACTATCCAGAGTCCAAAGACTATCCAAAGCCCAAAGACTTTATCTTGTCTAACCTTTGGACATGGTTTGCGTCTTACTCAGACTGGACGATAATAAATAGAACAATGAGTCCAAAGACTCTTTCGGTTACTTTTTTAATAACTAGTCCAATAGTGTTTTTATATTTTAAGCGCGAATACCTTGTAAAAGTATTTGAATTTATTATTCCATGTAAAAGGTTTACATCCTTGGGACAAAACATTCTTTGTAATATTCGTTCAAATGTAAAGTGTAAGCCAGAATGTCTCTGTCACTAAAGAAGTTGACCTTCTTCTTTTGGAAAAACAAAAGGCAACTTTCGTTCTATACAGAGGATATGTCAGCACCATTTTTAGCTATCATCCTGATAGTCTATCCTGCTGATCAGAAATTTCAGAAGCTATCAGACTTAACGGATCAAATGCATTCAATGCTCATCAGAACAGATCCTTTTCAATCCGTTGAAGACTGAAGTCTGCTCAAAGACAAGAGGCTATATATACCTCCATCCCTTGAAGATGCATGGTTACCGAACTTGGGCAAAAATACAAGTGAAGCAATACTTAGCGATTCAAAATCTTTCAAGAGAAACAAGCAAACATCTGCTCGAGCAATCAAAGAGAAAATCTCAAGCTTGCAAAGCTAGCAAAGCTACTCTGATCCTCATTTTCATATCACTCTCTGTGTAGAGTTTTTAAGAGTCTAAGCTTTAGTTTCGAATTCTCACATTTAGTGAGTTAGTAGAACAAACTCTTTTCAAAATCTTAGTTTGGTTGAGCCTGAAGAGGCTTGTTTGTAAAAGAATACTTAGAGAACCTGAAGAGGTTGAGAATACTGCCTGAAGAGGTGTTGAATACTTTGTAACAAAAGATTTTTGTTATAGTGAAATAAAGCTCTCAAGTAGAGAGGACTGGACGTAGCTCTCTGGTGAAGAGTGAACCAGGATAATATCTCGGTGTTCTTTTTCTCTCCCTTACCCTTACTTTAGTTTATTATCCAACTAACTAACTGGGATTGAATTGCTTTTTCCTACGATATTTTCTTATCTTATTCAAACTAAGTTAGCGTCCAACTTGGTGTTTGAAAGAGCTCTCTTTGCTTTTAATCGTTTTAGCGTCCAACCTTGCGAAAATTATTATTTGCTTATGAAAAGAATTTAAAATCTTCAGAAACACAATTCAACCCCTCTTATTGTGTTTCAAATAGGTTCCTTCATAGGTCTTTCCATCTCTTTATATTATAAGTCTACAAGTCTAGTTAGAAGTGAATGTTTATGATCTATTTATAGTTGGAGGCCTATTTAAAGGTCTTTCTGAAAATTAGACCTTTAAATAGGCTTCCTGACCATGCTAGACTTTGAAGTAGGTCAGGTCAAGCCTTAAAAATTGTGTTATATTAGGCTAATAGGTCAGGGTCAAGTATTGAGATTGAAACAAAGTCCATGTCTATTTATGTCAGAGTCTAGTATATTCCCACCCTTATTCACATTAGATGTTTTTATTTTAAGTACGCGGGCCTAGTTTCCAGTTAGGTGGTGACATGACTTGGACCATAAATTACCCTTTTATTTTTAATACATCGAAAAGTTTTTGGATATAAACAAAAAAAAAAAAATTATAAGCAAATGAATATTATTAATTGGATGCAAGGGATATAAACAAGTATTAATTAGTCCATTTCATGTTTGGAAAGAAAAAAATGTGTTTACCTTCTTTAATTAAACTTTTAAAAACCATATATGTTGTATACAATAACTGAGAATTGTTATACTAAAAGCTATTATATTCAAGAGAGAGATACAAAGAATAAACTAATAATCTAATTTTTAAATTGCACATGAGAATCAATCTTTTACTCTCTTTTTTCAAGAACCTATTTAAAATCTAGTATGAACTATATTTATGGGGTCTAACTAATATTTATGTTAAGCCTCATAATACATTGATGTTTTTTTTTTTCCGATAAGCAAAAGGTATATTGATTAAGTATACAAGAAATGCTCTAAATCGTATACAAAACAATAAAATATATACAATATTTTATTTACAATTGTTGCTTTATCTTTCATAATACATTGATGTAATATTTCTAATTTTTAAAAATATGAATCTGATGTGTATCCTTTGCACTTCCAAATTAATTATTGAGTGCCTGCATTGATTTTTCCTTCCTCAATTAAAGATATATTGTATTTTTTATTTTAATTATTGTTTTCAGTACTGAATTCCCATATAAGTGACTTTCCCACGATTATATAATGAAATAAAATAAAATTCAATCCTTTCTCTTTGCACTTATTAGCTAGCCAAGTCAATTAACATATTCCTTAGCTGACAATGCACTTGCATAAGTAACTTTCAGTTCAAAAATTGTGAAAAAAAGGACAAAGGAGTTGAACGGGGAACTATAAAGAAATAGAAAATTTTAAAAAATAAAAAACTATTCCAAAAATAGAGATTTTTTTTCATAATTTATTGATAAAATTTTAGAGATTTTTATCATAAATATTATTCTCAATACTTATTTTTGTGGGTAACCATGTTAAAGGTATGAAGTATTCACTACTATTATGAGTGACTAATCTCCATTGGAAAACCAGTTCAAAAAATAGAGATTTTTCTCATAATTTATTGATAAAATTGTAGAGATTTTTTGCATAAATATTATTCTCAATATTGATTTTTGGGTAACTATGTTATAGGTACAGAATATCCACCACTGTTAGGAGTGATTAATCTCCATCAGAGAACCTGTTGGACACACAAGGTGAGCTCTATCTCCCCTTCCAACCCAGTTTTCTCTATACACAATAGTCAGGATTCGAACCCCTGATCATTTGCTTAAGATGTCAGAATCTCTTATCACTCAGATCAACACATGTTGGTATTCTCAATACTAATTTACCATAAAAAAAGTTCGTCAATTGTGTCCTGAAAACAAAATTCAATCCTATCTCTATGCATTTACTACACTATTAATTTAATGTACATATTTGCATTTAATCTTTTCTCTCTGCATTTACTGCAAGTTAATGAATATCTACAAAAAGCAATTAAGAGGATCAAAGTATATATACATAAACTTCAATTCAAAAATTGAGAGACAGGCAAAAGAGTTGAATGGGAAGTAAAATAAATGTTGGTATGACCGTTACAAAGGAAAATTACGAAAGCAATAAAAGAAATGATTTAAAAAAAAGTCTTGTTAACGAATATCATAAGGACATTATCTAAGAAATCAATAAAAGAAAAGTTTGTATCGAAAAATTAAGTGAAACACGTTTCAATTATTAAATACAACATTTTCTTATACAAAATTTTCTTTCTTGATTCCTTAAATAATTTCCTAAAGACACTCGTTAGCATTTACTTTAAAAAAAAATAGAGAAACGAAGCATTTTTAATTCCCGAAAGCGGAAAAAAAAATGTGAACGATTCCTGTTTTCCGTCTCAATATATATATATATATTTTCAAAAAATGGTGGTTTTAAAAATAGAGGAGGAGTTTCATAAATGAGTTTAATTGCTATATACTGACAGTGTAAAATATTTTTACACAGACATCCAATTATAAGTTGTCACATCAATAAAAAAAATTGATTTTTATCCTAATTACCTTAAAAGTCATCCATACCATGATTGGTGATTGGTTGTCTGTGTAAAAATGTTTTACACTGTTAGTACATAGCAATTAAACTCTTCATAAATGTTGATATATATTGAAACTGAATGCCTCAGGTTGACAACTAGTTATAAGAGTGCAGAAAATGAGCAAGAATATATGGAAAAACGCTTGAAGGTTCTTGTTTTCTTCCGCATAAAAAAGGGGTTAGGGCCTTGGGCAAAGAGATGACACAGAGAAATTGCAATAAAGAGCATCTCACTAGCCTTTGCAACAATTTGTCAATAGCCCTCATTCACACTTTACTACCCACCAGCGTTTTTCATCTTTAAGAGCTACCATAAAATTAAGAAACCCAGAAAAGGGAACTTCTATAACTCTTTCCTAAAATAAATTTTTGCATCTAACACAAATCTATGCCTGCCTAGACAGCCATCTCAATTCAGTCTATAAAATGATAAAACTTCTTGTTTTATTATTCATGGATATACATATGAAGAGCGAGAGGTATTAAGAGTGAATTGAGTGAGCAAGTGGAGCAAAAGGTACCACCTTTCTTTGCTGAGCACATACCGATTCTCACAACTATCAATCTACTCGGTATACCTTCTTCTTAATCACTCATTGACGTTTATATGTGACATCAGTGGATGAAAATTACTCTAGTAATGAGCATGCCCATTTTCATATGACCATCGATTTAATCGAATGTTTTTCAAAATAGGATTTTGATGTTTTTGTATGTGTTGTTACACTGATTTCTTGTTCTAAGTTTGATATCATTGTTCCCTAACAACTGAATTGGTTAGAAAACCATCAAATCTAACGATCTCAACCATTTTTCTTCTAAAAGTTGACGTTGTTAGCTATTTAGTACTTAGAATTTTCATTTGTCAATTTTTTTTGGTTGTTTGATGCACCTTGAACCATAACCAATGATTTAATTTGCATAATTTTTTTAGCAATGGGTGAGATTGAGACCTGCAATTTGCGAGGTTAAATTGTAAAAGTTCAATTTTACATAAAAACTCCCACACATGAATTTCATATCATCCCTACCTCACCCCATCTCCCACACAACCCTACCACCACCATTGTTGTCACCCGCATCTACACCACGCCCCCTGCCATATCACTTCCTCAAAGCACCATCAGACCAAGCCGCTGAAACACTAATGGATCTGCAAATTGCTAGTAGATTTGCCATCGAAAGCAGATCCAGAACCGTGAACTCCTACATCCAGATGTCCTATGCAAAACCAATCCGTGATCTCCCAGCGGATCTGCAATAGAAACCAGAACCATAACTCTAATCTTCTTGATTTGAAATTTGCTTCATGGAAAGTCCTTCAATGAGTTTGGGCATTTGGGGCGAAAGGGTACAACAGTGTGTCACACTTGTGGCGGCGAGCATGCCAGCTGGGTGACCTGGGTGAGATTTTGGTCAGCGGACACAATGGTTGACGTTGAGATATGGTCTCGTTCTTGTAATGGTGGCGCGCGGCATATTTGATGAGCTAGGAAGAGAGGAACGATGGCAAGGTTTATTGTGGGGGTGCTATGGGCAACAAATTTGTTGAGGAAGAGAAGGAACTACAACGACTGGCTAATCTGAGCTCGGATGGTTGATAGGGTAGCAGATTGGATGGGGGAGAATGGGAACGACGATAGGTAGTAGATTTGTTTTTGGAGGAGTATCTATTTTTTTTTTTTTTTTGGAAATTTTGGTGGTGATTTTTTTTGGGTTCTTTGGATCATATGGTTGTTTGGGACATATCGGTTGTTTTTGGTTGTTTAATAATCGGAGAGAGAGTGTTTGGGTTCCAAAATATTGCATGAAGGTTTATGCAAAGTTCGTTCTTGCTAGAAAGAAAAAAAGGATTGGGAGGAATAGACCAAAGCAGAATTAGAACTTATGGTGGTGTGCAATTTGAGTAAGGATGTTAGAATGTCCTGGAAAAAAAATTCCTCGAAGACAGATATCTAAACTATTTGTAAAGTAAGGTTGTAAGAGACGATATATGAAGGATCGAAGAAGTGAACGCTTGGAGTTAGAGCACAAGAATTTGTGTCGTATGAGTCTTTTCAATAGGCACAGTGTTTAGTTGAATTGAGAGGTAAATTTATTGTTAGATTTTATGTTTGTAAGTTAGATATTGTACATGTTTTCCAATCCTTAAATCAATAGTAATTTAAATCTAGGGCTTAGGCATACCTACTAGAAAACATCCGCATGACTATAATATGTACATCATTTGGTTAATCTTATTAAAGCGCATATATTGCTAATATTAATTGTTTTATCACATATTGTGATGTGTCTAATTGATACCACTTACAAGGTCGAAGAGGAACTTTGTTTCTTCTTATTTTCCCCTACCATATGTATGATGTTTAATATTAATTTGTACGGTTTTAAATTTTTTCAGTTATTTCCTTTATGACTAGTTAATTATAGTTTCACGGATTGTTGATTTACAATTTTAGTTAATAAATTATTTACCCTGTTAAATTTTCTAGTACTGTAATTCAATGTTTGGTCATTGTAGGCGAATGAAGTTTTTAATTAGATCTTTTTTATTGTGTTTCAACAGTATCTTTTGGCTATCATTTCTTTAAATCTTTGAAATAAGTATATATGCCTACTCTTAGTGATAAGCTTACTCGTAAAATTTAATTAGGCCTTTCTAATTCGTCCTTGTTTAGCTTCTATTTTTTATTTTGTTATACGCCTATCGCGCATTGCATACGAATCCTTTATATTGCCACTTTTGGTATTACATATTTATAGGTTGTAGAATTGTGTAAATAAAGCTAGTAGTACTAGATAATGATATGAAGTTGAATTGTATTTTCTTTTGTTCTCATGCAGGTTTGGTGACTTTGTAGGAAATCCACATTACCTGTTGATTCCTTTGGACCTTTGATCTTAAGAAGTAACTTTGGCAACAATGAACAACCAAGGTGACATCGCCTCCTCGCTGAATTTTGTTTTGATTGATCACTATATATATACACACATTTCGCATATTATTAACTCAACATTATGATGTCTATAGGAGGTCGAACAGGACAATTTAATCGTAATGCAGACATCCACAACGAAGTCAACCGTCATCTACCAATTAGGTTGATGCTTCCTTCTTCAAATAATTCTCTCACTATTGGAAGTGATGAAAGGATCCCGGATAGGCTTTCTATGCCAGATCTTAATCTTCCATATGAAGAAAATAATTCCAATATTGCTCCAAATAATGAATTGGAATTGAACATTTCTTCTTCCAGATCTTTCACTAGAAATCCCCAGATGTTCCCAGGTAGGCTTTCTGGGTTAAATCCTCGTCAATATCAAGGGAGTACTCATAATATTCCTCAAAGCAACATACATTCATCTGCAGAAGATGTAAGGAACAATCATGACAACAACCTAAATTTGTCTTTAAGTTTATCCTCACATTCTCCAAGTGGATCACGAAGTGAAGGAATGGATAGTGTCTTATCAGCTAACACTAGGGTTTTACCATCCAAGAGAAGATATTCTGATCTTGGTGGAGAACTATTAACTGGAGAAAGTTCTAGAAGAGGTGCTGAACTTGGAGCTCAACAATTGGCTGCTTCATCTCAAGCCAATTCTAGTAACAATTTGACAATATCTTCTTATCACAGTCAGCTTGCAAGTATTCACCGAAGTAGTGACTTTGAGGCTGCAATTGGTCAAAGGTCAGTTTCAAATATGCAAAACCAAACTCAAGTTGCTATTGCTCCTCAAGCTGTTACCCAATCAGGAGGACTACAAGTTTCTTTACCTAATCAAGAATATTTGTTTCTCCAAAGTGGTCGTTCTCCTTTCATTAGTTCTTCAGGAACTGCAAATGGTGCAACTTCATCAGTGCCACCGTTAGGGTATGCTCCTAATTTTACTGAACCTCAGCTGGCTTCCCCTTATATTAACATTATGAGTTCAAGAAATAATGCTCCTCAAAACCTGCGTTTTACCAGTGTAACTACAACTCCTTACTTTGGAAATCTTCCAAATCATTATGAACAACGTGGTTCTTCATCTGGAAATGGCAATCCATCAAATAATGCTCTTGGACGAGTTACTTTGCTCAATCCTCTGGAGCCTCACGTGCAGGTGTCATCAGAAACTGGGAATGTTCATTCTGGTGCTCAAGAAGTAGATGTTTCTGCTGCACGTGCTACAGCAAGAATTGAGACTCAAACCCGCGACAATCGTCGAATTACTGCACTACTTGCTCGTACTCGTGCTGATGTCAGAGGCACGCTGATGGATGGGGTATGTTCAATACTTACCTTCTTAAAAAAGTTAAACGGCTTGTGAGTTTATTCTTAACATGCTTTTTGAATAGTCTAAAAAGATTTAGCCTTGAATGTTTAGTGAAAAGTAATTTTTTTATTTGGCGTATCTTTGTTTTACATGATAGTCACCTAAAACAACCATTGACACTTCATTCAAGGCAAAATCTTGATTCCCAGGTCGTTTAACCGAGGAAAGGAAATTGTTTTAATACAATTATATTTAATAAAAAAAAAAAAGCCAGTAAAAGCATTATATATTTTTAGGTTGCAAATTGTATCACCATTTCACTTTTGGGTTGATGAGGAATTTTCTATTTGTTTTTCAATCTCAATTGACCTGCTAATTAATCTAGCCTTTACTTGGTAAACCATTATATATTTTCATATATATTTCCATGTGATAGGTTCGCGCTACACAACAGTTTCTTGATGCTGCCGTACAAACAATGCGCGCTGATCGCACGTCGTATGAGGTAGATTTTCACATAATTATATTTGATGACAAAGGTCAACCTTAAACTCATCTCTTGTTTAGGCTATCTTCTGTTGATAGACGCCATTAATTCGTAAGTGAGAGATGAGGATAACAAGCTCATAGGATGTTGCCCTAATTGAGCCACACTTTTAAAGATAGTATTATGGGTTAATTAATTTTCATTTTGTTTCAACTCAACACAATAAGATTCGGTTTGCTTTACTCGTCAACTTGTACGTCATTTTTAATTTACAAACGTGTCAAATAGGTATTTAAGATCCTTGACCATTCACATGTATTATATTTGCTTGAGATGCAAAATAATCAGCATAATGAGGAGGACGTTCCTTATAATGTGGTAAAAGTTATATATATTTAATTTGATAAAGCAGCTCATGTTTAGCACTTTATGTAAATTCTTGTTTTGAAGGAAGTATTGATCTTATTTTCATGGTGAAGAAAATTTCCATCGTGTACCCAGTTTAAGAAGAATAAACAATTTGACTTGAATTTTGCTTCATATATAATTAAATAATCATCATTTGAAGTTGGAGGAGCGTGTAGGATTTTAAAAGGAGATGAGATAATTAAAATGGTAGAATTTTAAGAAAATAGTTACATAATCAGAACAAAAAGATTACTTATAGGATTATATTATATTGATTTTGAATAAAAGTTTGAAGGGTTAGAGGTAGAATCCACCACACACTATTACAAGTGATACAATTGCCTATTTATAGACACTATGAGACTATCTATATATGTTTATGACTATCTATGAGACTATTTATATACAATCGCTTTAGGAATTTCATTTGCAGCCCAGGAATAATGTGGATGATAAAAGAAAGTGGCAGGTTTATTCTTGGCTCTGTTACTTTTAGTATGTGGTCAAACTATGAGACTGTTATTAGCTTTTTACAGGCGGTGTTACATCTTTATATTTAGGAAAGGTTTAGTATTCCTTTGTATATGGATTAGAGTATCCTTTGTACTCTCATCAATATATCTTTTTACTTATAAAAAAATGAGAGACTATATATTGTAGAATTCGCTGGATGTTTTCTACATGTTTTCTTCATTTTCAAGTAGTGTCACTAACATATAGATTCTTCTTTATTAATTTTTATTTGTGTATTCTTCTTTCTTCTACCAATTTTAGAAAGCTCCTGATATCATTGTGTCTTGCTTTAATTCTTGTAAATTCTTGGAATGTGTAGCACGTTATTCAAATTTTGAGAAATATGCCTAATCTTCCGGCACATGTGCGCGCTGCCCTAGACGAGCAAAATGAGGATACGAACACAGGGCTAACTGAAGACCAGATTCTTAAGCACATTAAGCGTGAAATTTTTGAGCTTGTTGGCGAAGACACGCCAGAAAATAAAGAGGCGTGTACCATATGCCAGGTGAGGCTTGTTTCATTTTTTTTTCTTTTGATGGTAACAATCGAAGGATTTT
Organism: Ammopiptanthus mongolicus; assembly: GCA_039655645.1. Lineage (NCBI taxonomy): Eukaryota > Viridiplantae > Streptophyta > Magnoliopsida > Fabales > Fabaceae > Ammopiptanthus > Ammopiptanthus mongolicus. Next base: position 86,405,380 of record CM077343.1, read on the forward strand.
GGAAGGTTAGCTCAACATATTATCACACCATTTTGTCATTATTTCTTTCTAGGGAGTATATATGCTCATGTTCACATCTCATTGTTCTACATTCTTGGTATGATAAAATTTTTGTATTCAATTTTAGGAGGACTATGTCAATCTAGAAGAAGTTGGGAGGCTGGATTGTGTCCATCGGTTTCACATTAACTGCATCAAACAGTGGCTAGTGCTAAAGAACCTGTGTCCTATTTGCAAAAAAACAGCATTAGCTACTGATGGGGACGATGTTGAATGATTGCTACTTGAAACTTTAAAAAACAAGATTCCAACTTTCACTTTTCCTCCTTGCGATAAACCTAGTTCTACATGTAACCATGCAGGTCCACTAGATACTTGATGGGTGATGCGTGGCTCTTGCAATTCTTCTTTTTAAAATGAATATTTTTATATATGGTTAGGACTTGGGATGATATGATAACTAGGAACTCATTTCAACCAAACTTGTTTGATTGTTGCTCCTGTCATAAGCTATTTTGAATTGAGTAATTGTTCTATAACTTGGTGGAAATACTTGAGTCATAGAAACTTACTTTGCTTGATTTTGATAATAATAATTAATTTTGACCTCTTTTATATTAGAGTTATGCTATTGGCACACCTCTCTTTTTTTTCCATTTAAGTTCACTTATTTTTCTTCATGGTTATCTCTACAACATTTTTATCTTATATATTTTAAAAAATGAAGTAATGATTCTTACTATACTTACCCATCACTACCCTAAAACTCACACCTTTTGGATTAAAGTTGGATTAATGCTCTTGTGCTTTTGCTATTTCTTCTTTTAAAAAATGAATGTTTTATATATATGGTTAGGATATGGGATGAGTTGATATAGGAACTTTGGAACTCATTCCGATAAAACTAGTTTGAATGTTCCTCCAATCATAAGATCGATGTACGTTTTGAACTTGGTAGCTATTCTATAACTATCACTTAAAATACCTGACATAGAAACTTTGCGTTCATTTTGATAATATTAGTGACATGCATGTATTTAATTAACCTAGCTCCAACCAATACTCCGTTAGTTGGTTATTTGTTAGTTAGCTGATATGTAACTAGAGTTGTTTACAGTTACCTCAGGTGCGATCATACCGGAACTAATGTACCGGATCCTATTAGAACTCTGCAGTTAGGCGTGCTTGGATGAGAGTAATATTAGGATGAGTGACCTCCTGGAAAGTCTCCGTGTTGCACCTCACTACCTTTTTGTCCCTTCGGGGACATCCGATAAAATTGGAACGATACAGTTACAGTTACCTACATGTATAGAAACCTTGTATGAGCATTGCTCAACATTTAGTGAAATGAATTCTCCAATTCACCAATTCCTCTCTGTTATCACACTTCTAATAAGGGTGTAGGACCAGCTCGAGGCCTAAGCAAGTAAAGCCCTAACTTTAAGTTTTTCAAAATAAATTCTTATAAAAAATGGTCAAGTTTATATCTTTTTGAATATTATCTTTTTTATGTTTGATATATCAACAAACATGAACTAGCCCACTTGATATGAAATGTTACCATTAGCGGCAAGATCCAAGCTAGATTAACTCCTTGTTGTGTACAATATAATTAAATTGTTAGATTAATTTGTTATTTGTTTTAAAAAGATCTCGTCATATAATTTGTTTTAGGCTTCAATAGTCGTTGGGTCGTCCAGGGTGCCATTTTTTTTCAGGGTGCCGTTTAAGGCGGTGTACTGGGCTACTCATAAAAAAAAAAAATCATTCTTTGAGGAATAATTGTGTATGGGATGAAGTCAGGGGTTACAACTCAGAAATATTTGAGCCTTTAAAGGCTGCTGCTGTCTTGGGCTTGCGGTTTCTCTCTTACTAGTTGTCCTGCCTGCATAATCTTTGTGTATGCCAATCTAATATTGTACCAAGAAATTGTAATTAAAAGAAGGGGGATGAAGTTGCTATATGCAGGAGGAATTGAAGAGCTGTTGTGGTTGGTTGGAATTGAGGGACTGTGATGCTCTTAAGGCATGGTGTGGTTTGTTTTTATTAGATAGTTCTTTTGTGTAGTGGTTAGTGGCAGGCCATTATGACAATTCATATGGTTTGCTTTTTTATTTGGCCCTTGTGCTCCTTATGATATATTCTGATTGCTTATTAAAAAAAGTTGGAATTATTATGTCAAAATATATAAGAAAAAAAATACTGTAGAGGCAACTATGAAGAAAAACAAGTGTGAAATTTTGTGGGAAAAAGGAGTTTGCCAATAGCTTAACTCTAATTCAAAAAAGAAGTTGAACTTATTATCTATTAGAAATGTCATAACAGAGTCTATCCGAGCTCCTTTAGGTCACCCGCAGATGTCCAGTCCTACAAACTTCACACTCCAGATGTCCAATCCTGGGCGTGATGGGTGTGTTAAGAGTCCCACATTGATTAATGATATGACCTGAATAGTTGTTATAAGTGGGGGCCAACCTCATCCCATGAACTAGCTTTATTAGGTAAGGTGACAAGAATGAGGAACATCATTATAAAAACTGAAATGATCGATATAATAACAAGTAATATGATAGGTAGCACCTAAATCAAGAATCCAAAAATTTTTCTCAAAAGAATGCATGTGGAAAACAGCAAAAAGAATTAAACCTTGGTGAGGCTCAGATGTAGGGACCTCTGCATTAGGTGTAGCAGCTTGTGACAATTGAGTGGACAACAAGGATAGCAACATCTGTCATTGATCAGTGGTCAATCCCAAATTGGAAATACTTGGATCAGAAAATCCAGTAACTTTGTGAACTGTATGAGAAGTTTTGGACTTAGTGTATCCTGGGGGGGTACCCATGAATCTTGTAGCATCTATCAATGGTATGGCCAAGAAGACTACAATGGGTGCATAGGGGTTGATCTTTCTTGCCAGATGCAGTCTTCTGGTTCTCTTTGGAGGGTTGAGACTTTACAGCAAAAGCTACTTGTGGATCAGAGGGAAGCCCCTAGTTCATGCTGTTTCTCATCTTGGAGAACCAAGGAAAAAAACCCTTGAGATTGGGGTAAAGGGTCCATAAGCAAAATTTGCCCTCTCACATGAAAAAAGTTGTCCTCCAACCCCATAAGGAAAACAAGAACATATTCCCGTTGAAGAAACTCAAGAAAGGGTCGAACACCACAACAAACACAATTGCACTGAGGTCGAAATTCCTGCAATTTTTCTCAAGTTGACTCCAATATGATGAAATACTGAGTAACAAACAATGATCCTTGAGAAAGACTAATCAACTATTTCTTTAGTTGATAAGCGCGTGGACCATTTGTTTGCTAAAATCGGTCCTTGAGATCGGACCATATGGTGGCTGTAGATAGATGCACCATAGATGATGCTAGCAACAATTTCTTTGGAAACTGAGTTTAGAAGCCAAGAACACACGATGTTGTGATTTCTCTCCCAAGCAGCAAGTGTGGGTGCATCATCGTCACCAAGTCTGGGAAAAGAACCATCGGCAAAGCAAAACTTGTTCCTGATGCTCAATGCTAGCTTCATGGACCTGCTTCATGAATTGTAATTGTCCCCAGACTGAGAAACCAAGAGAATCCGCGGATGATCAGAGGGATGAAGAAACAATGGGTTGGAGGAAGTATCAACATTCATCATTGTTGAAATAAAAAAACAAGGATGAACTAATGAAGGTAAGAAAGAACCATAGAACACTTCAAGAACGTGGCCAAGAAGCGTCGAAGATCAGAATGTGCAGAAGCTTAATTTTCTTCTCATACCATATTAGAAGTGTGATAACAGAGAGTGAAATTGGTGAATTCGAGAATTCATTTCAGTGAATGTTGAGCAATGCTCATACATGTAGGTAACCGTAACTAACTCTAGTTACATATCAACTAACTAACAGAATATTGGAGGTTAATTAAATATATGTCACTATATACTTCTTACCATCATTGATAATTCCAATTAGGTTTAATGAATATTTTGGTCCCTGCAAATAGGATGAGATTTGGTTTTAGTCCCTAAAAAATATTTTCTTAGGTTATGATCCCTAAACGTTTTAAAACTTTGAAATTCGTCCCTGTCATTAGAGTACTTTCGTTAAGTGATGACGTGGCAGACGGGGTGCCACGTCATCAGTGCCAGGTATACAAATATATTAATTTTTAATTCCACAAATTTTTTTAAATATGTTTTTGGTCCCTACAAACTTCATTAATTTTAGTTTTAGTCCCTATAAAATTTTTCCTAGAATTTTGTCCCTGTAATCTCAATTTTTTTGTAAATAGTCCCTATCTTGTGGGATGCATATCTTTCTTTATACTCGTCCGAATTGAGTGAAAACAGATTAGAATTAAAGCTAACATCCACATCTAAGTCTAGAAAAATTATTAGAAATTTTAGATGCACGAATTGTTTCCAGTACCGTCTAGAACACTGCTAGATTTTTACAGAATCTGGTTGCTAACAACCTGTAAATTGTATCGCATAATTTCCAGTATATGTATCCAAAGAGTGAACCTATTATCGCACTCAATTTTTGGCCGTGACACCGACTTGGCATGACTGACGTGATGTTCCGTTTTTCACATCAGCAATTAATAGAGAGAGGTCGACGGTAGGGAGTATTTACAAAAAAATTGAGATTATAAGGACAAAAATCTAGGAAAATTTTTTATAGGGACTAAAACCAAAATTGATGAAATTTGCAGGGACTAAAAACGTATTTAAAAAAATTTGTGGAATTAAAAATTAATATTTTTGTATACGTGGCACTGATGACGTGACACTCCATCTGCCAAGTCATCACTTAACGGAGGTACCCTAACGACAGGGACAAATTTCAAAGTTTTAAAACGTTAAGAGACCATAACTTAAGAAAATATTTTTGAGGGACTAAAACCAAATCTCACCATATTTGTAGGGACCAAATTATTCATTAAACCTTCCAACTATATATGCTTACCCGTCACTACCCTAAACCTCACACCTTGACTTGTCAAATATAAAACCATTATCTCTAACACAACTACGTTATATATGTATACATGCTCTCATGTTACTCACTAACATGTAATTAAGGTCATGTCTCATGATAAAGGAAAACGCATGTTTCGGGGAAAAGTTTAAAGATTAAACTTGAAGATTTTATAGTTTATATAGTCAATTGCAAATGGGTTAAAGCTTAAGGAGTTTTATGCACTTTTTCCAATATATATTTTAAGCAAAAAGTATGCAAAAACATAACTACAGAATTTGATATCTCAACTATATTAGCACCTCAAATCCTACCGATCATCTACAGCACACCTGAATTTATTCATAAAATAAAGAATAAAGAATACAAAAAAAACATAGGAGGACAGATACCAAAACCCATGAAAGAATCATCTAAATCTATAATTAGGCAAACCAATCCTACTACGGTTAAACTCTCCAGAAATGAAAGGAGGAATGGACTCCCACCAAACATAATCCTGAATATTAAGATCATGAGAAGCTAATTTGTCTGCACAAGAATTTCCTTCCCTAAAAATATGAAAAACCAAAAAAATTTATTTGCTTTGTCAACATTAAGCAATTCTTCCATCGATTCTGCAATTGCCAAGGAACAACCACATCTGGTTTAAATGCAGCCACCACCAGTTGAGAATCAGTTTCCCACCATAAATTATGTCAGCCTCTGTCAAAAGCTATTTCAACTGCTATCATGGCCCCAGTAAGTTCTGCATGCAGAGAGTAAGTTTGACCAATATTAGCAGCAAAACAACCTAATGGAGCAGCTCTATGTCCTCTAAAAATACCACCACAGGCTGACTAACCCGGAGAACCCTTTGATGCACCATCAGTGTTACATTTAGTCCAATCACAAAAGGGAGGGAACCAAACAACCTTCTTAATGGATGGAGCTTTTCCAACATGACAAGTAACCGAGAAGGCTTTAAGGATAGAAAACTCAGAAACTGAAGAAGACATAACTTCAGCAGACAAGTTACCGGAAAGAGATATAGGATGCGTTTGGAAGAGCTTATAGAGAGTTTATAAGAATAGCTTATGTAATTAAACTTATACAAATATTTTATGAAAATGATTTATGGTCTTTCATAAGCTCTTTTTAACTTATTTCCATAAGCTTATTAGAGAAGCTTATGAAAATAAGTTGTTTTTAACTTATTTTAAAAAGAGCTTATTGAATAAGGGCTTAATTAAGTTGTTTACCCAAACGCACCCAAAGAAGCTGAGATCAAATGAATAACTTGATATATTGAAACATATTCACCTTCAAATCTCATTTTATTTCTGCAATGCCATATAGCCCAAACTACATTCAAAACAACAGCTAAAATAACAACCTGCAATTGAGAGCTCCAACCTTGCAAACAACAAGCATAGATATAAAAGAATCAAGATTAATTTGACAGTCTATTCTGCTACTAAGCCAGTTCCAGAGTTGCCTTGCAAAGCTGCAATTAAGAAATAAGTGCGCTGATGTTTCATAACTCATACCACAAAGACTACACATAGATACCACAATGCAGCCTCTAGACCTTAGATTCTCATCTGTAGGCATCTTTCTTTGAATTAATCTCCATAACAGAAAAGACTTAGAGGGTGGGATCGAATTATTCCATAATATCTTACAACTAGGAATAGTTTACTGCTTAGGATTTAAGAAAAGATGTGCATCTTTAAATGACATCAAACCAGAATCTGAATTAGTCCAAACCACTTGATCCTGAGCAGGAAATAAAGGAAGTGTTACCTATCTAATCTTTTCAACCAGATCAGAAAAATAAGTGAGTAGCTCAGTAGGAAAAGATCAAGTCTGTTGATCAATAAATTATTTATATAAAGTATGAATAGTATGACTCTCCATTATTTATATAGGGCTCATCAATTCTTACATCAGTTGGTTTGTACAAGTCTTGATCTTGCTTGTGCCATTTTGGTTTTAGTCTTGGTCCGATTTGGATCCTCTCATGTTGGGATTTAACATGAGAGGATCATGTTGGAGAATCTCACTATTAACTCTTACTTGTATATATTTTAAGTGGTACTCACCAATGAAATTTAATGATAAAATCTCCCACATGACCCCCTTATATTGAATCCCAACATGAGAGGATCCAAATCCATCTTGGTGTTGGTTATGGCATTTTTATGCTTACACCAAAGTACTTTTGATGGTTTAGTTGATTTTGGTTAGTCCTTACTACGAATTCCTTGTGTTGTACTTCCAATCTAGCTCATAATGATAACTATATATCCTTGCTGGGAGCCATCTACAATCCTCCAAACCTTTGTTTGGAGAACGGATGCTTCGCTCTTTTACCTATAATTAGTTTTAGGTTTAAATAAGTTTTTGGTGTCCGCAAAGTTCACTAATTTTGGTTTTAGTCCCGGTAAAAAAATTTCTTAGGAATTCATCCCTGTAATTTAAATGTTTTTGGAAATAATCCATATTGTCATCTCTTTCCATTAACTGCTGACATGGCAAACGAAATGTCACGTCATCCACATGGCACTGACGTGGCCCTCTGTTTGCAACATCAGCAGGGCCTATTTCCAAAAACTTTGGAAAATATATCGACGAAATCCTAAAACAAAATTTACAGGGGCACAAGGTTAAAATTGTCAAATTTCTTCTTCTGGTATGATTTCTAGTACTCGGGGGCATCGAGGTAATTTCTTGTCCCTGTCCGACTTGCTCTGAAATTTGGCCAGAAAATATGAAAAAATTTGGTTTAAATAAGTTTTGGTCCCCGCAAAGTTCACCAATTTTAGTTTTAGTCTTTATAAATTTTGTTTTAGGATTTTGTCCCTGTATTTTCCAAAATTTTGTAAATAGTCCTTGCCGACGTGGCAAACAGATCTTCACAACACTGCCACGTGGATGACATGACATTCCGTTTGTCACATCAGCAGTTAACAAAAAGAGATGACGATAGGACTATTTCCAAAAAACTTGAAATTACAGGGACAAAATCCTAAGAAGTGTTTTTACAGGGACTAAAACCAAAATTGGTGAACTTTGCAGGGAGCAAAAACTTATTTAAACCTTAGTTTTATAACAATCTATTATTGTAATAATTCAGTTAATTCAGTTAAGATGAGTTAGTTAGTGTAACTACCAAAAGTGTAATTGGTTAGTTGTTAGTGTGGTCAAGGCTCCTCAGTGAAATAGGACCTGACAAAACATTGTATAAAAGTGTGTGCTATACATTCAATAAAGAAGTATCATTCAACAATTCAATTCTCTCATCTCTTAATCTCTAATATTCTGTGTGTAAGTGAGTGCATTAGAGTGATAAAGTGCTGCCACTAACAGTGGTATTAGAGCTTCATTGGAATCTAGTGACGTGCATGCGAGCTGACTGAAGGATGACTGGTGGTTCTAATAGTGGTTCCTTTCCGGCCAACTTGCTAGTTCTTGATGGCAAGAATTTCGAGCAGTGGTGTATCAGAATAAGTGTCATCTTCGGATTCCAAGATGTGATGGATATCGTGAAGAGTGGTGTTCAAGAAGTTGATGATAAAGTGACTAATGTGCAAAAGGCAGCTTACAAAGATGCCAGGAAGAAGGACTCCAAGGCTCTTTTCTACATCCCCCAATGTGTGGATTCCTCCAACTTTGAGAAGATTTCTTCTGTTGGGTCAGGTAAGGAGGCCTGGGACACACTGACTAGAGCCTATAGTGGCGCTGACAAGATCAAGAAAGTCAGGTTGCAATCATTGCGAAGGCAATATGAATCAAAGGATCAAAGGATCTTGAAAAAATGAAGTTGGAAGAGCAATCAAAGAATCAAAGGATCTTGAAAAAATGAAGTTGGAAGAGCTACATAATTCCCTTGAGGCTCATGAGCAGAGAATGAATGAAAGAAATTGTGATAAGTCCCAAGAACTTGCATTGCAGGCTCAAGCTAGTAGAAGGAATGATGGTGCAGGAGGCAAGGATAAGAGAGGAAAGGGCAAGTGGAAAGGTGGTAAGAAGAAAGGAACTGGAACAAGCCAGAATCAAGGGTCTGAACAAGACATTCATGATGGTAATCACAAGAAAGATAGAGGTCACAACAAATTTGGCAAGAAGAAGTTCAGCAAAAAGAATGTTCAGCGTTACAATTGTCAAAAGTTAGGGCATTTTGCAGATTAGTGTAGAGGCAAAAGCTCACGGTGCAAGGAGGATGAAACACAACTAGCACATGATCAAGACTTAGGCTCAGATGACATGTGCTGCTAATGGTAACAACTAAAAGTGAGAATCATTCTTCTGATCATTGGTACCTAGACACGGTTTGCTCAAATCATATGTCAGGCAAAAGGGAATGGTTTACTGATTTGAATGCAAATGTTAGAAGCAAGGTGAGATTTGATGATAACTCCATGAGCCTAGATAAGAATCTGATGAAAGTGTATGCTGCTGAAAGAAAATTGATCTTGAATGCTCCTTTATCAAAAAATAGGACTAACACTTGAGCAAAAATGCCTTATAGTAGTAGTGAATGATATGAGCTGGTTATGGCATTACAGATTCAAACATCTCCATTTCAAAGGTTTGGAGTTACTGCAAAAGAAAAGACTAGTGTAAGGCCTTCCTCAAATCAGTCAACCAAAGAATATTTGTGGAGATTGTTGCATCAGCAAGCAACCGAGAAATGCATTTCAGAACAAAGCATTTCATAGATCAAAGGACAAGCTGGAGGTGATTTACTCAGATGTGTGTGGCCCCTTTGAGGTTCATTCTCTTGGAGGTAACAGCTATTTTGTGTCCTTTATTGATGAGTTTACAAGAATGATGTGGATTTATTCCCTTAAGAAAAAGAGTGAGGTATTATCCGTTTTCAAAAAATTTACTTTGATGGTGGAGAAACAAAGTGATATGCAGGTCAAAGTAATTAGAACAGATGGTGGAGGTGAATATACCTCACTCACTTTTCAATCATACTATGATGACAAAGGAATAATTCATGAGGTGATTGCTCCCTACACACAACAACACAATGGAATTGCTGAGAGGCGAAACAGAACCTTATTGAACATGGACAGAAGCATGTTAAAGGGAAGGAAGTTGCCTAAATATCTGTGGGGAGAAGCAGTGTCTACTGCAACATATATTCAGAACAGAAGTCCTACAAAATGACTACTTAACTCTACTCCTGAAGAAGCGTGGTCAAGAAGAAGGCCTGATGTGTCTCAGTTCAAAATATTTGGCTCCTTATGCTTCAGACATATGCCGGAGCAGATAAGGAGAAAGCTTGATGATAGAAGCCGGCAGATGATCTTTCTTGGCTACCATCCAACTGGAGCATACAAACTATATGATCCAAGGAATACGAAAATTGTAATGAGTAAGGATGTGATAGTTGATGAGTCCAGGTGCTGGAACTGGGAGGAAAATGAATCCAGAAATAGTGTGCTGATGAAAATGCAAAAAGATCAACCTCCTGACATAGAACCAGCAGAGGTAACACAACAACAAAGACCTTAGAGGCAGAGACAGCTACCTCTAAGACTTTATGACTATGAAGTTCTGCCTCACAGTGCATCAAATGAAGATGGAGACTTAGTTCGTATGGCTTTATTTACTGAGGTAGAGCCAGTGACCTTTGAGGAAGTAATCAAAGATGAAAGGTGTATAGCTGCAATGAAGGAGGAGTTGGCCTCAATTGAAAAGAATGACAATGGAAGCTGGTTGAATTACCTCAGAAGAAGAAAACTATAGCTGTAAAATGGGTTTACAAGATCAAAATGAAACCGGATGGAACAGTAGCAAAATATAAGGCAAGGTTGGTGGCCAAAGGCTTCTTTCAGAGAGAAGGAGTTGATTTCCATGAGGTCTTAGCTCCAGTGGCCAGGTTGGAAACAATTAGACTAGTTACTGCTGTGGCAAGTTACAAAGGGTGGTCACTTCATCAGTTAGATGTGAAGTCTGCATTCTTAAATGGTCCATTAGAAGAAGAAGTTTGTGTCTCAGCCACTAGAATTTGTGATAAATGGTGAAGATGAGAAGGTCTACAGACTCCACAAAGCCTTGTATGGCTTGAAGCAGATGCCTAGAGCTTGGAATAGGAGGATAGATTCATTCTTGACACTGCAGGGCTTTAAAAAGTGCATCAGTGAGCATGGTGTTTATGCACAAAGCCTACACTCAGGTAACATGATAATTGTTTGCCTATATGTAGATGACTTGTTGATAACAGGAAGTGATGAAGGGGCAATCTCAGAGTTTAAAAGCAGCATGAAGACTGAGTTTGAAATGACTGATCTTGGCAAGCTTGCATACTTTTTGGGAATTGAATTTGGCCAAACAAACAAAGGCATGCTCATGCACCAGAAAAAGTATGCCACTGACATCTTGAAAATGTTCAACATGTTTGACTGCAATCCAGTTTCAAGCCCTGTTGAGACTGGTACAAAGTTAAACAAAGAGGCTCCTAATGAAGATGTAGTGAATGACACCATGGATAGGCAATTGGTTGGCTCTTTGAGATACCTGTGCAACACTCGCCCTGATTTGGCATATGGAGTGGGTTTAGTGTGTTCATGGAAAAGCCAGTGACATCACATCATGCAGCATCCAAAAGGTTACTGAGATATGTCAAGGGAACACTTGACTTTGGACAGCTTTTTCCTAATGAGCTAACACGGAAGGCAGAGGTGATTGCCTATACAGACTCTGACTGGTGTGGTGATAAGGAGGATAAAAAAAGCATCTCAGGCTATTTGTTCATGTGTTGTAATGGATCGATTTCCTGGTGCTCTAAGAAGCAAAACATTGTAGCTCTATCCACTTGTGAAGTAGAATATGTGGCAGCTTCACTGGGTGCTTGTCAAGCAGTATGGCTGGAAAAACTGTTAGCATAGTTGAATCTGTTTGGATCTAGTGCAATGAAATTGAGAGTGGACAACAATCAGCTTGCAAACATTCTTACTAAACCTTTGAAGGCAGAAAGGTTTCAATATTTAAAGGATAAGTTGGGTGTGTTATCTCTGGAAAAACTGAATTATGGGGGAGTGTTGTAATAATTCAGTTAAGAAGAGTTAGTTAGTGTAACTACCATAAGTGTAATATGTTAGTTGTTAGTGTGGTCAAGGCTCCTAAGTGAAATAGGACATGACTAAAAAGTACATTTAGGAATTCAATTCTCTCATCTCTTAATCTCTAATATTCTGTGAAACACTGTGTGTTTGTAAGTGAGTGCGTTAGAGTGATAGATTGCTGCCACTAACATCTGCTATTTATTTTTTAGACCATATGTCCGTTATTTCATATTACTCACTATAACAATTAATGAAAAAACACAACCCTGATTGCTAAAAAATACATAAGAGACTGCACTGGTACCAGAATCTAGTGAGCGTGATCTTATATCGCTAACTAGAATCCCAGTTCACGACATGTTTTTTTATAAGCAAAGAAATCCTATTAAAATGGGTACAACGGGTAACCCAACCCATAAATAATACAAAACTTTACAGAAACCAGCTAAGACAAAGACTTAAAACAATACAAAGGACTATATATTATATATGACTAATCTAGATAAGTGAAAACAAATTTCTGTTCCTTGGCTACAATCCATGGCCAAAATCTAAATTTAACAAAGTCCAACAAAGTGATCATATCATAGCCATTTATCATTTACGATAATATGTCGACAAAATGAGAAATTTAAAAATAAATAAATCAAGAATATTCCCTTTTAAAATAATAAAGGACCAACTCAATTTAAGAAGCAAACACCTTAGATTTAATAGGTAACCGTTCTTGGTATGGACAATGTAGGTTGTTAATACTTTTCCTACTCATAATCAACCCTTGAATTCAAACTTTGAATCATTGACCATCTTCTAAAGTGTCCGATTGCACATTCCATTTTATGGATAAAATGATTGGTGATAAATCAAGAATATTCTTTTTTAAAATAATAAAGGACCAACTCGATTTAATAAGCAGGCATGTTAGATTAAAATGGGTAACCTTTCTTGGAATAGACGATGTAGGGTGTTAATACTTTTCCTATTCGTAATCAACCTCTGAATTCAAACTTTGAATCGTAGACCATCTTCTAAGGTGTCCAATTGCATCATTCCATCTTATGGATAAAGCGATCGGTGGCGACTCCAATCTCTCTTCCCTCTAAATAATTTTCTTTTTCGCGAGGCTCTTCGGGTTGGTTGTGACACACTTCTTACAACATAGGATTTAGTTATAATGCATTGTCAGTATAATTTTTTTTTTACCTTATCAACCAATTATATATTGTCACATCATTAAAAAAATGTTTGACTCTTACATGCAATAACTATTTTAAAAGTCACACAAGGAGTAATGTTTGATTGGTTAATTATGTAAAAAACTTTACATTGAGATATCAAAACTAAACTTTATAACATAAACCTAAAGAAAATTAGTATAATTTTTTAAACGATAAAAGTTTCAATTGTGATTAAGTTAAACATAAGAAAAGATCATTGTAATTTTTCCTTCATTTTTTCAATTTATGCTACTAGTAACACTACTAAATGCATGAAAGATTATTTTACTAAAATAATAGTTTATTTTTTTAAAATTCTTCCAAAAATTTAATTATAAACTATTTAAAAAAATTAAATTATTATTTCAATTCCTGAAATTATAAATATCAGTCATATTAATTTTTGAATTTATATATAAATATATTATTTTCTAAAAGTGTAATACATGAATAACAGTTAATATGAATGGTTAATAGTATACCACCTTGTGCTTGTAATTTCAAGCAATAATTTGATAATTTCATAAAATAAGAAATTGATCAAATTACATACCATCATCTCGAAGTTCATCAAAATAACAGCAAACGCCAAACATGATCATGAAATACAAACCACCCGAATTTTTTGTGTTGACTAACCATTGACTTAATTCTGTCAAGTTATTGAAAATAAAAAAATAGAGTAAATTATACTCCACCACCTTTAAGTTTATTAAAATAACAACAACTTTTAAACTTGACCAGAAATTCGACCACACCTTATTTTCTTAGTGCTGGCTAATTATTGACACAACATTGTTAAGTTATTTAAACATTAAAAAATATTTATAAAAGTTATTTTATATATATTTATATGCTAAAAAATTTTAAAATTAATCTTATGTTTTATTGTTTACAAAATAAAGTTGATTTTTAAATTTTAAAAACAAATATACAATTTCAAAATCTTATAAGAAAAAATATAATTCACTTAAGTATTTAGTTTTAAGTCGGTTACATATTTATTTTACACAAACAAATGTTTTTATCATACACTCTAACAAATCATTGATATAAAACGTGTATCAATTATGTGAAAAATAATTTTTTTATTATATTCTTGTTTTTTAGTCATTTAGCTCAACAACTTCTAAATAATGTTTTATAAATTTATATATTAAATATTTACTAGGATGTAAATTTTAATCCCAACCTCTATCAGTATTTAAAAGATAGAGATGAATTTATCATCATTTTTGTACTCAAATATGCATATTCAAACGATATTTTTATTAACAACAATCTTTATAATAATCCATATATTCTATAGATAAAATATTTGAAAGCGCCATATTTGTTTAGAAGTTGTCTAGATAAATAACTCAAAAAAGAAACAAGAATATAATAAAAAATTATTTTTCACATAACAATACACGTTTAATATCCATAATTTTTTTTTAAACAAAAAGACATGCAAAAATATCACTACAAAGACAGACATCCGAACTATGTTGATACTACTGAATCTATCAATCATTTGCATATCCATTATTTGTTAGAGTGTATACTAAAAAGATAATCTATTTGAGCAAAATAAATGTATATAATAGATTGAAAAAATAAATACTTATAAGAATCAGAATTTCATTATTTTTTATAAAATTTTCAAATTGTACATTTTATTTTTCAAATTAAAAAAACTTTATTTTTTAAACAAGAAAGCTTAAGATTAATTTTTAAAAACCTTTTCCTTAATGTATAAATATCAAATAACTAATTATAAAACAGTGTTAAGTCAATGGTAGTCAACACTAGAAATTGAGGTGGGGTATAATTCAGATATGGATCCTCTCGATCGAGATTCCCCTCCATCCTCTCTATAGCCAAGTGTAACGACTGACATAAGAGATATCTCAGCCGTTAGATTAATCCAACGACTGACATCCATTTTCGTATTATTCATAATTATATTTGAGGTTTGTTGTCACTTTGATAAACTTTAAGGTTTGCTATTATTTTGCTTTGATAAACTTTAAGGTTGTCAGTGTAAGGGCCGTATTGGATTGAGATTCTAAAATACTATTTTGTGATAAAAAAAATCTTGTGGTATTTAATTAAGACTTTTAACAACTTACAAAATATGTTCCGGTATTCAAAAGCTTGCTAATTTCAATGTATTATTTTGTAGTGTGGATTTTGGGTGACTTTTTAGTGGGATGTATAAATACCAAACCCATCCTAAAATCCCATCCAAACCGATGAGACTTTCCTACTCTCTCATTCCTTTTCTTTCCGCTGTTATGGGACTTTTCTTTCTCTGAAACCATACACATATTCCTTTTTCTTTTCTTTTTCTGAAACCCATACCATATTCCTTTTTTTTCTTTCTTTGAAACCCATTGCACAAATACACCCCCTTGAGCTTTCATCTTCTCGGCAAATTCTAGGGTGAGCGACTTGATAAGTCTATCACGATGAAAGACAATGGGAGTGCCCTCAATTGAAAAAATATATTACTTTTCACCCCTTCTCCCACCCGCACCCCCACCCCACCATCACCTCCTTCTCGACCCCCCCGAACCTATCACATCGAAACGTCAGCATAGCTCCAGCGTTTGATTAGGTGATGTCGGAGGAGACAACCCCTACGATTTCCAGCCTTGCCAAAGCAAAAAGCCATGGAAGCTCGGCTTCGACCGCCACCACAGAGACTCCAATGCCTCAGGTAAACCCTCAAAGATTCAACCCATAAATCAATTTGAGTACTGTCGAGTTCAGCGAAACCCTAGAGGGCCATGACGACAAAGACCCCAACATGGACATCATCATGATTGGTAGCTGGATAGTGAAGGATTCCAAGAAGAGGGATTCCGCCGCCACCACTAAGAGAGCCATATCAATTTGGGTTTCCAAAATTGACGAAGGAGGCGGCCACGGCGATGGCGAGACTTATTCCGCCACTTCGGAAGAGGATGTCACAGTCGGTGATGTGGCGATGGAGCATGCCGAGGGGTAGACAAGGTCGTTTTGGGCCTTGAGTTTGTCGTTTTAGAGGTTAAGGGATTGGCAATGTCGGACGAAAGAAACAACGTCATTGAGGGTGTGAGAGATGGAATGAAGGAGGTTGAGGGAGACAACCTCTAAATTGGTGGTGGTCCCGAAGTTGAAGTGGGCGTGGAAGAGGGTGGTTGGGGATAGGGATGGCAAAATGTGTTGGACCCGACGAGCCAACCCGTTTAACCCGCTTATTTTGGCGGGTTGGGTTTTGGTTCTTAACCCATCAACCCGTTTTGACCCGCCTCGCTTAACCCACCAAAAAGGCGGGTCAGAGGCGAGGCGGGGCGGGTTGGCCCGCCAATTCTAAAAATATATATTTTTTAATTAGTTTTTTACTATTTTAATAGTTTAGAGGCGGGGGGACGGGTTGACCCGCCAACCCATTTTTGGATTTTATGCCTAATTTATACATTTTATAATTATTTTTTTAGTTTTTTATTTTTTTTGGCGGGTCAACCCGTCAAACCATTAACCTATTTTACTATTTTTTTGTTTTTGGCGGGGCCAACCCACCACTAAACGGGGTGGGTTAGGAGGTCTAACCCATTTTATTCATGCGGGTCAACCCACCCCGCCCCATTTTAGGCGGGTCAATGGCGGGTCGGGGCGGGTTGGCCCATTTTGCCACTCCTAGTTGGGGAGGTGGGGACCACAATTGGGGGGTGATTGTTAGGGTAGGCGAAGTTGGGGCGATCCTTGGAGACAAGGTGAAAGGAGACAGAGAGGCCGTCGAGGACGGCAGAGACAAGGGAGTTGGCACCTCCAAAGGATTCGACTAGGTTGAGGTTGTCACAGAGGAGGAGGTCATGGCAGATTGGCAATAATTGTCGACTATGTCAAACTAACTTTCAAGGACCGGAAAATAAATTTTCAATTTCAAATTAAGGCTCTCTCACGCTAAGCGACTTGTCAATGACGTTCACCCTAAAAGTCGCCTCAGCTTCTCACGTAAGTGCAAGTCCTTAGTTTTCTTTCTGTGTTTGTTCTCAGCTTCTCACGTAAGTGCAAGTATAGGTCTTTAACTTAGTTTGTTAATTTCTTCATTCCTTAGAGGTTGAAGGCGGTACGGTGCTTGGTCAGAGTACAATATGGAGGGTCTCTCAAATCCTTAGCATTTCTTTTTCTATTAGATTTGTTGCCTCTGCTTCCGAAGAAAATTGTTCTAGCTTGTTTATCTAATTTTTCTTTGAAAATAGATAGTTGGTACTAAGGGTGAGCAAAACCCAGTCCGGCCCGGCCCGCTAGCCTGTCCCAACCCGAAATGCTCGGGTCGGGTCAGACCCGAACCCGTAATACAAAGGGGACAAACCCGTGTCCCATTAAGTATCCCGAGATCGGGTTAGGGACGGGTTCGAGTTGACCTTAGGGTCACCCGGCCCGACCCGTATGCTACTTTAACTTTACTCTTTACCCTTCGTATTCGTATGAGTCTCACCGTTACTCTTCTCTTTTCTTACCTTTACTCTTCTTTTTTCTCACTCGACACTCATCATCACCATTCACCTAGGGTTCCCTTCCTCCCACCTTTCGTCGCGCCTGACCGCCACCGTCCGTCACGCTTGACCTGTAGCCACCAGCTTCTGCCGCGCTTGGTTCCCCTCCTTTCTCTCAGTCTCACTCAATATCTCATATTAGGGATTTACCCTTCTTTCTCACAACAAGCAGTGCACCTCAAAGGATCTTTGCGCGCGGCCTTCTTCTCCAGTCAGGTCTCCACCGCGCACCACCACACGACGGGCCCCCTGTTCTGCGTGCAGTCACTAGTTCCCTTTCATTAGGTAATTATTATATATTCCCTTTCGCATGTTATCTCCATTTTTATGGTTGTTCTGATTATAGTTTTTGGGTTTTGCATTTGAATTGGGAACTAGCTTTTCTTGAATTATGGTACAATTGTTGTTACAGTGGGTAACCATTTTAATTGTGAAATTTACCGAGAAGATTATGGATATGATGAAGACTAAAGGGTTATACGAGTCTCAGGGTGGTCCAATAATTCTATCCCAGGTAGATTAAATGTTATGCAACTACTCTTTTGCTTAATTAATCACTTGCTTCGATTACTCTATTTTTCTTGTAGACTTTTATTTATTTAATTTATGAACTTGTTACTCATTGAGTAAAAATGGAGATATATTAGATATATACTGAGAGTATTGACTTTTCTGTCATTGATTTTGTATAGATTGAAAATGAATGTGGACCTAGAGAGTATGAAATTGGTGCTCCTGGTGGTCCCTTTATTGCTACAAGCTATGATAATGATGCACCTCTTGATGAATATGGTATGCACTTTTTCTTTGTTGTGATTCTTGTGAACAACAAATATGATCTCCACATTCTATGCTTTAGGTATCTGAGAATTATCAATCCTCTCTAACATGCTTCGTAGCTAAACTAAATTTTTATCTTTCATCACCAATGTACAGGCATATGTCTTTAAATCAAAGTCTGGAGCTTGTGCTGCATTCCTTGCAAACTATAACCCACGATCTTATGCAACAGCTACATTACAACTTGCCTCCTTGGTCTATAAGCATTCTTCCTAACTTGCAAGCACACTGTTTTCAAAGGCATATTGTTGTTGTAGATAATGTTGACTCTTTTAGCATCATTAGATTGAAAATGATTGTACATGGATGCTGCCAAATTTCGTGCGATAAAATAGTTGTTTTCTAAGAGTAGCAGCATTCAGCAGCAGCATTGCAAATGGGTTGACTCACTGCTAGAAGCAGCACCTGAGTTCTTTATATGGCCTCCTCACCAGTCCTCTTGACATAGAGAAGATGCGCAGTGAACTGATAACTGTTTTATCATGTTTTCATTTATTGACCGTAGTCAACTACAAGGTTCATTTGTAATGTTATCATCTTTATGGTGCAAACTTATATCATCTTTATCGTGATCAATTTTCATTAATTTTATCATATCTTTATGGTTCTCAGGGCCATTAGCACTCCATTGCTATGAAGAAATTAAAAATAATAATATTAAATTGTATTTAAAAATAATGTTATTTACAAATATTTGCAAATATATTACTTGATTTGTATGATAGGTATTTTTGTGATGCAATACATAATTTTCTTCCCAAAAAATATCCTGTTGATAAATTTTCAATTGAACCAATAGACGAATCTTCATCTTTAGTATTATCAGTTAATGAAAACAATAATTTTGAACCTATTGTTCAAATCCAAGAACAGGAATGAGAAGATGCTAATGCGTGAAGAGCCAACATAGCTTTAGATATGTGGAGATATGCAATTTAGGAGGACATAAAGCTATATCAAATTGACTATTATAAAAGATTGGAAAAATTGTATGGGTTTTTATTTCTCTTTATTAAAAAATTACCATTTATTTGTTGTCTTTTTTATTGACTTTTGCAACTTTGGAGGTTTGCTAAAAATCCATGTGGTTCTTTCGAATCTTATAAATTCACAAAGTAATCTTATAAATTCTTATAATATAAATCCGTTAAAATTCAAACTACAAAATCTTGATTATAAAAGTCTTTAACAGAAATCTTATAAGTCATTACATTTATATATAGTCTTTTAAAATTCACATGACTTTTTTATGTCAAAATATTCTTTTAAAATCCTAATTGAATACACCTTGCTTACCATTTCTAAGGCTAAAGGTCAATGTTTTAAAAATCGATCCAATCTGAATATCAAAAAAGAAAACGATTCAAGGTTCAACCAGAGTGTATCTGTATATATAATTTCAATACAAGTTACAACTTTCATACCAAGTCTAAATCATTCAATAGCGAAATAAGCACAACAATAAATCGAGTGACAAAGCTAAACTTTAATGGATTTCTAGGCAACAGATTCAAATCCATATAAATTAACATGATAAATCGATTATCTTGCTAGAAACCTCTATGTAAAGTAAACAAAAGTGGAAAACAAAAAATGCTTGCTAGACACGTGATCACCGGACAAAAAAAATAGTTGGTGAGTGGAAATGGAGCTATCATTGTGTGGTACGTCGCTGGTGAGTTTAGACGGATTGAAAATATTTTTATTTTGAGATATTTGAGAGTATAGACTGATCAAAAATGCAAAATCCTCCAATTTTCTAAAAAAAAGTAAACAATTCATTTAAAAAAAATTAATTGAACCAGTCATAGGATCGGTTTCGATTTTAGACTGGTTTAAGTGCATGTTTGATTTACCTTTGAAAAATTACAAACTTAAGTTTGGGGTAAAGCATGTATAAAATTCTTTTAAAACAAACGTACGTTTGAATCCAAATACACGTTTACAACGAAACATCAATCATAACCTATCACGTTTTTTATATTTTCCGGTACTTCGAACAAAATCGAAATCTGATCGATAATCCAACTGGTTAGACCGGTCCTGTGGAACCGGTTTTTAAAACCGCGTTAAAGACACTCTAAGCTATACTCACACTTGCAGGTTGCAGCGGAGTGAACGAGTAATCCATGGCATCTCCTTCTACTTTCCTTAAAGTAACTATCTTCCTCCTCCTCTCACTTCACGGTAGGTAACCATAATCAGCATTTATTTCGTACCTTTATTTTTTTGCAACTCATTTCTTTCACTTTCACACTTATTTCATATTTTTCCAAAATTTTCATTTTCAAGTTTACCCCAAAGTCGTAATCCCTGAAGATGGTTTCACCGTAACCACCGTGCTAGACGGTCACAAGCACAAAATCAACATCCACTCGGTCCTCCAGCGACCCGGTTCCTCCGATCTCATCGTCCTCGATTCTGCAAGCAGCGTTTTCTACACCGTACAATTCCCCATATCCCAAGGTACCCTTTTAATTAATCTTCTGTGTTGTGTTAAAGTTTCCAACTTTTCATGTTCTTTGTGGTTTTTTTTTTCGTTTTTCTCTTGCAGAAAGTGTTGTTAGTAGGTTTTCAGGAAATGGGTATGCGGGGTATTCAGATGGTGATGTGGGTTTAGCTCAGTTTGACAATCCCAAAAGCTTTGCTGTTGATCTTAGAGGAAATGTGTATGTTGCTGACAGGAACATCCACGTGATAAGGAAAATCAGTGGCAATGGTATGTATGCAGATTACTATTTTTGCTTAGTTCCATTGTTGTTTGTGTTGCTTGGTTCTGATTTGTTTGCATCTAAAGTTTCAGACTTTGGCATCATGAATTGAGAGTACTCTGGACTGCATGATATGTATTGAAATTGCTTCTGTTCTATTTTGAGTACGTAGTTGCAAGAGAGATAGAGAGAAGGGATAAAGAAAAATGAAAAGAATGATTGAAACTATATACAGAACCGTACTTTATCAGCCCTACATGAAAAATACTTGGAAGTATTTGATGGTGGTCAATTGTAGATGATGGTGGTCCGCAGTTTTTTACTTTAAGTTAGATAAGCTTAACATTTGTTCTTACATGCATGGTTAGGATGGTGCATGATACAGATGGTCAATTGTTGGTGATGGTGAATCTTGTAATAGATGGGTGCATGGTTTTAAATTGCTGTCCGCTACCACAATTGCAGCCTCAATATCATGATTTTGATAGTCTCCACAACCGCGTTGTGACCATAATTGCGGTTGGCCGGGCCATATTTTCCCGCAATTGTGATAAATGCAATGTAACCGCAGCCGCAATTTAAAACCATGAATGGATGTGTTTTCACTTATCAGCAAATAATGGACATTCCCTTGGTGGCTTGGTCTGTTTTGGTCTTGACTAGGTGTAACCACGATTGCTGGAGGTTTCTCAGAAAAGTCAAGCAGAAAGGATGGACCTGCACAAAATGCATCATTTTCAGCTGATTTTGAGTTGACTTTTGCTCCTGGCCGGTGTGCTTTGCTGGTGTCAGATCGTGGGTATCAATTGGTCCGTCAAATTAATTTGAAGCAGGAGGATTGTACCTTCGGATCTAAGTCTGGTGAGATTTTAGAATTTGGAGCATATGATATCTGCTAATGTATGATATAGACTTTTCTTTTTCACATTTTTATGTTTTTATTTACTATTCCTTTTATGTAAAGCCTCTTTAACTAAATCAATCTCGCACAAATTAATAAATTTGTAGAATGAACATTTCACTAAATCCTCGATCACATTGATTGCATTGAGAATTTTCATTGAGTCATGGTTTTCAAGATTGAAAAACCACTTTGGAATTTAGAACTAATGGACAGAATGAATCCCCATGGGGACCAATGCTTCTTGTTTCACTTTTAACATGAAATTTTTCTCCCTACATTTTGGTGAACAAGTGGGCACCTCTTCACTTCATTTATATCTTGCACAATTCCAAAACAACCTTACTGAAACTTTTCTCTTCCACCTGCTAGGTATTTAGAGTTTTGAAGTTTCTGTTGTTCTCCTTTACTTAAATAAAACACTAATAAAATAAAATAAAAAAATAAAACACTAATAAAAGAGGATGATATTCACCCTGTCCATACTTTGTTTTCTCTATTAAACTTCAACTCTCAGAAGTTACAATGCTTAACTGCTTTTCTGAAGGACTTCTCTTTCAGTTTAGTCATTTGCATTTCCCCTTGATTCTTGCTTATGATTAACGTCAGAGAATTTTCTTTTCATTGGTCTTCATCCAATCTAAATGGCCTCTTTAAAGATTTGGTTTCTAACAGAACACAATAACATCATTTGATTCATATAACCGACCTCACCTGTGGAAAAAGGTTTCAGCTGTTGTTGTTTGCTCTCATGTCTCTGCATTTGTTCTTGGAGTGAGACCCATAACACATCCAGAATGCAAGAGCTTTATATATATGTTTCCTTGCTCAATTATCATCATTGTCACATTATTGTTGTTGTTATTATTATTATTATTATTATTATTATTATTTATAGAAGTTTCCTTGCTCAATTATTCCCTTGTATCTCTATCTACAAACTTTGATTCAATTATGATGAAAAAACTATCTGGTTTGTCCAGGGCTAGGTGCAGTTATGATTTGGACTCTTGGATTAGGACTTTCATGTTTACTGGGCTTAGCTATCGGGATTGCAATTCGCCCTTATATAATCCCCCATGTAAGTTCCTCCCAACTTGTTTATATTTCATATGTGCAAAGGGTTTACTTACTCCTTGTTGTCTAACTGAACTTTGTAGACAGGAAGTGTCCAGACCTTGCCATTTCACCGAGACATGGAAGCATTGCCTAACCAGTCTGGGGAAGCTAGTACTGATACTCTACTTCGGCATCAAAAGCGTAGTTGCTAGCAGTAGTTGCTCCTTTCTGTACACAATCTTGATTACACTCTGGAGATTGTGTCTCTCTCATCTTCTTCTCATGTTTAGAATCAACATAGTTTCCCCAAGGCCACATCTGGAATCCGTGTCTTTGCTAGATTTAGATGCCTGCAATAGTGGTGAGGTAACAAAGTCAAGTAAGTACCATGATCAATTAAAGGATTTGGTTAGTTTTGATGAAGAACTTCTGGATTCGACCGACACAACCTTCAACCAAGGATATGGTGCACGAGGAAGAAGTGCTGATGTCATGACGACAGATGCTAACATTGTCTTCGGAGGGGCAGCTAACAATAAAATTCTTCAGCGGGAACCATCTGTGTGTAATCTGGGTATGGTGAAGCGGAGATGAATGAAGTTATTTGTAAGACAGTACTGTGTTCTGTAACTAGTATGCAAATATTTTGTCACTTTCATCTTTTCGTTTCTTCCCTTTCTTTTGATCTAATATAACAGCCACGGTGTAAATAATTAAGGGTTTAATTAGTATGTATTGATAGGGTAAAGATTTTTCAAATTGTCAACCGATCATAAATTGTCATATCAGTAAGAATTTTTTATTGTTATCCTAACTATCTTAAAAGTCACTCATAATGATTTGTAATTGATGGACAGTGTAAAAAGTTTTATACTGACAGTGCATAGCAATTAAACTTAATAACTAATATCTAAACTGTCAATCTATTATGGAGCTATCAAGACATAAGGCATTTTTGGCTTATCGTTGTAAATGTACATTTTGGTTCAAAAGCAAAGTTGTCCCAAAGGAACTTTATAGATGCTTTATCTCAAACGTACGTTTGAAATTTCCTAATGAAAAACCAAATATGCAGATAATTACTGTGGGAAACAATTTGTTAAGTTGGCTAATGAAAAAGATAATAAAATTAGTTTAAAGAATCCAGCAATTTATAAATGGTAATTTGGTATTATTGCAAAAAAATTCGTATATGATGGTAAATAAATTTATGAGTGAAGATCCAAATTGGTTTGTGAAAATTTTTGGATATCCATTTTTAGTTTTTGAAAAAAATAAACTAATCATTTAGTCCCTCGTTTATAAACAAAGGACACATTAGTTCTTAAGTTTAATTTTGATGTCCATTTTCTTGCCTATGTGTTAGGGGTGGCAAACGGACGGATAGGATGAATTTTGATTCGGATTATAGTGAATGGGTAAAAAACAAGCCACTAATCCATTTCGATCCATTAAAAATGTATTAAAAAAATCTAATCAATCCATGACTCATTCAATAAAAAACCATCCAACCCATCCATTAATTATTTTTATAAGGATGGATATCCAACCTATCCATTTTTATTTTAATATTTTCACATATAGCCTATAGATTGGGTCGTCGGTCGGCTGGCGGACCGATAGGCAGTCGGTGGTCGGTCATGCCGGTCCGAGTTTATGAGAAAATTTTTGTTAGAAAGACTTTTGAAACATCAGAGGTTAAATTCAATGCCTGAGCAACTGGGGTATATGCAGGACTGCAAACTAATGCCAATTTTCTATGTCAGTGCACGTTGAGAATTTGAGGTGTAACATGGAGAAGAGCAAGTAATCAAGAATCACTGGCAACAGACACTATCACTCCTCTTATATGTCCCCTAATAATTAATCATTATCACCAAAGTTTGTTTTGATATTTAATTCCACCTTTTACAATATTCCATGAAGTTTGGCTACCACTTCCAAAAGTCCAAAATGCTTGAAATATAAGGTCAAAGGGGGTCCCTATCTTCTCACTTGATTTTTTTGGTTTGTGAAAAATATTTTGGAATGGATAACAAAATCCATTATGTTTTTTCCTGGTCCAACGGATTTACAAAAAGCAATGAATGGGTCATGAACCATCCATTAAAAAAAAGAATCCAACCCAATCCAACCCACTTATTTTTTTTTTTATAAATGGATGGATTAGATGAATTTTTTCATGGATGGACTGGATGGATAATGGGTCTGCGGATTATTTTGCCAGCCCTACTATGTGTTCTATTAACTATCCTATCTAATTCGTTAGTGGTCATGTGTGACATATGACGAATATTTTCGATGAAAAACGAATAAAAAGTAAAAAAACATGAATAATTTTAAAATCCAAGATACCTGAAAATTATACATTTTTTTCACTTTTCATTTATTTTTCACAATAAAATTCGTCATAGGCCACGCAGGATCATTAACGGATCAAGTAGGATGGTTGATGGAACATGTAAGCAAATAAATGAACGTCGGAATTAAACTTAGGAATTAATATGTCTCACATTTATAAATTTGAAAGACTAAATAATTAATTTATTTTTATCATGAATTAAAAGTGGATCGAAGAAATTTTTCAATCGACTAATCTGGACGTTCACCCTAAATTTATATTTGAGCTACTTAAGTTTAGCTTAAGTGGTATAGGTGGTGAAGTTGAGCCTAGGTTTGTAAATTAAGAAAAGTACTTGTGATCACGAATAACTTCACTTTTGTAGTGAGAACTCCATACACGTTCCATCGTAATCCAGATCCATATTAATTTTGAAAAATGTGACCACTCGCAGCCCCTTTGTCTGATTGGTGGATTGGAAATTTAAAGTCAACATACTCCTCTGTAATCATTAATTACAGGATGGAATGTGGATCATATCTCTAATCATTTGTCATGGTTAACACCATTCCCTCACCAAGAGTTACTTTAGTTTTGATTCGGAAATTTCTGTGCAGGGTCTTTTTTAACCTTTGGATCTGCATGAATATAATTACAATGACGGATTCACTTGAAACGCATATTATAAAATATGCTTAATTACAATTTTGATCCCTCAGATATTATGATTGTTTGATTTTGATCCCTCAGATTTTAATTGCGTCAATTGGATCCCCCAAGTATCATGATTGTGCAATTTTGGTCCCTCAGTTTTCAATTGAGCGAATTGGATCCCCTAGGTATCACGATTGTTCAATTTTGGTCCCCCCAAATATCACAATAGTGTAATTTTTAATATCAGTAGCCTACGTAGGACACGTGGGACTAATTTGATACTTAATAAAATCAACTTGACAGTTTGCAGGACATTCTTATAAGACATCATTGACATCTTATATAATTTAATGGTCGAATGCACATCATTAAGGATCACATAAGAATAACATGTAAGCTGTCAAGCTAGTCTCATTAAGTATCAAATCAGTCGCACATGTGCTTCGTAGGCTATTGATGTTAAAAGTTGCACAATCGTGATACTTGAAGGACCAAAATTACACAATCGTGATATTTGGAAACCAAAATTACACAATCATGATACGTAAGGGACCCAATTGGCGCAATTGAAATGTAAGGGACCAAAATTACACAATCGTGATACTTAGATGACCCAATTGACGCAATTGAAATGTAAAGGACCAAAATTACACAATCGTGATACCTGAGGGACCAAAAGTACAATTAAACCTATAAATTACATTTTACGTTCAACTTATTGTACGTTTGGTCCAAATTTTAGACAATTGATTTTGTTGGAATTAATTTTACAAGAGCTAAGCACAAGGTTATAAATGAAAACAGTTATTGAACAGAAAGAAATAGAATAATAATGTTTTTGCCAGAGAACTATTAGACATTTAAACTTAACAAGATCATCAGAAGACACAGCATGCAAAATTTCTTGATCTCATCCCACCCTCAAATGATTGCCAAAGTTGCTTACACTACACACCAAAGCAACCTACAATTTGGCAAAACTGAATAAACAATTCATATTACGATGACCTTCCTTACTAAGATCCCACTAAAAGAAATCATTATACTAACAGTACTTGATTTCATCCTCCCCTCTCCAATCAAAGCAGATTGAGGTTTCATTACTTCTAAACTTCTTCCTAACTGTATATACTCAATACTTATAAGTATAACCCCTGGAACTCATTCCAGATCGAATATTGTGATGTTCATACAGTGAGTCCCCGTAATCCACAGGCTTGATAACTACAGACTCCCGCTTCGCATCCTGTTCTTGCACTGCCCCAAACACTATCTCATTGGTTGTCTCATGGCTCTGCTCATAATAAGTGTGAGGGATTGATGACCGGTACTGATGGCGATGATGATGTTTTTGTTGCTGTTGTTGTTGTTGCTGCTGAAGATCTCCATCCCATCCATTATAGAATGCTCTACTTTGCCGCAATTGCTGCATTTTTTCTGCATCCTTGGACATGAAAGCATATGTTTTTCGAGGGGTGGGGGTTCTTGGGTCAATAGAAGGAGGAGGCTCATCTTCATCAGGAATCACAAAACTTTCCTGCACAGGCCAAGCATTTACTTGCTTTTGAGGTTGCTGGAGCAGTGGTTCTCTTTCAAACCGGTAGCTCTGTGGTTTTCTTCTGAAACCAGGAATTAATCCTCCCATTATCTCCACCATTGATGCACCAGTATTGGTAAGAAGCTTCCCAAGAGATCCAAAGAAACCTTCTTGCTTATCAGGTTTGAATTCTGATGGAATCATAGGAGGCCTGACAGATTTCAAGGGCTTTTGATACGGACTCGGAGAAATAGAAGACATCACTGGAACCTGAGCCTACAAAAAGCATGAGATGGATCATTGATAGACATTCGCTTTTATAATATATATATATATATATATATATATATATATATATATTATATAAATATATACATGAACCTGCAGGCAGGGTTTAAATTTTACAAGCGTTCATCTGCAGTATCATAATGCTATGGTTGCCATCACCTTGAAGGCAACGCACAGTTAAAAAGTAATAATTTGAAAGCCATAGCCTAAAGCATAACATTCAATGAGAGTATTTTGTTGGCTTTTTGACCAAACTGGTGTTTTTTTTAAAAACTATTTACCAGTTTGGTGTTGTTTTAAAACATTTTACCAAATTGGGGTGGTTTTTGCCATGTGGGATTTTTTTTTCATGCTGACATGCAAGATGCTAGCCCACATGGCGCACTCACAATTCTGGATATCTACAGCAACTTCAATAAATGGAGAATCATATTCATTTAAGTCTATATCAGTCTCATTTAGTATTATGCATCAGAAGGAAGACAAGACTAAACACTTACATCCTGGAATGCTACAATTGTACCGAGCCTACGCTGCAGCAATGCCAGCATATAACCAAAGAAGCCAGCCCCAACAAGCATTGCAATCCCTGCAACATTGAAGGAAATCAGTCTAATGTTGTAATTATGGCTTAACAGAATTTCTACAGAAAAGCTCAGATGATTTAGTTTACCAAGTGGGAATCCACCACCATATTGATAGGCACAGTCATCAAAGTGTAGTTGAATCTCCCTGACGGCTTGGTTTCCTCTGTCTATGATGAGTAGGGAACAACTACTTCCAACATAAACCACGTCAAAGTCATCAGAGAATTTAGCTTCTTCACTTGGTCCATCAACATGGCCCCCTCCACGGCTCCATTTTCCACCAGCAATTGTTGTGACCCCTGAAAATGGAAATCTTAGTTCAATAATAAGTTCCCACCTCTGACTCTAATGTGAGAAGCGTAACAGTTTAATTATTACTGAGCCTACAACACCACTACATGAGCACACACACACACACACACACATGCAAACACAGAGGTTCATGAGTTGTCTAGAATTTCTAGCAAGGGAAAGTTATAAGTAATCATTTAGGTACTATGGATAGATAAGGCAACCTGGTCCTATATAACTCCCACATGCAAAGGGTACTATGCATAGATAAAAATGAAAAAGGGATCCCCCAAAGTGAGAGGACAAAAGATAATTCTACCTGAATCACTGATTTTCCTAATTGCCATATTCGAAGTATCTGCAACATAAATGTTTCCTCGGTCATCAACAGTTATCCCCTTTGGGTGGTTCATCCTAGCCTCCCTGACCTTCCCATCAACATGTCCTGAATATCCTTCAGCAGATCCTGCAACCAGCTTCGGTCTGCTATCTGCATAATTGCAACAAACATGATCTTTCTCAAGTGAACAAAATATAAAAGATGCAAGGAGTTCATTTGTCACAATTATATTAAAAAGAGAATTCCTGCAGACACAAAGGGTTCAAAATGCATTGCAATCATGTGACACATCTTCATTAAACTCATAATCATGAACTAGAGTGACATGATATCATGTGACATAAACTAACTATTACACATTTTGACCCACATTGCTTCCGTTATTTCTTTCCAAGTCTGATGCAAAAAGGAGTTGAGCTGGGGAAAGGGGAATACAAAATGACAGATGCCATTTGTACATTGTTAGTGTATGAAACAAAAATATCATAAAAAACAATAAGATGTTTGCAACTCTTTAAGTTGTTCCAAACTAATGGAATGAAGAATGTGCGAATTAACTACACGAATTTGTGTGGCAATTGTAGGCTTCCATCTCCGACAGTAATAAACTTTAATTTCACAAAAAGGACTGTTACCTGATATGGAAGGTCTAAAAAAGATTGCAATTAAACTTTTGCAAGAAATACAAAGGAGAATGCTGTGGTAACATAGGGCAGAACAAAAACATACTTTCCACTGTGAGAAATGCAGGATTCTACTGCCTTTAAAGAACAAAGTAGAGTAGCTCATACGTTCAAAATCAGAGTACGTTAAATTCTATGTAAACACTAATTCATGTGATGCAATGAAGGAGTCAAAAAGGCAAGAAGATAGCTATGCTTAACACTGGGTAATCAGCATTCAAAATTAGGCAAAAGGCACAAATTCTCCACAACAGAATCAAATCTCTAATCTCCAAAACGATACAAACTTTTTTCCCCAAAAATATTATGACTGCCATAGGCAAAATTGACAACAAGAAAAAATCCAAAAATAGAGTGAATTTTGTCAATCACTCAGAAAATCATAAGCTATCAATCACATTGGCACCCTTACACAAAGAAAGTGAGGATGAAATCCTATAAACGTTGCTATTAGCCGAATCCAGAATAAGAAGCTCCCCATTGGGCAACACCTCAACAGCATAAGGCTCAATTCCAAGCTTGCTTCCATCAAACACAGTCTCCACATTGTACCCACTCTCGAACTTCATCATGGATCGGCTCGAAACAGCTGCACCACCCAACAAACATTCAACCAAACCAACATTCAAAAAATCACAATCCAGGAACACCAGAAGAAGGAGAAGACACAAAAACATGAAAAAAATACCAAATGTAGCTCATCATTGCAATAGATCTATACCTGTTTTGGTGGTTGCCTTGAGTGACCACACCCATTTGGTGAAAGCAGGCACGGCATTGGAGATAAACCCACTAACAATTTCTGAAGATATGAAGGATCAGAGAGCAAAATTTGAGCTAAATAACAGAACTTGGATCAAAATGGAAGCAAAAAAAAAAAAAAAAAAACAGATGCATGGTACTTACTTGTAGGTGAAGTAGTGGATGGTGCAGCTGAGACTGAGAGAGTACCAAATAGGAGCAAAAGAGTGAGACACAGTAGCAAAAGATGCTTACCCATTCGGTTCTTGAGTGTGAAAAAATGGAGTAGCTTTTTGAGGTGGGAAATGCAAGGTTTCAACAATGGTGGTGAAACCCTAATTCATGAGTGGGGTTGATGTGAAAAGCATGAAACTGAAAGGGGAGAAAAACACGGAGTGCTTTTTCTGTTTTTTTTTTTTTTTTAATGATATGGGGTTTTGAGTTCTTAGCAGAAAGAAAGCCAGTAGTGTTTGAGAGTGTGAGTGAGAAGAGTGAATGAAAAGAGAGGAGAAAAGGGAGGCAAAAAAACAAATGGGAAAAAGACACAAGAGCTACTAGTGGGGCAGTGTTGTCATCAATGATTTCATGTCTCAAATCTTATTTGATATAAGTTATTTCTTTTTCTGAATAGAAAATTGTTTATTTAGTATATTATATGGACCAAGTGAGAACTAACGTTAACAGTCACCCACAGCACCACATATATTCCCGGTTTCAAGTTTTGCAGTTATCAATAAAAAGTAAAAAAAGTGTAAAAAAATTGATAGAGACTTGAGTATATGATTAAAATCAAAATTACAACAAAAAAATTAGATATAATTTTTTAGGAAATGGATCCCTGCCGTGGGATCCTACCCCTTGAAAAAGAAAGAGTTAAGAAGGCTTTAAATAATGAAAAAAGGTAAGAGAAGTTGTTTAAGGGTGGGGATTTGAAACTATAAAAAATTGGAGAATAAAAAATGAGAGAGGATTCATTTCCAATTTTTTAAAGACCGAAAATAATAAGGTTTAAATCTATAGGTAGCTTTTGATATAACTTATATTTTAATATTCTTATGAGGACATGAAAATGAAAGTTACTTATGTTTAGTATAAGTTTAAAAAAATTATTTTTAAACATAAAAAATATCTGAAAATAAAATTAATGAATAAAAGTTAAAAATTCTATTCTCACATGTAAAAGTTGAAAAAAGAATATTCCTAAAAACGAGATTTCTAAAAATATAATTTATTTGATAATAAAATATTCTATAAATCGACCGTCACTCATGCCAACTATCTCAATTCTTAGTAATTAACTCAATCTTAGTGGCTCCCAATACAATTTAAATAGTTATAGCACCGGTCATTTGCACAAATTACTAGTTAAACAATACTAGAGCAGTAAAAATTTAATTGATCCACCAATATTTAGCACAATGTGGAACAATAATAAAATTACAGAATATGAAATTGAGCTAGAAAAGTGACTGTTGGAAACAATAATAATACAATGAAAGATAAAAGTGAGTGAGAAAATTAACTCTTTGAAATAATAATAGAATAATATGAGATGAAAGTTGTCGCGACCGTCACGTCCGAGCACTGCGAAATAAAGATTAATTGTGAGGTTTAGAGGAGTCGCCACCAATTTTATTTTGATTAGGGAAAAAAAATGGAAAACCCTAAAAGGTTGGTCTTTAACCAGAAATTAGGTTCGGGAGTCAATTACGAGTAAGGAAGGTATTAGCACCCTACACGTCCGTTAAAAAAACGATTGTCTCTAATTAATTGTGTAAAATTATAATAACTTATGTTTTACCCCTAAAAGCGAAAGATTTATTATTTAATTAATTTGAACTCTAAAGTAAAGAAGAAGAAGAAGAAAAAAAAAATGTGTTCAGCTTGACAAGGATGGTCCTTGCTCCTACGTATCCCTAGATACGATAGGGAATTCAAAGCTACGTAGTTCTTGTAAAAAATGATTACGATTTGGTTGATTTTATTTATTTAGTTTTTTAGAGATTTTATTCATTTTATTTTTGTTTTCATTATTTTTTAAGAAAAAAAGGATTTGTGTTGATTTTATTTATTTATTTATTTATTATTTCAAGACCAAGAGTTTTTTTCATTTTTAGGATTTCTGAGTTGTCGCAATCCATGAACTAACAAACCTAAAATAAAATAAAGAAAGAAAAAGAAAAAAAAACACCAGAAGTCTCTTCTGGTTTCTTCACTTACGCCCAATACAAGAATTTGAAAAAAAAAAAAAAAAAAAAAGAACAATGGCAAGCTTGGTGAATGGTAGTGATGCACGATGCAAGGAGACTATCGTGCGTGAAGGAGAACCGGAGTGTCTGTCTGGACTTGTTGGTCTGTGTGGGCGGTGCGACACTGGATTCTGTTCGCAGGGAGTATGACGACGGCGCTGCAGTGGCTCTGCTTTCGACGATGCGAGATGGAGATGATGGTCCGAGTGCTGGGGCTGCACTGGTGGCGTCTCGT
This sequence comes from Ammopiptanthus mongolicus, assembly GCA_039655645.1. Lineage (NCBI taxonomy): Eukaryota > Viridiplantae > Streptophyta > Magnoliopsida > Fabales > Fabaceae > Ammopiptanthus > Ammopiptanthus mongolicus. The sequence goes on from CM077343.1 coordinate 86,438,617, forward strand.
GGCGGAGAACGACTGCGTGCGGTGGAGGATCGCCGTCTGGACTGCGTCTTGTGAAGGAAAGAAGTTGCACACGGTGGAAGAGCGGATGGCGGTGGTTTGCGGGCAGTGGTCGCAGTGGTTGTGAGGCTGATCTGGTGATGGTACTGTAGGTTGGGTTAATCTCAAAGGGGAGCTTTTGTTTTTTGTATCAGTAAAATAGAAGGAAAAAAAAAGAAGAAGAGAAAGAAAGCTAATCTATCAAGTGAATGGAAGGAGGAGCAAGATGGTGTAAAGGGTACGTGAAGTAGGTGGAGAGGTCTAGGAGCTCTCAAAATGTGTTTTTCTTTTTTGAGAATTTTTTTGATCTTCTTTATACTTAGTAATTAGGTTAAGAAAATTTATTGCAGTATCAATCACAATCAAATTATCCAGATTAAGATTAATTATTTATTATTCAAATCTTTATAATTATGGAGTTAATTCGTTTTAATTTCAATTAAATCAATCATTTAGATTAGAATCAATTTAATTGAAATCAAAATCAATCATCAAATTTTGTTTGCAAACCTACCATTAGTGGATTTATTAATTTCATTTTAAAAACGGAAAAACTAAATCAATTTGATGAGAATCATAACATTATTATTTCTTATTTATTTTTATTTTTGTTATCGTAATTATTGTCCATCCATCTTTAATCCAAGGTCCAATAGACTTGCTTATGACTCTCTCTAATCCAAACTCGTATTGATTTTTTTTATTTTTATTTTTTTAACCGAGCAAAATTAGTTGTTCACAAAAGTAAGCATAAAAATTAAGTTTTGCAACCGTCATAAATTAATAGGAGACTAAATTACTTGAAAAAGTCACTATTCAAAATAATTGTAAAAAATATATAATAAGAGATAAAACTGAATTTTGTAAAAAAAAAAAAAAAAAGAAGAGATAAAACTGAATAAAAAAGTAATTATTTAAAATAATAAGAAACAAAACTTAGCAAAAAAAATGTCACTATTTGAAATAATAATAACTAAGGTTTTGAAATTGTAGTTGTGATCGCAGTTTCAGTCACATTGTGTTTTTTGTTATTGTAAATAATTATATAAAAATTCGATCGAACGATCATGATTTAAAGATGGTCAAAATCAAAACATGGCAGCTTCAATTATGATTTTGGACCCAAATTTAAAATCTAACTAATAACAAATGAAATTGGTCAGATCGTATTTGGTGTAATAATAATAATAAAACAATAACGATGAAGCTATGCTAAAAAACTCAATTTTGAAATAAAAATAAAATAATACGAATTGAAATTGAGCGAGAAAAGTTACCACTTAAAATAATAATAAAATAATGAGAGATAAAGTAAACAGAAAAAGCTATTTTTCAAATAATAATAAAATAATAAGATATAAAATTGAGTGAGAAAATCACAATTCAAAACATTGAACATAGAAATGGTTAAAATCATTATTTTGAATTATTTTTTGGTTTAATTATTTTGTAGGTCCTGAATTATTTGGTAATTTCTAAATAGATATCTATACTTTAAAAGTTTATAATGGATCCCTGAACTTATTTATAATTGGATCATTATACTTTAAACGTTTGTAATTAGATACATGAACTTATAAATAATTTATAATTAGATCATTGGGGTATGATTTTTATTAGTAGACCGTGAAGTTAGACGTAATATTCTTGATGTCATCCTATGTGGATAGTTATCTCAATCTTATCCAAAAAGGATGACATCAAGAATATTCCGTTTAATTTTACGGTTTAATAACAAAAACCTTATCTCAAGTACCTTAAAGATCTAATTATAAATTATTTATATTAGGGATTTGTTACAAACGTTTAAAGTATAAGGATCTAATAAAAAATTATTTACCAGCTCGAAAATCCAATTATAAACTTTTTGAAGTATAAGAATCTATTTTAAAATTTTTAGATCTTATACTATGTGACACAAGTTGCGTATAGATATACGATTTGTTATTATACAGGAAAGCTTTACTTGCGTCGAACTGTTACAGTAATAATGAAATTATCAAATGCCGTGACAAATATTTTATATTAAATAACTTTATATATGTTAAAATAAGGGTTGTTAAATATAAAATGTAGATAACTCAAGTGTTGGCTTGTCTTTGGATATGATGATTTCTAATTTGAACTCCATGTATGTTAGGGATTGAAGAACCAATTCACTATTTTTTTTTTTTTACTCAACCAATTCAGTATTTAGATAACGTCATTCACCACTTATTTTCACATTATAACCACTTATTAGTGTTATGTATTGAGTGTCTAAATTGAAGTTTTCAAATAGTAGATTTCTTAAATATTGTGCAAACTGAAAACGCAAATTTTCTATGTTGTATAAGCGTATACATGCCACGTTGTTTTGCTAAAAGAAATTGTTGAAGTTTGTAGGTATGATAGCATTCTGGTTGTATGAATTTAGACTATAAATAATCAAAATAATAAATACAAGTAGATTGAATCAAACTTGAAAGCCAAGCTGCAACTGCATGTTAGAAATAATAACTAGTTTGCTACTAAAAGGGTTTCCATAAAAATTTATACATAATTTGCATAATATTTTTCAAAATCCCGTGTAGAACTAACATAATCTAACTATCTAAGCATACATTACGAGCTTATATTTTCGTTTAGATCTTTCTCACCTGACAGGCTGAAATGAATTCAAGCATTCGTTTCTATTATATAACCTTTCATAAATGTATTTGGTTTTGTGGTCCAACAAGCATTCAATGAATGCATGAATTAATGAGGTATAGTCATTGTCCCTCATTACTTATTTTTTAGGGTCTCGAGAGTGCTAACCAGTGCTTTTAGGATAATTTTAATGGAAGTTACTTGTTGAGTTCTTAAATCTATGTGACAAATAAGAAATCAGTGCTTAATTTTTTTTCCCCATTGGACTTGATCTAGCTCAGAGTGTGGGTTGTTTAAAATAAGATATTGTTTTGCTTATATAAGTAATCCCAAGAATGTGTTACTTATGAATAAAAAAAACAATTTTTTCTTAAAATGTGGGTAAGTTGTTTAAATGTTATATGACATAGTGAAACCCTCTTAATAAAAGATATGCAACCCAGAGTAGTTTTTTAAGTGTCACTTTTTGGAGATGCTAAGAAATCAAGAAAACTTGTTTAAAGTGATGAATTTATTAATTAATGCACCTAGACCGCTTATTAGAAACACCCTCCTAGTTTTGACTTGTGATAAGCGGTAACTAAAGAATCTGTAGGGGCAAGGAATTATTAGTATGATGATTAATTTGTAGAATGACCATGTATTACCATCCATCAAAGTTCCTCTAAGCAACTTTATCCGTGCGATCGTGTAAGAGAGAGAGAGAGGTACAATTAGGCTTCAGCAATGCAACAATTGGTCTTGGACAGGCCAAGTAGTCACAATAATCCAAGAAAGACCACCGTTTTGAAGGCCAGGCTTTATTGGTTGCCACTTATCAAACTCTATTCATCAGAGCATGCTGGCAATGATGCCATGCCACGTGAAGAGACTGTTGCATATAGCAAATAGCATTGCATCCAAGATCAGATTTGAGCATTTTTATATTATATAATCTGCCCCCAAGGGGAAGAAAACAAAGAGTAACCGTGCAAGACAAACGTGTCCAATTTTCTATATTAATTCCTTCATGAAACAACCAACAACAAAACAATCTCTTTCCTATCACTTTCCACCAAAAGCATTTTCAGCTAAACAAAGGGATGTCTTACTGAACCACATGAAAGAAAACAAAACAAAAAACATTGTTTACATGTTTTGTGCAGGTAAATTTTTGCAGTGAGTGACTATCTTCTCCCAATTACATATATCCCTTGGGCTAGGGCATTTTGATCCAGGGTTTAGATGCATTAATTTCCATGTGTCAAAACATGCTCCAGACACCAGCCTCCACATAGTTTGCTTACCCCAAGATACCATAAAACATTCATCATCTCTAATAGACTATTACATTCTATCTAATATATATAATCATTTATTACTTCTTTTGGGAAAACATGGATTTTCAAGTACAAATGCTCAATCATCTTATTAGTAGTAGAAAAACAGTAAGGAATGGTTTCTTTTCTTTTTTCTTTTCCCAAAACATTTAAATCTGTGAGTGTGTACTGTGTAGATCTTTGTACAAATGGAAATTTCTTTTTTTGTCTCTTTCTATGTTAACTTGATTCACTTTTATATTCCTATGTATACAAGTACACTGTACATATTTTATGAAAACAAAAAATGGCATGGATCTATCACTAGACACTAGGTATAGCTTTTTACATATGACTCTTGAGATATATATACAGCCAAGAGATCCAGTTCATTCCAAAAAAGGTCAAGAATCACCCAACTTAATTAACTAGTGCGATATTCGTCTTATTAGTGTCCTTTTGTGACTATTCCAAAGAAAGTATTCTATTCCAACAGCCACGTGTACATTTGGTTTAGATTCTGAAAATGTCAAAATCAATTTTGGGAACAAAAATAAGGTCATTAGAAATGAAAATTACTCTTCTTGTCTTTAGCTGACAAAATCGTGGTGGATAGAATTGATTCTGGGGTGGATAAAATTGATTCTGATGGAAGCAAGAATTCCTAGTTTTTGGGTTTAATAAAATCAATTTTGGATGTGGGACCCACAAAATTCTTTATATATACACATCACGAAATCAATTCTTATAAACCCACTTTTAAAATATTATTATCAAACACAAATCAATTATTTTAAATCCAATTTTTTTAAAATCAATTATTCATAATCAATTCTATCACAATCTAAAACAAACGGACCCTATCTAATTCTCTTTTTTTCTCTTTTTTTATCTTCTGTGATTCCCTCTTCCTTGCATGAATTTCAACGATGAGGTGATAGGTTAAGAATATTGACATTTGCCATTTGTGTAGCTTTTGTAATTAAGATGTATTGGGACACAGCTAATTCTTCCCTACCACAAGGCCAATAACTGAATTCACTGCCTCCTGCCCACAACCCCACAATTTGGTAGTACTCGATCAGGCAGCCTTTTTTTCTTCTCTAATCTATGTTAGTAATTATATATTTTCGAATAGAAGAAGGATAACAAGTACCCTAAACACATTGGTTCAAACAAGGAAACTTTGTATGAAAAAATCAATATATTTAATGTATTAATTTTTTTTACACTTATACCTCTTATTGATTCCTTAAGGGTACTAATTAAGTGATTTGTAATTAAGACCCTTTCGAATATTCTCACAAAATTTCAATGAAATAATAATAAAAATTATAAGAGTTCATATGCATATATTCTGACTATATATTATATACCATGGAGGAATGACTAATGTACAAAGTGATTGGCACTTGGAGAGCTATTGTCAATGCTTGGGAGGATGTAAAGCACAATATCATTTGGGTTATTAGAAATGGTCATGACACCCGTTTTTGGAAAGATAATTGGATACTTGGTGTAGGTGTTTTAGCTGATATTTTGGGATCTTCCATTCCTCCATCGGAATTGGAATTCCCAGTTGCTCATTATTCTCTGGATGGTAACTGGAACTGGCAGTTGATTCAAAGGATTGTCCCAGTGGATATTTATGATAAAATTGCATGCTTAAAGCCCCCGAATCCAGATGCCAAGGATTTTCCTTGCTAGAACCTTACTTCTGATGGGTATTTCTCTCTCAAGTCTGCCTACAAGGCTATGCAACATCTTATTTCTTCAAATGCAGTTCAGAACCCGATTTTCAGCAAGGTTTGGAAATGGCCTGGACCTAGTAGAACTAAATCTCTCTTGTAGAAGCTGAGCCGTGGTAAATTGATGACTAATGTGGAGAGGAAAAAGAGGGGTATGATAGCTGATGATTTATGTCCCAGATGTCACAGATGTCCAGAGACAATCATGCATATGATTAGAGATTGTGAGGAAGTTAAAGACTTCTGGACTTGTTTAATTGATCCAGAGCAATGGTGTAAATTTTTCAGCATTGATTTTCATAATTGGATTGATTGGAATTTGTCCTCTAGTCATATTGGTGTCCATCGAGAAAATTGGAATATTGTCTTTGGTGTTGCTGCCAACGAGATCTGGAAAGACAGGAATTCCCTAATTTTTTCCCAATCATCTTCTTTGGGGAGGAAATTACTCTTCCAAGTTTTAAGTCAAGCTGAGTTCATTATGAAGCAGCAACAACCTTTCAACATTTCAGGCTCTGATAATTGCTCTCGCGTTATTGAAGTTTTGTTGGTCTCCTCCCCCGCCTGGTTGCTTTAAAATCAACATTGATGGGTCTCACCTCAGCAGGCCAAGTAGTTTAGCTTGTGGTGGATTAACTAGAGACTCAAATGGTTCTCTTGTGAAAGGTTTTTACAGTAAAGTGGATGCCTGCAATGCAGTTTGGGCTGAACTTTGGGCTTTGAGATTTGGTATTCGTATGGCTCAAGAATTAAATCTTTCTTGGGTGATGTTTGAAATGGATTCAAAAGTTGTCGTTGATATGGTTCACAACAGGTCTACTCATATTTCCTTCCGCAAACCTCTTCTTGAAGAAGTTATTTCTCTTCTCCAACTTCCTTCATGGAGAACATCTCTTGCTCACACATACCGTGAAGCCAATAAATGTGCAGATCTCCTTGCAAATAAGGGTCATTCAGCTTCATATGATGGAGTTGTTTTAGATTCTAGTTTTCCTTTATTAGATTTGTATTTACTTGCTGATATTAGAGGTGTTTGTACCTCTCGTTCTGTTGCTTAATTGTATCCCTTTCCCATCAAAAAAAAAAAAAAGTGATTGTAATCCAAGATATTCCTATGACAATAGTTATGTCCCAATGGTCAACTTTGAACTTTACACAATTTTTTAAGTGTGTTCCAGGGGACATACTTTCTAGGCACATCCAAAAGCTAATGCTTAAGTGCATGCTTTCTTTCTAATGATGTAGTCCAAAGTGGTGAATCGAGTTAATGAGTAATTCTAAACTTGATCTATGAAGAGGGGCTTTAATATCAAAGAATTTCCTATCAAGAGTAAAACTCACATGAAATGGAAGTTCAATTGATGAAATGAAGAAATGCATGAAATAGAATCTGTGATTATATAAAGAAAGATGACAATACTAAAGGCTAAGGTCAATGATTGGATAAAAGAAATGTATAAAACTGAGAAGAAAGAAAAAAGTGTAGTAGTATCTATTATAAAAAAAAATATAGAAACAAGCCCAAAATGGCTTCGCCACGCGAGAAGATATCCAATAAAAGCTCTATTAAAAATACAAAGTAGATCATATGTACCAAAAAATGAAAAGCAGATCATTACAAGAGCAAAAGCCCAATAACATTGATTGACTTATTTTGCAAATCTATCAAATAACATATAACTTTAGCCTCAACAAAAAAAAAAAAAAAAAATATGAGAAAAAACTTTAGTCGTTATTGTTGTAGTATAGCATTCATGTGATAGCACGGACAACTTTTGTTTTAATTACTTTAATGACAATTTATTCTATTAAAAATAAATACTAAATAACATGCTAATTCATTTAATAAATTAGTAACTATAAGGATAAAGTAATTAAATTGTTGTAGTACACCAACAATTGGAAAAGGATAATAATATAAAATAAATGTTTAATTTATATGCAGATATTGTAATTTATTTTTACTTCATCAATTAATTAAATATTTTTATATCATTATATAGAGTTTAATTGTTATACACTGACAGTGAAATTCTTTTACACAGACATTCAATCATAATTTGTCACATCAATAAAAAATTGACTTTTATTCTAACTATCTTAAAAGTCATATATATCGTGATTAGTGATTGGTTGATACTGTAAAAAACTTTATACTGTCAGTGCATAGAAGTTAAACTCTTACAAATATTTGAGTCTCATAATAATCAATTCAAAGTCCGTTGATGATAAGGTGTGATCGGGTGATATTTTAAAAAAATTTACACTAACAATATATCAATTTTAACTTAAATAATAAAACATCTCACATATATAACAAATATTTCAATTTTCTTTTTTTTTTTTGACATAAATTTCAATTTTCTTTTAGTGATCTTAAAAGTTTTATATTGAATTATTAAATATTTATGAATACTCATGGTATTCACTTAGCCTAAGGGATCATAAATGGGTAGCGTGATGCAGAGGAGTAGGGATCCTCTCCATTTCTCATGAGAAATGGAGATGTCCATTACTAAAGTTTTGGAATAATAAATGCATGGAGGGACTATTTATATGCATATAATACACATTTATTTGAAAAAAAAAAAAACTTTGAAAATGGATAGAAATGGAGAGATAAAAATGGAGATGATCTTTTTCCGATGTGGACGTGGAAACACCACCCGACCTCGCCCTTGCTCTATTGATATTCTCATTAAGGAGAGCATGTTAATAACATAGACAAGAATATAAAAACAAGAACAATATTAGCAATTAAGCAATAAATGATTTTATTCATTGAATTTTTAGCAAAAGAAAACAAAAACAAAATGTCTTTGGCGGATATAATTTGACTTCTACAAACTCGGTGAATTATTAAATTTATTTTATCATGACGTTTTCTTTTGGTAAATTTTAAAATTTTATATGGAATTATCAAATATCAGACTCATGGGTTTCTGTATGTTGTATGGAAATCATAAATGGATACAATGGAGTGTTTGATGATTGGATTGGATCGGTTTTAAACCAAAAAGTCATCTAATACAAAGATGAAAACAACTTGCGGTTTGAATTGGATCGGTTTGTTTCCTTAAAAAAGTCTGATCCAATCCAATTAAATGCGGTTTGGATTGGATTGGATAATTCGGTTTTTACCAATACATAATTATATAGTTATATGTTACGTCAAAGACCAACATTAAACATGTATATACTAGAATTAATATAGTTCTAGTTCTTAAGTGCATGCATAAAATCTTCTAGAATATGAATAATTATTGATTCCTAGGTACATGAAATAACTATAAAAATTTTAATACATCTAGTATTTGAAAGTTTCGGCAAAAATATTAAAGACAATGAGGGTGGTCGTTCATAAAAGTATGAAAAACAATGCTTAAGTATTAGTAATACTATAATTTCAAAAATAATAATGTATGTATATAGTAGGTCGGTTTGGATTGAATTGAATTGGATTGGTTCTCACTAAGGGATCCGAAATCCGATCCAATCCAATAAAAAAAACGGTTTTTCAGTTTTCGATTTTTTCGGTTTTTCAGTTCGGTTTTTGCGGTTTGAATTGGTTCGTATCGATTGATGAACACCCCTACCTGTCATGGACACAAAGAAAACACTACTTGCGCGGTTGACTTTTCTATTTTGGAACATAACAAATATAGATTTAAAAAAAAATAAGAATAGCAACTTACACCTTTTTTCGTATCCGAATAATGTAAATAATGCATCTTGTTTTCGGGAGGCCATCACTTAAGAGCTCGAAGATTAAGCGTGCTTCACTTGGAGCAATTTTGGGAAGGGTGGTCTCTTGGAATGTTTTCCTAAGAAGTGTGTGAGTGAGGACAAAACACGTTGAAGAGACCTGTGTTGGTTTATAGGTATAGTCGTTTTCACTTGGATCCAACACCCAATGATGTTCCCACAAGTATTTTCAACTTGTAATGGACAAATATCGGTTCCAGGCAACACGATGATGTTTCTTTTACTTTCCATTCTCATGTTTATCCATGACCATAGTCTGCCTTGGTGTAACAGCCGGACTGTTTTTCGAAATTATCGATTGTCCCTACAAACCAACACGGCTCTCTTCAGCGTGATTTGTTCTCACTCACACATTTCCTAGGAAAGCTTTCTAGGAGGTTACCCATCCCAAAATTGCTTCAAGTCAAACATACTTAACCTTGGAGATCCTAAGTGATGGGCTCCCTAAAAGAAGATGCATCTTGTTAATATAGATTGTACGAATTAATTCTTTTTAAGCTTTCCTCAACTTATAGTCTCATACCTGCGTAGTCTCGGAATCCTTCAACTTTACACTCTCATACCTGCACAATCTCAGAATCTCTCTTGTTCCGGTGTGAAATCAGTTCATTCATATATCCTTCCACCAAGAAGCCTGTCAGGAGTCGCTCCTTGTTCGTGCTTCCTTTTATACTAGCGACCATTCCCCGTCCTCTTTATCCCCAAGTGTCACATTCCCACCAGCTTCCTCTTTGTTCATCCCCGAACCACACCGTACTGGGAGAGGTCCCGCTCTGATACCATTTGTAACAACTAAACTACTTTCCAGAATCGGCGACTGTCCCCACAAACCAACACAGGTCTCTTCACCGTGATTTATCCTCACTCACACGCTTGCTAGGAAAAATTCCCAAAAGCCAGAAGGTTACCCATCCCAGAATTGCTTCAAATCAAGCACACTTAACCTTCGAGTTCCTAAGTGATGGGCTCCCGAAAAGAATATACATCTTGTTTTTGGTAGCCCATCACTTAGGACCTCGAAGGTTAAGATTGTTTGACTTGGAGAAATTTTAGGAATGCTGACCTCCTGTGAAGTTTTCCTAACAAGTGTGTGAGTGAGGATAAAGCACGCTGAAGAGACCAGTGTTGGTTTGTGGGTATAGTCCTCAATTTCGGAAAAGCAGCCTAGTCGTTACACTTGGGTCCAACACCAAAATTTTGGGAGGGTTCCAGGGTTCTTCGCGGAACATAGGAATCTTTAGTGTTAAGGGGAATGTTGGATCTCAATGTTGTTGCTCTTCATAAATTTACACAAAGTTGGGAAAACCTTTTGAACTCGAATCAAGGTGGCGATACCCAACCTTGAGGGTTGTTTGCATGCTTGTTTGGGGTAGAATTCTTAGTCGAGAAGTACCCATGGACTTCACCAAGTCATTCATTGAGTCAACCTTGTGGGGCATTGATGTGTGAAATCTGTAAGTGTACGATGTCAAGTAATAAAAAGATCGAACCTCAGGGACCGTGATTATGACTACCAATTGATTAATAATTTGATTAACTAAATAAGAGTGAATAATATTTGTGAAGAGAACGGTATAACAATTCAAAATAGAAAACGGCAATTAATTAAAGGCAAGAATAAAATAGCAAAAAAAATTCAAGAAAAGAGTTTTCAAATTGCAAATAGGTTTCCAAGATCGAGGTTACCACAATGACCAATTATGAATCCAAATTGACTACCCTTTTATTAATATTTACCTCTATTGAAGGTGAATTATCCTTAGTTAATGTTTCCTCTTGAGATACAAGAATCATGCCTAATTCAACTAATTCCTACTCTTGTGGTAATAGTATTTAGATTGAACTCATTAACATTTATGGCAATTCAATAGAATCCTCGAAAGACCAAATCTAACTCTCGTGATTTAAATCATAAGTTCAATTCCTGTAGATCCAATATCTAGGTTCACCCCTAGGTACATCCCTATATATTTATGACATGCAAATAGGTGATCAACAAATTCACATGAATTAAGCACAATAAGAACCAAATCAAAGAGAATAACATTAATAGAAAGGGAAAATATCTATTTATCAACATAATCAAGTCAAAGGGCATAGCTCAATCCTAGAAACTAAGAGAACTACTCAGTCATAATGGAAATTAAAGAAGTCAAAGTTGTAGAAAACACCATGGATCCAAGATAGAAGAGAAGAGAAGAGGGAAGAGAGAGCAATCTTAATCTCCAAGCAAAACCTCCAAAACATCATTTAAGAACCCCTAATTTCGAGTCCTTTTAGCCTACTTATAGATTAGTGTTGAAAAGAGGTCAAAGTCCACTTAAATTCTAATTTAAAACACTAATTTTCGTAATCCTAATATGCGTCACGGCCGTGGCACGATCTACAACCAAGCCGTGGTTGGCACTAACTTTAGAGAGTTCTGTAGCTTCTTCCAGACCACGACCGTGATGGCCTCTACGGTCAGGCTGTGGTTGACTCTGTTTTGGCTTTTTTGGGTGCATTCAGCTCCTAACTTCATATCAGGTCCAGCATGGCTCCATTCCAGCTCTTCCAAGCCTCAATTTGCTTCATTCCTGCACCACAACACACAACACACCGCAGTTATCCGAACTAAATAAAAACGGACAATTAAATAAAGAAATATGCTCAAAAAACATGAAATGGATGCAAAACAAATACAAAAATATGACGTGGATTTTCACAAATCAGACATGTAATTGTCTAAATTGGCATTGTCGGGATTCTAGGCCCCGTTGCAAGTTAAATCCCTCGGACTCGGCAAGCTAGGCGGCTTGTCGGGTTTGTGGGTAGTCCATGCATTTGTAGGATGAGATCGCCAAGTTCAAACCATCATGGAACCACCCTTGGTGTTATACCTGACAGGTGTTTTCTACTTGATGGCGACTTCACATATTTGAGCGATACCACGACACTCTTCCAACAAGTCCAGGTTTTGCTCGATGAGTTCCTTGTTTCCTTTTCTTTAAATGTTGTTCCAGGATGGTTTCCCAATCTCTACCACGAACATTACCTTACTTCCACATGTTATTTTGAAAGGAGTTCCACTCGTAGAAGTGTAGAGAGTGGTCTTGTAAGCCCATAGGACGTGGTCGAGATGTTCAACCCAGTTACCTAAACCCATATATGAATCCGATTTATTCAGTAAAAAAGTTAAATATCCCAAGTCTAATGTTAGAAACAAAACAATTATTTGTAAATCTACTTTGTCTATTCCTAATAGTGTAAGAAGCCTTTGTCAACCCAAGGCAGAAAGCCACTATGAATAGGAGCTAAATTCTTAAGCAGATGGTACAATTAAACACTTCAAAGCAAGATGGATAGCAAAAAGATACATTCAAATTTATGGAATTGATTATACTGACACATTTTCATCCGTCACTAAAATCAACACGATTTTAGTTTTGTTGTCTCTAGTTGCAAATTTGAATTGGCCATAATAGTTTAATGTGAAGATGGATTTCCCATTAGGATGCATTATATAAATAATGCATAGTCACAAGCTATGCAGATTAAAGAAATCATTGTATGCATTGAAATAATTTCCAAGAGCATAGTTTGGAAGAATAAACCCTCAACTTGGTCCCTGAAATTATAAGTCGTATCAATTGGTTCTTATGCCCAATTTGATCCCTGAAATTGTAAGGTTCGTATCAACTTGATCCCTGATGGAGGGACTGAATTGATTAACATTTGAAAATTTCAGGGATGTTTTTGAAATTGAAATTTGAAAATGTTAAGGATCAAGTTGATACAACCTTACAATTTCAAGGACTAAATTGAAGGATTTACTCAATTTGACAAATTTGGCAAATGCTATAATAGCCTTTGGCAGCCATCAGAGCAAAATTCAGACCCCACTCTATTCATGCAGAAACAGCAATACAAAATTATTGCATTTGTTGTGTTAGATAACCTGGTAATCGCAGGAAATAACTCTGAAGAAAGATACTTAAAACTTACTTATCCAAAGAAATTTTTGAGTTCATAATCAACTATCCTTATAATTGTCCTCGTGACTCATGTAGGGTTATTGACTTGTTGTAGCTGTACATTAGGAGTAAAAATGTCAACTCCCTCTTACATATTAGGTTAATTGTAGGAACGGTAGCTTGATTCTTGGACCAAGAACATGACACTATCCTAATGATGGCTAAAAGGAGAGGAGAGGATCCTGATAAACAGATTTTTTTTTACACTGCTTCCTAACAGAAAAGAATTACCCCTAAAATTTGTTTTTCTGGTCATAAACTACCCACCATGATGAAGCAAGAGATCTCAAGCCAGACTTGCATTATATATTGTAAGTTTGTAACAAAAACATTGTAACTATACAAGTTTTGGTGCCCCTTGTTCAGTACAAACTGCAATACGGTCTAACAATTCTAAGCACAACTAAAGCTCTCGGTGGCACCAGCAAATGTAACAATTGATGTGACCATGTACAAGGAGAAGAATTGTCAGGCCATCCATGAACCGCACTATATAACAAAAGCTTTCCAGAAGCCATGCAAAACGGTTCAGAAGCCCAAGAAAGAATCAGAAATGCAACAGCAATGTCCACCATTTGTCAGGCTAAATATTAAATAACCAAAAATTCTCTCTGATTCGTCAGGAGAAGAATTCACCGTATAACAGCACAACAAACCAATGATGCTGTCTTGCCCGGTCCAACTCAAATTGTGCTCTCAAAAGAAACCTGGAATTGGGCAAGATGCCTGGGCTTTGGATTAGATGAAGTAGCAAGGCCCTGAAGCAACTTTACAACATCAGCAGTATCATCAAGATAATATTTGGCCTTGCTCGGCTTACTACCTACAGTACAGGCAAATATCTCTGGAGCTGCCGACAATGATGGGCACGAGACTGTCCTTAAAATGCTCTCAAACATGTCTTCGTCAGACTTATCATCTCCAATGCACATTACAAAATCCGGTGGACTACCGTCATTAACCATAGTCGAAAGAACCTTTTCAGCTACCAAACCCTTGCTTATTCCCTGCAGAGAGCAAAGCAAGACTTTGATTAAGACCATTCATGCGAGTTTCACATAAATATATACAGAGGAATATGGGGGGAAGGAATTTGAAAAACTCTACCTGTGGCTTAACTTCAACAATATGCTGGCCTCTCTTAACAACTGCTGGTTCATTTGCAACCACGCTTTCCAAGTGATCCATTAATTCTTTGGCTTGGCAAGAACCAAAATCAGGGTCTGCATCTAGATGATGCCACACCAAAGCACTTTCTTTAATTTCAATATTAGATCCATCAGTTGCCTCTGTATATGACTGCATGATAGGTTCCACTATATTTTTCCAATCAAGGTCCGCAGATAAGTGACTGGTTTCCCATTCGGAATCTCTACTCCACCTACAACCATAAAAAAAAACTTAGTGGTTATTTATTTTTTTTTTTTGGGGGGTGGGAGGGGGGAGAAATGCGGAGGGATATGAAAGTGTCCACAATCTTCCTAACAGTAACACGACACACCTTAAAAAGTACCCATGTTCAGCTGCAAGTCCCAGCATTTTGCATGAAGTAAACCAATCGCTCAGAGAATCTCTTCCCCTACCGCTAACAATGAACACAATGTTTTTGGCATCATTACACAGAGCATTAAGCACAGATATGACTTCAGGGCTGGGGGTTTTATTTATAGAAGATTGTGGTACAATTGTACCATCATAATCAAGAAAGATGGCCCTTCTGTTGGTTCTTTTGTATGCTGAAACAATATGGTCAATGGACAACTTCCTAAAACCATGAGAAAGAGAAACAACTCTAAACCCTAGGCCCAAACCAATTCCCCAGCACCTTTTGGTGTAATGATCTTTGCAGGCTCTCTCCAAATCCTGCATAAAACTGCATGCCCAATATGCCACATCATGAGAACTAACATAACGATAGTGTTTCTCATGGCGCAACTGCTTCTCTGAATCACTCATAGTAATGGCCAAATTTAGAGCATCAGCAACAGCATCTATGTCCCAAGGATTGACCCTGATCGCCCCACTTAGAGAAGGTGAACAACCAATGAACTCAGACACAACAAGCATGCTTGTTCGAGGAGAATCACTTTTTCTACCCAACGCTAAATCCAGTTGTGCAGTTCCCTGTCTGCAGACAATATATTTGTACGGGACTAAGTTCATGCCATCCCTTACAGCATTGACAATGCAACATTCTGCTACAGCATAATAGGCACTCTTCTCAAAACGAGGAACATGGCGGTCAATGAGAATGACTGGCTGATAATGAATTGAACCATAAGTATCATTGATCCTCTGGGCAATTAAATATGTTTCCCTCTTTGCTTCCTGAACGTCCTTCCCTGAACCCCTTGCAGGATTTACAATTTGAACTAGGACAACTTTGCCCTGTAAATCTGGATTCTGCTGCAGCAACTGCTCCACAGCTAAAAGTTTCAGACTGATGCCCTTAAAAATATCCATGTCATCAACACCAAGAATCACCTTCTTTCCCTTAAACTCTTCCTGAACCTCTTTTAGTTTAGCAGATGTAGAAGGAAGATTTAATACCGATTCAAGCCTACCCATGTGAATACCAACAGGCAAAATTTTGATGAATATAGTGCGGCCGAAGTAATCAAGTCCTATATGTCCTCGCTTAGATTCATAGTCAAGACCTAGCATTCTACTGCAGCAAGAAAGGAAGTGACGAGCATAATCAAATGTATGAAAACCAATTAAATCAGAATTCAACAAGCCCTTCAAAATTTCATTCCTTACTGGCAAAGTTCGATAAATTTCAGATGACGGGAACGGACTGTGAAGAAAGAATCCAAGTTTAACTCGATTATACCGCTTCCTCAAGAAAGTAGGCAAAACCATCAAGTGATAGTCATGAACCCAAACGAAATCATCATCCGGATTAATTATTTCCATAACCTTGTCTGCAAATATTTTGTTTGCAGAAACATAAGCCTGCCAAAGCAAGCGGTCAAAGCGGTCACCGTGATCTGGGCATATGGGTAGCATATAATGAAAGAGAGGCCACAGCTGCTGCTTACAAAAGCCAAGATAGAATTTTTTCTGGAGATCATGCGGTAGAAAGGTAGCTACACAATTGAAGTCATCCAATAATCTCTGGGCAACTTCTTCCTGCTCACTGGCATCTATGTCAACCTTGAGGGAACCCACATAGATTACCTCAGTATCAGAAGAAAACCCATCTTTTAATTGTAATAAAATTGAATCTTCATCCAAACTGAAGCACCATTTAGCAGTTTCTGTATCTCGTTTAGCCTGTAATGGCAGCATGTTTGCCACAATGATTTTCCGCTCCCGGCATCCAGAAGAGCTAACATCTGAATCCCCATCATTACAACCATAACCATCTAGGTCAGAAATAATTCCAGGAACGGTCCTGATCCTTGGAAGAGTTCTTGGGGTGTGCACAATATCAAGCAAGTCTCCACCAGCTAAGTCTAAGAGATTAGCATATGATCTTGACGCCATGACTGATCAAGGGGAAACTTTCTTTAACACCCTTCTTTCTATCAAATATCAACACATACCAAAAAGAAACAAATGCTTGAGTTAATTAACTTCAAAAAACAAAGCTTCCAACAAGTATCCTACATGTTGTTATCATCGGCTTCTGAGTAAAAAAAACATGACCAAGAAGGCAGTGTACAGTGTTAACAAATAATTGCACAGAACTGCAGTTATTACCCACTGTCACTCTCATTATGATTCATTTCAGGCACATTTACTGCATTGATTCTCATACAGGTGCTCAAACAAATTACTTCATCAATTGCAATTAGTGCAAGTTTTACTGAAGAAAAAGCACCAGGAGGTGATGGTAGATGAAAAAGGCATGATGTGAGTAACTGGTCTAACAGTAATTCAGCTATGATTACTGACTATGACACATATTTATCTGTGGAAACAATTTGGCTAAAAACATTAACATGTAATAATCTTTGCTGTCCGCAAGACAAAATTGTTCTGCAAGCAATTAGCAAACTCTTGATGGCATTTATTTCACTCTAGGCTCCTAAAAGAAACCAAAATATAAATAAGCAAATAGGTAACTGTACTTGAGAACCATGAACATGAACATGAACAATAAGGCCAAAAAAAGGAAAATAAAATCTAAAAGTGAACCACTAACGGCATTTATTTTATAACATTATGATGATAGAATTAGTTCCGCCAGATGAAGACACATCCTCACTTTGCTACTCTACCATTTTGGTACTAGTCAAACACCGTATCAAATGGCTATGGGGCAAACATGGAACACCTTTAATTATTGACATCACACCAGAAAACAATAAAAAAAATGCTATTTAGTACAAAAGTGATGTTCGTAATTTGCACGAATGACACTAACTTTGACACTTTTCTCTTTCTATTCACAAACAACCCACGTGATTACCACTAAAAGCCAAAATCTATTGGTCGACCATAATTCGTAAGCCTTTCGCAATGCAACTTATCGTACTGTATGGCGGTGCTAAAAAAATTGGCATTCACAGATAGATGACATTCATAAAGCAATTTGCACCTCAAAAGTACTAACATGAAAGTACCACAATGCTCCCAGCTATACCAGGAAATTTCAATGTTGTTCATGACATATCTCTTATGTTTAACTATACATCTCAAATCACAAACCATCACATAAGAAGGAACAGATGGATTCACTTTGAAAATGACAGTCATTTTGCCTTTCTATAGGCACACCTAAATACAAACAGATTCTATTCTCCACAGACTGCTAACACTTTTAGACAAACGTAGTCATCTTTGATGCATTGATTACACAGTACAAAGTTCAAACAGATCTAGTACAATTTTCAGCATGTAGGACATAAGAACTATTTCCGGATCCAACTTCTTCTGTCATTCTTCAAGTTTTAAATGTAATAAACACTGAGACATACCACCCCCCCCCCCCCCCCCGCAATTCTATATAATCAAATATGATAATGATGATTACATTCACAAAATACATGCAGGGCAACCTGATGCTATAAAGCTCCTGCTCTGCGCAGGGTCTAGGGAAGGGTCGGACCCACTATGTAGGTCTTTAATAAGCAACCTTACCTTGCATTTGCAAGAGGCTGATTCTACAACCGGAACCTGTGACTTTCTGTCACTGGCAACAACTCCAACCATTGTGCCGAGACTCCCCTTCACATTCACAAAATACGTAATGGTACAAAATTATTTTCAACCAAAAAACATGGGTCGATTACACCCTACCCCTTTCTCGTTGAAAAATAGCTTAGAAGCCGCATCTAGCCCAACAAAATCTAGTTAAAGGAAAATCACTTGAGCTTGTTCCCTGTTTTGAATTATCTCTTGAAAAAGTGCTTCCCATGAAATTTTTTTTAAAAAAATTCACTGTCACCTAAACAAAGAACTCACAGTCTACGAAAAGATATAAAAAAAATCTGAAGACAAAAAAATAAGCATACCAAAGGCGGGTTAGAACCTGTTTGTTAGATCCCTAAAAAAGTTAAAAAAAAAAAAAAAAAAACCAAACCCAATATAACATGAGTTTGAAACTCATTCATAACCAAATTCAACATATTATTACATTATTATCAAAGTTCACTTCAACGACGCTGTCGTTTAACAATTCCCTACCGAAACACCAAACTCACAACCACACCCACGCCACAACTACCAATTCAGAAACAAAACAAAGACGCATACGATACGAGTGTTCAAAACGGAAACGATCGGGAGTGTTTGGTTCCCGAGAAAAGAGGGAAAAAATCATAACTGCAAATACTTCAAAGAAACACCAACAAGCAATTCAATTCAATAGCACAGATCAAAAAAGAACAAAAAACACAAAAAAAAACATACAAACTTCAGCAGTCACAACTCACAAGTCACGAGCTCGGAGACTGTCACAGTTCCGGCGACGGCGAGATTCCGGCGACGTTAAGTCGAGGAACGCTGAGTGATGAGAGAGAAAGTTGGAGGCTGCGCTAGAGAGAGAAAGTTACTCAGTTTTGGAGAACGAAGAAAAAAACAATAACGGAAACATCGAGATTTTTTTTTCATTTATATCTCCGTGTCACTGTAGAATAAGGCACTGGATGGAATGGAATTGGTTTTTATCTTTTATTTCGTTTTAATAATTTGTGTCTGCTTGGCAAGTGGGATCGAAATACAGAATGAAAAATGAAAGACTTCATGTGTGTCCATTGACAACACAACCTTCACTGCAGTTTGCTTTTCTAACCAACCATAGTTTAGTTTTCCTGGTTTTTCATTTTTTTCCCTCAATTCCTCTGCATTTACCATTATACCCTTTCTTGTGGTTGGTAAATTCTCTATAAATGTTGTCATGTGATTTTCATTTTTTATTTTCCTTTCGAATTTAATTTTGATATATTATATGTGTACAATTTTTATAGGATTAATAAATTATAAATTATTTTATGTGTAATTTTTTATGATAAGATATGATAATTTATAAGTGGTTAACACTATAATTTTTTTAAAATGAATAGTACATATCAACTAAAATACTTTCTTTTAAATATTATAACTTTTTTTTATGAACGCATGTGTGTGTTTTCTAGGTTAAGTGGGGACCCTTAATTTGCACCCTTATCAATGGGTGTGGTTGAATATCTTATTCTAAAGTTTCCAGGTACAGTACAGTTCATTTATCAAAACAAACACCTACTCCTCTCTTGGTGATACGAGACATTTTAATATGGAATTATCATGTAACATTATCCACCATTCAATATATCTAATCCAGCATGTGTTGGCCCTCTTAATGGATTATTGTTTATCCTGATTGAATATCTAATTATAGTCAAATTCATACCACTTGCTGGCTGGTGGTCCTTCTTTAATTAGTCCAATTTTTAAGTTTATTGAAATGTTCCTAAATATATAATCCATTCAGATGTTCTTTGAAATTTGATTTAATCAGATTTAATAATTAATATCTTTCTTATTTTAAAAATTGTATCCACCTCCTTCAAAAGAGATTGACAGTATAAAGTTTTTGTACATTGTCAATCAATCATAAATTATTACATCAATTAAAATGTTTGACTCTTATTCAAATTATCTTAAAAATCACTCATACCATGATTTCTAATTGGTTAACAGTGTAAAAAAAAAATTTACACTGATATTGCATATCAATTAAACTCAAATATAAATGTGTCATAACATAAATCTTAATAAATATTAGAGCATCTTTAGTGGGAGTTCCATAAGGGTTCCTTAGGAATAAAATATTATTATAATATGTCACACATGATTTTGGGTTCCTTAAATTTAAAATGGATTTCATATTTAAGGAACCTAAAAAGAGAGTTCCATAACATTTAAATATTTTTTTTTTGCCTTTGATAGTGTAAAGGTGGGAGAGAGAATATGGGATGTTGACTGAAGAGAGAAGTTAAGGAACTTTGATAATAGAAATCCTCATTAGAGTGAAAATTGAGTGGATGTCATAAATTTGAGTTGACATACATGGACCCACTTAAAAACTTAAAATGAATTCTTTAAAATTTTGCCATTGGAGATGCTTTTAATTTAATTTCTGAAATAAGAAAGTGAATACAATTAATGTTAGTATAATTTTCTATTAAAAATTATATATTTTAAATTGTAATGTTTAATTATTATAACAATGCTGAGTTTTATATTTTGTTTCACGCACCATGAATGACCTTTCGAAATTCTGATTCTTGAACACGCGAAAAGCCTCACATTGTATTATACTTTAAACAGCCCTTCAGAGATAAGTTACCACAAAAACTGACGTTGCCTTTTCTATTTTTTGGATAAGCAGTCTTTTCTCACTTATCAATATCGTGTAGCTAGTCCTTCAACTATTAACCACCTAAATTAATTATTTTTTCAAAAAAGAACAATTTCATGCTGTTGAGGAAAGTAACTGTTGCTTTAGGTGGCTCTAACTCTGCATGAGAATGCATGCTGATTTAACAGTGCAACTGTATATAGATATAGATTATATGGTCCATTTCATGGCTGTTGAAAAGTAGTGGGTACGTACTTATATAATATGTTAATTTTACCCCAAAAATCATTACCCACAGTAACAGTCACCATTGTTTTGTTCATGAATTCATGAATGAAAGTCGCATGTCACAACCTTCATACTTATGATATATTTTAGCTAAATTTTGCTTTGAGTAAAGTTGTTTTACTAATACTAAACTATATTATAAAAATAAGTGCCAACAATTTATTCGAGTTATTTCAAATTTTGACAAAATTGAGATTGAGAAAATGTTGATATGAGAAAGGGTATTATTATTATTAGTGGTCAGTGCAAACAAAAGGGTAAGAGGAGCAGTGAAAAGGTGAAATGAATGAGATTGAGAGCAGTAGTGGGGGAAATGGAACTTGAAGTTTTCAAATTTCAATCGCAGAATGAGATGATCTTAGCAAGTAAATGCCAGCTACAGGCTATAGTTAAAAAGAAAGGGTTTGACTTTTTGAAAGTGTGTGAAGTTTTAAAGTGATAAAATAAGAGATTATTTATTCTTAAATTATTTAATAAGTTGATATATCTATATTTATATATTTAATCAAATCAATGATAAATAATTTTTTATTTTTTCACTTTAAAACTCTATATACTGTTTTAATGGAGTTAAATCCAAAAAAAAAAAGAAAATAGGGTACGCGTTTGGATCTATTGCAAAGCTCGAAGCTCTTGCAACGAGGAAAGAAGCAAAATTTTGAGTCGTGGTGCGTGCGTAGCTGACTCAGCTCCACACACGCAACTTCAGAGCTGGCATTTGGATAAGCGCACCACACGCCATTTGAACACTACCACTAACGCACACTTTTCCACTCTCCACGAAACTCTATGTTACCCTTCCACATTCATAATTTATTGTGACTTTTCTTTTTATCTTTTTTTAGAGTCTAATTTTGAAATATTTTACCGTAAAAAAATTATAAAAAGAATACTAATAATATATTTTTTAATATTTTTTTTAAATATACTTTTTTTTATTGATTGTTATTTATATGAGTCTCACTAATTTATGTGGGCCCTACTTAAATTTTATAGGATTCATATCAATTTTTAATCAATAAGAAAGAGTGTATTAGAATGAGAGTGTATTGTTAGCATTTTTTTAATTATAATTCAATTATGTATCGGTAGTGTAAAGTTTTCTACACTCTTAAGTCTCAATCAATCACTAATCATGACATCAGTGAATATTAAAGTAATTAGGGTAAAAATAAAAAAAATTACTGATGAGACAATTTTTGATTAGAAGTCTATGTAAAAGAACTTTACACTGTTATTATATATCAATTAAACTCAAATTTTATATTGCAAATTAATCATATCACATATATGATTTTTAAAATAATTATCATCAGAGTCAAACATTTTTAATGAGGTGACAATATATAATGAGTTTAATTAATATCTATTGAATTTTTTATACTGTCAATTAATTATAAATCATCTTAGGTGTGACTTTTAAGTTAGTTATGAAAAAATTCTAACATTTTTAATGATGTGACAATTTATGATTGTCTGACAACTTTTTTGTGTAAATGATGATCATTATATAATTATTTCTTGCTTAATTTACAATCTTTTCTTAAAAAGGAGCAAGAAGGGAATTAGGTTGGAATCTAAGGAATTGAGATCCTCTCCATTTTTCAAGAGAAATGGAATGCTCCATTTATGAGAGAGGTAGACACGAAAAAGGAAAGTTTTGTGTTTCAAACTTTTTTATCATTTAAAAAAATTTAAATCATTAAAAATCTTTTATATCTATCTCTCTTCTTAATGGAGTCCACACTATCTTACATCCAAAGACAAAAATGTTATTTATATGTTAAATTATGTATTCAAGAAGTCACTTTTTTAATATACACATGAGATATTGCATCCCAAACTAGTTCCCCTAATTTTTTTTGGTTGCTGGTTCCCCTAATTTTACACATGGAAAGAAAATGATTTAAAATGTGATTTATTTTAATCAATAAAAAAAAATCGGTAGCACGTTTAGATATGGATTTAATTATATATATTATCAATATAAAAAAAATTTATACAATCAAATAATCATAAATTATTAAATTATATATATTAAAAAGAGAATATTAACGAATATATTATTAATATTTTTTATGAAAAATTACTAACAAGAGTAGCATTACCGTAAATAAGAGGAATATGGAGCCTTATTACCTGTCTCGAAGTCGTTGCTGAAATGATACCAGCTATCAAACTAAACTCGTGCATTCATTCCAATCCCCCCCAGTCTTTTACCAGTTACCATTTTCCTCGTCTCATCTCACCAACACCGTCCAAGTCCACACGCTATGAATTCACGCGCACCACCAACGGTACGGACAGCGTGTCACGTGTAACAGCACATAATAAAAGTGAACGAACCTAACTTTGTGGGGCCCTCTATAACTGTTGATGGTCATGGATGGAAGGAAGGAGTGGTTACTACTCGTCAGTGGGGAAAGGAACTGTCGAGAACGCGTGGGCAGCACGTGGTGATGCCGAATTTTTGAAGGAGAGAGAGAGCGAGTGTGGACCCCAGCTTATCCGTTCGCCGCGTTTTGCGGAAATGACAGTTTGGGTGGTGGTGGGGGGGGGGGGGGGGGAGTGCCTTCTCTCTTTCTTCATTCTTTGCTCTGGGCTCATGGTGTCCATGTTTATCCAAAACTTGAATGAAAAATGAGAAAACAAACTATTTTCCGAAATTACGGGGATGCAAGTCGTTGGCCCCACTTCCTCCTACCTTATTCAATGGTTTGAATGGAATGTTCCATACGTATCTTTCACGCCATCGTAAAATTCCTTCCTCCGCGCCATCTTGTCTTGTATGCCAGCAAAATGCACCTATGATTGTCTCGGATGCACAGAAGATATTATGCCTAAAAGGTTGTAAAAATCAACTATTGATACAATAAACCCGAAATGCTTCAATTACATTCTTTTAAATATTACTTTTAGCGTTCAATTGTTATATAGTCGTAATATAAAATTTTTTATATTGTCAATCCATTAGAAATTATAATTTGAATAATTTTTAAAATAGTTAAGATAAAGATTTATTTGGTGGTCAGGATGGGAAAGATAAGATAAGATAAACAATCATATCCTTATTTAATTCATAGTTCGGTGAATCAATAGTATAGAATAGGGTTATCCTGTTAGCTTATCCTATCATACTCTTTAATTAAAATTCTATCCTGGGGGTTTGTTTTAAGGATTGAAATTACATTCCCGGAAATCACATACCCGAAAATGCTATTGCTAGGAATGTTATTCCTACTAATGTATTTAGTAAATAATTTAAATTCCTGCGAATGTTTTTATAATTTATTTAATTTAAAAAAATTAAAAATATAAATAAGGCTTAATTGCGCTTTTGGTCGCTTATGTATTACGATTATGTAATTTTAGTCCCCCGGGTTTTAATTACGTCAATTGGGTCCTCAAGTATCTCGATTGTGCAATTTTGGTTCTCCAAATTTCAATTGCGTCAATTGCGTCCTCTAAGTATCATAATTATGCAATTTTGGTCCCCAAGTATAATAATAGTGCAATTTTTAACTCCAATAGCCTACGTGGTCCACATGGATCACGTGGGACTGATTTGACACTTAGTGAAGTCAACTTGGGGCAATTAAAACCTAAGGGACTAAAATTGCACAATTGTGATACCTGAGGGACCAAAAATGTAATTAAGCCTATAAATAAATATGATAAAATGAGGTGGGAGTAGGAAGTTATATGTAGTAGAGTTTTATTCCGGTGGGAATGTTAGATTCTCATCCTTTAAGATGAGAATAAGAAGTAAGCAAATCATGTATAAATAACATTCCTGAGAATAAAAAATGCTCGGGAATAAATTTTTAAAACTTGAAACAATCATGAGAATGTTGCATTCCCTCCCTCACTTTTCAGGGAATAATGTTACAATACTTGAGACAAACGCACTCTAAGGGATGCGTTGGGTTAGAAGCAAATAGGATAGGATAACATTTCTTTTTCCCACTCTAGCCCTCTCGCTCACGAAAGAAAGTTTGTCTTCTTCTTCTTATTCAGTACTGTTCATTTGCCCACCTGTTCTTCTTTATCAATCTTCCACCAGAGACATTATTTCCTATCTTTGGGATATGTTTAAGGTGAATTCTAGGGTGCACAAACAAAAATAAGTGCACTGGTGCACAACTAGTTAAAAACTGTTAGATTTAATGATAATATATTAAACGGCTAAGATTTACGGGTTGCAATCAGGTCATACCAATCTTTTGAAAATTGCAATTTGGTCCTCTTTCTATTCACCACCTATCCTCATCGGGGACAATGCTACCACCACCTATCCCAGCCGCGAGTAACACCATCGATGAGAACGCCGGATCTGTTTCACTTCGTTCGCCTATAAGCACCACAGCACGAGTAAGCCATCATCGCCCTGCTGCGTGTTCCACTTCGGACCAGCTATTAGCCACCACCCAAGCCTCCTACAAACCATCAATTGCACAGATCATCACAACCAGGACCCCGTGAACAACCGCACGCGACTCACTCGATTGCAGTCTCGCCATTCGCAGATGATGACGGGGCGAGGGTGTTGGAGGGAGAGGACGAAATTGCGTGGGTTGTAATAGCCTGTTAGAGGTAGGGTAACCTCGTGATTGGCACGATGTACGACCTCATAGACTTTGGAAGCAGTCATCAATAGTTCCCATCAACAGACAATGGAGGGGGTGGAGAGCCTCTAGGTGGAGATGTCTGCGGCGTAGATGAGATGTTAGAAGTGTTTGATGGTGGTGGTGAGCTTGGTGGAACTGGTGATTGCGGTGTCGACAATGGAGGTACCAGAGAAGGAGGTGGCGGTGGTGGTGGTGATAAAGGAGGGGTCTGATGGTGGGGTTGGAGGAGGAGCTATAGAAGGTGGCAACAAAGGAGGAGGTGAAGCCCAATGGCGGTGGTGACGGCGGAGGATATTGTGTAACCGGTGACGACACGATAAGAGGAGAAGCTGATGGGGTTGTCGGAGGAGAAGATGGAGTTAGGGTTTGGTCTTTTTACTTCATAAGGACTTTTGTGCAATTTTTTATATTTTACATAAAATTACCAATCATCAAATTTCAAAGTTTAGGCAACCTACTACAGCAGGTAAAAGTAGTGTTGCACAACTACCACACTTTAGTAGTGTGGCACCCTAGACTTCGCTTATGTTTAATTGCTTTAACTGATCACGGATATTCGAGGCATAATCTATCAATCTCATCATATATTTTAGGTTAAAATAATATTTTGGTCCCTATACGTGACACCGATTCTTCATTTAGTCCCTATACGTAAAAAGTTATTAAAAAGGTCCTCATACATACAATTTTTATCCATTTGATCCCTCCCGTTATACCATCATCTTTAATGATCCGTTAAATACTACGTATAGGGACTAAATGAAGAATTTGTGTCACGTATAGGGACTAAATGAATAATTTGTGTCATGTATAGGGACCAGATTATTACTTTAACCTAAATTATTGGGTCCCTATACGTGGCATAAATTCTACATTTAGTCCCTATATGTGACATAAATTCTTCATTTAGTCCCTATATGTAATAGTTAACGGATCATTAGAGACGACAACATAACGGGAGGGACCAAATGGGTAACGATTGCACGTATGAGGACCTTTTTAATAACTTTTTACGTATAGGGACTAAATGAAAAATTGGTGTCACGTATAGGGACCAAAATATTACTTTAACCTATATTTTATGAGTTTAATTGCAATACACTGTTAATGTAAAGTATTCTACACTGTCAAATGTCAACCAATCAAAAATCATTGTATGAATGACTTTTAAGGTAGTTAGGATAAAAATCAAACATTTTAGCTTGTGTGACAATTTCTGATTGGTTGACTGTGTAAAAAATATTTATACTGACAGTACATACTAATTAAATCCATATTTTATATATGGTGGAGGATGATGGTTTACGTGCTAGTAACATGTCATTTTAGTAATTTACTAAAATGAGTGTAAATGTTTTTTATTTTTATTTTTTGGTACAAGAACAAATGATGTTTTTACATAGAAGTTTCACACCATAAACTATTTGTACGTGAAATATGGTTATCCATATATAAGGATAATATAATTTAATTGACAATTTGTATAAAATGTCAAAAAAAATTACAAGTCAATTTTTTGATAATTTAAATGTATACTTTTTTCTTACAAAATAAAAGTTAATTTTTTTTAAAAAAAAAATATGTAATTCTGATATAAGGATAATTTTGTCATCAACATATAATTTATATCATATCCAATTGGTTATCTGGTGGGGGTATCAAACGTCCGATAGGACAGCAATTTATCCTGCTCATATCCTATCCAACTCATATCCTGCTCTCTTATTATATTCGTTCTTATTATATCTTGATTACTAAACGAGTCATGTAACGCCCCTCGTTACATTAGTAACCCAAGATAATAATTTAAATAGAACAAGGTAATTAAAAAAAAATCCCTTAATAAATACTGAATAAGTTCATAATATAATATTAATCCAAATAATTGTTTAAACCAATCCAATAAACAAAAGTACATAATAAGTTTTAAACCAAATAACTGGGCGTCTATTACTACTCGCATAAATAAATAAATAAACGGTATTAAAAGTCCTCCTGGCATATGCCATGACACACTAACCCAAGATACTACTAGAACAAAATTCTCAAGCGTCTGGCTGCTCAACAGGGTCGTCCTCAGTCTCTGAAAACAACACTACTAATGAGATTTATAATCCCAATGAATAGAAATACATTTATAAAAGGTTTTCACAAAAGCGTTGTTCTCAGTCGGCGCGGTAACCGGAAAAACTAACCATGGTACTCGCTATTTTCAAAATAATTCAATAAATATTATAAACTCAAATAATAACCATAAACATTCAGCAGCACATCATAAACAAGTATATCATAAATTAATATACATATCAATTATTCTCAACATAATTATGGGTCATATGACTTTCAAACTACGCATAACAATGGCGTCCCATTGCCTACCTTACTCATGAAGGTATTTCGATGTCACCTTCTCTTCAGTGACATTACACATTTCGATACCAACCATTGTACACTGGTGGTATTACTCATTTCGACATCCCAACGTGTGGCGATGTTACTTTCGATACCCCATCATGGCGGTATTTCATATTTCGACACACCAATTCATTGGCAGTGTTACTTTCGATACCCCTATCATAGGCGGTATTGCAGCAGACAACATTCAACATATTAACAGTTATTGAATCATGTCAATATCACAATTATCATCAAATAGTACATATATAGCATGTCAATTCAACCAAATCACGTATGTGTCATATAAATCATATCATCAAACTCAATAATAAATATTTAATTAACAGCAGAAACACCTTAGAAGGAAAACCCCCAAATTTATAAAATCAGGGTTTGACCAAATCAGGATTATTTTCTAAAAAACGTGTTTTTAAAGCATAACCCAAACCCCAAGACAAATTGCACCATGGAAAGGGTGAGAAAGAGTATTTCTACTCACCTCTCGTAGACCTCCAAAAGCTCCAAAAATTATCTATGGCAAATCCTAATGTTCCAGCAAGAATTATTCATCTCTTTACTGACGTTATTATTCCATCTAATGACGTAAAACCATGCCCTCTCAGCATCGCAAATATCGTTCTCAGTATTTTTACGTTGCTATGGCTATGCGGCGCTGCACTACTTAGAACCAAATAGGTCTTTACTTTTCATTTAGAATAATCAACCCTGTACGTGAAGCTTTCCTATATATCCTTCCTTGTTCTCTCAAATCAAGGCCCACTATTTCTCTTTCTTGTGTTTTTTTTTTTTTTTTTAATCTTTCCAATATTGTTTTCTATTTTTTTAATTAATAAACAATTTCAATAGTTTCTTATCCTAACAATTTTCTATACTAAAACCCATAACAACTTAATCTTTTTATTAAAATAAGTATATTAGAATTTTAGGATGTTACATTTTCTCCCCTCCTTTAAGAATTTCGTCCCCGAAATTAACACCATACTCTAGCAATCCATCTAACATATAACACAATTAACAACATTAAGAGTTAATGTACCTTAGTTAGCGAGATCTGGATACTGACGCATTATATCCTCTTCAAGTTCCCAAGTAGCTTCCTCAGGAGTTAATCCTTCCCAAACCACCTTTATCAAAGGAATTGTTTTGTTCCGCAGAGTCTTAGTGCTCTTGTCGACGATCTGACTAGGTTTGGGCTTAAAGACCAAGTTATCTCTTAATTGTATTGACTCGGGAGTTATTATATGAGACTCATCATGTACATATTTTCTGAGTTGCGATACATGAAAGACATCATGAAGGTTGGACAACAAAGGTGGAAGAGCCAATTGGTAAGCAACAGACCCGACTCTTTTTAGAATTTGAAAAGGACCAATGAATCGCGGATTTAGCTTTCTGACTTTCATGGATCTTCCCACCCCAGTCTTAGGAGTAACTCTCAAAAATACATGCTCACCTTCTTGGAATTCTAAAGGCTTTCTCCTCTTATCGGCATAGCTCTTCTGCCTGCTCTGCGCAGTAGGCATTCTCTCCCTAATCAACTCAATCTTATTTGTGGTTTGCTGAACTAAGTCAGGTCCTATCAAGGTTTTCTCACCTACCTCGCACCAACACAAAGGGGATCTACACTTTCTTCCATAAAGAGCTTCATAGGGTGCCATGCCTATGCTAGCGTGATAACTATTGTTATACGCAAACTCTATGAGAGGTAAAAACTTATCCCAACATCCACCTTCATCTAAAACACACGCTCTAAGCATATCCTCAAGGGTCTGAATGGTCCTCTCTGACTGACCATCCGTTTGGGGGTGATAGGCTGTGCTAAAACTCAACTTGGAACCAAAGGCTTGCTGAAAAGCTCTCCAAAATCTAGAGGTAAACCTCGGGTCTCTATCTGACACTATAGAGGTGGGTATACCGTGAAGCTTGACTATCTCCCTGATGTATAAGTCTGCCAACTTATCCAAGCTGTATGTTGCCTTAATTGGCAAGAAGTGAGCAGACTTGGTCAACCTATCCACTATTACCCATATGGCATCTAAACCCAAACGAGTCCTAGGTAACCCCATCACAAAATCCATGGATATTTTCTCCCACTTCCACTCAGGAATTTCTAAAGGTTGCAATAAACCTGAAGGTTTTTGGTGTTCTATCTTAACCTTTTGGCATACTAAACACTTAGACACAAAAATGGCTACATCCTTTTTCATTCCTGACCACCAATACATCTTTTTAAGGTCCTGGTACATCTTAGTTATCCCTGGATGTATGGTGAATTTTCCCTTATGGGCTTCCTCTAACACTTTTTCTCTAAGGCTCCCCTCCTTAGGAACAACGATCCTACCCTTAAACTTTACTAAGCCATCAGCAGACAACTCATAACTCTCTTGTCCCAACAAGGATAATAATTCTTGATTTAGAAGTTGTTTACGCTTAATCTCTTCCCTAAGGTCGCTATGAATTTCCAATCTATCCAACCTCAAACTCAAAGCACTCAAAGACACATCAAGATTCAAGTCTCTAAACTCCTCTAACAGATTCATCTCCTGCACCATTAAACTAGACATGTGTATGGTCTTCCTACTAAGAGCATCGGCCACTACATTAGCCTTCCCTGGGTGGTACTTCAATTCAAAATCATAGTCTTTAAGGAATTCCATCCACCTCCTCTGCCTCATATTCAATTCCTTTTGGTCAAAGAGGTACCTAAGGCTCTTATGGTCACTAAAAACCTCAAACTTAGCACCATATAAATAGTGCCTCCAAATTTTAAGAGCAAAAACTACTGCTGCCAACTCAAGGTCATGTGTAGGATAATTTACCTCATGGGTTCTCAGCTGCCTAGATGCATAAGCTACAACCTTGCCCTCTTGCATCAAAACACACCCTAAACCATTCTTAGACGCATCACAATAAACCACAAAACTCACTAAAGGGTCTGGTATGGTCAAGACAGGCGCTGTCACTAATCTCTTCTTAAGTTCTAGGAAGTTTTCCTCACATTCTTGGTCCCACACAAAAGATTTTCCTTTCCTAGTCAACTGGGTTAAAGGTAACGCTAGTCTAGAAAAACCTTCTATAAACTTCCGATAGTAACCAGCTAATCCTAGGAAACTCCTTACTTCAGTTACCGTCTTAGGTGGTTCCCATTCTAGCACTGCATCTACTTTAGAAGAATCGACTGCTACACCACTCTTAGAAATGGTGTGTCCCAGAAACTTCACCTCATCTAACCAAAACTCACACTTCTCTGGCTTAGCGTACAAATGCTCATCCCTTAAGATTTGTAACACTACCCTCAGATGTTCCTTATGCTCCATAGGTGTTCTAGAGTATATCGAGATATCATCTATGAACACCACCACAAACTTATCTAAGAAGGGTCTAAAGATCCGATTCATGTAGTCCATGAAAACGGCTGGAGCGTTCGTCACTCCGAAAGGCATCACTACGTACTCATAGCACCATATAAATAGTGCCTCCAAATTTTAAGAGCAAAAACTACTGCTGCCAACTCAAGGTCATGTGTAGGATAATTTACCTCATGGGTTCTCAGCTGCCTAGATGCATAAGCTACAACCTTGCCCTCTTGCATCAAAACACACCCTAAACCATTCTTAGACGCATCACAATAAACCACAAAACTCACTAAAGGGTCTGGTATGGTCAAGACAGGCGCTGTCACTAATCTCTTCTTAAGTTCTAGGAAGTTTTCCTCACATTCTTGGTCCCACACAAAAGATTTTCCTTTCCTAGTCAACTGGGTTAAAGGTAACGCTAGTCTAGAAAAACCTTCTATAAACTTCCGATAGTAACCAGCTAATCCTAGGAAACTCCTTACTTCAGTTACCGTCTTAGGTGGTTCCCATTCTAGCACTGCATCTACTTTAGAAGAATCGACTGCTACACCACTCTTAGAAATGGTGTGTCCCAGAAACTTCACCTCATCTAACCAAAACTCACACTTCTCTGGCTTAGCGTACAAACGCTCATCCCTTAAGATTTGTAACACTACCCTCAGATGTTCCTTATGCTCCATAGGTGTTCTAGAGTATATCAAGATATCATCTATGAACACCACCACAAACTTATCTAAGAAGGGTCTAAAGATCCGATTCATGTAGTCCATGAAAACGGCTGGAGCGTTCGTCACTCCGAAAGGCATCACTACGTACTCATAGTGCCCATACCTTGTTCTAAAGGCTGTCTTAGAGATGTCCTCACTCCTCACTCTAATCTGATGGTACCCCGATCTTAAATCTATTTTGGAAAACACTGCCGCTCCCCTCAGCTGATCTAACAGGTCATCTATCCTAGGTAAAGGGTACTTATTCTTTATGGTCACTTTGTTTAGCTGCCTATAGTCAACGCACAACCTCATACTCCCATCTTTCTTCTTTACCAAAAGAACCGGCGCTCCCCAAGGTGACACACTCGGCCTAATGAATCCCTTATCTAACAACTCCTCTATTTGTTTCTTAAGCCCACTCAACTCTAGAGGTGCCATTCTATAGGGTGCTACTGAAACAGGTCCACTACTAGGCCTAAGATCTATGTTAAACTCGACCTCTCTACTCGGTGGTAAACTAGAGACCTCTTTAGGAAACACATCTAAAAACTCGTATACAACAGGCAATGCCGCTATATCACTTTCAGCCTCTATCCTAGCAGAAAAGAGAAACATGTATCCCTGAGCCCCCTCAACTAAGTTCTTGTGGCAAGATGCAGCAGACAGAAAGCAATCCGACACAGAAGAGTCAACAGACATTGGTTGTGGAAGAAAAGAAATGGTTCGAGAAGAACAATTGATAACAGCATTATTATGTGACAACCAATCCATACCAAGTATGACATCTAGACCCGACATAGATAAGCATATCAAATCAACATCATAAGATAAGTCTTGGTATATCAAAGAACATTTCAAACAGGCAATAGAAGTTACCAATTTATCTTTGGCAGGAGTAGAAACACACAAATCAAAAGGTAGTTTAGAAACAGGTAAATCTAAATTCTTAACACAACTAAGAGATATGAAAGAATGGGTTGCTCCTGAATCAAACAATATCATAACTTTTCTATCTTTAATAAAACCCATACCTTGGATCAAACCGTCAGACTCCTTCACTTCCTCTCCTTGGATGGTGAAAACTCTTCCTTGGCTCTGGGGTTTGGTCTGTGATTGTCCTCCTCCCTTGCAGACTCTAGCAAAGTGTCCCATCTTTCCACATTTATTGCAGGAGACTTGCGCCGCGGGGCATGCGCGATCCCCGTGGTTCCAACCACATCTGAAACATCCATCTCCCTTATATGTTTGAGCTCCTTGGACCTGCTTACCCTTTGAGATGGTAGGAACTGGTCGTAGGCTCTTCAGAAAATTACCCCCTTTGCTATGAAATTTCTTGCCTTCAACATAACTCTTCTCTTTTGGCTTCTCCATCTCTAAAGCTTGCATCTTCTGCTCAGCTACCCTACACTTGTTTACCAAGGTGGGGTAGTCCCGAATCTCCAAGATCCCAATAAAATGTTGCATTTCTGGCTTCAAACCTTGCTCAAATTTGATCGCCTTCCAGTCGTCCAAAGGATTGTCCCTCAAGTACCGAGAGAACCTTGCCAAGCCTTCAAACTTAGCAACATATTCAGCAATAGACATGTATCCCTGACGGAGCTGCAGGAACTCTGTTTCCTTCTGAATGCGAACACTATGAGGAAAGTACTTCTCCAAGAAAACTTCCTTGAATCTGTCCCATGTGATTTGAGCGTCCACTGCTAGCAAACCACCCCTAGCACAATTCCACCAGTGCTCCGCATCAGATTCCAGCATATAGGTGGCGAAATCCACTTTCTGTGGATCAGCGCACCTCATAACTCGAAAAATCTTCTCTAATTTCAGCAACCACTCTTCTGCTTCAACCGGATCTGTAGTACCTCGGAAGGTTGGCGGATCGTTCTTCCTAAACTCTGACAGTCCCATGTACTGTGGATCCTGAGCTGCAACTGCTCCAACATTATGCACGTTCCCATTGTCCCTCATCTGACGGAGTGTCTCCGTCTGCTCTTGCATGACTCTGGTCATTTCAGCCAGAACTGCTACAAGTGCATCATTAGCGTTAGCCCCACGCCTGTTAGTAGCCATAAATCTGCACACCACCAATCAAACATTGGGTTGATCAGGTCCAAAATCTCAAAGAATAGCATGCAGCATATATAACTCTAACAAGCAGTCCTATGCGCCCATATTTGATTTTGTGAAAAACAACCCAATGCCACAGTCCAATTTAGGATTGAACTGCTCTGATACCAAAAATGTAACGCCCCTCGTTACATTAGTAACCCAAGATAATAATTTAAATAGAACAAGGTAATTAAAAAAAATCCCTTAATAAATACTGAATAAGTTCATAATATAATATTAATCCAAAATAATTGTTTAAACCAATCCAATAAACAAAAGTACATAATAAGTTTTAAACCAAATAACTGGGCGTCTATTACTACTCGCATAAATAAATAAATAAACGGTATTAAAAGTCCTCCTGGCATATGCCATGACACACTAACCCAAGATACTACTAGAACAAAATCCTCAAGCGTCTGGCTGCTCAACAGGGTCGTCCTCAGTCTCTGAAAACAACACTACTAATGAGATTTATAATCCCAATGAATAGAAATACATTTATAAAAGGTTTTCACAAAAGCGTTGTTCTCAGTCGGCGCGGTAACCGTAAAAACTAACCATGGTACCCGCTATTTTCAAAATAATTCAATAAATATTATAAACTCAAATAATAACCATAAACATTCAGCAGCACATCATAAACAAGTATATCATAAATTAATATACATATCAATTATTCTCAACATAATTATGGGTCATATGACTTTCAAACTACGCATAACAATGGCGTCCCATTGCCTACCTTACTCATGAAGGTATTTCGATGTCACCTTTTCTTCAGTGACATTACACATTTCGATACCAACCATTGTACACTGGTGGTATTACTCATTTCGACATCCCACCGTGTGGCGATGTTACTTTCGATACCCCATCATGGCGGTATTTCATATTTCGACAC
This sequence comes from Ammopiptanthus mongolicus, assembly GCA_039655645.1. Lineage (NCBI taxonomy): Eukaryota > Viridiplantae > Streptophyta > Magnoliopsida > Fabales > Fabaceae > Ammopiptanthus > Ammopiptanthus mongolicus. Next base: position 86,474,307 of record CM077343.1, read on the forward strand.
ACCAATTCATTGGCAGTGTTACTTTCGATACCCCTATCATAGGCGGTATTGCAGCAGACAACATTCAACATATTAACAGTTATTGAATCATGTCAATATCACAATTATCATCAAATAGTACATATATAGCATGTCAATTCAACCAAATCACTTATGTGTCATATAAATCATATCATCAAACTCAATAATAAATATTTAATTAACACAACAGAAACACCTTAGAAGGAAAACCCCCAAATTTATAAAATCAGGGTTTGACCAAATCAGGATTATTTTCTAAAAAACGTGTTTTTAAAGCATAACCCAAACCCCAAGACAAATTGCACCATGGAAAGGGTGAGAAAGAGTATTTCTACTCACCTCTCGTAGACCTCCAAAAGCTCCAAAAATTATCTATGGCAAATCCTAATGTTCCAGCAAGAATTATTCATCTCTTTACTGACGTTATTATTCCATCTAATGACGTAAAACCATGCCCTCTCAGCATCGCAAATATCGTTCTCAGTATTTTTACGTTGCTATGGCTATGCGGCGTTGCACTACTTAGAACCAAATAGGTCTTTACTTTTCATTTAGAATAATCAACCCTGTACGTGAAGCTTTCCTATATATCCTTCCTTGTTCTCTCAAATCAAGGCCCACTATTTCTCTTTCTTGTGTTTTTTTTTTTTTTTTTTTTTTAATCTTTCCAATATTGTTTTCTATTTTTTTAATTAATAAACAATTTCAATAGTTTCTTATCCTAACAATTTTCTATACTAAAACCCATAACAACTTAATCTTTTTATTAAAATAAGTATATTAGAATTTTAGGATGTTACAAGTCCTAAGAGTCAATCATCTTTACCACCAGCCGAAAAATGTTTCTATATGATTCGATCCCAAGTCCTGCTAGTTTCAAAAACTAGCTGGACCGTTGCGCCACTACAAATATTAGTGTTATTTGTGGAAAGTATAATATATATATATATATATATATATATATATATATATATATATATATGATTCCTAATATCCTCAGGGAGCCAAGACTCCTCCCGATCACAAAGAAGATCCACTCTTGCTTATACCCATTACCCACATTTTAATTAACTATGAAAAATCAATTAATAAAAAAGAACATTGAATAAAAATACAACTATAATTCAATTGAAAAACTATTGAAGTGTAAAGAAAGAGTCTAAGAGGATGGAAGGGATAATTTTCTTCGCACAAAGACATGTTCAGGGTCCACCACAAGATGAAGGTGTGGCGGATAATTAATAAAACACGAGTATGCTTTAGAGACAAAGTAGTGGGAACTAAGACACCACCAATTTTGAGGAAAAAGATGGACTTTCTACAACAAAACTTAGTGAAAATAAAGTTTAAAGATGGAGATAGACTCAAACAAAAGGTGTTTTTTTGGATGATAAAGTTTTTCAATAAATGTGTCAAGCTTAGGAGGATGCTTTGGTTGTGAAGCTTCTGGGGGAAAAACATTGGTTATGTAACTATGAAGGACAAAATCAGAAGATTATGGAAACTCTCGAAAGACTTTGAGATCATGGATTTGACAACGACTTTTTTATGGTGAAATTTGATTTGCCGGAGGATAGGGAAAAGGTTACAAGTGGAGGGCCCTGGATGATTTTTGATCACTACTTAGCAATATCAAATTGGAGTCCAGACTTTGTGTCACCAACAACCAGAGTAGAGCGTAGTATGGATAAGGTTTCCGAGCCTTAATCCGGTTTTCTACGATGAAAGCTTTCGGCTAGCTATGGCTTATGTCGTAGGGAAACCAGTGTGGTTGGACAGAAACACTTTGAAGGTTGAAAGAGGGAATTTGTTAGGGTATGTGTGGAAATTGACTTAAATCAACCAGTGGTGAGAAAGGCGTGGTTAAAAGGCCATTGGTATTGGGTTGAACATGAAGGCTTGCATATCATTTGTTCGGAAAGTAGCCGTTATGGCCATGTTACCAAAGATTGAAATAGAACAGGCTGGCCCCGGAGGAGGGTGGCAAGCCATCGGAAAATCCTGGACAATAGAAAATTAATGCGGAGAATTAATCTCATTTAATGAATTCGAAATTAAAGGAGAATCAACAGGCAAAAGTTAAAATGTGGGTGAACGGTTGCATGGTGATTGGTTAGTAGTAACCAGAAAAAGGAAAATTGCAAGCAAGGTGTGGCTAAAAAGAAGGAAACGGTTTTGGATGGAAATCAATTTCAGATTTTGGAGGCATGGGGAGAGGATTCTCAAAGTAAACCGGATGACATGATTGAAGACCCACTTCCTTAAAAATAAGTTTGTGGAGGACATGGTAAGCTGGTGAAGTTTTAGTTAATTAGCTAAGGAAAGAAGTTTTGGTTTGTACCTTAAAATGACAAACCAGCTACCTACATTATTATTATTAACCATGGTTTTACATGATGTGAAACGTGGGTTAAAAACGTGGTAGACGGTGATAAAGTAGGTTAATCGGGTAGTTTAAGGCTATAAGTATCAATTGTACAGTCATTTTTAACAACACACTCAATCAAACACAAGCCTTTACATTTATCTTTACTTTATTTTATCGTTTTCCTTTATCGCTTTTTATCCTTTACATTATGCAAAATTAGGATCATATTTCAACCTTCAACCCCAAGCTTTTTTTAGAGTAGCCTAGGAACCCACTGCCGAGAAATAGGATCTCTTTCTCAACGTATCGCCTGAACAAAGAGAATCTATCGTGCGAGTTAGCTGACGGTTAATCAGCTGACCAGTCGACTAAGCACCAAATTCGCACGACAACACGTCGAAAAAAGGGAGTGTGTGTTTGGTTTTCTACTGACAAGGATCAAATAAGCATTAATAGCTTTTGCTCAAACATCCATTTGGGGTCTTTTAAACGGAAAACCAAACACATCAGACAAATAGTATGTTTGGTACTGTGTCAGAGCAGTCCCAAAAGCACGTCCACATAGAAACTATAATATGTAGTTTTGACGATTGAGGGTCATCACAATATTTATATTATTGTCATTACAAACGTGATTTCCATCAAATTGCCGTCTAACCAAACATAGGCTTTAGTCTACCAAAACTTAAGTTTGACACAATGGAGTGCAGCCACAGGAAAGTATAATTATTACTTAATTGTAAGTTGTGGTTTGAAAGTACAACTTTAATTTAAAAAACGTAAACTTCAAGGTTCAAGCAATTAAAAAAAGAAAAAAACAGTGATATATAGTATGATAAAACAGAATAGAAAGGAATTGGAATTGGGGGAGAAGCAATAACTTCGGAATTGCAGAGTCTGAAAGGGACAAGTAAAGGATCTGGCTTTGCCTTTGCAGTTGCCCATATAGTGTTCTGATAGCTTCATTATTTTATCCAATTGACACACCACTGAAATTGCTAAATAAATGAATCCGGCAAAGTGGAAAACAGATATGGCGGTCCGTGGCAAATCTTTCTACTTTCTAGCTAGTTTCTATGCAACCTTTCTGCTTATGGCCTTCATATAATTATTCAGAGGTATTAAGATATCTGAAAAGGACATGACCAAATATATGTATCGCTTTTAGCTTTTTTTTCTTTTACCATGGTGTAGATGGTGTGTTCTGTTCTTTTCTCCATTCCAATTATGTGGTTGGGACAAGAGCATGAGTAAGACCAGACATATTGAAGTATTTGATTGTTGTTGAAATTATAGATTTATTTTTTAATCTTAACTATACAATTATACATGAATAATCAAAATATAAAATTATTTAATACACATCTCTGCTTCCGTGAAGCAACTAAATCTGACAAACTTTAGAAGAGAGTAGGGATAAGTTGAAATTGAATGAAAAAAGTATAGTTGAAATGTGAGACCAAAGAAAAATAGGCCAAAAAGAACAGATTCAGCAAAAGCAATGATGTTATCCATTCTTTCCCGGCACAATCTCTCTGCTCCTGATGTGATCATTATGGTTATGATGATTGTTTGAGATTTTTTGTGGGGAAATATTTTTAAAACACTCACACATATATATGATTACCCAATTTAATGTGTCCCCTAAGCATGCAGATATATATATATATATAATATGATTCTCCTAAATAATGTAGGACTTTGTTTGCACCATAATGGCAGAATGAATGAATTATTAACCTTTCTCTTTGAAGAAAATAAAAAGGAATCTGTTTGAGGAATAAGATTCTGAAAGAAAAACATAGTCTACCCAAAATTCTTCATCAAATGGAAGGGAAATATCCTAGAGTATAATTTCCTTTTTCTGAATTATATATAGATTATCACGTTGAAGCACTTTCTCATGGTAAAGCAGAAGCCACCAGGACTCGAGAGATATAGAGGCCAGTATATACTGATGTCTTTGATGTCATGTATACCCGGTGAGAAGAAAGAAAGTAACATTTAAAAAATGTTATACGGGCCATGCAAGGCCTAACAATTGATGATGTTACAGGCCAAGCAAGACCTAACAATGCAACTAATAATATCAAAAGAGAGCATCTAGAAATTTCCATTTTGTGGTGAAGGATAAACGGGAATGTTCAGGGAATTCAATTGTGATGTATTATTAGGGTAAATACTTTTCACACTATTAACTGATCATACATTTCATATTATTAATTTTTTTTTTATATAATAATTATTTTAAAAATTACACATATAATAATTTAGAATAAATCATCATTTTGATCCCTGAAAGTATGAGCCGATGTCAGTTCAGTCCCTGAAAACAATTAAATTATGAAAAAATCTCTCAAAGTTAATTTTGTTAGTCAATTAGTATTGAGGGACTAACTTTATTAACGAAATTAGCATTAAAGGATTTTTTCATAATTTAACTGTTTTTAGGGACTGAACTGACAGCACCTCACATTTTCAGGAATCAAAATGATAATTTACTCAATAATTTATGAGTAATTAATATTAGAAAGAACTTTACATTGGTACTACATCAAATTATACTTTGTTTATTAATTAAAAGTGGAGTTTGAGTTTGACCACTAATAGAAAGTTCAGATGTTGATTTTAAATTTTTATATAAAAATTTAATTTGGTGAAGGACTGTATATACATTCACTTCTCTTGGAGATATGCGGGAAAATTCGCGGATTGTTCCTTATGTGACTTTTTAACATTCAAGATTTTTGTTAAAAAAATCGTTTTTTGTTAAAAAAATTTTTGGCAGATGTTAAAAAAAAAAAAATAGAGTAAAGGTCCATTTAAGTCTCTAATAATTTTTGAGGTATCATTTTTCGTCTCTAAAAAAAAATTCACTGAATAGTCCCTAAGAATGATAAAAGAAGGATATTTTAGTCCCTATATTTGTTTTCATACTAAACATACCATTAAAGTGTTGATCTGTATCGTTAGTATATATGGTAGCTAGACAATAATCCCAACATGCATAATAGACCATAAAAATCATTATGCATTGACTCAATAAAGTCCTCAACTATTATTTAAGTAACCAAATTTAGTCCCTGACAGTTTCTATCGTGGGACACATTAGTCTCTCCATATTAAAAGCATCACATCGCATGCATCAGATGCACCACACTAAATGCTCCAACACAGGTCATATGAACGAGTTTAATAGACACCTAGGCATAATGACGATATATATAAACATTTTAACGTTATGTTTAGGATGAAGACAAACGGAGGGACTGAATTGTCCCACTTTTATCATTGTCAGGGACTGTTCGGTGAGTTTTTTTTCTCAGGGACAAAAAATGGTACCTCAAACATTATTAGGGACTAAAATTGACTTTTACTCAAAAAAATATTGTTTGTTCTATTATGGGAAAAGAGCATACAGCCCCCCTAAACTATAGCCCATTTATAAATGGACACCTTAAACTACTGATTCTTTCCAATTAATCCTCAAACTATAAGAATTGATGAAATTGGTCTTTCTGTTAACTCAAAATAAAATCATAATGATAATTGAATCTAACTCGTCTATTTTTTAAAATCTGAATCGTTGATTATTTTTTATTATTTTTTATTTTTTTTTAATGTTTTAAGTATCAGAAGAGGTAAAAAAGGGCATTCAAGTATTGCTATTTATGCTCAAGTTTGCCTCTGTGGCTCTGTCATATTCTCTAATAAATTATATGCGTGAATCTGATTTGGACATCAGACCACTTGTCCTTTAATATTGAAAAATGAATGTCTCAGGTTTTTGTTATAAATCTCATCATTTTATAACAGAATTATCAAGAAAACTCTTCTTGTCATGATCATAAAATTTCTCTGTTTTCTTTTTATTTTGTTTTTTCCGAAAATAAAAAAATAAAAAAATCAATGGTTAAGATTTTAAAAAATGGACGGTTAGATTCAGTTTCCATTAATGATTTAAATGGAAGGATCAATTTCACTAATTCTTATAATTTGAGAATTAATTGAGAAAAATTAGTAGTTGAAGATGCTTATTTATATATGAGTTATAGTTTAAGGGGGCTCTACGTTGTTTTCGCTTCTATTATTATTATTATCATTATTATTTTGATGTGAATTTGAAATTCCTTAATTTTCTCAATCAAGAGCTAAAAGAGGAACGATATGGTCCTCAATCCAAACACAAGAATTATGACACGTAATAAAATTTATCAAAGCATCAACTACCTTATTACAAGCACATGGGACATAACCACACCTGAAATGATCAAACCATGACGGAAATAGATAAATCTCCTATAAAACTAAGCCATTGTAGGAAATCATTGGCATGGTCCATGATGCAACCATAGACTCTAAAAAAGGAGGCACATCAGTTTTGATCATAGAACAAGTTGGGTAATTTTTTTTTTGTTTTCTCGAAATATCCTCCCATTTGATAGGTGAGAGAAACTAATAGGATACTGCCAAACGTCTAAGCGGGAACCCCTTTCAATAATGTTTTTTTCCATACATACAAATTCAAGAATCGAACTTAAAATCATATGCTTAAGAGACTCAAACTTCTTCCACTTGAATCAACACACATTGGTACACATTAGGTAATTTGAATTGGGTAAATGGAAGGTGTTATAAGATTGGTTTGATGGTTCAGGTGGGAGAGTTAAAAAGTGGAGTGATAAGGAGGTCGATGGTTCAAACCCCACCTACTAACAAAATACTAACAATAACACTAATATTTTCCTATAAAAAAAATTGGGTAAATGGATAAAGAGTTTAATTGCTTTGCACTTTACACTATTAACCAATTATGATATGAGTGAGTTTTAATGTAGTTAAGATAAAAGTCATTTTTTGACTGATGTGATAATTTATGATTGAATGTTTGTGTAAAAAAGCTTTACACTGTCAGTGTATAGCAGTTAAACTCATCGATAAGAGTTTAATTAAGCCAACCAATCACTAATCATGATATAAGTGACTTTTAAGGTAGTTAAGATAAGAATCAAATTTTTTGACTGATGTGCCAATTTATGATTGGACGTATGTGTAAAAAGGTTTTACAATGTCCGTATATAGCAATTAAACTCATGAATTTAATTATTATACACTGACAAAATAAAATTTTTTTACATTCCCAACCGATTCGTAATCATGATACCTTCCACGACCATCTTCAACAAAAATATTGTGAAACGGACAAATCACACGGGAGATAGTGGGTTCACTTTAGTACTAATAATAAACTGGCTCATCTCTAGCATGGGGTATACCTTAAGAAGTATCCTACTTTTTCATCAATTACAAAGATAGTAAGATACCTCAATTCTTTGTATACGTTAGCTTCATATTGCTATTTTTTTTTAAATTAAAAAAGAAACACTAACAAATTAGTGGAGGATCTGCACGTTTTCCAACTTTCTATCATAGTTAGAACAAAGCAATAGACTCAAGCAAAGATGAAAATTGGTAACGTGAATTGTGTCCTCTAGTTTGAGATCCACTCCTGAAAATATTGAAGTTGAGTTTTTTACTCTTTGCTCACATATCCCCAACTGTCCATGGGGATCTTGTCTCATCTCCCTTAATTGGAACTCTTGACCAGTCAAATGATATTTTTTTGCTAAAGTTATGGTCAGCTTCCGTACTTTGGTTTCCAATCTCAAGTTGATTTCTTTTATGTCAACTTGAGTTTGACAGGGATGTTATAGAATGTACATGATTATTATGAGGATTGTGTAAATATTGTAGGGATCCTATTGCTTTATTTGTACAGTGTAATGCACTTGTACTAAACTAGTAAAACCCTAGGATCATAAATAGGTGTATAAATCTTTGTATATGGTCATTCAGAAATACAGATTTTTTTTTTTTGAGAATATTTGTTTCTATGTTTCTCACAACAGCAATTTACGCAATTGTTAAAGTAAAAATTATTCTCGTATAATGCTGTTAACATATACGAGATGTTATAATAAATGTGATTGACACTTTTATTGTAATTTTACATAAATGTTTTATATATTTTTTCTTTGAAAAAGGAAATGCACAACTAACTTTTTTTTTTTTACTAAAAAGAATATTCATTCATTCAAATTGATAAAATACATTGAAAATAATACAAATTCAACATCGCTAAAAATCGAAAAGAATGAATATGCGAACAAACTCACAGCATCCAGGTTAATAGAATAAAGCGATAAAATGCCTTCAAATGTGACAAAATCAAAGTGACAAGAATATTCATGCCTCCAGATCTATAATGTTAACGTCCAAGTCTTGATTAAATCTGTAATGGATCGAAGCTGATCTACCAATCTGAACCAAACGAATAGCTCAACAAGATGGGAAACCAAACAACGCCACACCAAGACCACGAACAAAACAAAGCCGTACTCAGACGATGAAATCACGAAAAAAACATGAAAGAAAAATAAAATCTGTGTGAAAAATCACTTATTTAGATAAAAGGAGATAAAACATGATGTAGAGGGGTAATTCCAGACCAAAATATGACCCAAAATCACCCCTCCGGTGGATGAAGAAGAAGGAAGAGAGGAGTAGAGGGAAGGTTGAGAGAGATAGAGGCAGCTTTGGTTCCTAATAAGAATTGCTTTTTAATGCACAACTAACTTATAAAAGCATGTTGTTAGCAGATGATGTTGCTTGTTAGAATTCGGACCTTATTATGGTGCAGAGTTTGCATCAATGCAAAATACGTTTTTTTTTTGTACCACGTGAAATTCAAATATTGGAGCCTATTTGTACCATATATAAAGAACACAAACTGCTGACTTGATAATGATATCTACAGTTGTCATCTTATGAATTGCACATCATGTTATAAATGGCTGCAACATTGACATTTTATTTTGTTTTGTTTTTTGGTCAGAGCTACCCACGGCCACGGGTGCGAGAACTTTTCTCAGAAATCAGAATACAGAAAGAGACAAATGCGTTTGAGTCGACCGAAGAGGACTGAGCCCTGGAGCAATTGGTTACTTAACTATACCTCAGCCCACAACTCAGTGATAGCCCAAATAGGAATCAGAGAGTTTTTGAGCCCAAAATCATAAGGGTTAAGATTAGGGATGGCAATTTTATCCGTACCCACAGATATCCGTGGATAAAATCAGCAACGGACACGGGATGGGTAGTTAAACGGGTGCCCGCGGGTAAAATAAACGGGTAATTTCACTACCCGCTTATATACGGGGCGGGGGCGGGTATCACGCTATCCGCGTCCGCAGATATCCGCGCCCGTTACTTAAATTACTATAATACTCTTTATTATATATATCTACTAATTGCTAAACCTAATTTCTCATCCTTATTTACTAAAGCTAATACTAATGAAAAAATAAGTACCTACTAATATTAATTATATTAAGTTGAGCTATTATTAAGTTAGGAGAAAACATAATCCAAAGGTGTTTTAAGTGGATCCTAGCTTTTGTAACTTTTAATTTTAGAGAAAACAAATATATTTGATTACTCTTGTTAGTAACTTTTGTAATTGGATAATGCTTTCGTAGTTTCATAACATCTATTTGTATGAACACAGTTATTTTAATAGAAATTACGCATATTTCAACAATTTTTCAAGCAAAAATAACAATTTTTTTTCTAAAAAAATAATCCGTGGATATCCGCAAACCCGCGAATATCCGCGAAACCCGCTGGATACCCGCCCGCAAGATACCCGTGCGGGTAACGGACGGGGACGGATACGGATTTCATCCCGCGGGTGCGGGGACGAGGGGGCTGCTACCCGTGCCCGCCCCGCCCCGCCCCGCCCCTCCCCGTTGCCATCCCTAGTTAAGATTAGCATAAGGAGAATTTATTGAAGAAGGCCAATGGAATGGTAATATTTATCGAGTGATGGATAAAACTTAGATATTATTCTGTTGGTGCTTGGGGTGTTGTTTTCGAATGAGAATAGAACATATATAACAATTATATTTTCATTGATTAGTTGTTACACATGTATTCTTCTAATTGGAAAACATCGCAAGTATCCAGATAATTGTACCAAAGTTGTCCTTGAGTGATTCCTGTTTTAAAGTAATTAAGGAATAACCACTCAAGTAGTTATGAATTTCTTTTATAACCAGATTCATTCTTCCTAAAGAGTAAAATGAAAAAAAATAAATAAAAAAAAAAGAAGAAAAATGGTGATGATAATGATGAAGAGATGAGCTATGATCTAGTTAGTAGAACGAAAATGACGAAGACAAGATTTCTACACTACCTTTCCACCACAAAGTGGTGGTGGCTCTTTGACTATGCATATAAGATGATAACATTTACATGATTACCCTGTATCATTCGTGTAACCAAAATTAAACTTGGTACTTCATCCCAACTTCCAGGGACGATGCATGAGGTACATTAATTACATAGGAGGGTGCCCTACCATTCCTCCTTAAGAATTCATAACCAAAATTAATAGCTAATTTCTTCAACATGCTGGACCCTGGTTTGGCACTCATGTATGACTGTCCTATAATGTAAGCTACCCCAGCTTCCCTGGCTTCCATCAGCTCCTGCAACTCCTCCATGGCACCAGTGTCAATCTTTGGGCTCTCTGGTACAATAAACCTTACCCTTCTCTTTGGTTTGATCACCATAGGTGACTTTACCTCCCTAACCTCTGATGTCTCAGCTGAGTCTACACCATCCTCATTATGCTCACTCATCAAAATGGGATGAGTACAACATGTCCCAACAACAGCCATTTTGTCATCCTTTTCAATCTCATCATTTGAAGAGCTGAAGCCAGCACTTCCTGTTCTTATGAACTCTGCTATGCTGCACACAAGATCTTTCTCAAACTCAATGTCATCTTTGTGCACGTCACAGTATCCATATCTCACTATGCATCTGTAGATTCTGAAATTTTTTGGCCCTACACGACCGACTAAAAACCGTTCCTCAGGTCTAACATGTGGAACTGGCACATGTTTGATGCATAGAAAAACCAGGACCTGGTGGAAGGCTGGCAGGTTGGTTACAAAGTGGGAGAAGATTGCAGGAATTCCAGATACTAACTCAGTATGCACAAGGCCAATACCACGTACTCGAACAAAGCCTAAGCTAGGTCCAAGGCTGAGTAGCCAGTTGATTGAAACCTTGTTTTGAACATCAAATTCATACTTTTTGAGAGTGCCATAGTACCAAATGTACATGACAGTCAGAAATACAAATGCCAAAACAATTGGCACCCATGCTCCTTCAAAGAACTTGATAACAGAAGCTGAGAAGAAAAGAGCCTCAATGGTGCCAAATAAAAGAACAAACCCGAGTGCAAAGAAAACATTCCGGTGCCAGCAGAGTACAATAACCAGTGACATCAAACAAGTGGTGACCAGCATCACTGAGATAACTGCCAAACCTGTTGTGCACAGTTCATTATGTCAGATTCTTGCTACAAGAAAGATGACGACGATAACAACAACCAAGCCTTTTCCCACTAGGTGGGGTCGGCTACATATATCAAACATGGATAATGTCCTATCATAAATCAAGTTTATAGATTTGCATTTAAGTCCTCCTTAATGATTTCACCTATAGTTTTTCTTGGTCTCCCTCTACCTCTAGCTATTGGGCTATCTTCCATTTGATCTACTCTCCTTACTGAGGCTTCTACAGGTCTTTCCACACATGCTCAAATAATCCTAAAACTGCCCCTCTCCCCTAGTTGTCATCCAACTCAAAGAAAAAAAGAATAATGCTACACAGCCTTATTTGCCAATATTCAAGGACTATGATTAGGTAAGTCAAAGTAGTAGGGTGTAGGGACGACTCGTCCATCCAAAGGTTAAAAATAAAGCCAAATCATTCAACCAAACAAATTCTGACTATAGTGTTTTCCAAAAAAAAAAAAAAGGCTGCTTAAGTGTCAGAAATTCTGATTTCTTGATTTCATTGATAGTGTTCTCATCCATAAATAGTACAGACCCATTTACAGCCATTAATGGCACTTAAGACACAATTATTCTAATTCCTAATCTGATCCCTATAATCAGCCAATCTAATTATATACAATTAATGGGCAGATTTCTAATCCTATTTTATACAGCATATAATAGGAAACATATTGATGACAAAATAATAGGAAACATAATATTGACAGAATCCCTTATTGACATCCCCCCTCAAATTGATGCGGCTGGTCAAGGAGCATCAATTTGCTGATGAGAAACTGATGCCGAGGTCGTGGAACAGCTTTGGTCAAGATATCTGCAAGCTGAAGTTGCGATGGTACATGAGGAAGAGATATAACTTGAGTGTCCAATGCTTCCCGAATAGAGTGACAATCCACCTCAATATGCTTCGTGCGTTCATGGTAAACTGGATTAGTAGCAATCTGAATAGCACTCGTATTGTCAGCATAGAGTGGCGTGGCAGTAGTTTGAGGAAAACCAAGTTCAGCTAAAAGACCACGAAGCCAAATGATTTCAGAACAGGCTGTTGACATAGCCCGATACTCAGATTCTGTGGAGGACTTAGAGACACGAGACTGCTTTTTACTCTTCCAAGAGATTAACGCAGGACCAAGAGACATACACCAACCAGTGACCGATCTTCGTGTATCGGGACAACCAGCCCAATCTGCATCACTATAGCCAACCAAAGTAAGAGGCTTCCCAGTAGGAAAGAATAGGCCTCGAGTAGGGGTTCCTTTTAAGTAACGAATAATACGACGAACAGCAGCCAGATAAAGATGGCGAGGAGTGTGCATAAATTGGCTCACTTGTTGGACTGCAAAGGCAATGTCAGGGCATGTAATGGTCAAGTAATTAAGGCTACCCACCAGCTGACGATATAATAAGGGGTCAGACAATAGATCGCCCTCATCACGATGATACTTGACATTAACCTCAAGGGGAGTATCCACTGGAGTGGCTGAAGTAAGACCGGCTAAAGAAATCAAGTCTTCGGTATACTTATGCTGATGAAGAAAAATACCCGTAGGATTAGAATGAACTTCAAGGCCTAAGAAATAGTGAAGACAACCAAGGTCTTTCATATGAAAAGAAGCCTGGAGCTGCTCTTTAATGTTTTGAATGGCGGCATGATCAGAACCAGTAATAATCATATCATCGACATAAATAAGTAGAAGAACAATACCAGTGGGTGTACGATGAATGAACAAGGAGGAGTCAAAGCGACTCTGTGTAAAAGAAAAACCGAGAAGAGTAGTCCGAAACTTTTCAAACCATGCACGTGGAGCCTGGCGTAAGCCATATAGAGAAAATTTGAGCTTGCACACACCGACAGATGAGGAAAACAACCCCGGAGGGGGAGTCATGTAAAAATCTTCTGCCAAGTCGCCATGAAGAAATGCATTCTTCACATCCATTTGAGTGAGTGACCAGCCTTGAGAGGAAGCAATCGAAAGAATGGTTCTGATACTAGTCATTTTTGCGACTGGTGCAAACGTCTCATCATAATCCACACCATACTCCTGTTTATTACCCAATGCGACCAATCGGGCTTTGTAACGATTGAGAGTGCCATCAGAATTTAGCTTCACTGAATAGACCCATTTGCAACCAATGGGCTTAACACCGAAAGGCTATGGAACAATGTCCCAAGTGAAATTCTCTTGAAGGGCATGGAGTTCATCGTTCATTGCCTTGACCCAACGAACATCTTTAACTGCCTGAGAATAAGAGGTAGGAATAGATGTCCCAGAGAGAGTAGCAGTAAGAGAAATAGGCCCAAATTCATACCTATTTGGCGGACGAGACACTCGTTTTGAGCGTCGCAGAGCTGCTGGTGCAGGGACAGGTGGAGGTTCAGTAGCCGGAAGGGACAAAGTGGGATTTCGCCTAACATAAAACACACCTGGTTTGTACCGTTCTATAGAGGAAGAAACATTAGAAAAATTAGGAAGTGTAACAAAATCATTAGAAGAAGAAGTAGAACATGGGAAAAAATTTTGGTGGTCAAAGAAAACCACATTCCTAGAGGTGCGTAAGCGTTGAGAAGTGGCATCATAACACAAGAATCCTTTGTGAGTGGTACTATAACCCAAAAAAGCACACAAGACAGATTGAGCTCCTAGTTTATTACGTTCAGGAGGTGGCAAGTGGACAAAGCATACACAACCAAAAGGATGAAGATTAGTATAATCAGGATGTGCATGAAAGAGACGAAAGAAAGGAGAATCAAACCCGAGAACCTGGGAAGGAAGACGATTGATTAGAAAGACAGCTGTAGACAGAGCTTCAACCCAGAATTGAGGGGGGATAGAGGCTGGAAGGAGCAAGGATCGCGTGACATCAAGTAGATGTCGATTTTTGCGTTCTGCGATGCCATTTTGCTGAGGCGTATAAGGACAGGAACGTTGAGACATGATACCCTTGTGCTTCAGGTATTCCTGAAAGGCATGAGAAATATACTCCCCACCAGAGTCAGTGCATAATATCTTAATGCTAGTGTGAAATTGATTCTCAATATAAGCCAAAAAATTCTTAAACATGGTGAAAACTTCAGCTTTAGAACGAATAAAATAAACCCATGTAAAGCGGCTGTAGTCATCAATAAACGTCACAAAGTATTTATAATTGGCATGAGATAAAACAGGAGACACACCCCAAACATCACTATGAATAATTTCAAAACATTTTTCAGCACGATAAGCATGGAGAGGAAATGGAAGAGTTTTGCTTTTAGCAAGTTTGCACACAGAACATGTACAGGATAAGTCATAGGTAATATTTTTATTGCCCAACAAACCATTCTTTATTAAATGAGACAAAACAACAGAGTTTGGGCGGCCCAATTTATTATGCCAATCCTCAAATGAGGGCGGGACACCAGTACAAGCAAAAGAAGAAAAACTAGGGGAATGAAATTGGAGCGGAAATTATCTGCCCACTTTAGGTCCCTTCGCGATCACTTTCCCCGACACCTGATCCTACACAAAGCAACCATTTCGAGAGAAATTAACATTACAATTATTATCCACCAATTGGCCACTGAAATTAAATTAGAAACAAGTCCGGGTGACACAAATACATTGCTAAAGAAAGGATTAATGTCATCAACAGCAGAGATAGACAAAGTGTTACCATCGGCAATCTGAATGTTTTGGGTGCCATTGTAAGCATGTACATTGTGTAAATGGTCCGGGGATCCAGTCATATGATTAGAAGCCCCCGAATCCACAAACCATGGTGTAGAAGCACTAGTGGACTTACCCTGGATGCCCAAGGTAGAGAGAGCGGAGAAAACAATTTGCTGCACCTGCTCTGGAGTCACAACATCAGGTCTAGTGGCGGTGCAAAGAGGAGATGGACCAGCAGAACCAGTAGTAGCATGAAAGGCTTGGATAGGGCGATGTGCAGGTCTTGTGGGGCACTCGGTGATAATGTGGCCACGTTGCTTGCAATAGTTGCAAAATTTCTTATTGCAATTACGAGCAATATGACCAAACTGTTTACAGGAAAAACACTAGACACGCCTCATATCACGACCTTTGCTAGTACCTTGAGCCGAATAGGCGACCGTAATAGCTTCAGAAGCATTATGGTCATGCAACATGCTGCCTTGGGTGAGCAAACGTTGCTCCTCACGAAGAAGTTCACCAACACAAACCTCCAGAGACGGAACCGGGCTGCGATTTAGTAAAGCAGCACATGCAACTTCAAATTCTGGGCGAAGCTTCATCAGAAACTGGTCGCGTTTGCTGACTTCATAAATCTTTTGAATTGCAGCAAGCGAATCCTTAGGAACATCAGCATGTAAGATTGCAGAATGTTCATAGTTCCTTGTTGATAATTTGCAATATCAAGTTCGAGCTGAAAGCGTTTCGCCGCATTGTTCTGATTGTAAATATTCTTCAAGTAATCCCACATGTCTTTAGCAGTCGAGAAGGAGCGCAAATTATTAACCATTTGAGGCTCAATGGAGGAAAGGATCCAAGAAATAATTTGCGCATCCTTGGTTTCCCAAGTAACCAACGCAGTCTTGTCCGTCGCCGTCGCCGCCGGGGCAGTAGCAGTTCCGTCGAGATGACCCAACAGCCCTTTCCCTTTCACAAACACTTGGAACTGAAAAGCCCAGGCAGCATAGTTCTTGCCGGTAAAGCGAGCACAAAAACTTTCTGTAGCCATGAAACCGCAACCGAGAACACAAGAACCCACCAACCAGAAAGAAGGAAACGAAACCCACAAACCAGAAAGAAAGAAAGGAAACCCACGAACCAGAAACAAAGGACACCAAGACAAGAGCAACTAAGGATGGTGTTGCTGAAAGAATCACAGGTCTGATCGAGAACCTGATGATACCATGTCAGAAATTCTGATTTCTTGATTTCATTGATAGTGTTCTCATCCATAAATAGTACAGACCCATTTACAGCCATTAATGACACTTAAGACACAATTATTCTAATTCCTAATCTGATCCCTATAATCAGCCAATCTAATTATATACAATTAATGGGCAGATTTCTAATCCTATTTTATACAGCATATAATAGGAAACATATTGATGACAAAATAATAGGAAACATAATAAAGACAGAATCCCTTATTGACATTAAGTTCATAAAGAGATGCTAATTACATCTCCCAGAAAATGCATCCTCTTAATTCAGATGATTTTTTATTACATATGCTGCAATATTGATGTATAAGAAAATTGAAATCATTGTCATACCTGTTGCATTACCAATACGCTTTGTGTCTCTTAAACCAATGGTTACAGCCAAGCACAAGAGCATCAATAGCCAGTTGATCTCAGGGATATATACTTGGCCATGAATTTTGGAAGAAGTGTGAACCACTTTAACTCTTGGGAAGCAACTTAGTGCAGAGCACTGCTTGATAATTGAGAAAGTTCCAGTGATGATGGCTTGGCTTCCTGCCACTGCAGCAAGTATGGCTATCACCAGAACAGGCCATCTCAACTTCTCTGGAAGATACAAGTGTCAAAACTCAAAACTGCCAATTAGTGGAGAACTCCCTCCATCATTTTCATCTACCCTCTTCTTCAGAAAGAACAGGTTATATTTACCTTACCTGGTACAGATACATAAAACCCAAACTGATACTCCTGCTCAACATCATGATGTCTAGAAAAATAAGCAGCTTGCCCCATATATGCAAGAATTAAAGATGGATAAACCACAGAGGTGAAAGCAATCTGCAGAAATTTGAGCATCTATCAGACAAAATATGCATTTCGAAAAAACTAAAAAGCTAGAACAGATACAATTTCCAATGTTTATATGAAATAGTCTTTTTCTTTTTTATTTTTTCCCCTGAAACCATAAAAGTATTAACCAATAACAAGCGATAAGACATTAAAAATATGCCAATCCTCAAAGTTTTCAGGAATTGAATGGGTGAATGGAATGAAGTTAAGGTGGAACTTGGGTGACACAGTTGCAACATTCATACAACAGGTCAAATAACAATGCAGATTAGCAACAACTTTTGGAGTGATCCAAACTAAAAAAATATATGTAACTGGAGTGAAACTTCAAGACATCAAGCTTTAAATCAATTGATGGTATACTACTTCTGCATATACTATGAGGTAGATCCACCCCCAATCCTATAGCAACAGAAAACCACGTTTGAAATAGCATACCTTGATTGATACTTGTGAAAAGTGACCAAGATCAGCAAACATGGCTTCTGAACCTGTAAAGTTGAAAGAATGCATTAGAAAACCGAGTAAATATTGGCATAAATGTATTACAAAGCCATGTGAAAATTGGCATAAAATCTAAATTAACCATCAATCAAGCAAACAAATGAACCTGTTATGCACAGCAAAATTCCACCAAGGGCCATCCAACCTCCTCTCCGAGTTTTCCTTAAAAATTGGAAAGCATAATATGGAGAGAGTGCTTGGTATACATGAGGATTCCAGTAAAAAATATTATATATACCAATGGCACTTATGCAGAAAAGCCATGTAATAACTATGGGAGCAAACAAGAAGCCAACCCTGTGAGTGCCATAATGTTGAAGGGCAAACAAGCCTATCAATATGATGCATGTAGCAGGAACTTCTACATCTGCCAAGTATCAAGATTTAAAAGTACTATTAGCGAGTCATGTGCCCTATGTTTCAGATAAAGGAGAAGAGTGGTAACAAAATTATAAATGCAAACAAAATCTTAACAGATATATAATAGGCAAACAACATAAATCAAGACAAGTCACAAGCTTATTGTGGAGCAGCAACCAATTGTTTAATTCCTTTTATTCTCTTATCCTTTCTCATAAGATCATTACTTGTAAACCAATTTCAAACAACACAAAATTTTGTGATGGACATGCATGTCTTCTGCAGTCCTATGGTAGTCCCAATCCCAAGCTAGTCAGGCACTAGGCAGCAATAGCGATATGACACAAGCAATTTCCCCTTATCAGATAAAAATCATAGAAGGCTGAATCGACAAATTACTAAAAGTAAAAACAAAATGCACATCTCTATACTTATAGCCAGCTATAATTTTAACAATAACTAATAATCAACGTCTCTACCTCTCACATTGACATAAATTGTTTCTGAAGATGTGAATATAGCTTGATATTTTAGCAGTATTGAGTGATAATGCAGAAAATCTTAGGATCCCTATAAACCTCTTTCAAGATGAGAATTTATTTTTACAAATATAACTTAAGTTTCAATTAACACCTGAAATCAATAACTAAACTAAACTGAAAATCAAAGCACCTCTCCCACTCCCTCCCACCTACCTCCAAGAAATGTAGTTTAAAACTATAAACTCACCAAGTACTATGAAAAGCTAATGGAGGATTGCCAGTAAGGAAAAGTCAATCTAATAACCTTTTGCCATGAACTAAAATAACTTATAGACAATGAAATTCACTTCAGTTTCCACCTACACCTTACAATCTGCACTAGTTAAAGTCCAGAAAAAAATTATCATTTGCCTGAAGCTTCTTCATTCTTGCAACATCAACTAAGCTATACATCAGGACTCTGGAACTGACAGAGACCAGTATCAAAATTCACAAATTTACTATGAATCTATTACTTAGAAGTTATAATCATCATTTCACGATCCACCTGATTAACAAACTGGTTGTTAGCATACATGTTAATTACATTGCCTGAATCATTCTCTGCAAAGGATTACAGTACAAGCATGCTGCCCAGATTGCAGGAGGTCTTCATACGTGATTATCCATCCCGTTTTTACTTTCAAGGATACAAATAAAAGTTCGCCCTTAAAAGTGAATAGACATATGCAATATCATGGTTTGTCCTTATTTAAGTTCATTACAAACCTTCCAACTTGAGTATTAAGAAACACCAGCAGGCAGAGAAAATGAGAGCTTACACAACAGAATAGGTAAAATTACTAGTGATGTAATCAAAAGAAAGTTATTGAAACAAATAAAGAGCTCCTTTTATAGAATGGACTGCATACTTCTTAAAAGAACAAGCTGAAAAAAAATTCAGGTAAAAATAAATCTCCTTTTGATCACTAAGCAAGAAAATTATGCAAGGATGACCTGTCTCCGAGTCCTAAATAAACGAAAACATGACATGATTGATCCAACACAGGAAGTCTTGATGATGAACTTACATCTGTGATGCTCCTTGGATATCGAAAGCTCAAGGCCAGACACTGCTGAGAAAACTGCATTCAGTTCAAACAACACAGTGTGACTAACAGACCCCAAAAGTTCCAATATCAAACCAAAACAAACAAAAATTTGTCATAATCACCAGAAATAGCCGGTTTAAGGACCCCAACACTAATCACCATGCAAGTCCCTATCAAAGCCAAAACCAGCAAAATCCTCTGCAAGACCTTGTGCTTCTCCAAGGTGGACTTGAGCCTGGAAGCAAAGCTTCTCTCTGGTGCCACACCATAGCTGTGCTTCTTGTACTCCGAGAGCTCCTCATCTTCCAATTGGCAATTGGGAAATGAGCCAACTCTGGCATGGCGACACAGCAAAGAGTAGAGTGCAAATGTACCTCCTTCTCCATTATCATCTGCTTTGAGAACAATAAAGACATATTTCACCAGAGGCACCAAAGTGAAAGTCCAGAACACCAAAGACAAAACACCATAAATCTCTTCATTGGTCTCTGTGTGATCAATGTCTTCTGCAAATGTGTTCCTGTACACATAAAGTGGTGAAGTGCTTATCTCTCCATACACAACTCCAAGGCTCTGATATGCAAGAGTCAGAACCGTTTTCCATGATTCTTTCTTCTATTAAAAGAAAACAAAAACCAACATTCTGGTTAAACATTAACATGGTTCAAATCAAAAACAAAATTCTCATACACATAATATTAAATTAAAAAAGGAAACTTCACACATTATTGAGCATGCCCAATTCACCTTAGCAGAGATTAAACGAACCCCACTTTCCAGATCCATGACATGTGATCTATAGAAATCTTAAAGAACCATTTTTCTTCTTCTTTAAACTGAGAATCAAAGGCTTAGAGGAAGACCCAGTTGCCGAAACTCCCTCTCCAGTTTGAAAGTACATGAAAAACAATGACATATAAAGGAATTAATGTATATTTTGATGTGTGACAGAATAATTCTAAAGCAAAATAAAAGGCTGTCTCTTGTTTATGTTATTTTATTTTTGTTTGTTTGTTTTTTCTTTTTCTCTATGAGGCAACTTCCCAGATCCAAGATGGGGTTTTAAAGTTAAACACATTCGAGGATTCAGGGAGGACCAAGTTGTGGGTGCATGTGTTTTAAAAAGTTAAGAAGTTACACACGAAACACCGTTTTGAATATATATATATATATATATATATATATATGTTTTTTTTTTTTTTTTTTTTGGTTGAGATCGTTTTGAATATTTAAATGCAAGAAAGAAATAGAGTTATCACAGTTGAGGACCAATCTATACAGTAGTTGAACGAATGTCACAAGTATCAATGGCAACAAGTTAGCTACAATAGGGTCAGTTTAGGTTAAATTTTAATAGAATTGATTTTAAAAAAATTTAGTTTAAAAAAATTAATTTGTATTTGGTAATGATATTTTAAAAGTCAATTTAGAAGAACTAGTTTTGTTTGGATGATAAAGTAAAATCACTTTTGAGATGTAAATATAAACAATATATTGTAGGTCTCATACCTAAAATCAATTATATTCAACGGGAAAGCTAGAAATTCTTATTTTTCTTAAAATCAATTCCACCCAACTCAGAATTAATTCTATTGAACGCTAAATTTAAAACAAATTGCTTCAGAATCCCAAAATCACTTTTACTGAAGGCAAACGTAATTTTGGGTCATTCAAAATCTAAACCAAACAGATATTTAGGATCCGTTTAATTTAGAATTTGATATAATTGATTTCGAAGGAATTGATTTTGAAAGAATTGATTTTAAAAAAAATGAGTTTAAAAAAATTAATTTGTATTTGGTAATGATATTGTAAAAGTCAGTTTACAAGAATTGGTTTTGTTTGGATGATAGTGTAAAATCACTTTTGAGGTGTAAATATAAAGAATATTGTGGGTCCCACACTTAGAATCAATTATTCTCAAAGGGAAAGCTAGAAATTATTGCTTCTCTTAAAATCAATTTTACCCAACTCGGAATTAATTTTATTGAACGCTAAATTGAAAACAAACACCTTCAGAATCCCAAAATCACTTTTTTCTGAAAGCAAACGTGATTTCGGGTCATCCAAAATCTAAACTAAACATGCACTTAGTGATCCAACCATGGTTCGAACGAGAAACCAACCTGATATTGGGAGAATTGGTAACCTGACTCTCCCCCAAGAAAAAGGACGTAAGTTTGATTCCTGGGGTCGCCCAGTTGGGAGACAGCCGAACCCCGTATATAAAAAATCGGACAACCGTTGCTGCCGGACCCGGGATTAATACCATAACAGGTCCAAAGGGCCGAAGCTGTGGGGACACCCCGGTGGATTCATTGGAGAGCCAAAGATCTTAATTACGGTACGTTCCAACCAAAAAAAAAAACTTGTATGAGAGAAAAATGAAAATAAACTGTTCAATTTATAAAAAAAATAATCTCTTCAATATATATATTTATTGCTGTTCATGGCAGGTATACTTTAAAATATAGCTTTGTTAAAGAGTAACTATTCAATCTGGTCCCTAAAATTGTATGCTCGTATCAGCTTAGTCCCCGATATTATCAATATTCCAAAATATTTCTTGGAATTGCAAAATAATAATCAGGTTCGTCCCTCCATTTGGATTCGTTAGCAAATGCATCCCTGATATTATTAACTTAATTTCAAATGCATTCTTGACATTACCAACTTAATGTCATTATAGTTCAACAAATATCAACGGAGGGACGAATCTGATTAACTTTTTGTAATTTCAGGGGTTATTTTGGAATATTGATAATATGATGGACTAAATTGATATGACCCTATAATTTTAGGGACTAGATTGGCTAGTTACTCGTTTGTGAAACTTATATAACACGTAAGAACTTAATTTTAATATATTGTAATGTAAAAAGTTTTATACTATCCTTTAATTATATTATTAAATTATTAAAAAATATTTGACTTTAATGATAATTGCCTAAAAATTACTATGTGGTGATGTGTTAAAATGATATAAAAACCATTATATTTTTTTTTTTGGATAAAAATAAAAACCATTATATTAACAATACATCAAAACTAAACGCAAAATTTAATATATTGGGCGTATGCCCGTGGAAAATATTGGCATCGATTTGAATCTGCAATATTAGGCCTTAACGAATGAGAGTTTCTATATGATTTTAAAGTATGCCCTGCCCGATTGACTAGCTAGTAACTCACCTAAGTTCGCAACATGTCCTTGTAGTCAATCAATGTGCATGAATGTTCAGAAAGTTTAGTAGTACGTCATTTTCTTTCGTGATGATGTTAGTTACTTGAGCTCACTGGAGTCTGCCTCTAATACCAAAAGGGTAGGCCTTTCGAAGTTTATCAAACCTAATTAAACTGGAAATTTATGTGATGAACATCATTTTTTCTTCATGTTATTTATATTATTACATTATTATTACGTATAGAATTTCGAGGCGCGTAATGCTTCATACTAAGAAACCAAAACCCCGACCAATATTTTTAGGCGTGTGTGATGTAAACATTTATTTCTTAATAAATGCTTTTGTGAAGGGATGTACTTGCTTTAGAAAAAACTCTTTTAAAGTGAGCAAAGTGTAAAGTAAAAAAGTAAAGATATATTCACACTTAATTAATTAAAGTAGGTTGAGATCTTAATGCGTCTTAATTAATCATGAGTGAATCTACTCTTACTTTTTCATTTTATACTTTTGCTCACTTTAAAGGAACCTAATTTTTAATTTCTTCATACGTAAGCTTTCACGAAAACAGTTTTCTGAACATTTAGCAGTGTTTTTTGGAGGCCAACCCACATGCAGGTAACGCTGGCACATTCATCGGACGGGGTCAGGACGAGTTTGGTTTGATCTGAACTTGACTCTATATTTTGATAGGGTCACTTACTTGGATTTGAATGTTATCTGATTATGACTCGATAATGTTTGGAATGGAATCAGATCAACTTGATAGGTTAACATAATGTATAAGTCTGAACAGCATGCGTAACTAAATTTAAGAACTAAAAAAGTAGGAAACTAAAACAAAGTATATTTATAATTTATATTTCAAAATAAATAATATCAATATAAATATGTAATCATGTTATGTAAAATGTTATTGATTTAAGTTAAAAAAATCTTATTATTTATATTTATTTGTGCAAAAATAATAATAAAAGAATATGGAACATAAGGCCAATTTGGGACAACTCGAAGTATAATCTAACTCGTCCCAAAACATATCAGGTATAATTTCTGAAACCTGAATACGTCGCACAATTAGCTTTGGGCCTAAACAGGTTAGTGGGATAGGAAGAATTTTGAACACCCCTAATTGAAATCAAAATGTGTTTCTTTAAAGAGTAAACCGTCGGACGAGAGACATATCGTTTGTTCATAAATGGAAAGGAATTGGGGTCTTAAAGCGAGCAATACTCACCTATAATATAAATTTCTTACCATCTACTCTTTTTGTAGTTAAAAAAGTTAATTATATATAAAATACAATTCAGAGGCCCGCTATTAATTAATATGAAAATACAAAATAAACTCTAATGCCTCATTGGGTATTTAATTAGGTAAAACCAAGCATGATCAAGACTAAAAGTGTACAATTAAACAACCTTAGCTGGCAAAAGACCCGGTATCAACTTAGGTTAAGCGTGAAGCAATAGTATGTTATAAGTTGTAGTTCATGTTACTTGTTTATAACTACAACATCAATAATCTTAGAATTACATAACTTTCACCTTAACAATGACGAGAGACTAGAGAGAAAACGATTACTTACCTATATCCATTGCTAGTTTTGAAGAGAGTTCTTCAATGTCATTGATATGCTTAAAGAGCGTGAAATATGATTTCTATTTCTCGACTACCTTTATTATTCCTTCTGCGTTAGTGATGATAAAGGAGATCATAGAATACCATTTTTTCCATGAAAATATGTTTCTTTCTTAATAGGAATAACCCCCTTAACCCATTAACTCTCATCAAGTTAGTGGCCACCGGAAAGCACGTCCCTTTTTATCCAATTGTGATTTAATCTCTTATCGTTTAATTATTTATTTATTAAAGCTAATACTCGTCACAAGCACCTCACATAAGATACCTTTATCATACATTTTCTCACTTGACTCATGTAGCGCATTATCCAATATCATGGTCTAATAAACAAATAATTCAAAACACCAATTAATGCACATTCATATGGCTAAATCATTCTATACCTTGGTACTTCATTAATTATGGTTAAAAATAGGAACTAATTAGGATCATGGTGATTGTATACCATTTAATCGACGTAGTCCCTTCCATGCACCACAAAGTGTTTTCACTATAAAAAAATTATCATATATGTACGGACATTTTTAGTGACAATTGTTAAAACTGTAGGTATAAGTATTAGTGTCAGTTAAACTGTAGGTAAAGGTAGATGGACCGTAGGTAAAGCCTATTGATAGTCAAATACAACTGTAGGTAAATGTATGTGAATCGTAGGTAAAACCTATAGTGATAATCATTTTCCGTTGTTATCCGTCGCTCATAATGGACGATTGAATAGTCGTAGGTGAATATAAGTTTTACATATATCTACGGATTTTAAACATATAGTGACAAATTTTATCTGTCACTAAAAGACAAATTTCTTGTAGAATTTCCGTAACATGACCTATAAATGGCTCAACATAAAATCTTTATTCAAGACAATACCTATTTACATTACTCTAGTACAATTTTGCATGTAAATTTACAAAATAGGTAATCAAAAGCATATCATAAATGAACTCAAGCAGCAAACACATCATAATAAGGATGTCAACATCACATTCAATGATCTTCATGGCTAACACTAATGGCCATACTTTCAACATGCCTAGTAAATGTTTTGGGTGGTAACCCTTGTTAAGGGATTAATAATCATAAGATTGATGCTAGCATGTTCCGTTGACACTCTTCATTTCTGAATTTCTTTAACAACAAAGTACTTCAATTCGAGATGTTTAACACCCTAAGAGTACTTGTCATTCACTGTTCTGGAATTATAAGTTTTCAGCAGTTTGACAATGTTGTCGATTACCATAAGCCCTAAAATAATAATTATAAACACAACTAATCAATTTTTGGATGATTCATAGCTTTCTTATAATAATGAACTTAAATGTACTCATAGATTATTAATCATCATATCCTTTATATAGAATGAAATCAATGACTAATTGAAACATAATCATCATATGCATGATTTGGAATCAATTTAGCTTAAAAGGTTTGGCTACTTTGGTCATCAACAAAACCAACATACAATCAATCCCAAATCATAAAAGATAAAATTTGGTTCCAATAACTAGTGAGCACTTAGGAGGTGCTGTCCTAACGCTCATGCACCAGCGTCAATGTGCTCTTTGCATTGTGAGCTCATAGGCTAGGCGCCCCATTTCCGTCAAATTAAATGGTAGTCAAATTAATTAAGTTTTCTAGGATAAACTTTAGAGATCAATTAATTAATAGTATTAGATATTATTTTTACCGGTATTTGAAATTCTTAAATCTCAGATTGAGATATCATTTTTCAAGAATTAAATTGAGAGATATATTTTATCTCATAGATGAATTTGAATATTTACTTGTTAAGTAAAAAATAGTATAAGAGTGATTTTTGTTTCTATTTTAAATTCCTAGTCTCAAAGCACGACATGGGTTTAATGAAAATATAGGCAACAAGTAGTAGGGTTCATGTTTATTAATAACTTGTTCTGTGGTCAGCGTTCATTATAACACAGGATCTTGGAAAGTCAGTCTTTGTTTCCTTGTGTTGCTGTTTAGCCGACCTAGATTAATAACTCATAAAAAAATAAAATATATGTCCTTTTGATGGGGTGACTTCCGTGTTTTTTCCCCTATGAAAAATTTAATTTATATTTAAGTAAAAAAGAAAATGCTTGATTATATGAATATTTTGATTTGATACCATATACAAGTATAACTTCTACTTAGTCTACACAAATTTCTGTAGATTAAAATAGAACAAAAAATAATTTAGTTATCCAAAGAGTTTATATCATATTATTTAATTATGCAGTTACACATACAATATTATTACTTATTCATTTTTAAACTCATGTAAAAAAATGATTATTTTAACACTTTATACCAAAAAGTAAATATAAATATTAGTAAAAATGAATACGAAGTTGACAAATGTTAAATATATGAAATATTAAATATATTACTACAAGGGCGTGAGTTCGAATTCCGCTACCGACGTGAGGACCTCGTTGGTGTATAATCTATAATTACTTATAGAAGCGTTCTTTGAGCCGTGAGGTTTGCCCTGATCCAATTGAGCTCCCGGGATCCAACTCATTTAAACTTTTTGTAACAAAAAAATATTAAATATATTACTGTTTAATAAAATAAAATCTATTTTTGATTTCTTAATTATTGAAGGCACTAATTAGCGAGAGAAGTTATCCTTTTCTCTATATCTTTTTGTTCCCCAGTCACCCTAGCTTTACACATATTGACATTAATGTGAAATTTATTTCAGTATTCTTGGTTCAGCTTCAGATGACTTGTGAGATATGGGACACCAAACCCAAGACCAAGTCTGTAGGGAGGGAGTATACATCCATTTCATCATGGATAGGATACCTGACAAAGGGACCAAATTCTAAGGGAGTCATTCTATCTTGTTCAGTTTTTTTAATGTCAAGTATTGGGGTTTGCTAAGATTTTGGCTAAACAATTCCAATCAATCTTGCAGGCAGCACTCATATGGATACGCGGTGTTATCATGCATTTTTCACAAACCGTCTTGAACTCTAGTGAAGGTGAATGCTTACCTGCTCAGTTGTATTTTCTTCTATTTGGTTGGATAGGTAATTTCTAGAAGGAAAAAAAATATATTGAGTAGACGATATTATCTTTATTGGATAGGTAATTTCTTCTATTTGGTTGGATAGGTAATTTCTAAGATGTTTGTATGATATTATCTTTATTCCGCCACAGGATAGTAATGCAAAAATATCTCTCAAAGATTTAATTGACTCTTCAAAATAATATTCTACGAAGTCAGAATAGTAAAAATAATATGAAACAACAGAAGAAGAAGGAAGGTTTTTTTCAATTTACTTTGAAACCCAAAAGCAAAATTTGCCTTTTTTAACTCTATGAA
Source organism: Ammopiptanthus mongolicus (assembly GCA_039655645.1). Lineage (NCBI taxonomy): Eukaryota > Viridiplantae > Streptophyta > Magnoliopsida > Fabales > Fabaceae > Ammopiptanthus > Ammopiptanthus mongolicus. The sequence continues at coordinate 86,502,464 of CM077343.1, forward strand.
AAACCAATTGGACAAAAGAAAGAAGACCACTTTTTTTAATGTGAATGATTTTTGTATGAGCATGTGCATCTATCTTGCACAATCAATCAAATTATTTAAATAACTTCAAAATAATTTTCGTAACAGCTTTGTTGTTTTTTCAAATTGTTACTTTAATGATTATTGAGTATTTAATTAATTGTGTCTAATAAACACTCTATTTATATAAGTTTTAGAAAATGTTTGGTCCGATTTTTTTTTAGCTTCTTTTCTCCTTAAAAGGAGAAGCCGGGTCAAACTTATATTCTTTAAAAGCTCTATAAAAAACAAAGAAGCTTAATTTTATTGAAGAAAAGTAGCTTTCAAAAAAGCTTTCAACTAGCTTATGCTGAGCTTTTGCATTCCAGATACCCACTTCGATTCCCATTCACACAAAAAAAGGCATATTTCTTTTATTTCATCTAACATTATGTTCCCTTTCGGATAGCGACTCACCCTGCATACCTAAATGAACAAACCCCTCACCCTGCACATCACTGCCTCCGCCCTGCACAGCACCGCCGCTCAAGCTGCACTGCGCTGTGCCTCACCGTCCAAACCAGGTTTTTATCGCCTCACTCTGCAACGACTGTGTTTTCATTAACTCATCCATATGCTTCTACCTAATTATCCTTTGGGGGCTGATGCGCTGTTTTCGTAGCTATAGGTTGTGGCCTTCATATAATAAGAATAAAATTACATATTTTTACATTTATAATATAGACTAAATTAGGATTGATATACGCTTTAAACCATACTCGTCTGGGATAAAGCCACAAAGCTGGGTTACTGAGGCTTGAGTAGTTTAGATGAGGTTATATTTCATTGTCAATTTTGTAAAAAAAAAAAAAAAAAAAAAAAAACAAACACTCATTTGGGGATAAAATAAAAACTAAATAATCTGGACTTTTGATCTAAATATATTGTTGATGCCTGAAGTGTTGTTATATTTGTTGATGGGGAAGAAATAAAGAATTTGATTAAGTGACAAATTAAAGATGTTGTAATGCTTGTTACATGGAAACAATTTTTGATGTACTATTTTTTAATGTCACGTTTATGAGACCAACTTGTATTTGTTCAAATATTTTGTTTCTTTATTGATGTACTTTCTTCATTATTTTAAATATTTCATTTATTAATATATAGAATTTTTGTAATTTGATACCTTATATTTTAATCTTATATAAAATCAAAATCTTAAAAAGAGTATAAAAAGTAGTTTAAAAGTATCATTTTATATCAAACAACTTTAAGTTTAAAAGTAGCTTTTAAGTTAAAAAAAAATGAAATTACCAAACAATTTTAGCTTTTAATTTTAAAGCTCTTATTTCAAACTTCTCCTTTGAAATAGCTTTTAAATCCAAAAAAAGCTAGGCCAAACGAACATATTCTTTTAATGTAATAAACAATTTTATGTTTTTCGAAAAAGAAACAACCTAATGAATGAATGGAATTAAAAGAAATCAAGAGTGTATTGAAATGGATTGAAGATTGGTAATTAAAGGTAGAGGAATAAGATAATCAAAACCATTAAAAACAATAAAAGGGAATTAAAACATTAAAAGAAATGAAGGAGAACATAAACGGTAATAAAGAGACAATCAAAATCTAATTTTCAAAGCAAATTTTTCAAATAAAATATCCATTAATCCCCACCTATTTCAAAAAAAATGTGAAAAGAATTAATAGTAAAATTCAAGAGTTAAACAACATCATGAATGTAAATGTTTCGAGATTGGTGTCTTTTAGACTGTGAACCAGATCTAGACTGATAGGTTGATAACCTATAATATTATTTTTTAAGTTGTAAACTTCTATGAACCAATACACTCAGTGTAAGTTAGAATCCTATTAATCGCATTATACCCTCACAATTCTTGTTGTTGAAGGTGTTTTGCGCTAATAGGCTCTTGCCTAGTGGTTCATGATTACTCTAGAAATTATGCCACAATTTCTTTGGAGCGGCCCTACTCTGCCCTCAAATATATACTACAATTTATATACCATTCATAAAATTAATTAAAAACTTTAGTTTGTTTTCTCATCTAGCACTTCTCACACCATAAGAAGGGACAAAATGAATAGTGCTAGCAGAATTAACAAGTGATTTGTTATTACGCATGTAAACTTTATTCATGATATCTAATAACAAAGGTTGGGTTACCATCATTGTTAATTTATCAAATTGACTCAAGTCTTATTCCCCTTGATGTTTCATTGATTAACTTCCTTCTCAAAGGCTTAGTCAAAGAATTTGCCATATTTGTTTATGACTTCACATAGTCAATGAATATAATCCTATATTTTAGCAATTGCTTAACCACATCATGTCTCAATTGAATGTGTCTATTCAATCTTGACATTGAAGATCTTATTCTTAGCAATTGCCTCTTGGCAATCACAATGCATATACCCATAATTCGTGCATACTCTGATTGGACAATAGAGTTGCTTCTATTTTTCTTTAATCGAGAGTGTTAGCATCATAAGGAGCGCTCACAACTTTACTTTCAAAATATCCAAACTTGAAAGCATATAGACCACATCTTTTATGAATTCTTTTCTGGAAAAGTTTTGTTTTGAAAATCTGAAATGGAACACTACAGAAACCGTAGACTAATATGAATGTGAGTAAGTATCAAGATATCTGGTATTTCACGGTGGTCTAAACTTACCATATGCAAATGTGAGTGAGTGTCACATGGGTGTCGATTTTAATTGTACAAATAATATGATTGTTCTTATTTTACATGATGGGTTGAAAAATGAAACAATTACAGAAGTACATATTCTGAAACAATTCCACACTTGAACTAAACTGGCACTACCGCTCTGGTAATATGCAACACAAGCTGAGAGTTCTAAAGATAACTTACAACTGAGCCAACATATACTATGAAAATCTTACCAATAACAATGTATGTTCCAGATTTGACGTTTTGCATTGCACAATTATCAGAAAGAATTGCATGGCTCAGTCAGACCATATATGTCATCCCCGCTTGAATGATATTGGTGTGAGGTACTCTCATGTTTGCAGGACCTCCTCTGCAGTTCTTCCTTAGAAATGCATAGAAATAATTTATCACCAATTTCTTAAAGAAAAAGGAGTTCTTCTTTGCTCTCACATACCCATGTCCAAGCAAATAGGTGCATCCTGATTCCGTTGCTTCTCTAAGGGCTGAAAGCTCATAGTCAAGGCTAGGATCTTCTGCTGATGACATGTAACTGGATGGTAATGCTGATGCAGCTTCCTGAGAGGCAGAAATTCCTGTTTCTTCCAAATTTTGACCATGCATCAGTGGAATCCTAAGCTCCTCGGCCGCAGTATCAGCAGGAAGATCAGAATCCCTTGATTTCACTGAGGCACTATCCATGTCTTCAGTTAAGTTCCCTTCCAACTCCAAGGCAGTTTCTTGAGCTTCCCGTCTCAAGAATTTCTCAAGACTTTCAATAAGAAGTTGCTCAAATGCATGGTGATCTTCCTTCCTTACATCTTTGTAACCATACCTGGCAACGCAACGGAACATATGGTAATCTTTCGGGCAAACTCTTCGAAATAGAAATCTTTCCTCTTGAGGAACCACAGGGATTGGGACATATTTTATGCAGACAAAAACTATTGTAGAATGAAGAGCTGGAAGGCTCAGCAGGAACTGCACAAAAATGGATGGAACTCCCTGGACAAGCTCATTATATAGCAATCCCATTCCTGGAACTCTTACTGTTCCAAGATTGGAGCCAAGATCAAGCATCAAGTCCAATGAAATCTTCTCTCTAACTTCACTTCGGTACTTCAATACACTTCCATAGTTCCATGTGTACATCACGGAAAGGAAAAAGGTGGCGAAGGCAAGTGGAAGCCAGCCACCCTCAAAGATTTTTGATAGGACAGAAGACATGTAAATGAGCTCCACTGAACCAAATACAAGTAGGAAACAAAATGCCAAAAACAAGTTAGTCTGCCAAATTAAAAGCATTACAAGTGTCACCAAGGTGGTGCTAACCATCATGACACCAACTTCAGCAATGCCTGCACCAAGGATATGAATCCCATTAATAAAGATAAACTAGAAATGGTCTTAACTATAAGGTATGCACGCTGTATTATATCAAAATCATTTGGCTCCTTCCAGTTGTAAATTAACATCTTTGGATTCAGGCAATCAAGTATTTGGCACAATCAAAGAAGCTCATAATACTAAAAGTTCAATGATCAAGGTAAATGTTCTGTATTTGTTTCAACACAGAAAACATGCAGTTGAGCACAGAAATGGAATACAAGTCAGTTTTAATATGAAGAAGAGAAAAGTAACTACAAGTTAGTCAATACTCTAGGCATACACTGTTTGATTTATACCATTACATAACTTTTGCCACATTACCAAGTTGAAACAATGCACATCAACATAGATGCAAATCATATAAAAATGGAGTGAAATCCTGATATTGTCAATTGTTTCATATAATATTTTTACTAAGCATCCCGATAATCACCCTAAAACCAAAAACGAAAAGTAGAGATTGCTCCTAGACAATTGAGACATTACCATAAGCATTCGCTATATTAGTAGTGCTTTGGAAGATTGAAACGACAACTATGCACATGATCATCAGAAACCAATTAATTACAGGGATGTAAATTTGACCCATGAACTTTCTTGAGGTGTGAATTATCTTGAGCCTGGGGAAGCATCCCAAAGCCATAGACTGCTTCACGCATGAAAATGTGGCAGATATCATTGCTTGGCTGGCAATCATAGCAGCAAGTGTGGCTATAACAAACACTGGCCAGAAGAGACTGTCTGTTTCACACAAAGCGCAACAGCAGGTACCAACATGATTACTATACATAACAAATATCTCTTAATTATAGTTTTAAGGACAGTGACTTGTATGTGCAGACACAAGCAGTCACTATGTCAGCGAATATCACCTGGAACAGAGTTGTAGAATACACGTGAATAAGAAGTGGGGTTCTTCAGCAAATAAGCACCTTGGCCCATATAAGCAAGTAGAAGACAGGGAAATACCACACAAGTGAAGGCAATCTGAGTAAGCAATTATACAAGAGACTTGAGAAAGTAAATTTAAATAATTATAGAAGACTTGGTAGTGCAAACTTAATGGCTTACTCTTAAAAAAGAAACAGTGTTGAGGATTCACAAACCTGTATTGCTGGTACAGAAAAATGACCCAGATCTGCAAACATTGCTTCTGCGCCTGCAGAGGAATATACAAGTTATGATATTTTATGTTTTCTTGTCCTAGAGTGTTGTTTCTACGCATCATAATTTTCTCATTTAGATGCACAAGCATTGGTTACTTATATTCTAAGTGATTGAAATAACTTCCAGATCATGTAAATTTGTTATATTTTCCAGCATATTTAGTTTTGTGCTACACACCACTGCATGCGGCAAGAACCAACAAAAAAGCATACTTGATATTGAGTAAATTATCTTAAACGAAAAAAACCTTCATAAACAAATCCTAGAAATGGGAAAAAATAGTATAAATTAAGTGAAACCAACTATCATTAATTTCTTGCTCTGGTTAACAACTGCCAACAGGTATGACATTATTTGGTGCTAACTACAACAACATGCAGCAAGAACCAGCAGAAATACGAACTTGATGCCGATGGTGATCTTGAAGAAGAGATATATATGGAGCAACCACCTGGGTTTGTTGCTCGAGGGGAGTCAGGCTTAGTTTGCAAGTTGAAACGATCTCTTTTATGGTTTAAATCAGTCTCCTCGAGCTTGGTTTTGAAAGTTTAGTACTATCGTGAAGGAATTTGGTATGACTCAGAGCGAAGCTGATCATTCAGTTTTCTATCGACATTCTCAGCTGGCAGATGAACTTATCTGGTAGTTGATGCGGATGACATAGTTATTATACGTAACGATTATGAGGGAATATCTCAATTGAAGAAACATTTGCCTAGTTGAAATACTTCCTTGGTCTTGACGTAGCTCAGTCAGAGAATGGTATTGTGATTTCACAAAGGAAATATGCTTTAGATATATTGGAGGAAACTCACATGATAAACTATAAACCTGTTAATACTCCAATGGATCTGAACAACAAATTGCTAGAAAAGGGGGAGCAAAACTATCTTACAATAATCAGACCAGATATCTCCTTTGCCATCAATGTGGTGAGCCAATTCATGCAATCACCATGTGTTGATCATTGGAATGCAGTGATTCAAATTTTACGATACATTAAGAATGCCCTGGGTCAAGGGTTGTTGTATGAAGACAAAGAAACACTCATGTTGTGGGATATTCAGATGCAAATTGGGCTGGTTCACCTATTGATAGGCAACCTACTTCATAATATTGTATCTTCCTTAGTGGTAATCTAGTATCCTGGAAATGTAAGAAGCAGAATATGGTTGCTCGGTCAAGTGCAGAGACTAAATATCAGGCTATGGCAATGGATACTTGTGAAATTATATGGGTAAAATAGTAACTTTGTGAGTTGAAGTTTGTAAGTGTTGATCAGATGAAATTGTATTGTGATAATCAAGCTGCTCTACACATTGCGTCAAACTCGGTCTTTCATGAAAGAACCAATCATATAGAAACTGATTGTCACTTTATCCAAGAGAAAGTTCTCTCCAAGGGAATTACTATTGAGTTTGTCAACTCTAGTGATCGGCTCACATATATCCTTACAAGTCTCTTCGAGGTCCTCGGATTCAGTTCATTTGTAACAAGCTGGGTGCATAGGACTTGTATGCTCCAGCTTGGGGGGTGTTGGAAAGTATCTCCTATTTAGGGAGAATATCATGTATTTAGGAGCTGTATATTTTCTGATTTTATTTGTATAGTTGTCCTATTACTTTCCTTATTTACATAGTTTCCTAATATTAGTGATTGTAAATCTTGTATATAATTAATTATGCTGAGGCTATTTTCCTCAAGCAATTCAGTAAACAATTTGTCCATCTTAAGAACCATATTCTTCCAAGCATGGGTTAAATGAACCACATAAACCTATGATCTCATCTACTGACTCACAATTCTATACTTCAAGAGCAATCATAAGATACAACTGAAAAATAAGGTCGGTATTGCAAACACACCAATGAGATGAACGAAGAAGCAAAAACCATGTTCATGGAATAATAAAGAAGCTTCAAATCTATGTTGACAAGTAAATATGGCCAAATATTATGCCAATCAATTGCTGGGCTCATGGTTTGAAGCCATGAAAATGAGAAGAGGTATACCTGTAATACACAGAACACAACCACCAAGAGCTGACCATGCACCTTTGCCATTATTCTTGAAGAAATAATAGATATAAGCTGGATTGAATGCTCTCAGGACGGTAATATCGTACTTAAGGATATTGTATATTCCAATAGAACCCAGAGAAAAGAACCATAAAGCAAGTACTGGGGAAAACATGAAACCCACTTTATTGGTTCCAAACCGTTGTATGCTGAACAAAGCCACCAGGACTACAATTGAAACACCAACCACAGCACCTGCAAGTAAGAACATGAAACCTAATATATGTAGCAAAATGCTAATTTGTTCACTAGCAGTTCCATTAGATAGCTAAAAGCCAACATTCTCGAAAAAACCTAAACACAACTAGTTGATAGTTCAAAGAATCATAATGTCAGACAAATAGTGAAGCAAAAAGCTGACTTCTCTTTCTGAAAAAGTGATAAGAGAAACAATGTTAACTGGGTGTTTTTCAGGAGAACCATATTCTACCATCTACCTACTTAGGTCAAATCACACCAAGCTCATAAGTTGGTACTTGAGAGATCTCGCAGAGATTTTGACCTCAAGGACATTTACTCCAGAAAATCATAAAAGGATTCATATTGAAAATTTCTGATTAGGTATTAATTGTACAGAGTAGTTGAACCAACTCTTATCAAAAGACCACAAGTATGTTTATCAAGAGATGTGTGGACACTTTGACCATAAAGGTATATCTTCCTAAAGCAAGTAGCCACCACAAGAATTTCCATCTAAAGTTGACATGTGAAAGAAGTTTTCCTGTATTTCCAATATGTGAAAAAAGCATAAAGTGGCTTGGAATTGCATAAAAAACCCAACTCCCCAGTTTTATGAGTTTTCTCATCTTCACTTATATTATATATGTACTATTTCTTTTCTTCATCCAGAAAAAAAAAAGTACCATTCTTGGAAAGAAAAGGAAAGTATACCCACCTGTACCAAATCCATCTATTTCACCCTGCAGACCACTTATGGCAGACATCACTGCAACAAGGAAGTACCATGGTTATACTCAAGTTACAATACAAGCAGTTTTTTAATAAACAAATAATAGCAATTCCAAGAAGAAGGAATGATGATATATTATCTGAAGGAGACAGTGGATAGGATTTATTTTGTTTTTGTACATTGGATGCCATTATGAAATACAACAATGGCAGTCTATTCCTTGCAACATTGTATAATTAATAAATAGAGGATTCAAATCAAGGTCTCTGGTTACATATCAAGACAATCTGGCAGCAGAATTTTGGAAAACCACTTGATTGATATTAGTGGGACTTCTAGGAATATTACCTCAAAGATTTACTACGAATGCTAGTATGACAAGTTTAGTTCAGAGGTAAATACTTACTGACAAACTTCATGCCGGCATTGATCTGATAGGTTCAACTGGATCTTGAGAGAAAAGAACAAGAATTGAAGAGAAACTGGGATACTTCCCTGAACTGTTATTCGATCTCTCTGGGTAATGCACCCAGCCAGGTTACAAGCAAGCTGAGTTCGAGAGCACCTAACTGATTCTACTCAGGTCATAACCAACTAACTACTTCTGAACTTCCTTTTATTTATAGACTAGGCTATAGTTACCCTTTCATTAGTCCCCCCTGTTCCCTCTCTTTACATACACTTGTTTGACTATTGGTCCCCTATCATGATCATCTGATACAAACCAAAAAATTACAACAGGAATTCATGTCAAAAAGTTGTTTACTTAGGTACCTGATATTGCTGGGGTTAGAATACCATCTCCAATAATCAGGGAAGTTCCCAGAAGAACCAACACCAACAACATGTTTTTCAAAGAGGATGTCCTTTCCAAAATATCCTTTATTTTTAAAGCCCTTTCCAGCTCTGGAGTAGGCAGTTTGAGCTTATAACTGGAGATATGTTCATCAGCTTGTTGCCGATTTGGAAGCAGATTCACCTTTGCATACCTGCAAATCAGCGAGTATAACGCAAATGTTCCTCCTACAGTTGCACCATTAGTTTATGAAAAATGTAATTTACAATATGCCTGAAACAAACTGAAGTAAATAATTCTGAGTGGGAAAGTGAATCTCTTACCTTCTCCATTATCATTTGCTTTGAGGACTATAAAAACATACTTTGCTAATGGAATAAGAGCTATTGTGTACATTACTAATGATAACGCCCCCAAGATATCAACATCTGATCCAAGTGGAACTTTGCTGAAGACATCAGCAAAAACATATAGAGGACTTGTTCCCATGTCACCATAAACCACACCAAGAGTCTTAAATGCTAATGCAAGAGTGGGCCAAAGGGAAAGTTCCTGATTCACATAAGTACAATAGATTAAAGAGTGAGGTGGCTCTACATCTGAACTGTTAATTAAATGGTGAAGTGGAAATTAATACTGTCGAGGGTCTATTAAAAGTGGCAAAGTGAGTGTGAGCAAAACTGTGCATTCAAATGCTACATGACTGCCATAATTATTAGTGTAGTTACAATTGGTTATGCCATCATACAGATGTTTAATCTTCAACTGCTTCCTAAGCTATGGATAATTTTTTTCAAATGAAAAGTGATGGGCATGAGAGGAAAACCAATTTCATAAATGCCCAAAGCTGTTGCATGCATGCAGCATTGCATATATTTGAATAATTTCGTTAATACAAAATCTTTGCTATGATGACACTCGTCTTCTTAACCTGTGTGTCAGTTTCAACTGTTAAGTGTTCACTAATATTCCCTAACTCATAAGTTTAGGACCTGTTTGGTTTGCATTTTTATTTTCGGTTTCTATTTTCTGAAAATTGTTTTCATTTTCAAATTGTGAAAAATTTGAAAACATGTTTGTTTTGACCTTCTGTTTTCTATTTTGATTTCTTATTTTAAAAAATTTGGGAAAGAAATACTGAAAACAACTTTTTTCTATTTCCAGATTTAGGCCCAATACAAGAAATGTTTTCAGTGAAAATATTTTCATTAAAGTCAACCAAACACATTTTCAAGGCCATTTTCTATTTTCATTGAAAATGAAAACAGAAAATGGCCAAACCAAATAGGTTCTAAGGTTTCTGCAATCTATATTCTTTATTTTGTTCTTTTATCTGGGTGTGTGATTCTTTTATCCGTAGAATTTCAATTCAATCCATTGGTGGTGGGGTAGCTTCAGTGCTTCACTGCTTCTTGTGCATCATTTAAATTTCTGACTTTCTTTTTCCATACAACAATACTAATGATTCATATAATTTCATAACTTACTCAACCTCCTTCAGTGTCCAAAGAATCTAACAATAATCAAATTGGTGCTTTTACTTTAACTTTCTAGTCCCCAAGCGTTTACCTTCAATTACACAAACTCTACACTCTCAATCAATATAGTAAAACACTCAGATAGCAAATTCAACAATGAACATAAACACATAGGCCTCACCAAGGAGAAATCCTAATGTACTCTCAGAGTACTACACTAATCCAACAAAAACATGAATACATAACATAGCACAGAATATGTAAAAATATCATTACATCAGATTAATAAAATTTAGATAAGATCTACTAGACCTTGACTAAGTATTTCATGTCCCCAAAGCTTGAAAGAAATGATAAACCTGACAATAATTTACCTTGGAGTGTTGATCATGAATTCCAGCAATCTCCATAGCTTCAACATCAAATGAATCAACTCTCCTGGGCTTCTTGATAAGTCTCCTCCTGACTGATCCATACCCTTCTCTACCTTCATTTCCATGGTTCCTAGACCATGGAGGAGCCTCATCCGAGTCAACTTCACTGCCATCAACCCACCTTGACTCACTGCTCCCACCACCACTACTGCTGCTGCTTTTCCTGCCCAACAACCTCACACTGCTGCTCTCTTCAATCCTATCCACTTTCATTCTTCCACAACAACAACAACAACAACACCAACAAAGAAATCAAAAACCCAGTTGCCAAATTGGATCAGCTTTTGAAAGTGTGAAGCTTTATCAGCAAGTTTTGATCATTTTTAAGATAGAAGTTCATCCTTTTGCTGAGAAATATTGGAGCATAGGAGTGTGAAGAAGAGAAGAGAGCTTTATTATTGCTGCGAAATCTTGGACCATACCGTTGAAGCATATTCCAAGACCCGGTTTAGCCAATCATAGAACAGAATACAATCATCAACAAATGGAAATAGGACAGGCTAAATTTATTAAATTAATCACAAAAAGAAAATTACCAATATGCATACATTTCCATTTTATTTCTCAAAATCCACTTTTTTCGAGCTTCCTAAGTGGAGAACGAATAAAAAGTGAAAAATATACATAATTTTAAAACTTAAATACCTGAAAATTATGCACTTTTTTCATTTTTTATTAATTTTTCAAGGCAAAAATTCGTTGTAAGCCACACAGGACCACTAACGGGTGAAGTAAGATGGTTACTGGGACACGTAGGCAAGTAAATGGACATCGAAACTAAATTTAGAGATTATTATGTCTCGCGTTTGTAAATTTGAGAGATTAAATGATTAATTTATTTTTTTCAGGGATTAAAAATGGATCCCCGGAATTTTTCAGGACCCTTCACTCCTTATTAAATTATTTGGTAAATAAAAAAGACAAAATAAATTGATGGGTCTTATACGTTTTTTTTACTTTTCACGTCGATCTTACAAATTTTATTTTTTTTTCAAATTTATCCTGCACGTTATGTTCTGTTTCCATGTTAGTCATTTCCGTCAATTTCGACCTAACGCTGTTAGTTTTGATCTGACGTGACTATTAAGTTAGTCCGACACGTGGCTTTTGATTTGACGTCATAAGGTCGAATTTGATGGAAATGACTAAGGTGGAAACGAAACATAACATGTAGGATATGATTCATGTGAAAAATAAAAAAATATATAGGATCAATCAACATATTTTGCCTAACAAAAAAGATAAAAGAGTTTGGGAAGTGTCCACTTCCTCATTGTTAAAAAAGAGGAGATTTTAGAACATAACGAGGAAAGTATGTATTTTGGCAAAAAAATATTATGATTATTTTAATAATTTAAGCAAATAGGATAAGGATGATTTTTCAAAAGAGTTATTTTTGGATGTACATAAAGTATTTTTAGGTAAATTTTTAAGGATTTAATTGGTATTTATTGTTAGTGTAAAGATTTTTTACACGATTAATCAATCAAAAATTATCATATAAATTAAAATGTCTGTTTATTATCTAATTATCTTAAAAGTCATATATACCATAATTTTTTATTGATTGACAGTATAAAAAAATTTACACTAATAATATATAACAATTAAACTCATCTTTATCTTTATATATATTTATATTTATAATTATATATATAAAAAGAAGGAACATTTGGTTGTTTTAATTTTGGTTGTCCTAAGGGTATTTTTGTAATTTCGTGTTGGGTTAATTTTGTAATTACAATAGAAAATGATTGCAATCAACCATGGGTTAACTTACGGACATCCGGTTTTACAAAATTAAATTAGCATAGAATAGAATTGAATTGGACAAAGGTCATTGAAATGCTCCAAACGGTCAATTAAAAGTAAGGTAATGCAGTTAATGAATAGCCTTGAGGATAATTTCTAAAATTTAATAATAATTAATATTAATAAATTATTCTTTTTGTTTTTTGTGGACATAAATTATTCTTTTTTTAATTTATAAAGTAGGTAAAATTTAAAACCAATAATAAAATAAAACTGTAGAGTTTCACACAAAAAAAAAAGGAGTAAATACTCAATTTGGTCCCTGAAATTGTAGGGTCGTATCAACTTAGTCCCCCATATTATCAATATTCCAAAATGATCCCTGGAATTGCAGAAAGTTAATCAGATTCGTCCCTCCGCTAATATTTGCATGGACTATAATGACATTAAGTTGGTAATGTCAGGGATGGATTTGAAACTAAGTGAATAATGTCAGGGATGAATTTGCTATATTTTGAAATTTCAAGGATCATTTTGGAATATTGATAATGTGGGGGACTAAATTGATACGACCCTATAATTTCAGGGACTAAATTGGATATTTACTCCAAAAAAAAAGCCTTGACAATAATTTCGTAAATTTAATAATAATTAATATCAATAACTGATGCGTTTGTTTAATTTATAAAGTAGGCAAAATTTAAAGAGTCTAATTGTGATTCACTGACAGTTTAAAGTTTCTGCATTATCAACCAATAATCAATCATAGTATGAATGAATTTTAAGGTAGGTAAGATAAGAGTAAAATTTTGTTACTACTGTGATAACTTATAATTGAAAGTCTGTGTAAAAATGTTTTATAATATAAGTGTATAACAATTAAACTCAAATTTAAAACCAATAATAAAATAAAACTATAGAGTTTCACAAAAAAAAATTGTCGAGCATTTAAACGAAAAACGAATAACAAAATAAAACTATCAAGTTTCACAAACAAAAGTTGTGTAGCATTTAAATTGATAAAGTTGGTAACGGTGATCCATTCATTCATATAACATCGTCCCACACTCACAGAGCCTCTAAAAAACATTCCTTTTTTCTACTTCTGCAACGGGTTTCAAGGAAAAAAGAAAAGTTAGCTAGCATCATTTCTCCCTCACTCTCTTTCAACTTTACCTAGCGTGCGTAGCCTTCAACTTCATCCTTTGATCCTCTTCATCTTCATCTCTCCATGGACACAGCTCAGCGGTCACAGGTAACCAATTCATGGTGCTTCTTCATTTGCTAGCTTTTGGTTCTTTCTAGCTATTTCTTTCTTTTTTTTAAAAAAAAAAAAGTTAAAATTCGAGATAGGTGGTGCCTGGCGCAAGTTAAATTACGTACCCTTTTATCAATTGGATTCATATGTATCAATTTTCCTTAACATATGTTACTTTCGCTTTCTGACTCTTCTATTTGCTTTTGCCGTAAAGAAATTAAACAAGCTTCTTTTCTTTTATATAGTCAACACCTCTTTTTGTTTTTCTTAAAAACCATAATTATATTACATAATTTCCTCCCCATTTCTCCGGAAAAGTGTAAAGCAGGTAATTAATTAACCTTTTTTGCTTGATGTATGTTTCTTTTGGATATGAGATAATATATATTTACATGTTAATTTAATTCTGAATATATCATATATGTATGTAGGTATAACTGGGGTTTGATTAATATCCACACCATCTTATACTTTGATTCCCATATGCATGACATGATGATATTTATTTTGATTTGAATTAGGAGATGGTGGTGAAGCCAATAGAAGAGAAGATATAGTGGTGACAACCCTTGCAGTAGAAGTAGCATCACTGGAGATCAGGAAGCCAAGGAAGATGCTTTTGCCACTATTTGATTGACATTTTTTTAGCCTTAATTGCCATTTAGTTTCAAATAGGCGACCTTAATTGGCATTTGGAAAATAAATGATATTTTAAAATACAATAAATATATAACAATGCAATTATATTATATTATTAATCATTTTAATTTAATTTCAAATAAATTATTTTATCTATCAAATAGTTTATGGATCACAGTTTTTATGGCTTCAATGTTTCTTGGCCTTTCTTTGTAGAGGTCTATTTAACACAAGAGTTATGTTTTGCTTTGGCCGTACAATGAAGTCCACTTACTTCCAGACCCAATGAGATCCAACTGCATTGTCTAGGTAAACACTATGTTATGCCATAGTGATTTTTAATTCCTAGACACATGAAATGGTCTTCATATTCTTGGTGTAAAACTAACACGTTTCGTCTTCATATTATTCACATTGATATATTCCTTTATAGGTTGACTGTTCAGGACTACTCACAGTTGCATTCTATCAAGAAGAAGGTATTTTTCTTTTAAATTATTTAATATTAATCCATATTGGTTAATTGGGCCATCATCATGCTATTTCGTTATTTGTTATCTGATTTATAAGATTTGATTTGGTATGAATGACATGTATGCATTTGTTTTATACTTAATAGTGAGTTTTGTTTTGTTCTTTTGATGGGTATCTGTAATAATATGCAAGTTATTAGAGTAATCGGTATCATCATGTAAGCCTGCCAATAATGTAACACAGAGAAATTAATAAATTTGCATCAATGTTCAGAACTCAGAAGTAAGGTCTTCTACGTACTCTTCTTCCTGTAATGAAATCTCAAACCCCACCTTTTATTTTTTTAACCTTATTGGTCTTCCATAACATTAATGGTCTTCTACCTGAAAATTTCATTTTGTTACTTAATTTTGTCATATCGTTTCTCAACCAAAACCCCTTCATTAGATGACCAGGAAAAATTCTCTGCTTTGATTCTTCGGGTCTATGTATCTTTCTTTTACATGATGGATTGAATGTGTATTTACATTGGCTGAAAGAAACCTGTCATGAATGATTTTTTTTTCTATTATTTGTGGTAGGTTCTGGGTTGGGAGTTGGGATTCAAATACATAGAACTATAGTTGGTTTTCTATTATTTTTTGTTTTCCCTTAATTTTGAAAATTGGAAACATATCACTATTTCTGACACTTTATTTCAGGAATCAGACAAATCTGCTTCTGTTAGAAACTTAGAATATCATCGTAATTGACTTCTTGCCACCTTTCACAAAGATGAAACATGATTTATTCTATTTTTTATTCAATTTTTTTAATCATAGTAGTTGACAATAGTTAACTTTTTCATTTTGGTTGCAATTTTTTACTGCCTTAATTATCATTATGCTGCAAGGTTGCAGTATTAATAGGCATTTATTTTTTAT
Source organism: Ammopiptanthus mongolicus (assembly GCA_039655645.1). Taxonomy (NCBI): domain Eukaryota; kingdom Viridiplantae; phylum Streptophyta; class Magnoliopsida; order Fabales; family Fabaceae; genus Ammopiptanthus; species Ammopiptanthus mongolicus. The sequence continues at coordinate 86,518,458 of CM077343.1, forward strand.
TAATTAGAGTCTTTTTGTTTGGTGTCCATTTTTTGCATTTATTGGCATCTATCATTTATTTGCCTTTATTTAAATGAATTTATAAATTTTATTAAGGATTTTTCTATCATGTGCAAATTTGCACAGGTTAAAGATTTTAAAAGAGTAAATTCATATTGGAAATTGTGTATTTTATACTTTTAAAAATAAGATACTTAACTTTTCAATAAATAGTTCCTGTTTTTGGATTCCTTAACATATACAAGGTTGTACCAGATAGACAAACTCTTTTATTAAAAACCCTTTCTATTTCACCTAAACAATAACGTTAGGACATTAAGTTGCCCTTTTTATCAGCTATTTAAATGACCCTTTAAGATTCTTTACTATCAAATATTTCGAAACCGACCATTTTATACGGTTGTAGTTCCTTCTTCTACTCATACCACAATCATCAAAATCTATCTCTCTTTATTGCAACCCCATGGCAAGAAGTATGTATTATTTAACTTTTTGTTTTGTTAGTTTTGTTAAATTTGGTTTATTTAATAAAGAGTATGAGTGCTAAAGCATGTGAAATTTTGTGGAGTATTAAAAATTGACGTTATCTTTGGGATAATCTTAATCACGGGCATATTATTACTAATTATAAATATAAATTAATGTAACAATATATAATTTTTATTTGATGGATGTAACAATATATAATATTACTGGACATGTTTATAATTAATAAATATAAAGATACATTGATAATACATATTAAAGGGAATTTCTAATGAAAAACAAAACACTAAAATAAAAAGAAAAAGATAAATCAATTCAAATCAAATTGAAAATTAAACGTGAATAGAGCAATTACTTAATTGATTGCATTGGTTTTTAAATATAGCCCCAATTGATTGACTAAGGGCACGTTTGAATAAACAATTTAATTAAGTATTTATGCAATAAGCTTTTTTTTCAAATAAGTTTAAAACGGCTTATTTTTACAAGCTTCTCTAATAAGCTTGTTGAAATAAGCTAAAAAAACACATTGCCAATTTTGAGTGAAGTAAAGAGCATTAAAAAGTTAATAAACTGAATCAAATTATTAATGAAATTAAAATTATATAAGATCAGAAAATTCCATGTTAAGTCAAATGGGAGAGTATTTTAAATACAAGATAATTTTAAAAAATAAAAAATAATTAAAATCAAATTGGGACACCTGAAGATGAAAAAATTTTCAAAACAAAAAAACGTGCAAAGTTTTGAAAAATGATAGAAGCAATTCTGTGTAAAAATGGTTTCAAACAAAATGATAAGTTAACATTCAAGTTTACAAGATCTTAGTTGAGAGTAGTAGAAGTGGAGATTATTGCTTGAAGCAAATTTTTAGTCCGTGATTTTCAAACTTTTTCATAATGATGTAATTTGGAGGATTCGACATATATAATGATCATCATGTAGAATGAAAACAAGTGATTGCTAAGATTCGTGCGGATATACACATTAATATGTTTACATAATTGGAAATTAATGTTTCCTGGATAATAAAGTACTTTATATTTTGTTTGAACCAAACCGACTTTTGATTCTAAAAATGTGCTAGAGTGATGGTTTTCTCTTAAAATTTACATTAGAAATATGTTGTGCTCTTCCGCATGTATCATGATTTTTGAAATTTTATCGAAACAACCATTTCAACTTTTACAAAGGCTTTTGATTAAAACTAAAGAAGGGATTGAATTTTAATGGTTGTTCTCACTTAAGCTTAAAACTATGACATGGAGGCAACCCTACGACACACCCAAAGAATAAACGACGGAATAAGATTGTCGTCCCTTTTAAAATTATTCTTTACTAATTTATTCTTTGAAATAAATTAATAATATTTGATTCTAAAATAAATTTTCTTTGAGACTTTGCAATTCTTCAAAATTTCGTCTTCATTATTCAATTCATAGAAGTTTTAATTATATTGAAATTAATTATTTTATCAATTATTTTTTTGACAAAAATTTATCAATTATTAAATAATTGGTTTTAATATAAAGATAAATAAAATTATTGTCGTTTTTTTGTGGTTTATCAGCATGAATCATAATTTATTCATATTTAAAAATATAGCTAATTAACATGCTGAATACAAAAATAATTACTATGTTAAATAGTTTTATTGTATAATTTGTCGTGTAAGATTCAAACACTACTATAAATGTACTTTATAAAAAAGTCTATCAAAATTTAAACAAGATAAGTAAAATACACTTAAATTATTATATTTCTTGGTTGTTAGAGTTTAAGTCTTCTTCTTATTAGTTCACTTTCATGTTTACAGAAATATCACCGATCGATGTTCCATTAAAATGTGTAAATGATCAAAATGTTTTCCTTTTACACCAAATCAATTTATTTATTATATGTAACAAAGTTTAATTCAAAACTTATACTTTAAAGGATAACTCAAAAATAAAAACATTATTCATTTAATTAAACAAATATTTTTAATATCACAATATAAAATATAAAAATATTTAATCAAAATACTTCAATACCCCGTGCTATCACGGGTTACCGTTCTAGTTTTTTATAAAACGAATTCCCTCGTTTTCTTTGGTTTGGGGAGGTTCACATACCACGTCAGCGTGTTTTGTTTTTTATGCTGATCGGAGTGTTTTGTTATTATTATTATTATTATTTTGGTAGGTACATTTTAAATTGAATCCTGTGTTTTGTTATTATTTATGTTGGTGTTTGACAAGATATTTGACATATACATTTTTTTGGGCGATTAAGACGTCCTTTTAATACCTTACCAAAAAAAAATAAGTCCTTTAAAAAATAAATTTAAACGTAGTTTTTTTTGTGAGAGTGTGCACATCACTTATCATTGCATTTTTTTTAATTATGTCATAGGTACATAGTATCTATCACCATTAATAATAATTAATTTCTGTTGAGAAATTTATTGGGCATACAAGATGGATCCTTAATTCCTAACCAAATTTCCTCGATACAAAAAAGGCAAGATTCGAACCCCTAACTACTTATCTAAGGTGTCTGAACCCCTTATCCAAGACTTTTTAAAAAGCCTATATAACTAAAAAGATCAGACAAAAGATTTTAAAAAAGCTTATTAAGCCTATCAAACCGGTCTATTTAACACACGTATATATATTTATATAAAATATGATTTAATAGATTATTTTATAATATTTGAAAGTATAAGCGTGTTGATCTATTTAAATGTAAAGGCTTACTTGTATATTTATTTGTGAAGGCTTAGTGACCTATTTATCGATATTGGCCTACCGACCTCTTTACCTTTAGAGGCTTACCAACCTATTTACAAGTGAAAGCATATCATTTATTAATAGGTGGAGATATATTTGGAAACCTTATTGAAAAGTAAGCATTTAAATAAGCTTACAGGTCAAATCAGACTTTGAAGTTGGTCGGGTCAGACCTTAAAAATTAACTTATATTAGGCTAATAGGCCAGTCTCAGGCCTTCAGATTGGAACACAGGTCAAGCCTGTTTATGTCAGGACCTAACTCGACCTAACTTATTCCCCTTCCTAATTGCAATTAAAAAATAAGTTAAAATATTCTATTTTTATAAGTTGACGGTGGACCTTAGTATGTATAATATAATAATAATTAATTATCAATTAATAAATTATCAATAATGGCTCATTTAGAAATAAAATTTGTGGATGTGTGCGTTTTATTTTCTTTCATATGTTTTCTTGAGTCATGCCACGAGGATATGGGCTTCTCCATTCGCCTCATTAGCAAAATTAAATGAGAAAAAGAAATATATCCACCCATTTCACTTTCAGATAATCAATTATCAGAACACAAATGATATTTTGATAATAAAATATGATAACAACTAGAGACATTATATTTGAAGCGATGTTTTGAAGTAATAAATTAGAAGGAGATATAGAGTAAAATAATAAATAAATGTTGCGTCATATAAATATACGATGTTGGACAATAATTTTATTGATCAAATATCACAACTCTTATTTCAAAGTTGATTTTTCTAAAAAAATGATAATAATTCATATTAAATGTTTATCCTGATTTATCAACCTCAAAGGTATTAAAGAGTATTTTCAGAATTTTAACATTAAATTATTTCTTTTCAGTATATTATATTTTCCTTTGTTAAAATTAAAAACTTGATGTATTAACACTTAGCTTTGACATAGCTAGAGCCACCTCTTTTTCTCAACCTTCTATTTATATTTTTTTTTCCCTCTTCCCCATCCATCAGCGGAGGTGATTTTGGATCATTTTTTGACTTAAAATCATCCCTCTACATCGTTTTTTCTCTCCTTTTATCTAAATAAATGATTTTTCTACATAGATCTGGCTTTTCTTTTGTGTTTTTCCGTGATTTCGTCATCTGAGTACGGCGTTATTTTGTTCATCGTCTTGGTGCGGCATTATTTGGTTTCCCGTCTTGTTGCGGTGTTCGTTTATTTCAGATTAGCAGATCAGCTTCAATCCATTAGACTTGGACGTCAACGTTACAGATCCGAAGACATGAGTATTTCGGTCACTTTTATTTTGTCACATTTGTAGGCATTTTTTCGTTTTATACTATTAACCTGGATGTTATGAGTTTGTTCGCATATTTATAATTTTTTTGATTTTTAACGATGTTAAATTTGTGTTATTTTCGATGTATTTTACCGATTTGAATGAATGAATATATATATTTTTAGTCAAAAAAATATTTATCCTTTGTTTTGTATATAATTTTTTTGAGAAATGTTAGCAAGACATTCTCTAACACTTTTTTTTCAATACACTATCTTCTATTGGTTAAAATTCATGTGGGTTCTAATAATTCATGTGAATCCCACTTAAATTTTGTAGGACCCACATGAATTTCAACCAATAGGAGAGAGTGTGTTGGAAAGAGAGTGTTAGAAAGTGTGTTGCTAGCACTCCTCAATTTTTTTTTTTACTTTAAAAAGAAAAATGCTAATGTTTGAAATTTGTCATAATATTTTTTTTCTAAAATGATATGACATGCTTCATGCTGGTAAACTTTTGGATGAATGAGCTAGCGGTATCCTTCACTTATTTATCTAAGAATTACTATTGTATTTTATCAAAATTCTAACTATTTTGTTTATGTAGTATTACTCATTAAAATGCTTTAAATTTTGATATCCCATGACCAACTATTTATCATCTATCCTCTATTATATATTTAAAAAGAATTGTATAATTCAATCTGTCATATTGAATTCTTTTTTGCCGATGGATTATATTTTTGACATTTAGCTTCACTAATAGATGCCATTTGATTAATAAACAATATTAACATATGTGATTATCAACTCTAGTCATCTATCTTTTAATGGTTTTTTTATTTTTAATACTTGCTATTACTTTTTTCAGCCCCAGTGACATTTTCCTTCCAATTTATTGTACTCTCCATAATTTCAATTTTTTAATAATTTTTTATTTATGCATTAAATTAAAGTTACATTTTCTAAAATATAAATAATTCATTACTAATTATTTAAAAATTATTTTTTATATATAATATTATGTTATTTTATTTTTTAATATTTCTAGTTGACGCCTAATATGCTAATTATATAGTTTTTTTTTTTTTGTCGACATTGTTATCTAATATAGGGTGCATTTGGATAAACATCTTAATTAAGCACTTATGCAATAATTTTTTTTTAAATAAGTTAAAAATAGCTTATTTTTATAAGCTTTTCGGACAAGCTTATGAAAATAAGTTAAAAAGAGTTTATAGAAATATCATAAACTATATTTATAAGTTATTCGTATAAATTTATTTTCATAAACTATTTTCATAAGTTCTTTATAAACTTTTCCAAACATAATCATAATCAAGTCCGCATGTTATGATCATCACATCGGTTTCCACTCCAGCTAGCTTTTGTTTGGAAAAATAAAAAATAAAACATATGCATGGGGTTGAGTGAGCCCAACTTAAATAAAAGTTATGTTTGAATAAGTTTCATACATTCCTCTCCCGATTCGATAAATTAACACTAACTAGCAACTAAATGTTTGGCTTCAAGTTAAATTTAAATTAGATCGAAGCTAAATTGTTAATACACTAAACATTGGTTGTGGGTTTTATCACCAATCTTTTTTAAATACGCAAAAGACCTCTTCTCTCTATGTTCTCACCTTTGTTCGTGTCAATCGTGCATCACCCTCAGTCCCTCACTTTTTCTCTGCTTTATGCTTGTTACTTCCTGTTCGTTGCTACTTCCAACTAGTATTTCTCTTTCTTTGTTGCTATTATCTCTGCCAACTAATTTTAGTTCAAGTTGGAGCGCATGCCAGCTGGTTTCCCTCTAGATGATTTTAAGATTCCTTATTTTGATGAAGAACTTGATGGAGATCGAGACGAACATGTCATGGATCATTGTGGAGATGAAGATCATATGGAAAATGATGATTATGATCACCATGATTTGAATGATTTGCTAAATTAGAGTTTGACTCTTTTATTTTGGTGTTTTACTTTTATGTATGAGAGTTTGTGACTTATGAGTTGTATGTGACATTCTTATGCAATTTTAATTGAAGTTAAATTTCTAAGATTATTTTTCTTATTTATATTATTTTATATCCATATACAAACATTTAAATATAATTTTGTTTTTCGGTAGGATCTTACGATCGGTGTTACGATCCCACATTTTACAACTTTTCTTTCCCTAACTTGTTCGAACTACGTAATTTGGAATGAATCAAATCTCTCTAACTAGGTTTCAAACCTATGACCAGTCAGTTAACAATCGATTGCTCTACCACTGAGCTACTAAAGAACAACGGGAATTTGAGCTCATAAAGTTCAATTCCCATTTTCAACCTAAGACCAATATGTCCTCCGCCCAAGACAAGGTGGAAGGGGACATGATCAATATAAACTACTTGGATGCGGGTCAGGATAGTGATGCAAATTCTTAACCAGTTATGAAAAGGTTCACTTATGTTGGATGAAGCATCCCCACTTGGTGATCGGTTTGCTAGTTCATGCCAATCTGAATAAGTTATCACAGACAAGCCATATGAATGGAAACATGAATGCATGGTTCTTGTCGGGATTTCCTAATGTATCTAATAACCTTGGTTCTTCTCACTGCCAACACTGTAGCGTTTGGTACTTGACCATTGGGTTGAGACATTTTATCTACCCCTTCTTTCCCTAGAATAGCAAAGGCACCTTGCATCATTGAACCAATAACCATATTTTGTCTAACCTATTCTTCTTCATTCCTTGGGACCGACAAGAGGTAGTACAAGAATATTCATGTGTTGTGTGCCGACTATGCCTTTTGGCCTGAGCCTAGGCCTTGACTCACCTTCTATGGACGAACCTTGGAATAATAAGCTAATGATAAGACCAATTAATTTGAGATTAATGAATCCAATTATTTTGGAGAGAGCAGTTTGATAGCAATTCAAGATCCCCAAGAGACCTAATCACAAAAAGAAGCCGAATGAGGGTTAACAACCCTTATACCTAGTTATCCTCTCCCCTAACACCCACGTAAAACATTGTACTCCTCACATTAACTTTTAAGGAGAATGCTAACCAGTGCCCTTAGGGCATTGGTTAAGGAAGCAAAAGAAGAATTTTATCATTGGAAATATTTAAAGAAGTATTCTATTTAGTTTTTCAATAAACACTTGCTTTTATTGAAATCCTTAACTAATGCCCTTAGGACACTGTTTAGCAACACCCAACTTTTAAAACCCACCAAGTGTGTGTGTGAAGAAGAAGAGAAAGGTAAGCTCTTCACCTTCCACCTTCAACCATCCGCTTGGCCAACTTTGCTATATAATTAAGGGCTACACGGTGGTCTTAACTTCAAAAGGAAAAGAAAAGAATATGGTCCTCATCAATATGAGTGACTTTTGAAAGAGTTAAGATAATAGTCAAACATTTTAATTGATGTGACAATTTATGATTGGTTGACAATATAATTTTTTTTTTACATTTGTTACAAATCAGAGGATCCATGAAAGAAAAGAGAAAAATGTATTGATATTGTATTGCTTGAAAAGAGTGAAATGATACCAATGAATGAAGTGAAAAGTAAAAGGCAATAAAGGCTTATATAGCCAAGTGCACTAACTAACAAATGTAACTAAATCATAACTATCTCTAACAAAATCTAACTATCTTCAATAGCCCCCCCGCAAGCTGGAATGTGGTAAGTAGCACTTCCAGCTTGGGATGAGCAATACAATCAAAGAAATACAATGAGAAATGCCGCGAATACATCGGCTGAAAATGATATGAACAAAGCTTAACCACCATAGAAGGCAGAAGCAAAAGCTTAATCATTAAGCAGAAGCCACAACTCAAGGCTTAACCACTTAGCAGAAGCGTACATGCTTAACCACCTAACAAAGGCAGAAGCTAAAACCAATGAGAAATGCTTAATTGCCATAAGGCAGAAGCTATCAAAACTTAACCATCAAGAGCAGAAGCTATATTGAAAGCTTAACCACTCAAGACAGAAGCAAGAATATCAATGCTTAACCATCCATGGCAGAAGCTGATATGAATGCTTAACCACCATGGAGAGAAGCTTACATCAAAGCCAAATCAAGGCTAAATCAATTCTCAACAAGAAACAACTAAATCCAAACAATTGCCAAAGAGAGTGAATCAGTCTTCAAACTAAACAACAACAAAAAATGAATCTGGCTTCAAAGAGGAATTATCACAAACATTTTGAAGACAAAGCACATACACCTTCTGAGCCTTCAACCATTGTGTGCTACGACAGAAGATTAACTCACCAAGTCATCCAATCAACAAAAATCAGAGTACCGGCTTCCATATTAGTCAAAATGAAGAGCAATCCAGAAATAGCATAAATTGGCAGCAAGGACTAAAAGAACAATGGAATCTTTGAAATAATCATCTCTTATCCATATATCATCACGCAGCAGGCGCCTTGCAAGGAAGCTCAAAGATCAACCGCATAATAGCATAGAACAAAATTTCTTCTACGGCCAAGAATCGCTTGCTCTACTTTCTGTTTATCCAAAAGAGTCCTTAGCCATGAACCTTCGAGAAATGGTAGAGCAGGAAGACAGTAAGGATTGACGAATCCCTCCAAACCAGTCAATGCAGAATAATTGGCCGCCATCGACGCCGGTGCCGGAAATGAAGCTCCCAATGGTTTTGAAACTAGATCTAAATCGCAGATCTGAAAAATGCAGAAAAACGAGCCACAAAGCAACTCATATTGATATCTGAAAATGGCGAAGGCAAAGAAGAAACTGGTGACCGAAGCGGCGAAGAAGAAACCGGCGACCGAATCGGCGGAGTAGAACCTGTCAACAAATGGCACCAAAAATCGCATTTCCAACCACAAAGAACTTCGCCGACCATGGAACTAGACCGCCTCTTAGATCGCGGCACCAAAAACCGCCTTTACTGGTTGATTCGCAAATCGCGGCACCGGAAAGCACACCTAAACCGCTTCTGCTGCAGGTATGTTGCAGATCTTAGCGAAGAAGATGCGAAGAAGATCAAAAGAATGAAGAATCAATTCCGAAAACAATAGATCTGAAAAGAGAAAAAAACGGGAAAAAAAATTTGAAAGAGGATAGATGGAGCGAAAAATTCCTAGGGTGGATGATATCTCTCTGATACCATGTTACAAATTAGAGGATCCATGAAAGAAAAGAGAAAAATGTATTTATATTTTATTGCTTGAAAAGAGTGAAATGATACCAATGAATGAAGTGAAAAATACAAGGCAATAAAGGCTTATATAGCCAAGTGCACTAACTAACAAATGTAACTAAATCATAACTATCTCTAACAAACTCTAACTATCTTCAATAACATTGACAGTGCATACCAATTAAATCCTTTCAATATATCATATCATATTATATTTCTAAAATTTAAGTTGCAAAGTATAGAAACTCAAAGTTGATTTAAAAAGAATATTAAAGTAAATGATTAGGAATTTTTTTAAAATATTTTTTAGTTCTTATTTTACAGGGATTGGAATAAATATATAGGTAAAAAAAATATTTTAATAATTTTTGGGGGAGGCAAGGCTCCCCTCTGTCATGAAGAAGCTTCACCCCGCTCACTTGCTCGAAGGAATTTAAAGAAACATTTATAGGTGTTTTGATCCGGGGGCTTCGAGCTTGAAATCTGGAGCATTAAAGTATTAGTTTCTCATATATTAAGTTCTTAAAATTTTGTTTTGTTGAAATACTTTTAATAAATTTTGAAGCGGGTTTTCATTCTCTGTGGCGTATTGAATTAGGTGTTAGATTTTGTGATTGTGCATGTGACGGTTTATATGGATTTTGAAGTAAATGGGATATGAGAGGAATTGTGGAATTTAACTCTTTCAATATGAAATTTTCGGCCATTGAGGCAAGATTATATGTGTTGTTTGATTTTAATTTATCACCATGGATATGCTGTTTTTCTTTTTTAGAATTTACAGGTGATGATATAAGTTGCGAGCTTTGAATTGATAAATTATATTGTTGTGATTGATGACCTTAGTTAGATTTATTTGTTTGGCTGAGATTTGGCTATGGAGGCGAATTTTATGATTGTTGACCCTAGTTGAGGATTATGTCTTGGAAATTTGATTAGTGTTTTTGTTTTTTGGCCATGGAAGTTAAGGTATTGATGTTGTGAAGGATTGAATGTGAATTAAGCTTGACTTATATTAGTTGAAGTATTAAAACTAAGGTTCATGTGGGTAATAGGGAGGAGTAAATGGAATAATGCTTGTAATAATCTATTTAATGCTATATTGGAATGGTATTGATTTGAGGAATGAGCTACAAGAAATTCCAATGGCATAATGCTTAGTATCTTGGATTTTAAGAAGTGTGGTAATTAAATTTTGAGGAGAGAAAATTATAATAATTAGACTTATAAAATTCTAGCACTCTAGGAACCGAACCTAAATCTAAGCCATTAGAACTTCAAATAAATGATGGAAATGAGAAGAGAAAGGGGTCTCGATCGCTAGGCCTAAACGTTAGAACAAAGTGATTAAAATTTGATTAATGGTGATGGTTTAGTGACCTTTGGGAAGATTTCTAATATAATAGATACTTTTGATTAATGACCAGTTGGAATTAAGCTAACTAGGTAATTTAAATTATAGGTATTCTAATTTTTATTAATTCTGAAAATATTGATTTAATAAACCATAAAAATAATATAAGTTAATAAATAAAGAGTAAATCCTCAATTTGGTCCCTGAAATTGTAATATCGTATCAACCTTGTCTCTGACATCGATGAAATTCCAAAAATATCCTCGAAGTTGTCACAAGTTAATCAATTTAGTTCCTCCATCAATTTAGTCTCGGATATTATTGATGGATGGACTAAGAGTGAGTTTGGATAAACAATTTAATTAAACGCTTATTCAACAAGCTTTTTTTCAAATAAGTTAAAAACAACTTATTTTCATAAGCTTCTCTGACAAACTTATGAAAATAAACTAAAAAGAATTTAAGGAAAGACCATTAACTATTTTCATAAACTGTTTGTATAAGTTAAATTCCATAAACTATTCTCATAACCTCTCTATAAGCTCCAAACGCACCCTAAATTGATTAACTTTTAACAACTTCGAAAACGTTTTTAAAATCTCATTAATATTAGGGAAGAGATTAATACGATATTACAATATAATTTTAGAGAACAAATCCAGAATTTACTCAATAAATAAATGAGTTAGAGTTATTACATTGAGCCTGGCCGTATGGCCCAATCATTCTAGAGGAGAATTTGTTTTGGGCTTTTAGGAGTTCTAAGTGAGTTTGATTAGATCTTGTAATGCCTTCGGTTATAAACATTTAAACAGAATAAAATGAGTTATTAGAAAGTGATCACAATCATATTTTTATAAATGTTAGGTCACTTGTAGCCCTGTACGGGTGGCAAACGGACGGATCGGATGGATTTTGATTCAAATTATAATGAATGGGTCAAAAATAATCCATCAATCCATTTCGATTCCTAAAAAATATATTAAAAAAATTCAATCCATCCATGATCCATTTAATAAAAAATCATCCAACCCATCCATTAATCATTTTTATATGGATGAATATCCAATCCATCCATTTTTATTTTAATATTTTTCACATACAAGCCTAAAAATTGGGTTGCTTGGTCGGTTGGTGGACTGGTAGGTGGTCGATGGTCGGTCGGTGATGTTGGTCCAAGGTTTTTTGTATTGAGAATAAAAAAGACCTTTTCGGTAAATTCTATAGGGAAGTTATGAGTGAAACTTTGTACCATATTAACACTATAGTTTTATGGTTAGTCATAAGTCATGGTTGATGGGCAACCTGACACTATAAACTGCTGTTGCTAGTCATGGTTAACGCAATAAAAGTAATTTGTACTAAGGACTAAACAAATAAAAAAATTATTGTTGTTTTCCACTACTTTATATAGAATCCATGGATAAGACTAATCTACAAACTTGATTGTTTCTTTTGTTCTAACTTGATTTTTTTTGGTTTGTGAAAAATAATTTGGAAATTGGAATGGATAAAAAAAATCTATTATGTTATTTTTTCCTCGTCCAACGGATTTATAAAAAACAATTGGACCGGTCATGAACCAACCATTAAAAAAGAGAATCCAATCCAACCCACTTATTTTTTTTTTTTTTTATAAATGGATGAGTTGAATGGATTTTTTCATGGATGGACCGGATGAATAATGGATCAATGGATTATTTTGCCAGTCCTAGTCACTTGGTAGGCCTATATACTATATTAGATATGTGTTAGACCCATCTAACCAAGAGCTTGACTGAATTGTCCATTGTTGTGTTTGAAAGGTATGCTTAATAAAATTCTATGAGTTGTGATGTGTACTTGAATAGTATGTGAAATTATTGTTTATGATATTGGGATGTCTTGGCCTTATGACCTAAATACTAGAGGAGGGGAAATTACTTTAGTGCCTTGTGTGATTTAAATAAGTTGCTGAGGCTTTTGTAAAGTTTTAGTTTATACCACTTGGGAAATTCATAATGTATTTTGTTAGTTTCTAAAATATGAACTACAGGACGAAAATGTAAATTGACTAAGTGTTGAGTTGCTCTTAGCATGTGGTGGCCATATTGCTATTTCGTTGGTATAATTCCTAGTGGCCAATCTATTTTGAATAAATCATCATCTACATCATGACTTTGATCATATATTTGATATATGAATAAGGCATTCAGTTTATTATGTTATCCTTTTGTGCATAATAAATTCCTTAGAATGAGCAGTTCGTTAAATGGAATATTAAGTGTGACTTGATTGCAAGATATGTTAAACTATAGAACATTATTCTTAAAGCATCCGTAGTCGAGTGTTATTGTTAATTAGGACAACAATAATACATTGAGACTATCATGTGAGTAGACTGATAACCACATTTCACAGGTTATGGATATTAGATATCGAGTCTTCACATAGTATAAATATTAGAGTAATATTTATATTGGATTGATTCACTATGAGAACGTTGCATAATAGTTATATAAGTGTCATAAGCGCTTCTCATGGTGACCATAGTGAAGTAGTTCTTCGACTTGAAGTCACTACGATTCCTGCATGTGGAATTGTAGGCTTTAATGTTATCAAACGTTATCCGTAACAGGATGATCATAAAGGTAGTTATTGGGCCTACCATAAAACATGTTGAGGAATGTGAATGATGTAGATAGGATTCGTCCTTCCTACATAACTGGAGTAATGTCATGGGCGTCTCGATAGGGTGAGACGTAAAATATGCATGGCCATGCGGAAATGGGCCAATATGTGATATTAGGCCCGTTTGTGATTACACGTCTACTCCAATATCGAGAAACATATAATTGGACTTAACAAGAATGACACATTTATGCCTTATGTGCAATTATGGCATATGTACGAAGGGACATATACTACACGGTAAATTGGTTGCAGCAAGGTTAAAATCGAATTACCGATTTTCTCATAAATTTGGGTAACAACGATGCATTGCTAGATGTCACTCATTGTTTATAATATTTGATATTATAATTAATATGTGATATTATTATAATATTTAATATTATTGTAAATTTAGTGGGAACCTATAGGGTCACACACATAGAGCAAATAGTTGGAGAAGAACTATTTAAATGAATATGATTTAATTAATTAATTCCAGTTTGGGCTTGTAATGTACAAGCCCATCAGGGTTATGACAAGTAGGGTAAATGAACGCTACTCTTTAAAAATAGATAATGTGTTTCCCTCATCGCTATGCTAGACATACATTAGTGAGACACACTTCACTCTTGACATCGCGCCAAACCCTGTAGCCGTTAGCTAGTACAAGGCGCATTCCTCTTTGTTTGCTCGTGTGGATTGAGTAAAGGTGTTGTCCCTGTCGCGGTACTGGTGATTGGGAGTATGCTTTAAAGATTGTTTTGAAAGCACGCTTCAAGAGGTAAACTTAATAGCCTTATGTGATTCATGTTTTGTAATGCATGATCCATGAATATATGGTTTTCTTCTGCCTTGAGACGTGATTTTAAAAGAGGACTGTCTCATGAAAACCCAACATATTTGATACTTGGTCTTCATTTGGTTTAATGCTCATAACTGGACTGGTTTTGGCTGAAAATAGATTTTAAAAAGGGAGTGTCTCCCATCAGGGACCCAGGAGCTAACCTGCCATGTGCCAAGAAAACATGACGCGAGTCATAGTCTGCATAGTCTTATGTCGTGACGCACCGCCTTCGGGAAAATGTAATGGGCGGAACTGAATATCGCATCGCAGCCTCGCCACCTTTAAGTCGGCACGCGATGTCCCCGGGCCCATGTACGGGGAACTTGGTGCATGTCGCACCACGACCTCAGATACTGTGAGTCGCGGTACATTTGTCCTTAGGAAATGGCCTGATGCTTCAACGCGCTGCGACCTATGGTGTCATGAGTCGCGGCGTTGCTTTGTCCGGTAGTCCGGTACCCTGAAATGAGTATCTTGTGTACCTAACTATGTGAGATTGATGATAATGCATACTCCCTCCGGTCTTTAATAGAAGAGACAAAAAAATCTGTTTTTTGGTCCAATATATAAGAAAAAGTAACAAATTTTTATGCTAAATTTCATTTACCCTTATTTATTATAAAATTCATATTCATATTAAAGAGACTCAACAATTCCTTATGCAAGTGCTTTGATTTTGTTTTACTCATTGGTCTGATAGCATAATACTTGGATTTAGAAATAAATAACTTTACTGAATTAAAAGTAATTAAATAGAGTCATTTGTGGAATAAAATTTAAAATGAATTGATTTCAATAATTTTTCTCGATCTTGATGAATTAGGATTTTGACTCTTATATTAAGGGGTGGAGGGAATATCATAACGGAACTATTGTATCATTGGGTTGTTGTTGATCATCGGATGTTTTACAAATTATCCGGTGGGATATTTATCATGCATCTTTGTTTGGTGTGCTTGTTATGCGTGCTTTGATGACAAATGATTTGGAAAGGTGCTTCTGGAATCTTTGTGTAACAAGCTCGGATCCCTTAAACAAGTGGTTAGGGATTCGGTTCCTGACTCTTATATATGAAGAAAATCTGATTGAGAGAGATCAATCCTTCAATGTCATCCTTTATCTTATGGGATTAATCTGCAGTTACTCGCAAATAAGACCCTGAAAAACAATAATCATCCTTTGAGTTATATATCTTCTTTCTTTGTTATTATGAGCCCAAAGTTTGTTTTTTTTCAGTGGGCTGAACAGCCCAAAACGCAAGCGTTAAAGTGCACCAACAAATGATAAAAATTATTTGTTCTAGGGTTTATAGCTCTACGATTCCCCTTTCGATCATCCTGAATCTTCGAGATTTCTCCCATTCCCAGGAAAGACTTCGATTTCATTTCACTCTTCGTCCCAACACAACCTTTCTGTGTAAGGATCGATGACTGTTATCTTCTCAAACTCTCTCTTTTTCATCAACGCGAATTTTCCCCCTAAATTCTCTTTCCACGACGCTTTTTTAATTCAAAGTTTTCATTTTTTGTTTTTACTTGGCTACTCGACACTTGAAATAGTTGCACGTTTATCTCTTTTCCCTTTTGATATTATTGGTGACTTGACTCTCTCTTTTTTAGGGTTTTCTTTGTATAACGTGATTCTGGTTTTGGGATAATGGCTCGAATTTATATTGGAAATTTGGACCCTCGTGTCACTGAGAGGGAACTCGAAGATGAATTTCGTTTGTACGGTGTTCTCCGGAGGTAATTGATAATTGATAATTCTGTTCAATATTCTTTCTTTTACTTTTTTTTTATTTTACATTGGAAAATCACAAAAACTGATGATGATATTTTCAGTTTAGAAGCGATTCAAACCAATTTTTAAAGAGTGGTTAATGAGATACCAGTTTACTGACTTAAAGTGGTTAATTGATATACTTTTTTTTTTTTTTACCAATTATTCCTTTTATTAATAAAATAATAATTCACCAAAAAAGCTTGCTCAATTCTAATCGATGCTTTTCTACATTTATTTCCCCTTAATACTAATGTATGTTTGGATGGAGGGTTTTGGAGGAAAGTAAAGGGAAAGACTTATTTTTCCTTTCTAAATTAGGGAAACTATAAAATGTTTATAAAATTGAATAAAGGGTGATCGAAAGGTTATGTGATTATCTTTCATTTTTTAATAAAACTCAAATAAAGATATGCATATAGATCAGAAAGAATATGCCATCCCTTCCTTTTCCCACCGAAACCCCAACATCCAAACATAGCCTAAATCTCTTTGTTTGTGAAGTGCACTGAGTTTATGAATTTGGAACAGGAGTTCATAATTTTTTGTGTATTGACAGTTGCCATTGATATTTTTTTGTATTTGTTTAATCTATGACAAATCGATGTCTATTTTGATAAGAAAAATAATAAACCATTTCTTGGTGCTTAAAATGTGTTGCATTTTGTTTGCGCTAGTCAGGTTTTATAACTTTGTGTTCCTTGCATGGTCGTAATGTTCGAATCTGATAAATATGTTTGATTGGATTCAATGCAGTGTCTGGGTTGCTCGTAGACCACCAGGATATGCATTTATTGAGTTTGATGATAGGAGGGATGCACTTGATGCTATTCATGCCTTGGATGGTCAGTATATGTTCATTTATTGTCAAATTTGTCATTATTAGTCTCACTTTACATTGCACTTGTTATGCATTTGACTTTTGTGCTTTTTTGCATCATCAAGAATTAGGACTAACATTATTGTTTAAACTTCATATAGGGAAAAATGGCTGGCGTGTAGAGCTTTCTCATAATTCTAAGGGTGGTGGAGGCCGTGGTGGGCGTGGGCGTGGAGGTGATGACCTGAAATGCTATGAATGTGGTGAACCCGGGCACTTTGCTCGGGAGTGTCGATTGCGCATTGGTTCACGAGGCATAGGAAGCGGAAGGAGACGAAGTCCTAGTCCTTATCGGCGTCGTAGAAGTCCAAGCTATGGATATGACCGCAGGTGTGTTTGTTGTTTGCACATGCTATACATGAACTAAAAAATTATGCATTTCAATTAACTTTTTCTATTATCTAAGCCTTTTATTTAAAGTAGCTTGGCTTCTGTTCTTGTGAAAATTGATATCTTTGATGGGGTACTTCTTATGCTTGTTGTGCAAATTATAGGAGAACTGCCATCTTTATCTCCAGTATCTAAACTTTGTATCTTACCTTTTATTCCTTTTTAATTTGTTTTTGTTGTCTTATTTACTGTAGGCTCTGGTTAATGTAAGTTATACGAATTTTTTCATATTATTTAGTTAACCTAATACGCTCTGTAACTGGAGGGATTTAGCTGTCTGATGTATGGTATTGTTAGTCTATCCTAGCATTGACACTGAAAAGGATATTTAATTATTTATAAAGCTAAAATAAATTGAAGCTAATTACGTGAAGTGAGAAAATATCGACCTGAATATTGGAGTGGCCTGCCAAATATTTCTCATTGAAATTCCAGACCACATTTTCTAAATGCATTGTGCTATGCTTCTTAGAAAAATGTAACTTGCTAGTAATAAACATCCTTTGCCAATCCATTTTACATGTTTTCTTGTTAGGTTTAGAAGGTTCATGAAAGCTGGTACCTAATATTAATCCCTTGGATTTGCTTCATTTTGTCAGGAGCTATAGCCCGCGTGGGAGAAGATCTCCAAGACGACGTAGCATAACACCTCCTCAACGTGGTCGCAGCTACAGCAGGTCCCCTCCTTACCGTCATTCTCGCCGTGACTCGCCTTATGCCAATGGGTATGTTTAGTTATGTTTAACTCAGTTGTTTTTTATCATGTTAGTTAAATAATAGACGTGAGAACTTCCTATTCAATAATCTTGTTAATTTAAATTTTTATGATTTCCTTTTTCAGAAATTAAGATCAGAATGTGAATGGAGGAAATGCTGAATGGTTGTTAAAGAGTTCTCTATACTGTAGTGTAGTTCCTGTAGGGTCGGTTAAGCATACACCAGACATGTTAATTATGTTGATGTCATGACAATGGGTATTTGTTAGAAACTTGGATTTTGATGGCACTCTCTAAGTATTGTAATCGCCAAAAGGGTGCCTTGGGCACTGTTTTGCGTTGGTTGGCTGCCTCTCTTCAGCATACTCAAACTTGAAGGTTGCTTCAGTATTCCCTATTTTATATAACAAGTTTTGTTAATTGTTTGTTTTTAAACTTACTAATCCACTGGTAATTTTTATATATTTGCATAAAGTTTCCTAAAAGGTTTATGTTTCTTTGTTTTGAGGTGTGATTTTCGGCCAAAACTGCATTGTTGCCACTTACTGCATCTTCTTGTCTGCTCCTCTGCTCCACAGTCGTCTCATCTTGTTGCTTCTGCATATAAGTTGACTAAGTGTAATGGCAGCAAGTTGGTTGTGCCACCTATTTTTAGTGTTCAGGAAAGCAATGCTACCGTTGAGTGAGCTTCTGGTAGTCATCCCTTTTGTTGACTGTTCAGGAAAGCAATGCTACCGTTGCGTCTCCTTTTGAATTGGAGAAGTCTAAAGGTGGATGGATAGAATGTAGTTATTGGCTTGCTTCATCTTCATGAAATTGAATTGAATTGGACCTTGTTTAGTGAGTAGCTGCATCTAGTGTCTGCTTCTCACAATTCTTTGTTGTTAAATTGATGGTTGCTGTTTCTAAATGTCCGCATCTGTTACAATGATTCTTCTTGTTTCGTCTGTAGTCTGCATGCTACATGATTGGGTCTACAATGATCAGCATCCTGGTTGTGTGGGAAACTACTTTGTGTACTCTCCCATGGCAAATCATCTATTAGTTATCCAGCAATGGATACACACGAACGTAAATGATTTATGGAAGAGTGAGATCAGAAAGATCATCGATTCAATTTAACTAAGCATGCACATGCCAAATGTCTTCCATTCTGCCTTTCAATTGGTGTTTGCTTCCCTACTCGGCTGATTAGCTTCTGCTTGCTTCTGCATAGAATGTTCTGTCTCTGTCATCTCTTCAGCTACTGGGATCTGTGTCACAAATAGTCTCCCATCTGCAGTTTTGCTTTGCCAAATATCTTCCACTCTTTTATTACGTGTATTAAGTCCAGTTGATTGACAGCATTATTTGCGTAGGATGGTTGATTGAGGAACTCAGTGTCTCTTGCTTTTTTTTTTTTTTTTTCCGGAGGGATTGGGATTGGGGTTGGTTGTGTTGCCAGGTTGCTCTGCTTACTGTAATTTAAGGGCTCGTTTGGTGGTCAGGATAGGATAAGGATGGATAGGATATGAGAGCTGGATAAGGATAGGATAGGATATGAGCATGATAAGCTCTTATCCTGTCCAATGTTTGATGTGCATCAGATAATGACAGGATATGGTATAAAATATCCACAAATGATAAAATTATCCTTATATCAAAATTACATTTTTTTTTCAAAAATAAATTTTAATATTACGTGGTTGTTTTATACATTTAAATTAAAAAATATTTAATAACATATATTTTTGGCTTTTTAATTATAAATTAGTCCATTTTTAAAATTATAAAAAATTAGCTTTTTTTTCACTTTTTATAAAAATTGTTAATTAAACCACATATTTTAATTAGTATTAAGGTTGACTAATTAGGTTTGAAACCGTAATTAAATAATAACAATATTAAAGGTAAGAGATAAAAGAAAGCATTTTCTTATCCTATCCTGTTGGTTCTAACCCAGCTCCACCCTCAGGATAGAATTATAACTAAGTAACAGGATAGGATAAGCTAACAGGATAAGCTTATCCTATCCTGCTGGTTCACCAAACTACAGATTAAAACAGGATAGGATAGCTTATCCTATCCTGCCTCCCTTATCCTGACCACCAAACGGGCCCTAATAATATTTAATGCCGCACATGACACAAATTTTGTTTGGGATTTGGTTTCTCAGCACATAATATACTAAGTAATCTCGAATAGTTTATGAGAAAATGAAGGGTTTATATTGCAACATATGCATGATTTGTTATGCATGTGCATTGTAATATCAATTCTTTATTCTTTCATTAACTGTTGATATTACTTATATTACTCTCTAAAGCGAATTGTTCATTTTAGAGGAGTTGGATCCGTTTGTTTGGTATCAACGGATGCCTTTGAAATTTATTTTAAGAGTAATTCTCTACCTCCCAAAAAAAGGAGCAGTTGATTCTGATATGGACAGTTACGTTATTCTAAGATGTACTGGCTTTTTATGAATTAACCAGCACTTTAGGAGTCAAGGGACTTCCAGTCTTTTGTCTAGGGATTATGGTTCAGCTGTTTTTTATATTTCATTAGTGTGAGGCCTGCGGCCACGGAATCTTTACGTGCAGTCTGAGGCAGGTGGTTCCTTTGTTCAGTTCATGAAGGATTTCTTAGTTGAAGAATGATATACTTGGCAAGTTATTCTTTTACATTCAAGACAATACCTGAAATAACGCTTACAGTAGTTCTTATTCTTTTTTTAAAAGGTCATTATAGTAAGCTCAGTTGTGACAAAATGGTCATTCGGGAGACGTTAGTGTTGAATCCAAATTTATGTCGTGTTTGTAAGTCTTGTTAGTTGGTACAAGTCTTCTAAAGGCAATAATTTTTTCTAGAGATGATGTGCACTGGTAGATTGGTCTGCCAAATAGGTTCCAAGTTTTATGAATGTTGCCATTTAGAGTTTGGAGGATGAGGAATGATGGTTTTTTGCCACTTTGACGAAGGGGAATTAGTAAAAGTAGATGGGATGAGGAGGCTGTGAAATAGTTATTATTATATTATTTTTTTAAAAGTTTTGTTTATGCTTTATTGTTATATATTGTATCAAATTTGATAGGATTTAATCACGTGGATGTGTTTGGTTAAATAGCTTAATTATGCATTTATTTGATTATCATGTGAGAGCTTATAGAGAGTTTATGAAAATAGCTTATACAAAATAATCGTGTACAAATAGTTTATAAAAATAGTTTATGATCTTTTTATAAGTTTTTTTAAACTTATTTTCATATGCTTGTCAAAGAATTTTATGAAAATAAGTTGTTTTTAACTTACTTGAAAAAAAGTTTATTGAATAAACGTTTAATTAAGTTGTTTAATCAAACGCATTTTATATGCTTTTTATTTATTTCATTAGCTTTTCTGATAAAATTATTAAGGGCCTGTTTCGATTGGCTTATAAATAGCTTATTTGAGCTTATCTACTGGTATAAGCATTTATCAGAGTGTTTGGGAGGGCTTATGGAAACAGCTTATGATATGTCCATAAGCTGTTTTCAGCTTATTTTGATAAGCTCTTCAGGATAGCTTATGAAAACAGCTTATAACTTACATGAAAACAGTTAGATTATATTTTCTCTTTGATTATAGAAATAACTTATATATAAGCGCTTATCCCATAAGCATTTAATTAAACTGTTTACCTTAAGATAAATTAAAAAGAGTTTATAAATATATTATAAGTTATTTCATAAGCTCTTTCAAACATGTGTGTATGATAAGCTTTTTATAGTTCTTCAAAATGTCTCATATATCTTGTTCGGCGGCAATGTTTGGTGCACCAATACAATTAGTTGAAGTCTAAACTAATAATAGATGCATATTTGTTACATAAGTTTAGGCTAAAATAAGAGTTTTAAAATGGAAGACTAGGGTTCGATCTCGTGTCCATTCGTAAAAAGTAATGATGTGTAATACGAGGACTTTTCAAGAGGTCACTCATCCTAATATTATTCTTGTCTAAGTATATTACACTGCAGAGATATGATGGAATCCAGTGTATTAGTGTTGGTATGATCACAAATATGATAATTTTTAGGATTAGTCTTTATTAAAATTTTATTTGTTTTTTATTCCTAAAAATATATAAGAAAAAACTGTGCGATTTTAGTTCGTGAGCTTTTAGTCCCTGACAAGGGATTAATGCACGTGGTTTTTTAGTAAAATGAGGAAGGAAAATGAATATAATTTGAATAGGGATAAACTCAAAATTTGTTATATTTAATTATGTATAATGATTGTGAAAAATTTATCTTGTCTAGTGCTTTGGACATAGTCCTATTCCTATACTCCCATTATTTGAACTTAACTTGAAGTTTTGAATATCATATTTGATATTGGATGTACGAGAATTGCTAGCATCACATTTTTTAACACTCTATTTCTAATACATTCTTTCCTATTGGTTGAAATTCATGTAGATCTTACAAAATTCAAGTGAAACTCACATGAATTAGTAGACTCACACTAGTTTCAACCAATAAGAGAGTGTGTTGGAAAGAATATGTTAGAGAGTGTATTGTTGGCACTCCTCTTGCATGTATTTATCTGTATTTTTTACTTATTTTTTATCATTATTGTATATAGTCATTTTTAAAAATACATGAAAAAAATAAACACTGCATGGTGTCTCTTCACTGATGGTTAAATAAACATAATTCCTTTCCAAAAGTGGAATGTCATTCATTTTCTTCTTCTTCTTTACCATCAATTCACCATCAGTACTATCACGCTAGCTACTGTCTCATGGCTGCAATGCCAATCATATCAACTCCACCGAGGGTTAAAATTGGACAAGAAAGGTAGTTTTTTTCCCTCAAGATATCCTCCGCACATAACTGTGTAGACTAATCTCAAGAGGTACTGGACGACATTTAATGGCTAAATTCTCCCAACCAGATTTTCTTTAGATGCAAGAGTCAGGGATCGAACCTTTAACCATTTATTTAAGGGGTCCGAGCTTATTAATATTCGGATCAATTATATGTTCGTAACGATATTTTTGTTTAATTTATAATTGCATCAAACAGACCTTGCTATTACTTGGTAGTAGGTGGAAAAATGGTTTTCATATCTTTTATGTTACAAAAGTTGTTAAATTTATAGGACGGAGTAAAAATGAGCATTTTGATTGTATCACGTAGTTTGAAACATATTTTGGTGTAACCTTCATTCTGTTTCTGAATTCTTAATCTTAACGATACAGTGCATAAGGTACTTATACCTATACATAGGAAGCTTCTCATAGAAGCAACACTAGGACATAACAAAATATTCTAGTCTACTAGCAGAATTAACAGAATGTAAACTACTCTAATATTGCCCAGTGAAACTCATGGAGGGGACATAACCGCCCTGAGTTTGATTTTGAGTTCAGTGAACCTCAGCAGTTTGATCCTAAGCTGGGACATGGGCAATAACCAGACTTTTATTGATAACCTTTTCCCTAACAAAGAAGAGGTCAAGTTCCATATGGTCCTTGAGTATAGGACAGGGTTGTGATCCAAAGCCACAGTACTTGGTTTATCACAATAGATACTAGGTACTGCAGCTGCCACATCAAGTTCTTGTATGAGTTTGGATCCAAAAGAAGCAGTGTGATAAAAACTTGGTATATTATTACAGAGAAATTAGGGACAAGTCCCTTGATTAAAGAAAATACCATAGACTTCGATGGTCTGCACCTCCCTATGCTCAAAGGCCCCTTTCCACTCAATTCACAAGATACCCGTCTCTCTTAATCTCTCTGCTTATTTATAGGCAAACTAGCTAACTAACTCTAAGTAATTGCTTTATTACTAACAAGGCCTAACATAGGCCCATTAGGGCCCGTACCTTACACAGTGTTAGCTACACTTCTGTATTCGACTTCTGTGCTAGATCTTGCAGCCAATTGTTGTTTTTTGGACCACCAGGAAATTAAGTTGGACCTAAGTAAATGCAAGACCCTGAGGTTCATTGTCTGTCATCTGGATCTGAGGGCCAGCCTGCATCACAGAAGGCCTGCAGAGACAGGTCTGTCAATAGGTGCAGGATGTAGTAGCAAACCATAGGTGATAGTCCCTTTGAGATATCTTAGGATCCTTTTGACAACCTTCCAATGTTCCCCCAGAGGTTGTGCCAAGAATTGGCATACCTTGTTACACTGTAACTAATTTCTAGCTTGGTTATAGTAGCATATTGAAGTGCACCCACTACTGACCTTTAAAGGTGTGGGCCAGAATCCCTTGTTTGGTGAACTTGCAGCCACCGATCATGGGTGTGGAGATTCCCTTAGCACCATCCATTTTGGCTTTATCCAAGATATCCTTGATTTAATACCCTTGTGTCAAAAGGAGAGCACCATTGGGCAGATGCTTGACCTCAATTCCCAAGAAATAGTCCAATGTACTCAATTTCAGTGTCAATACAGTGTTGAGTTTTGTGATGACATTCTAGACCAGTTGTGGTGAACTCCCTGTGACAATAATGTCATCCACATACACTAGAACATAAAGTCTATGATTGGGACTATAGTGCACAAATAAGGATGAGCCACAGTTGCTGGACTTGAACCCAAAAAAGAGTAAGGTGTCGGTCATCCTCGCCCTTGGTGCTCCCTTGGTGCTTGTTTAAGCCCATATATAACCTTGTTAAGATTGCAAACAAGAGATTTTTGGAGTCCTCAAATCCAAGACGTTGTTGCATGTACACCTCTTTTCTTAACAACCCATTTAGGAAAGCATTATTGACATAGTTGCTGTATAGTCCATTTGTGAGTAAGAGCCAAAGTTAGAACAAGTTTAACTGTCACTGGTTTGACCACAGGTGAAAAGATCTCAACTTAATCAAATCCGGGCTGTTCATGGAAGCCCTTCGCAACCAAGCGAGCTTTGTATTTATTAATAGAACCATCTGGGTTGAGACTGAACTGGTGGAGACGAGAGAGCAGGTGGTATATAAGATGGAATGGAGGAAGGAACAGGAAAGGTGGGTGCAGTGGGCAAGTTTAGTATTTCTCTTAATTTAAAGTGCATGTGCATGTCTTTGAGAAGATTATTTTCCTATTTTAATAATGTTGAAGGATAGAACGAATTGGAAGGCTTTCAATTCCATTCCTTGGTGTACATCAATTACTCAAAGTAAGGTTGAAATTGTTTTACCCATCTCTTTCACCCACTTTGTTCTATGGAAGTACTTTGTTGAAATTGTGTGTTTGGTTTCACTTCTAGAGACACCAGAAGTGCTTCTGCACCTTTCAAACGTGATTTTGGTAAAAACAGAGGTGTTTGGTTACTGTCTGACAAAATTGATTTTGTTTTCAATATGATTCTAGTAGAAGCTACAAATAGTGGCTTTTGCGTTGAATTGAAAAATTTACACTAAGTTTTATATCAAATTTGCTTTCAAAATATAAACATCCAAACATAAATCACTTTACTTCAAACTCAATTATATTGAAATCAATTTTATCCAAAATCACGCTTCTCAAACACTCATCCAAACATACATATTGTCAATTTTAATGGACAATTAAATTTGTTTGCAACGTCAATTTTCCATTCTCATAAAGCAGATTAGTAAAAGAGTAATAAAAAGTCAGAAGTCAAGTCTTCCCCCATTTTTTCTCCTTTCCATAAAGGAGAAACAAAATAAAAGACCAGTTTCTATGGATCTTCACTTAGTGCTAACCTTCACCTTGTAAAAATCAGTATTGTTTTTGGATTCCAAGAGACATGGAGACTGAAAGCAATAAAGGTATGCAGAAGCTCGAGGTATCTGATATCCTCAAGGAAGCTGTTATGATCTATTTCAAAAACCTCAACTTCATCATCTTCACCTTTCTCACTTCTCTTCCTCTCTTTTGTTTCATGGTTTACTTTGAAGTTTGCCTCCAAGAAACACTGGTTGAAACATCCAAAATTGTTTACCAACCGCATGTTGACTTCAGTTACTATGGCTCCACGCCAGATTTTCTTATGAGAAGGTTCAATAAGGATTATTTCCTGAAGTTGGTTCAACTTGGATTCGTTTACATGGTGCCTCTCTATGTCTTAGAGCTTGGTTCTGCAATTGTCACTATATATTTGGCTTCAAAGCTCCTTTCAGAAGAGA
The DNA here is from genome assembly GCA_039655645.1 of Ammopiptanthus mongolicus. Classification (NCBI taxonomy): domain Eukaryota; kingdom Viridiplantae; phylum Streptophyta; class Magnoliopsida; order Fabales; family Fabaceae; genus Ammopiptanthus; species Ammopiptanthus mongolicus. The sequence continues at coordinate 86,544,869 of CM077343.1, forward strand.
AGAAAATGACTCTCAAGGACATGTTTCAAAAACCCTTTGAGCTACCAAACTTAAGAGGCACATTTATCACTTCTATCTATGTGCTCTTCTTGTCAACTTCTCACCAGCTTGGATTACTGTGGATAGTCATAAATTACCATGTATTCTTGAAGGACTTGAGTTGTTACTTGTTATTTGCAGTAATTTGCAGTCTGGTATTTGCAAAAATCTTAAGGATGTATTTAGAATGGATCGCTATGTGGAATATGAGCCTTGTAATCTCAATATTGGAGGGGATATGGGGTGTTGATGCATTAGCACTTTCAGCTTATTTCAGCAGAGGCTGTCACAGGCGAGGGCTCTTTTTGATGCTGATTTTCTTTGCTTGGGGACATTTTTTAAGGCTTTCATGCCTTCACATTGGAGGCTATCAAGAAGGAAATGGAATTGTCATACAAGTTGGCTTGTTCTGCTTGGTGAATCCGCTGAAATGGGTGGTCTGCATGATCTATTTCTACGATTGCAAGGAGAGAAACTTGGAGAAGAAAACTGATGAGGAATTAGGCAAAGATGTTAAAGTGGAACATGAATGAGAACTGGTTGCTGTGCACAAAAATAAGGGAGTCAATTTGAGTTCAGGACTAGGATTGAAGTAGCTAGCTGGTTCAGCAGCATATTATCATCTACTACCAGATTATGAGTGTATAAGTTTAATCAGCTTATTAATTAGAAAATCTGTTTCTTTGTGATAAGTTGGGTACGAATTAACATATGTGTCAGTTTTTATCATTCATTCATGAATTTATAGATTGTCAAAACAATATGAAGAAACTTGCATTAATGATGTTATTTACAACTATCTCATGTGGTATTTCCCATGGTTTACTAGGGACTGGTTATGTGGTGGAGATTTGATCTCCACATCTCATTTGCAAGTTATTGACACTCTCAAATGCGATCCTAAAATAAGGGTGAGGTTATTGACACTCTCAAATGCCTATTACCACTCTTCATTAACCAATGATAATTTTGTAAAATAAAAAACTAAAATTATAATTAGTTATTAAAGAGTATGAATAGACAATTTGAAGAGCCAATAACATTACCCTTAAAATAGGCTGCATCTATGGATGAAGGTAGCAAAACAGTACCCTCATTATGTACATCTAGGCTGCAGAGTTTATCTTTGAGGTTAACGATGTTTCCTTTAATCAGTGCAGACAAAAGGCTTCAATTTTCAGATATCACATTGATAATGAGCAGCATTCAAAGTTGATCAATCATGGCATTGGGTTGGTCCGCACTCCAAGTTATAAATAAGAACAAAAAGATAGATTATAATATAAAGCAGGTAATTATGGCTTAACTACTATAATTGCCATGATGTTTAAACCCCATTTAGGATGCCTAGACTATTAATCTCATAGCTAATTCAATCAAAGAACAGTCCAGTGAACTGTTTAATTTTTTTTTTTTTTCAATTTTTATAAACCAATGATAGATCACGCCAAATGCATTCAAGACACATTGCAAATCATAAGACTGCATTTCAATTTCAATACAGATAAAAAGCAACCATTTTCAATGAACACAAAATTTTTCCTAATGGCTAATAAAAGTTCCACATTTTCAATCATGTTTATGAGCAAAGTTACTGAGAGCTGAATCCACCAACTATATCATTATCACCTACAACTCATTTCCGGAAATAAAAGTTAATCTTCAATGTCAAATTGAACTCTGACTTATTCCACGGTTCATTAATATAGATGGACCCTCCAGTAAGGATGAATGCCGGAATTCAACAACAGCCACACAAGCTCCTTCAAGCTCTTGAAAATCTTCTCAATTATTTATAAAACCAATCTTCCTCTTAGCAAATGATGGCAAACAGAAAGCTGCTGTATGAATCTGGAATTAAAGGAAGAGATAGATATAAGTAAAAGTTAAGATAAGAATTGGCAGTCCTGCAAAGAAAGGGGGAGAATGCAGGATCAACTAGATTAGAAGAACCCTGCCTCAAAACAGGGGAGTATGGGAAAGGGGATGGGAAGATGGTTGGAGCAGCATACCTCAGAGTTGTAAAATTTCAGTGGTCTTACTGACTTCTGACACTCATTTTCATCTATGGGATTCACCGAATGCTTGAAATCAACGGGAGGTCCCTCAGTTGAGCAAAGCATAAAACCAATCATCCCACTGAAATAAAAAAATAGAAGCAACATAAACATGGATAATCATATATATTCTCACCATCCCTACACAGAAAGCACATTATATAAAAAATATTGTCATGTACAACCCACAACCTGCCCTCATAGAGGATGGACGTAAACAGAAAAAATATAAAGGTCTAGTGCATTGCATACTGCTTGAGGTGATTTCAGTTTCACATGACCATTTTATGGCAAAATGAGTATACCATAACATTTAACCAATACACGAGAGTCTATCTAGCAGACTTCAAATGGGAAAACAGAAAAAAAATTCAAAAAACACACCTTGGGTATGTAGGAACTGTGGTCCAAGCATAGTTAACTGAGCCTTTAAAAATCTGGCGACAATTTGCCACAATGTCCTCAATGATATCCATATGAAGCCATATACTTTCTGCCTGAGTACACACAACTCCTCCGGGACGAAGAGCCCTTGCAACCGACTCAAAAAAGGGTTTTTCAAAAAGCTCTTGAGCAGGACCTTGAGGATATCAAATGTAATCTCTCTTTAACAAAATCGTTTATATTACATAGAAGATCAGAAAAAACTATAATGTATTACAGATATAGCCTACCGATAGGATCAGATGAATCAACTATAACTGCATCATAAGTTCCTTCTGGAGCTGCCTTCAAAAATGCAACTCCTATACCACCGAGAGAAAAGCCATTATGAGATAACTTCTCTGCAAAGAAAAAAACATATAAGGAAAAAAATAGAATAGCTGATTATACCATCGCCAATATGAAGGTTCACACGTGGATCCTCAAACCCTACCGCTACATGAGGGAAAAATTGTTTGGAGACCTGCAAAGATTAAAAAAAATTGATATTGAGCATATATCTACTAGAAGTTTTTTGAGCATACAAACAAACATGAGCAATAGCCAATTTCCTTAAGTAGAAAAACCCACTCAAAATTATAATATTAGATGGGGGAGGGTGGGAGCCGTGATGCAATGGTTAAAGTTGTTGCCATGTGACAAGGAGGTCACGGGTTTGAGTCGTGGAATCAGCCTCTTGCAAATGCAAGGTAAGACTAATACCTTTCCTGAATCTTGTGCATAGTGGGAGTTTTATAGCATCAAGTTGCCCCTTTTAGAGAGGGGGAGAGAGAGCTAATTATATGCAAGTAACATAGTAGCCTGACAGCAACATAATTTAGCTTTGGTTAGAGACAGGAAATAAGAGAGTAAAACTCTGTGTGCCTTTACTCACATCAACAACCATCTTATCAATTTCACAAATGTCTATCTTTTCAACTGAAGAATGGCGTGATACTTCGCGTAGGACTCCTCCATCTCCTCCACCGATAACCAATACCTAAAAAAGAAAATTACAGTGAGAAAAAGTACACAAATTCAGGGACTAGACACACAACCTAAACATATACCAAAATTTCCTGGAGGTATAGAAGTATCAAAAGACCTTTTTGGGATTTGGAATAGAGCAAAGAGGAAGATGAGTGATCATTTCTTGATAGGCACATTCATCCCTTTCTGTGAGCTGAATGACTCCATCCAAAACTAGAACCTTGCCATATGTGGATGACTGCAAAAGACATTAAAGCATTGCATTGAAAATATTAATAGAAACATGAAAAATGGAAAAACGATATGGTAACTTTAAAATACTGGAGCCTCATGTACCTGGAAGACCAGGACATTCTGGTATTCAGACTTTCCTTGAAACAAAATCTTTTCCACCTTCAAGGAGTGTGCCTCTCCTGAGAAATTACATCCAGATTTTAGTTCATGAGTATTATTATAAAAGACAAATCCAAAATTTCTATTAGGAAAACATATTACTATGTGCAAATATTTCTAAGGGTTTTGGCAATACATTGGTTTTGCAAAAATTAATGCCACAAGATTTACACAAATATTCATCGCAGATAAAAATAATTTAAAGATCTACTTCAGTTACTGCTAAACAATATGCATCTCCAACCAAAAAAGTATAGATAACTAGACAACCAAACCAAAGGGAATGGTCCAAGGAATATAAAAGAATATTAGAAAACTTAAAAGATTCTTTTCATTCCATGGTACACATGCATTTTAGTGGCAAAAAGAGGTGTGATAACAGTTGCATCTAAGTGATTTAAAAGTAAATTCAGACTTCTCATAAACTCAGAAAAAGGGTGGAACAGAGCAAAGGAACTAGGGAATGACAATCCCCAAATTAATAATATATGATGTATGATTAGATAGGGAAGAAAAGAAAGCCTTCAAAGGACAGCCTTCAAAGGACAAAAAGATTAGATCCTTCAAAGGAACTAGGGAATGACAATCCCCAAATTAATAATATATGATGTATGATTAGACAAAAAGAAAAGAAAGCCTTCAAAGGACAGCCTTCAAAGGACAAAAGAATAGAGCAAAAAGGACAGCCTTCAAAGGACATCCTTCAAATTTATTTAGTATTTGTTCTTGGGCCTGTCTTTCTATTCACAGGCCCATGTATGAACCATGCATCAAAATTAAAGTACCAGAATAAATATTTTGTATACACTTTTTTGAAACCAAATATCTAAAGATCTCAGAGAAGAGACATTTAGTAGAGAAGTCACAAAGAGAAGATACCATTGATAGTTAAGGTGTGAAAAGGCCACTCAACTTCTAATGGGAACTCATTCCAACAAATTCTAACAGGAAATTTCTTATGTTCCCATAAATTTCATACCAGTATGCTCTTTACTGATGATCAACTTTGGGTCTTAAAGTAGTACTGGAACATCATGCAGATTTGGCTAAGGACCACAGGGAGCTAAGCTACCACATTTTCAGATGTTCAAATAAATACAAACAAAACCAGAACTCCACAAATCATGAAAGCAGATAAGGATTAAAAGAAAAGTTAGAAACAGGAAGTTATAAATCAGCAAAGCAACTGTACATCAGAGATTTTGACAACATTAACCACGTTTTGTACATCATTAACCATGATTCCGACAACATTAACCAACTTGCCAACCACCCACATGACATCATTAACCCAGATTAGTATATCCACTAACGAAGTTGTTTGGTGTGTGGATGTACAAATAACATTTTTGGTTATAAATTGGGACCATAACAAAATCAACTAATCCATGCGAGCAATTGTAAAAGTCTGAAACATAAATGAGTACACACGTGCAGGTACACATGACAACCAATCATAGGTAGTTCCCAATAATCATTACTCCTGGGGACAACATAAATCACAAGCATACAAAAAACATAGTTCGGACATGCCATGAATATATTAATGAAAATACACAGAAATACAATTCATACAACAATTACAGAATCACTAGCGTGAAAAGAGAATTTTTTTTTTTTTTAGAGAAATCGACAAAAAAAACACCTCAGCCATGAAGATCCAAATTTGTTCACAAAGAAACAAACCCCACAAAAGTTGGAACCCAGAAACTAACAAAAAGTTTGGTTTTCCATAACCATAACAACAGTACCAAGTTTGAACATTTTCCATTCCAAGCAACCAAACACAACGAAAAGGCAAAACTTTTGGAAGCAACAAGCAAAAGGGTATTGAGAAAAAGGACTCACCAGGCCACATTGGGCTAATTTCAGAGAACCACCCAGGAATTACAGATGATATACCATTATGAACAGAGTCCTTACAACCCTCCATGTCCATGGAAACAGTGGAAACAGAGACCCCATTTTCTTCTTCATCTCTTTGCCTCTTCACATGCAAATCAGAAGAGACAACATCGTTCTCTGCAGCCATGGGTGAACTCTCTCTCTCTCTCTCTGATTGTAGCAGCTGCAAAAAGGTGTGAACAAATTTTTCAGGTAGCACTAATAATGGTTCTTCTTGCTCTTGGCTCTGTGATTGATATGATGGGTATTGGAAGAATGGAATAGCATAAAGGGTAAAAGGGTTTGTGGGGCACGTTGAAAAAATTAAAAGGAATCTGCTTTTGAGGGATCCGCATTTGAGGTGTGTGTTGGTTTGGGATTGGTGCTTTTGAGTAATGATGAAAGGGTTAACCAAACGCTGCCTTAGGGTATGCATGTTACGTGTTGTTTCTTGTCAAGTACAAGTGAAAGTGATTGGGCTCTCAATTAGGGTTTCTTTGGGATTAGGGTCCTACATATTTATTTCTTTATTTATGGGTCATGATAACCGGTACATACTGATTAAAGAATATTAAAAAAATAAATTCTCATCGAAAAAATAAAATTATTATTCTTCAAAATATCAAATATATTAATTTTTAGTAAAATTATTCTCTTTTTATTCTTTAACCCGTACTACATTAGTTAGCATTCTTCGTTATTTATTTATTTGTCTTTCCCTCTTTCTGTTTTGCGGTGCCTTGACCCGTGACAGTAGAAGCCAGTATCAAAATATCTATCTATCCAATCCTTGTTGAAATGTATATTCTCATGTTAATTTTTCATATCACAGCATAGGAATGAAAAGGTTGCATAAATTTTGATATAATTTTATTTATTTATAATTTAGAAAAAGACTGAGTTTGTCTTTAATGATATATTTATTCTTAATTTGATAATATGTATAAAAATATCAATTCACTAAATAATTTAAGAGTGTATATATCTTTACTATCTTTATGAGAATATCACTACCTGTTTTATATCTATTTCTATCTTTATATCATGTAAAAAAACTTATATGACATCATTAATTCCTATTGGTGGGACCTTACCCATTTATTTATTAATTTTTTTTTCAAGGTATCCATACGCGTAATTAAAGAGACTAATCTTTTGAGTCGGATAAAATCATAAAGACGGCAAAATTCTCATTTAAGAGTTTTAACATTACTAGATTTTTAGTATTAAGATTTATTTAACATCGTTTGATATGACTAAAGTTGCCATTTAAAAACAAAATAAAGAAAGAATGTCCTTGACAGTTGATTTATTTTTTATGAGGTGCTATATTATATGTACGCATTGTCTCAAGAGTTCTAGTTTAACTATGACCAAATCTTTGTAGATATTATTTTAAATCCAAATCGAGTTTATCTATGATCATATGTGTCTAATTATCCACTTTGAGCATCAGAAAGCGTAAGATAATTTAAATTTAATAATTTTTTTATCTAATTTTTTAAGATAATTTATCATATAGTACTTTATTAAAAGTCTTAACCTAAAAAACTGAGCGTCTAATATAATCAAAAAAACATATAAAATAAAACAAAGTTAATACTAAGGTTTTCAATGCTCCAAGAGGCTTTTCAAGTCACTACATCATTACTAACTTCTCTTGTGTTCTCTGAAAATAACATCATTAAAGAGATCCTAGTGAGTAAAACACGGTTATAAAACAATTTCAAAATGATGTTATTTTTAGCGAAGGCGGAGTCCGAAAAAACAACTTTGGTATCAGCTAATTTCCAAAATATAATTAAACTCATATTTCAAGAAAATAACCCAAACAACACAATTATAAAAATTATGAGCATAATTAAATAGATAGTTAATGCACATCCAATAGACACCATAATTCAATAGCAGGGATAATTGCAACAATTTAGTCTGTGTTTGAGAACCCGTTCACCAACTTACGTTTGCCAATCCAACATTTTTTTTCTTTCACGTTTGATGATAAAATAATTGCAGTATTGCCACTCCAAAATTACGTTTGTAGGGGCTAACAGAAATTCAAACAGGCACTTAGTAATTGTCCGACTATCATCAATAATCATGAATCTGTTCAAGAACAACATAAGAGTAACCAAATAACATAGCAATATCATATATATTATATTATATATATACATATACACACACTCTTTCTCTTTATTTATTGCTTGGGGATAATCGTCTAAGTACATGAGCTAATAACTATATAAAGGCGCCCCATTCTTCCTGGAGGAGGTATTTATTTTTCCTTAAGTGCATCCTCGAGTTGACGCAAATCTTTTCTCATCAATTGCGCATATAACTACGTATGTACACTGTGCTGTTGAGTTGACACAATTCTTTTCTTATCAATTGTGAATATAATATATGTCGCACCTCCGAGTTGATGCAAATCTTAATAATCATTATATCAATATATCACAATTCCAATAGCAACATGTCAAACATATCAATTGCATATGATAATCACACCATAATGTAACAGTTCATAATAATCTCAAATTCCATTAACAATTATCATATTCATGCAATTTCATCATAAACATCATAAATCATCATAAAGAAAGTTTAACAAGCCTGATTAATTCATTAATTCAGGAAAACCCTAAATTTCCTCGTACTCGTTCATACCTAAAACAACACATAAACCCCAATATATATCAAATACCACAAAATACACTAAATTGGCTTTATCTAGTTACAATTACTAGCAAGAATAGTAGGGAATCATCAATACATACGTCAATTACAAGCGTTCAACAACAATTTCAATTCTAAATCGAAAACCCTCAATTTCTCCGTTGAAAGCAACCTCAAAACTCATTGTTTTCGAAACATGAATCAAACCCTTTAAATCATACCATGGAAGTTTAGGAAAAATGTTTACTCACCTCTTGAAAAGCTTCAAATTCGTGCTCCAAACAGTGGACAACCCCTTTGAACTCTCATCTTCAAGTTTTTTGGTTCCTTCTTGTTGAGTCTCCAAATGTCTGATGTGCATTTACCTTAGTTTTGATGAGATTAAAACAGTTATTCAATGATTTAATTGAACCCGTCTGTGGTATTTAACTCGTCTACTTAGTGTGCAGATTATAACATTAAGCGTCTATATGAACTGTTCACTCGTCTGAACTTAGATAAGTTCACCCGTCTGAACTAACTTAAGTTCACACGCCTGAACTAACTAAAGTTCACTCGTCTGAACTAAGATAAGTTCACTCGTCTAAACTAGCTAAGGTTCACTCGTTTGAACTAAGAGAAGTTCACTCGTCTAATGAAGTCTTCAGTTCACTCGTCTAATGAAGTCTTTAACCGTCTGATCAAAGGAAGACTCATCCGTCTAAAAGACTTTGTAAGTGACGTCATCTCTTTGTTAAAGAGTCAACCCGTCTAATGAAGCTATTCATCCGTCTAAAGACTAACGTTAAAGAATACATTGAATGAAAGCTGTTTCGACCCTGATAAAGAACTTCAACAAAGTGCTTTGCCTGAACACAACTGCATCTTACATCAAAAGGGAAAGTCTTCCCTCTGCAAACAAAAAGCACATATACAGACCTGCTGAGAACAAAGGTATATCAGAAGTCTGCATCTCTCTGATGAAAGAGAACAAGCGAAGTTCCCTATGCTTTAATGGCTGATTAGAACGACTCTATTGCATTTATTGAAAATCTGCAAGAAGCCAAGACTTCAGACTTTGTGTCCAACGGCTTTAAATTTTTGAAGCCTATTTAATGAAGAAGACTTTGAAGATTCCACAAGACACAAGAGAACGATCAAAGCAATCAAAAGCAATTACTCTGTGCATTTATATCTTCATTCTTTCATTATTTATTCTTCAATCATTTGAAGTTAATACGCAGTCTTTTAGAACTTCACATTTAATACACTCGTCTGAGTGCTTGTGAAAGACTTGCAAATTGTAATCTTTTTACAACTTCTCTCAAACAAACCCGTCTGAGCCTGAAGAGGCTAAGTGTGCAAATAATACTTGTCTGGAGCCTGGAGAGGCTAGGTGTGAAAACAATACTCGTCTGGAGCCTGAAGAGGCTAGGTGTGAAAATAATACTTGTCTGTCCTGTAACCTAAATCAGTTATAGTGAGAAAACTTGGTGCTGCCAAGGACTGGACGTAGCCTCATTGTTAAGGGGTGAATCAGGATAAAACCTGCTGAGTGATCTCTCTTTCCCTTAACTCTTTAATTTGACTTTGTGTCTTAACTATCATCTAACTAAAGGGGTTTATAATTGTGTTTATCAAAACTCTTCTTATCTTGCATGATTGTGTGTTTTATGTGAAAACCTTCAGACGAGTTATCAGTCTGATTGACCTGTCTGTGTTTACTCGTCTATTACAACCCGTCTGTGCTTGCGAAAAAGTTTCTATATTCCGCATAAATTTGTCAAACACCATTCAACCCCCCTTCTAGTGTTTGCATCTGTCTATTTCACTTCTTCTTCTCTCCTCCTTCCTATGATTTCTCTTTTTCCAATACTTGAATCTCTTTCTCTCAACTCTCCTTTAAGTTTCTAAACTGTTTTAGGGGTGAAGACAACATTTTAGGGGTGTTAGAAATGTATTTCTAGGGTCTCGTAAAAATGCCAACGCGTAGAATAACAACAAAAGACAGGCACGATCGTGCCTCCCATATGCACGATCGTGGTTCATGAGATTCGACCATGTTGGGTTGACTCATGGTCGTGTATCCCTCCCCATGACATTTGTGCGATTTTTCAAGCGAGACACTATCACGTGACCTTTAAGACACACCCACATCTTTGTAAAACTTGAAAATTATCTATTTAAACCTCTTCAAAGACACTTAGGATCGTAAAACTTCCGAACCTTTAAGATGAACTTCCAAATATCCTTTTCTTATCATAACTACTTAGGAGAAAATTTTGGGATATTACCCTCTATATATATATATAACATATTAAAAATTACGATTCTACAGTATTATAAACAAAAAGTTAAAAGTTTAGCAAAAAATCTTATGCAATGTACGAGTTAGTAACTAGTATCATTTCTAATAAAAGGCGCATAATATATAGTGATGAATACACTTAGACTTTAATAAAAAGTCAACTCATTATTCTACCAAAAAAAAGAACAAAAATGTCAAATCATGACAATTAAAGTGATTCTTGTATCATTCTTTTCCATCTAGCCAATCAGTGACATTGAACTTGATCTCTTTTCTTTCGAGGCATATTTGATTAATTAGCCAAATTGTCAACCCTTAATTTCACTATGATTCCCTTTGTTTTTTTCTAAGGGATACTCATTACAGATTTTACATGGAGGAGGGAGAGAAGAGAAAGAAAAAGGATAAGAGAGGGAACAAATTGCACGAGTTTAATGTATGAAGCCTTTATTTTTTGGTTTAATTATTTCGCAGTTCCCTGAACTATTTGAGAATTTTTAAATAAGTCCCTGAAATAAAAAAATTTGTAATTGGGCCTCTGAACTTTGATATACTTTGTAATTAGGTCCCTGCACTTGAAACGTTTGTAATCAGATCCCTGAACTTGTTAATAGTTTGTAATTAAGTCCCTGACATATTAGGCATTTTTAAAATATTTGCTATTGTGGTGATCCAATGGTTCTATTAACCTCCAAGACCAACAAGAAACCTCGAAAGAAATTTGTATAGTGCTCTAATTACAAGGTTCTTCTCCTATCTCAAAGACCTAATTACAAATTTTTTACAAGTTCAGGGACCCAATTACAAACGTTTAAAGTGCTGGAACTCAATTACAAAGTATTTAGAAGTTCAGGGACCCAATTATAAATTTGTTTAGTTTAGGAGCCTATTTAAAAATTCCAAAATAGTTTGGAGACTAAGATAGTAATTAAATCTTATTTTTTAAATCTCCTTATTAATAATAAGATATGATTAATTTAATATACCTTCGAATAGCCATAAAAATTAGAATATAAATTAAAAAATATCCCCTGCATTGTATGGATATTTTTAAATTTAAAAATTATAAAATAAATAAAATTATAAATATTTAAAATTATAAATGATATATACATAATTAATTCAAGTAAAATTTAAAAATATAAATTTAAAGAGAAGATATATGAATATAAAATGAAGATATGGATAATTAATTCTAAAATTTTAATTTATATATTAAAAAATAAAGAGAAATCAAGAATAATATTTGTCATCCTACAAGTGAGAGTAGCCTCATATATTTAGGGCTTGTTCGAAAGTGTTCTTGTTTTTTTGTTTTTCAAAACAATTTTCTTAAGGAAAAAAATTATTGATAATATTGTCTTGAAAACAATAGACTACTCTTCCCTATACTCTGTATTGTGGTGGGAAGAGAAAGGGAAATAAAAATTCAATTTATTTACGAAATTGCTATCAATGAAGTTGTAATATTATTACAATTGTGTCATCGTGAAAACATAAAAACACTTGCTGAGAACATCTAAAAGATGTTTTGTTTTTGTTTTTGTTTTAAAAACTAATAGTTCTAGAAACAAATTTAAAATCCAACCAAGAATAACTACTTTCAAACATGTTTTTTTGTTCTTGAAAACAAACAAAAAATATTTTTAAAAACAGAAATCAAACACGCTCTTAGTCACTCTTAAGAGAGAACATTCTAATTTAATATAGGTGTGAGTATTCAACAGTTTTGTTAATAATGACTATTAATTAGTAGATAAAAAATACATCCTAAAAAGGTAAAGAATAAATGGAAATAAGCAAATGATATATAGATTTGATAGTAAAAACTATTAATTATTATATTTGAAAATATATGTAAAAAATAAAAAATTAATTGGTTGCTTAACATAGGTGATACCACGTAGTTCACTAAGGCAGAGAAAGGTTGTAGAAAATGACTCACGTTTAAGAATAAATACTCTAATTTAATGTAAGAGTTGATATGTGAAAAACAAAGTGAGATAAGTTATAATTAAATAATAGAAATTATGTTTATACGAGATAATTTGAATAAGAAAATGTTTGATCAATAACATATTTTTTACCTTTATGTGAGATTAAAATATTAAAAAACAAATGTATAGAAATAAAGTGAATTTTGTTGTTATAAAGTGATGAAAGCGATACAAATGTGAGATGATATATATGTAAGTTTAGGTTTACAGTATTGTTTATCTACTCTTATATTATAAATTAAAGTATTCTTGCTTGACGGTAGTGTAATTCACTTATGCTTCTTTCTCAAAAAGATGAACTAAAGCACAATTGCTTAACAGGCAAATGGAATTATGATTTGTTTGGGTAATTAGACAGAAGAAAGCTAAAATTTGAACAACAAAAATAATCAACCAGGAGAGGAGAATGATAATATATCAATGATGTGGTAATCAAAAAGTTTATAGTTGCTGATGTAATGTTGCGCCTAAGCTTTTACATATCATAAATTATAAATAGATTTAAAAAGGAAATTATATTCATCTTGGAAATTTGACATAATTATATCCGGTATTTCCTTTGTTAAAATTACAATTACCCTCTTGGATTTATAAGAGGTATAAGTAGGAGTATAAATAAGCCGAATCAAGCACTTGAAGCTCAAACTTACTCGTTAAGAACAAATTGCTCAAACTTCACTCATTTATTAAATGATCCAAATTTAAAACTCACGAGTTTGACTTGTTTAAAAATATTAAACATGGGTTAATAGTCTTTTTGCTTTGTTTTCAGTTTTCTATTTTTATTTCTTACTTTCATTAATTACAAAAATGTCATTTTGTTTGCTGCTGCTTGTTTTCAAAAATTTGTAAAGGAAACCATAAAAACATTTTGGGGTGCAACACTCTGCATTAACCTCGTTGGTGGTCAGCTTGCTTCAGGGTGTCAACATGAAATCCAGGAGTTGATACTGACTTTTTTCCATGTCAAGCCTTTCACTACAAAAACATCTACAAGACTAATCAATTTATGTCAGAATGTAACCGAAAATTAGAGCATCCATCAAAATTTTAAAGATGAGAACCTAAGGTAATTGTCAACTTGACAAACTGTAGAACCTTCAAAGGAAATACAAACATCTCTCTCGAACTAAACATAAGAGGAGTCAATCATTTAAAGTAAAAAAGATAGCAAAAAAGCTTTTGTCTGTGATATGGCATTTTTCTTTTATTTTTCAACGTGTGATTTAAATGAAATAACATTAGCACCCTCCCAATGCCACATTGGTTTTATTACCCTCCTGAACAGATTGTAGAAACATGCATGCAAAATGGATCTTCTATACACCAAATAGGCAAATCCTTGGGCAAATAACAGTTTCCAAAACATAAGATGCCAACATACCAAAAAGAAAGAATAATACAGTAAAGTCGGAAGAGTCATACTCCCAAGATGAAACAGTAATTTTGTAGCTAAATGGACCAAACTCCACAATGAGAATAATCTATCGTGTCATTGTAGTATAATACCAGCATTGCCATCGGCTCACTTTGGTGAGACTACAAAACACCAATACTTCTTTCTAGTGTTTCGGTACAAGTTCAAGGGCCTCAAAACCATAATAAAGTTAGAAAATGCATCGTGGTGGGCGTCATACATTGCCCCTATATTCAGTTAAGGTCATCACTGTTTACCTTCTTGCCAACAAATTTTTTCAAGTGAACTCCTTCTGCTTCCACTAATACTAATTCATCATTCAAACATTTTCACTCTCTCCCATAGATAACTCAAAGACTCTCTAAATGCACAAGCAATACAGGGGTATTATGTTCATCTTAACAGTAAGAAAATCGTTGTCAAAATTTTAGAGTAGTAAGATCACAGAAACCACAAGATGACAATAAAAAGCTTCACATCGTGAGAAGATGAAGTATCATCCTCGAAAGCTGATAGAAAAGGCCTTAAGTAGGATGAAGATGTTACCTACAGTTGAAGGATCATTACTAATATCATAATTCAACATTTCTTGAACTGAGTTTATCTCCATGCAGAGTGACTTTCCAGCTATCAACTTGGAATACAAATACAGAAACCTTTTTGGGAACAACTGCAAATTACCAGATAAAAAAGAAGTATTTGGTCGTCACAAATTTGAAACAGATAAATTAAATAAAACAGAGAGATTCTAGAAACATATAATCATCAAACTTCAACTTTAGCGGACGAATTCCATAATTTGTTATGTGAAGGTTCCAAATTATTAACCAACTCCATCACAATATTGTGAGACACAGATGAACCTATGATACTAATGGGATATGGGAATAACAGCTCTTATAAGGCTAGATCAGTTTCAATAGTGGATGGATTACCTCGGAATTTATTATCTTCAGTAATTATCCCAAATGCTTCTGCAGTTTCACGAATCATGATGCCACAAATTCCAGTAAAATGGATTATTTTACACTCCACAACTGCAACACATAAATGGATTCAGTACGGTCGGTGACAAGGTTGTCAGACTCGCGAGTCTATGTAGACTCGTGGAGCGTACGTAGACTCGACTCGTAGACTCGTAAGAGTCTACCTAATATAAAAAAAAACGTATAAATGAAATATATACATAGCATAAAAGAGTAATATCATAATCATAATCATAAAACAGTAATTATTATTATTATAATTATTAGTATTACTATTATAATAATAATTATTATTACTACTACTATTACTATTACTATTACTATTATTATTATTATTATTATTATTATTATTATTATTATTATTATTATTATTATTTGCTGGTGTGTTTTTGTTTTTAATTTTGACTAGATGGGCCTTTAAGGTCCAACCCCCATCTTCTTCCCCAACCTAGAGACACTGAGGCAGAAGATTAACCCTAGATTTTCCAACACCATCAGAAACGGCGCCCAACAAGAAGGGGAAGGCCACCCCTTCACGCAGCTGCCTTTGCGCAGGCGCGGGGCGGCAGACTCGCGACAAGTTTGACAGGCTCAGCAGGAAGCAAGACATGGTGGCTCGTGGCAAACTCGCAAGGATGGGGAGGAGCAGCTTTGCGCGGTGGTGGTCCGCGGTGGTGCGCCAGTTTGCAGCTTTGTTCGCGAAGGAGATTCAGCCGATTGTCTAGTCGCGGTGCAAACTCGGTGACTCGCACCTAGACTCGCGATTTTGAGCGAGTCTGACCGATTCACACCGAGTTTGCTCAGAAACCGATTCTACCTACGAGTTAACCAGTTTTGCCTACCTAGAAACGTAGACTCGGACGATTCTACGAGTCAACTCGCGAGTTTGACAACCATGGTCAGTGATAACAAGCACACAACCACATAAGAGGTAAAGGCTAAAATAATGTATTTTTTTATAAGAGCCTTAAAAGCCCAAGGCCCAATTCTTTTCCTAAATTGAAAAGATCAAGTTCGTTGAACCATCAATCAGGAGTTCTGATATAGAAAAATTTCAATACTCTAATATTGAACAACACAAAGAAATGCATCTTCAACACATTAAAGACAATATAGGCTTTTTGACAATTCAAGTTCAGCAGCAAAAGCAATTTTAACAACCTTTCAATGCAGTTATTTGAAAATATTATTTTACATGTAAATAACTTTACATGTCCAACCATTGAATAACATGAAAAGATCAAGTATGTTGAACCATCACCCAGGAGTTTTGAAATAGAAATTTTCGATATACTAATATTGTACAACAACAACAAAAAAAGCAACCTGATCCTATAAAGCTCCCACTATGCAAAGGGTTCAAGGCGGGTAAGACCCACTATGTGGGTCTATAATAGGTAGCCTTACCTTGCATTTGCAAGAGGCTGATTCCATGACTCAAATTTGTGACCTCTATGTCACATGGCAATAACTCCAACAGTTGTGCCAAGGTTCCCATGCCCTAATATCATACAACTCTTCTTTAAAAATTTGATTGACTTAAAGGCCTATAAAACACATTCTATATAAATTCTAGTTATGTAGTCAACTGAGGAACCCAAAGGCAGGTGAGAAAAGCGAGAGTTTTTATTCAGGGATCCTTTATTGGAGAGGAAGACCCAGCACCGGGTCTGTAGCCTGAACTAATCAGCAGCTCATCTTTACTATTGAACCTAATTGCCATAATATAAACATAATGATTGCATGCAATTACTTCTACCCAACATCATAAGCTCGTTCTAAGAACATCAAGAATAGGTTTTGACAATTCAAGTTCAACAGCAAAAGCAATTTAACACATCTTTCAATGCACATGAATGAAATACACCTTAAGACAGCAACTTTGGGAAGATAAATACATTACCCAATCAATGGCAAAATAACTGTCCTTACAGCCAACATACTAAAAGGTTATAATACATTGACCAGCTCACAAGTGACAAAAAACAGGACCAAGTATTAAAACTGTTTTGACATTGCTGATAGTAAGGTTATTATTGGTGTCCATAACTCATCTAAAAGTAAAATTAAGTGTGCTCAAACCTAAAATAATAGCACCATGAAGATCTGCACCAAGGAGACATTGAGGCAGTTGATTTTTCCTGGAAAATTGACCAAGTTCATGGTTAAAAACGCCATAAAAGAAGAAAAGTAATATTATTAGAATCATCTTTTCTTCCTCTCCTTGCTGGATAACTTGAAGATAAAAAACTCTGAAATCCAACACCAGCAAAGAAGAAAAGACGTACCCAGTGGATTTAAGAAGCTGCGTTATATAGCCTTTCCACATTTCATGCATTGGCTTGAAAAAATCGAATCTGCAATCAAAGTGAACAATTACTAGGGAACAAAAAGAATATCACTGCAGAGAAAAGATACCATTTATAGTAAAACAAGTTGTATAATAAAATATTATTTGTGCCTAGCATGAAACTAAGAATCCCCAAACAGGTTTAATGAAAAGATTCCTCAAAACAACAATATACACTAGCACAGTCACAAAGCTAGAGCAAGAAAAAGATAAGAACCAACAGGTTCCCAAGAACTGTACTTTAAAGACATTAAACTAACTTATGGAATTCTTGAGGAAGATCTAATGATCCATGCTTTTTATGCTCTTTCATAGACATGTGCTTCTTAGAACGTTTTGAATGAATTCTCAAGGCCCTAGTTTGAGAACTAGAAGCAAGCGCACGTCCTTGTACATAGTTATCAAGAAGGATCCAATTGTTAATTTTCATGTTTCTAGATCCTTGCATATACTTATGGGTTGAGTCCCCTTTCTGAAGAATCTCGTGCAATATGCTATCAAGTGAACTTCCTCTTTCAACAGAAAACTGCAGAAAATAAGACAGTGGAGAAAAATATAAATTAGTATATCATCTTCGGAATAGAGGACAAAGAAACTATGGGCAGTTTTACAAAGCAATGGGAAAATATATAACTTTGAAAACAGGAGATACAACTTCAACATTCTGGTTAGTTAGGGACATCCATACTGCCGCTTTCCACAGTTGTTAGTAAGTTAGAATGTCACTTTTAAGATCCATAAATCATTCCTTGCATCAATGAGTATTTTTCAGTGTTCAGACTTCAGAGAAGATTAATTGTTGATTTTATGGAATTACAAGGGAAAATATGATCACAAAATGCTTGAATTAGGTTTTTCGTTCTTGTTCATGACACGAGTTCCAAGCAAAGAAATACCTTCTCATTAGTTTTGAGCAAATTTTCGTTTACAGGCAGAATAAGTTGGGCATATGCCAGACCACCATCTTCAATGTCTGCAAATAAATGTTAACTTGATTTTGTCCATGCAAATTGGAATTATAAATTTAATAATATATATCCACAATACCTTCAAAATTCAAAATGAAGAAAATGGAAAAGAAAACAATGTTATAATCAAAGGGTAGTAGCGCCGAATACCTTGCAAGGAGGCACCACGACCAGAGAAACCGAAATTCCCTAAAAGGGGCAAAATAAAAAGTATGAGCTAAATGTCAACTACATAAAATAAAATACAAGGTGAGAAGATAAAATAGTTCCTAGTACATGAACACTGCTGCCTCTAACTATAAATAAGAGAAAAAAATAGCATCTGTCAGTGAAACATTCTACAATGAATTAAATTACCAATCTTTGGTGCGTCTGATGATGGACAACATAAATGGGAGGAAGAAACGTTAGAAGAAGGAAGGGCAGGAATGGAACTAGGAATAGGTGGTTTTGCATCTTCGACTTCATTGATGATAGTGTTTTTGGTTTTGTTTTGTTTGAGGAGACGCTCAGCTGCAAATCTTCTCTCCAAAGCCTCCAATGTGCGCTTTCTTGAAACAGAATCTGCTGCAGCCATCTTCAACAACACACACTCTTCTGCCTTCTTTGCCACAGGACCTCACCTGTGCCTGTGCCTGTGCCTGTGCCTGTGTATGGAAGGGTTGTTAATAAAGCCGTCAAAAAGGCTAATCCTGCCCTACTTAGCCCTAGCCAACATGAGCAAGGGCCAAAACCCCACAGGGCCAAGTAGGCTTAGGCCTTGGGCTAACCCACTACATTAAAAAAATTAATCTAACCTACTTATCTAATCAGCTCACCCTATCCCGGGTGGAGATTCTCTCCATTTCTCCTCTCCATTTTCCTCTCCATTATTATAGTTTTAAGGTGTATAGAGGATATTTGAACTCCACCAATGTCAGATTATCATGTTTATACCCCTAAAACTATAGTAATGGAGAGCGAAAATGGAGAGGATCTCAACCCCCTATCCCACTCAATAAACTAAAAAGAACTCTATATTTTTTTTTATTCTTTTTATTTTTTACTCTATTTTTTTATTTTCCTTAAAAATCGTGACAAAAAAAAAAGAAGAAAATAGAAGTTAAATGTACACAGCGAATGGTAGGCACAAAACAAAAAAGGACATGCAACTGGACCCATTCCTTCTTGATGGCACAAATTCCATCTTGAGCACTTAGTTGACATTAACTCAATATTGAAAAAGTTCCCATCACACAGATTATCCAAAACACACGAAAGACAGCTAAAATCACTTGTCATAGGTCCAGCACTTTCAGTCTACTGAAATTTTATTCCACAAATAAAAGCACTAAATCAGCATGTCATAAGCTTATTTACAAAGCAGTGGTTTATTGATTTATTCTGTAGAAAAATGAAGACCGCTTAATGTCAATGCTAAAACAGACCCACACTTAAAAGAACAGAGTAAGTTGCTTTTAATTTGTGACAAACAGTAACAAAACAACAATGCAAACAATGAAAAAAACGAGAGTTCACAGTCTTTGATTGAAAAGAATTGGCAATTGGAGAACCTTCTCACTATATGCCTACAAATTGACAACTTAGGGTGAAACACAAGAAGCCAAATGATCCTTACAAGCAGTTTACTTGAAAATTCAGTGAAAAACAGATTTGGACTTGCAACTTTGAAAACCCTTTAAAGCAAATGATATGAAGAGAAAAAGAAACTATGCACACAAAACTTTCACAATTTCTTTTATTTCATAAGCACCAAGTCAGTAACCGGATCCCATTTTAGATTACAGTCATCCAAAGCAGAATTTTTCACAGAGTAGCAGACTTCCGAACTTCCAGCAATGAAAGCAATCCTTGTCATGATTCATGTTATTACAGCGCAGAAGCGCATATTCATCACAGCATTATTCATAATCATGCTGGAATTTGAAATTATGGTGCCACATCAGATTATTGCAGTATGAAGAGGGTGCAAGAACAATGCAAGGTGAAGATGCAATGCAGTGGTGGTATGGGTATGTGGGATGGCTTTATCAAACACACAAACCAGGATCAAAGGCAAAAAAGATCTCAGCATCTGGAACATGTGAACAAAATGACAAACTTTTCAAGAAAAGGTAAAAAGACATGGAATATGCAACGCGAGAAAAAAAAAAGTTCGTCCCTTCACTTTAGTAACAAACCAACCAAGCCTGACATCCAGATTTCAAGTTGAAATGACCTCTAACTCCTTAATTTGCAATGTGCAAACACAGGGAACTAGGAAATAAGTTTCATTCTCAAAGCATGCAATCACTCACAAAGATCATGAATCACATGGCACAAAAGACAGCTTCAAAACATAGTTTAAATCCTCGGGGCTGCATATGCTTGACATTGAAGATGCTAGAAAGGGCCACAACCAAAAAGACATAACAATGCCACACTCAAACCAATAAAATCCATGAGCACAATCACATAAGTTTGAAAACCCAAAAGTAGAACAGATTGAAACATTTCACGTGACCACAGAAAACTTGTTGCATCAAGCATTTAGAAACTAAGTCACAACAGTTTTCAGTACAAGTACTAGTTCATAGCCATGGCACAAACAGCAACCTAAACTCCCTTTATTCGCACAGCATGCTAGAGAGAATAAAAAAGATTCAATTCAGATATCAAAACAAGTCTCATTCCACTTGATATAAATAACCCAGAGATTCTTATAACTTCACAAATTTCAAGTTAACACCATACAAGCACTTTACCAATAGATCAGCACAAGATTCATGTACTGATCAATTCACTAGCAACTAAACTAGTGTCATTAACAATTCATCAAGAGCAACTAATCCAATGCATCAAATTATTTTAGCCGAATCAAATGACATATCACTAAATGATCGACCTCATGTTAAGGCATCCCAATATATCAAGAAGCACATCAACGCGATAAACCAACAACAACTCTAGCAGATACCCAAACAAACAACCAAAAAGACATTACCAAACGCCCTATAGTCAAGAACAGAGTCAACTATAGGCATAATGCATATTTAACCAATTGTATAATTCATGAATCTGATCATGTTATTTAATCCCTGTTATGGCCATGAAAACTTATTTAATCATGAAAGAGAGATTCTTTCCCATTTAAGATAAATAATTCCAACTCCATGGATTGGGAATAATCATGAAAAACATACAAACCCCATCTCCTTGCCTCATCCACCATTGATCATGTTAAGCTCAAAGAAGAGAAAGTAAATACATTACTATGGGTGCGTTTGGAAAAGATTATGAGAATAGCTTATGAAAATAAACCTTTACAAATACCTTTTGAACCGTGTTTAGGTAAACAGCTTAATTAAGCGCTTATCACGTAAGCGCTTATCACATGAGAGATTATGTCATAAGCGCTTAAGTTCAATAAGTTATTTGTGTTTGGATGCACACTTTGAAAAACACCTATACAAATTAAGGCGTTTGGATGAAAAGGCACAAGCGCTTATAAGCACTTGGCATATTTACACAATCACAATAATATTTTTTCCAAACACACTGGGTATCTTATGTGAGCTGAAACAAATTCTTTCAACAAACATGTGAAAGTACATCAATACAAAATCAGTCTCTGGGGAGCATAATTGTAACTTTTACTATGACCGCAAGCTTTAGAATCATAATATAATATAACGAGAAATGTTGAATGCCCCAATAAGTGTCCTATCCTATTCTTTCATGTTTATCAGAAGCAACCAGACTCCTTGTGCCATTTGACATGGCATAAAATGGTGAACCACAGCAAGTGACGACTACATTGAACAACAAAACACAAGATACAAGAAGTTAAAAAAATTAGATTTTTTTCAACTCCATCTGCAAACCAGAGAAGGAAAGAAGACATGAACCCCACCCATTATTTTTTCTTCAAACCTTCAAATTGTTAACATAAAAACAATAGAGAAATTATATTCATGAAAACAAACTAAATCAAAATGTGCTTTAAAAAACTTCAACAGAGAAACCATGGCTGACAGAGAAACCACAACATAGCTAACATAGTTCAATAGAAACTTGAAAGGAATATCTTAATTACAGAAATCTAACTTGGCTAGCTGAAATTCTCAAATGAAAATAAAATAAGAAAATAAAAAAATATATCATAAAAATCAGGAAAGGGAAGAGGTTGAAGGAGAGAATGTGCAGTAAAATATTGATCAAGGAAGGAATGCGGGAGTGAGGATGTTGGAGGAATACCTTGAGGGATTGAGAAAAAAATGGAGAAGAGAAGATAGAGAGAGCGCCGGCGGGGTTGAGCGGTTGCGGCGTGGCGGAGAGGCAGCGCTGAAGCTGGCGGCGACAGTGAAAGGAGGCTGAGAGGAAACAGTGATTTGGGGGAAAAGGGAAAGAGATGAGTGAAGAAAGGGAACCGTGAGACTAATTTGAGGGAAAAAATTAAGAGAAATGTTCAGTAGAGAACCAAATTTGGGACACTTATGATGATACTGTAGGTATAAATGATAAAATAATAATAAAATAATTTAATAATTATCACTCTCAAGACACATAATTATTTTTTCACTTATTTATTGTTTTCTTCTCTCTCATCATGTATTTCATCACTCTCAAGACATTCACCTGATATTTCTCTCATCTCAACACTCATCTAAGCCGATCTTCACCCTTCTGATGAAGATATATGACCCGTCTGATCGAGAAAGCTCATCCGTCTACTCTCAGTTTCACTCGTCTGAAGCTGAAGATCTTCATCTGTCTGATCACTATCAGTGAAGAAATGTTCACCCGTCTGAGAGTCATCAGATGGGTGAACCAGACAGGTGAACATTTCTTCACTGATAGTCATCAGACAGGTGAAGATCTTCATCTTCAGACGGGTGAAAATGAGAGTAGACGGGTGAGCTTTCTCGGTCAGACGGGTCATATATCTTCATCAGCCAGGTGAACCAGACGGGTGAGCATTTCTTCACTGATAGTCATCAGACGGGTGAAGATCTTCAGCTTCAAACGGGTGAAAGTGAGAGTAGACCGGTGAGCTTTCTCGATCAGACGGGTCATATATCTTCATCAGACGGGTGAGCTCCAGCTTAGACGAGTGTTAAGATGAGAGAAATATCAGGTGAGTGTCTTGAAAGTGATGAAATACATGATGAGAGAGAAGAAAACTATAAAGAAGTGGGAAAGCAATTATGTGTTTTGGGAGTAATGATTGTTGAGTTATTTTATTACTATTTTGTCATTTACACCTACGGTGTCCATCGTATGTTGTCGACGTTGGGTGTCAACCTAACATTACTCAAAAATTAAAAATCGCGAACAGAACCGCATATATAATATTTAATACTTATTTTTTATTTTATTTTAAACTCTTAAATATTCACTAATATTCATAGATACTCCGTATCCGTATAAATATTTATGAATATTAAATATTAATGGGGATGGATGCAGCAGAAACACTATCCGTACCCGTCTCGTTCCATTGACATCCCTTATATTATTACTTGCGAGCATTTCTCAAAATAAAAAACCTTATGGTGTTTAGACTATAAAAAAAAGAGTAATTTTAAGATATTATAAAAAAAATTGGTTTTGCAGACAAGTGCTTAAAAAATCGTGAATCTGACCACAATGATAACCAATGGAGTTAGGGTTTAGATAATGAAATGGGAAAGAAGAAGACATATGCAAAAGATGTTGGGTATCAAGATTTAAATTTTTTTACTTAAGGTCAAAAAGGGTCTTGAAAATTTTTGGAGTACTCACTTTTAATCCATGCAATAATTAACTCACCGTTTGGGGTCTTAAACGACGATGTTTTAGACCCTAAAACGCCAATTTTTATGTTTTACAGTAATGATATACCTAGGTCAGTTAATGGTCGACATCAGCAACCTAATGAAGGTCAACGAACGTTGACTGACGGAGGGACTAACCTGCCTCATGGCTAGTTTGGGGACTACAGAGTGACTTAATTTTTCTCAGCAACAAAAAGTGGATCCTCAAAAAAATCTAGGAATTAGTTTAGACCTTTAGTCTTTATAAAAATAAACTAAAAAATTAATTTATTTAAAATAGTTAATTATCTTCTTATATTTCAATTAATTTATTAAAGAGTCTTTTTTCTTAGCAATTTTTTTGGGCTTTTTCACCAAAGTAGCGTTTTGTAGAAACAATTTATCAAAATGGGATTGTTTTATAACATTTTATCAGAATGAGGTTGTTTGTAAAACGCCAGTCCAACTGGCGCTTTTAAAGGCGCTAGTCCAACTGGCGCTTTTCATCGGGAAATGACAAGTGTCCTTTCCCTGAAATTTAAAAAAAAATAATAATTAAAGCTGCAGCCAACACTGCACGCACCACGTGGCGCGACGCAGTGGAAGGCTGCCCCCTGCCCTAGCCCTAGCCCCAGCCACCCCAACCCCCCCCACCCTCCCCACTATAAATACCCCTAGCCCCCCGAGAATCCCTTCATCCAAATCTCCCCCTCCCCAAAAATTTCTCTTCTAATTTTAACCAAACTCATCCCTTCAAATTTTCCTTCATCTTATATTTCATACTTTCTATTTCTGCTTACATTTCATTTCTTCTTCTTACACAACATTTTTTCTACTTCTCCTTCTTACATTCTACTTCTTCTTTTACACTTTAATTCTTCTACTCTTTGCTTTTTACGGATCAAATTTTAAACACGGTATTATTACTATAATTATTATTGCTATTATTATGATTAATTTGTATTATCTTTATTTTTATTATTATTACTGCTATTATTACTAGATTTCTAATTTATAGTTTATTGTTATTTATTATGATTATTATTATAGCTATTGTTATTGTTATATCTTTATTTGTTACTATTTTTTAATGTTATTATTATGATTATAATCATTATTAACACTAATCTTAAATTTTTGTTATTGTAGTGTGGAAAAAATGACTTCAAATTGTGAACACCCAATTTTGTCCGGGTCAATTTTCTTTTTCCTTTTAATACTAAAAAAACCGCAAAAAAAATTTAATTAGATCTTAGCTCAATTCTTAGAAGTTAGGCTCATCATGTTTTAATAAATAAAAAAATATAAATAAAATAAAATAAAATAATAAAAAAATAAAAAAAAATAAAAATGTGATGAAGATTAGGTTGTTTTAGTAGATAGGGAAAGATAGTGATAGTTATCACATATCCATCATTTCAAACTCTCAAAACAGATTTTGCTTCATATAATTATCATAATCTATTTGAGATAGATGAGGATTTCTTTTTGATAGCTCATCTAATTTGATAACGAGAGTTTGTTACTTTTTTCCCCTATATATTGGATTCTATTCTATCATCAAGGGGGAACGAATTTTCTAATCATCATCCATCTTTGCTTCTGACCCTTTCCCTTTGGTTCTTCCTACACTTACAACACAGCCATCACTCACCTTATACTTCCATTGACCTTCATCTCCCCAAATCCAAATCAGCGTCTAATATCCTCTCACCCAAGCCTCCATCATAAGAGCATTTACATTCTAACACCAAGGTCCCCCATTGTTGCATAGCGTCTCCATCTTCCTCTCTGTTTATCCACACAGGCCCAACATTGCTATCTCCAAAAGCCAAGAGTACTTTGGTTACTGCTGCCATACCAGTCACCCCACGTTCCAATAGCATCACCAGGCAACATCGTTCATCACTCCCTATCTCCATCGTGGTAGCCCCATTCCGAACCCGCCGCGCCTACTCCACCCCAGCTCATCCATCCAGAGCACCACCGTGCGTGCGCCACGCTTTGCCGCACATCACGAACTAGTCTAGTCGCGTCTCCCATGTCACCGTGTAGCTCAAAGGCCCCGAGCTTCATTCCTCTGTTTCACAATCAGGTTTCATAGCTGAGGGGCAAACCATTTCATTTATTTATTTTTGGTTAGTTTTTGTTTTTTTTTAGTTTTGGGTTAATTGAAAAGGGTTTGGTTGTTTATTTTTTGGGCTCAAGGTGTAGTGGTTAGGGTCCAATTGGTTAGTCATTTTTATGGTTTAAACCAAAATAAAATCAGAAAAGAACAAAAATAAAATAAATAAACAAAAAAAGAAAAAAATAAATAAGATGTTTTCAATTCTCGCAACAATTTATGACGTTGATGTATGATTTTTCATCCTCAAGTGTCGTATAATCTTGTAAGGGTTTATCGTATAGCTTTGCTATCTTGAATCCTGTGCAAAAGTAAATTTTGAAATAAAATCCTTTTTTTCTAAAATTATCTCCAAAATAAAATCTTTTCAAAAATAAAAAAAAAATCTGTTTCAAAAGAAAATAAAAAATATCCAACCAATCAAGCATTTTCTACAAGAACTACGTGGCTTTGAGTTTCCCATCGCACCAGGGAATACGTAGGAGCGAAATTAATCATTTCGTCAAGCTAAAATTAAATTTTCTTATTTTTGTGTTTGTTTATCCTCTCTTTATTTTGTTTTTTTTGGGTAAAATAAATATTTTCAAAGTTATTAAATTCGCACAATTAACTTGAGGTACCGTTCTTAAAACGGGCGATGTAGGGTGCTAACACCTTCCCTACTCGTAACCGACTCCCGAGCTCGATCTCAATTTTTTTAAAAAAAGACCAGTTTCCTTAAGTTTATAATTTTTTCCAATTTTTTACAAAAATAAAATTGGTGGCGACTCCTCTTTATCTTCTTCGCGGCTCCCGGAAGGGACGGTCGCGACACAAATATTATAGTATTAAAGAAAATATTATGACTAATATTAATTTAAATATTGTTTAATGTTATTGTTGCTACTCTTATTTTGATTATTATTACTATAAATTTGTCATTATTATCAATTATTAATATTGTATATTGTTGTTATTTTATTGTGATCATCAGTATTATTTTTATTTACACATGATTTCTATTATTATTGCTATTATTATGATTAATTAGTATTATTTTTATTTTTATTTTTATTATTATTACTGTTATTATTAATAGATTTCTAATTTTTAGTTTGTTGTAATTTATTATGATTATTATTATTAGTTATTGTTGTAATTTATTATGATTATTATTATTAGTGCTATTATTATTATAATTATTATTGTTATTGCTATGTTATTGTTATATCTTTATTTGTTACTATTTTTTAGTGTTATTGTTATGATTATAATCATTATTAACACTAATGTTAAATTTTTGTTATTATTTTAGGTCACAAAATATGTCTGTAATTGTAGTGTTCGTGTACTCCAATGGGAGGATCTTTGATGGAGAAGAAGGAATCACATTCGAAGGGGATAAAAAAACAATGCAAATAAAACGTGGAGTCGAGTATGAGCTTCTGAGGATAAAGATTCATGCTAGGTTGAAACTTCATCCAAATCAATGTGTTTCGAAATTTGTCACACGATTTATGATATCGCAAAATCCGACAAAATACATTATTTACCAAATTAGTGACGATGAGGATGTGGAGTGCATGATTAACGCTTTTGATCAAAATTCGTGGATGATAACATTGGAGTTATACTGTGATATCGATGTTGTCGGTTGTTCGACAGTCCTTGTGCCATCATTATGTAGTAATTTTGAGGTACGACAGTATGATGTAGAACTTGGATCATCAGATGAAGATCTGGATTGGAATAGTGAAATGGAGCTCGATTCTAGTGGAGATGAAGACGAAGATGAAATACCAGATGATGATTCGTCGGACACTGAAGATGAAGCTGATCTAGGATCTAATCAAATCGTATCTTCAATGGCACCATCGGTGATCGTTACTTCTCTTGTTTCATCTATAAGGCCTACGGCACATTGTGTTCCACAACAAACAAGTATGATATTATTGTTACTATTTTTATTACTAATATTGATGGTGTTATTTATTATTATTATTATTATTATTATTATTATTATTATTATTATTATTATTATTATTATTAAGGTTAATACTGTTATTGTGTATTTGCAGGCCAATCACATGGTACATTATTCAATTCATCTCCTCATTACAGTTATATTAATTGGGATCACCCCGACGAAGAAATGGATTTTCAAGGGTTGGATGTTCAGGGGTCATAGCGTGTGGGTCAGGAATTATATGTCGGTTTACGATTCGACACTAAACAGGATGTTCAGCTAGCTGTGAAACATTACTCAATGAACATTCATCAATCATTCATAGTTGTTGAATCAAAACCAAAAATTTTGTATGTTAAATGTCCAAAACATGCACAAGGTTGCCTATGGAGGATGAGAGCAATTTTATCATAGAAGACAGACAAATGGCATGTTACGAAATGGGGTGGCCAACACGTTTGTGTGAATCCTATGCTGTCGCAAGACCATACAAAGTTGGATTCTAACTTTGTTCGCTCAGTCATACTGGGTATGATCTTTAACCATAATTTTCTTTTCTACATTAATATTTAATTTGACTCATTTAAAATTTAAATTGAACTTATAAATGTTTTTAGGCATGGTCCGAGATGAACCATCAATTCAGATTTCGCTTATCCGAGAAAGGATCCAAAGTACGTTTGGATACAAGATATCTTATAGGAAGGCATGGAAGGCCACACAGAAAGCCATCGTGCGTGTATTTGGAGATTGGGATGAATCGTATGCACTATTGCCTAAATGGTTGGAGTACATGTAGTTGCATGCTGATGGTTCCTATTACAAAATCGAGACCAACGATGTTGTAGTTGGTAATCGGGTGAACACCCAATGCCGAAAGTTTCATCGAGTTTTTTGGACTTTCAAACAGTGTTGCGATGCATTCAACCACTGCAAACCAATAATACAGGTTGATGGCACATATTTATATGGTAAGTATCGTGGGACGTTGTTGATTGCCACAACACAAGATGGAGATAGTCACGTGTTGCCGATTGCGTTTGCAATCGTGGAAGGAGAAACTTTAGATACATGGTCATGGTTCTTAGCACTTATACGTGAACATGTTACCAATAAAAGAGGTATATGTTTGATCTCTGACCGTCACCAACGCATTAAATCAGCTGTGGCAAATCCACACCTTGGTTGGCAGCCCCCGAACGCGTACCATGTATACTGCATTTGACACATCGCCAGTAATTTTAATCATAAATTCAAGAATGCAAAGTTAAAGTCCGAATTTCTAAAGCTAGGTAACATATTATTATATTCATTTGTTTAAGGTACTTTGTTTTGAATCATTAACAATTTATATATGCTTTGCACCGTTGCAGGGTATACAGTCTGTATTCAACACTTTCAGCGGAGGTTGGAAAGATTTCGCGAATTAAGCCCAGAAATACAAAGGTGGATTGACGGCATTTCAAAAGAAAAATGGAGTCAGGCTCATGATCACAATAGTCGTAGATATGGTCACATGACCACCAACTTGTCGGAGGCTGTTAGTAAAATTTTAAAGGGCATTCGAAATTTGCCAATTACAGCTTTGGTCAAGTCCACATATAGGCGGATTGTGGAATATTTTGTTCAAAGAGGTGCAACCACTAGGGCTCAACTTAATTCCGGTCAAGTGTATTCCGAAAAGGTAATGAAAGCGATCATGAAACATCAAGAGGAGGCTTCTTCCCATCAGGTTTGACCATATGACTTTGAGAATGAAAAATTTGAAGTTGAAGAGGCTTTTAATCCGCTCACGCAACGAGGGGTCCAGTCTTGGGACGTCAATTTACAGAGGAAGATGTGTCAATGTGGAAAATTTCAAGTGTATAAATATCCTTGCTCACATGTAATCGCGGCTTATGCGTCCGTGAGTATGGGCTATTATCAATACGTCGATCCCAAATACAAGCTGCAGAGCATCATTGAAGCGTACTCAGGTCAGTGGTGGCCCATCGGAAATGAGGAAGACAAACCGTTGATGAGGATGCCTTGGACTTTGGTCCCGGATGAGTCGATGCTACGTCCAAAGGGACGCCCTAAATCAACCCGCATTCGGAATGAAATGGATTGGAGAGAGTCGCAACCAAGCAAAAGATGTGGGCTATGCAGAGCTCAGGGTCATAATCGGCGTCATTGTCCTCGACTTCAAGGAGGATCGGGGGTTGAACCAAATGATGGGGATCGTGATGTTTAAAATCCACTTCTTGTAACATTTTAAGATTGGATTGGAGCGTAGTAATTACATCGTATATGTTGTTTATTATTTATTTTGTTTAATATGTTGATTTACTTTTCATAATTTCTAATTAAAAATAATAATTATTGTCTGATACAACTACACGTTTGCTAATATACTTAAAAGGAGTACCCATCATTAAAAATTAACTAATACAATTCAACTGAATATAACATAAAGGAGACATACAATGACCAACTACAAAAGTCAACATCAAGATAATTATTATTTACATCAGTGTGCCTCGTGTTCATTGTCATTCAATGGAGTTAAAATGAATTGTCGAGGACGATCTCTAGCACCATGGTGTGGATTTCTTCGGATGTCTTGTTAGGTCCCAGCAGTAGGATCTGTATCACTCAGCCAGTGTGTGGTCTTGTGTACACTTGATTCCATGGCGGAGGCAAAATCAACATTAAGATCAATTCCCATACCACTGTAACCCGGAGATAGTAATTGAGCGTTTTGTTGTTGGTTTATCCACTGCCCGGGTGCATCGGGTGTGTAAGCAACTAGTATATACGGTGATGGGGTAAAGTACTCATGTGGTGAATATGGTGGGTGTGTGCTCGACACTAAAGGTGAGGGTGTTGAAGTGGTTGATGGAGGAGGAGGCATATATGGATAGAAATATTGTTCAAGTGGTTCTTGTGAACCAGATGGGGTATACTGGGATGGGAAAAATTCATCCCCGGTTCACGCTCTGGGATTGCTGGAGCGTGGTATTGTTGTTGATTTGTTTTCTTCGCCGCTCAAGTCTACGTCCCTCAACCGATGATTCGCTGATAGTGTTAATCACATTTGTTGGTTCTACTTGTCGCATTAGAAGTGTAGCTTGTTCAGTGAGGACCATAATGCGCTCTACCTCTTCCAATGCTGAAAGTATTTGTTCAGTCTCTTCCCTCACCTCGTCTATCGAGAAAGCCGAATTCCCTTCCGGCGTGCAGAGATAATTTATCTGCTCAACCCCGTCAACCTTTAAAACAAATAAAAAATCACATTATTACAAAAGAATAATTAACTAATTCAACTTAACAGTTAAGTAGGTATAGGTATATTGAATTTTATATTACCGCAGAGCAATGATGTGCGCCATATTTGCTTATCCACCTCCGTGTACGGCGCAAGTACCACAGCATGTACTCCGATTGCTTACTCAATGGGCGTTGTTGGGGTTCGCCTGTAATTATCTCGTTATATCTATGATTTCACATTGTAATAACTGGTTCCAATCTCCTTTCCCAATTATCACCCGTTTTCACCCTCAGCGTCAAATCATGGAGTCTCTCAGGTTGGGATGGACGGCTTGGAATATGTTGCTTCATTCCAAACTGTCTCATGACACGGTCCGACTGGTGCCACTCCACAATATGGAAGCATATCATAGGAGCAACTGCCCTCTACACATATATATCGTCGAGGGAGATCATGGGTAATGTGCTTAAGATCTCTGGAGTGTATGGCTCCCAAACAATCTACAAATATTGAACAATATTGAATTAAAAAAAATAACTCTACTGATCAAAAAGTATTAAATCACGTTTAAACTAGACAAAACAATCTTACATCTCTTTGCTTCATTTGGTCAAACGCCAATCGATAGTGTTTCAAACTATATGATGAGTGAGCAAAATTAACACCGCGGATCCACCTATTATTAAAAAGTAGCATTCCAATTTCAATTAAATAAACAACTATCGTAATTAATATAAGAATTTAACAGAACATCACAAAATAACATTACACTCACCGTGCACCATAAGGGGTAGCGTATTGTCGATTATCATCACTGATGGAGGGAGCAATGGTTGGAAATCTTACCCACGCCCATAACTGAATCAATGGGCTGAAGCCACATATCTCATTATACTCATAATTTGTTGACTTGCAAAGCTCACGGTACAAGTAACTTAATATTGCAGCACCCCAACTATATTCACCAGCCTCTCCAAAATTTTCTAACAAGGTAAGGTACCTTAACAACACGTATGTGCTTGAGTGATCCGTGAACAATAACCCACCAAGCAACCTCAATATATAAGCACGAACATATCTTACGATATGCTAGTCTGAATGACGATGTTCATCAAAATTGCCAAATTGTTCATCGAGCCATTTCATCTTAATTCGACTTCCATTAATGACTCCATCAGGTGGGATCACACCTAACATATTATCCGCAAGTTCTACCCAATTGCCCGCGGTTTTGCCAATGACTGCTTTGCCATCCACCCGGACACTCATAAGAATTGCTACATTCTGCAATGTGATTGTGCACTCTCCGAATGGCATGTGAAAAGTATGAGACTCCAGTCTCCACCGCTCCACCAGTGCACTGACTAATCTCATGTCAACTTGGAACAACCCAAGTTGTGCAATTCCCAAGAAGCCGGCTTGACTGAAATAGTCTACGATCTCCTCCGGAATATGAGCAGGTCCATGATGACTACCTGCAGCTAATCGACTCCTCAATAATCGATCATTTTCTCCATTCCATATACGGTGGAAATATGGGTCGCTTGCATCCCTAGCAATAACATATTACTTGGGCCGGGATTAATCAAACGTCCACCTCCAGTCGAACTTGAAGCCATATTTTCCGCTCTAAAATAACAGTGTTAATAAATAGTGTTAATAATGATTATAATCATAATAGTAAAACGAATAATAGTAACACTAAAAAATAGTAACAATGAACAAATATATAATAATAACAATAACAATAGCAATAATCATTATAGTAGTAGTAATAATAATAATAATAATAATAATAATAATAATAATAATAAAAAAAAAATTATAACAAACTAAAAATTAGACATCTAGTAATAAAAATAAAAATAATACTAATTAATCATAATAATAGCAATAATAATAGAAATAATGTGTAAATAAAAATAATAATGATAATCACAAAAAAAAATAACAACAATATACAATATTAATGATTGATAATAATGATAAATTTATAGTAATAATAATCAAAATAAAATTAGCAACATTAACATTAAACAATATTTAAATTATTATTAGTCATAATATTTTCTTTAATATTACAATATTTGAAGTCATTTTTTTCATACTACAATAACAACAATTTAAGATTAGTATTAATAATGATTATAATCACAACAATAACACTAAAAAATAGTAACAAATAAAGATATAACATAATCATAACAATAACACTAAAAAATAGTAACAAATAAAGATATAACAATAAAAATAGCAATAATAATCACAATAAATAACAACAAACTATAAATTAGAAATCTAGTAATAATAGCAGTAATCATAATAAAAATAAAGATAATACAAGTTAATCATAATAATAGCAATAATAATTATAATAATAATATCGTGTTTAAAATTTGATACGTAAAAGGTAAGGAGTAGAAAAATTAAAGTGTAAGAGAAACAGTAGAATGTAAGAAGGAGAAGTAGAAAAAATGTTGTGTAAGAAGAAGAAATGAAATGTAAGCAGAAATAGAAAGTATGAAATATAAGATGAAGGAAGATTTGAAGGGATGAGTTTGAATTAGAAGAGAAATTTTTGGGGAGAAGAAGATTTGGATGAAGGGAGGTCGGGGGTGGGGGTATTTATAGGGGGAGGGTGGTATTAAAGGAGGATGGTGGGGGGGTTGGGGCGGGGGGCAGCCTTTACAGTGCGTGCCACGTGGCACACGCAGTGTTGGCTGCACCTTTAATTTTTTTTTTTTTAAATTTCAGGGAAAGGACACTTATCATTTTCCTGTGAAAAGTCCCAGTTGGACTGATACCTTTAAAAGCGTCAGTTGGACTGACATTTTATAAACAACCCTATTATGATAAAATATTACAAAACGACCTATTTTGATAAATTATTTCTAAAAAAATGTTACTTTGATAAAAATGCCATTTTTTTGACAAGTTTTTCTTAGCATTTAAAAAACTTAATAAAATTATTTACCCAAAATTATAAATATATGTGGAACGGTCAAAAAATTATTACGAGCCTAGCATCACAGCAAACGAAAAACAAGACGGCGAAGTCAAAGTTGCGTGATGTGATGTGGTGTGGACGTGTGGTATGTCAAGTTGAAAATTATTACCAACATACTTTTTAACACTTTCTTTCTAACACATATTTTTTTATTGATTAAAATTTATGTGGACCCTACAAAATTCAAGTGAAAACTACATAAATTAGTGTGACTCATATGAATTTCAATTAATAAAAGAAAATATATTAAAAAAAAATATTAGAGAATATATTATTAACAATTTTCATATCAACATAGCTAGCGTCAATAGTCACAATCGGATTGATTTCCACACAATTTGATTTGTTCATCATTGTTCACACTTCATACAACCAGTTTTTTTGGTATAGATACAATCATATTAGTTTTGTTTTTAATATATCTTGCCCGTGTCTGTGATGACATCGAAATTGATTCTTCCTAATCGAATTTTTTTTATATATAAGAGTTAGAAATTAAATTTTTAATTATTTATTTAAAGAGTCCGAGTATTGTATATACTGATATACAATTATATTAGTTGTTTTTAAGTTAATCAACAAAAAAATATGATAAATAACTTTTAAAATTTAGTGACTAATAAGAGGATTGCATCGGTTTAGCTCCTACCTGTACAAAAAAATAAAAAAGATTGCAAAATATGCTTAGATATATTCATGTATATAATTCTTAAGTAAATGTATAGTTCAAACGATATTTCATGACTCCATTAAAGGGTGGTTTTAGATTTGGCTCCTATCTTTTAAATTTAGCAAAAATAAGTTGATCAACTACCTATTCAATAAAAAAAATATGCAGTTTCATCTTTTTGTGAATTTGTGTCAATAGGGATTGGTATATCTGGTCGAACCTTCCGTCCATACTCATTGTGACTTGCACTCGGATCTCAGATCTCCCCTATTGATAGATAATATGTAAATTTCACTATAAATCCTTATAGATGTTGGTTATTTTCCCTGCTTTTTACATGGGAACGTATCTTCTCCTAATCTAAATTTTATCGCACCAAAAAAAATCTTTTCGAATTTGTGGACCTTTTCCCCTTATATTTTCGGTATTCGAATGTTATATTAGATCCAATTAATCAAAATAAAATCGAGAAGATCAATTTAAGATATAAAACTCTTTCAACATTTATTTTTTTTATTTATAAAATACGACCTTGAAATCAACCCCTTACCACTTAAACCATGGGCGTATTATCGGAGTCTCAATATCATGTAAAATTCTACTAATACTTTAATGTTTACATAAAAAATATTCAATCAGAAAAAAGCCTTTTGAAGTGACAATACTAATTTAAAGTTTCTTATAACAAACTCATCTGATGTAAACTGTAAACCAATTTAGTGTTTAATCATGACTAATCAAATTTGATTCTAAGTTATTGCATTTATTTGTTAAAAGTTTTTACAAAGATAGTTAGCACATTTCTATAAAAAAAACAATTTAAATGGCAGGTAAAATAAGTTTAATATTAAAGATTTGTCATATAAAAGTTGATTTTAATGTTAGAATTCTGTTTTTTTTATTCGTATACGACCATAAAGAATATTTCTGATCGTTCATCGAGATTAATCTATTTTTAGGGATTTGAAAGCGCTCAAGGTGAGATGTCTCATCTCAATCAAGTTTTTTTCATGTACAAGAAACAGGAATCAAATCTTTGACTACTTACTTAAGGGATCCAAACAAATCACCATTTGGATTAACCTTAATTGGAATTTTGTTTTAGTATTTGGTTAAATAAAATTCACTATATAAAAAGATTCAATTTAAGTGAATTGGAATTTATAAATCTCAGATATCTATCTTGTAAAAGATCTACTTTATTCTCAATACTTGTTTTTATTTTTTTTTTCTACTCTCAACGATATTCACTTTTCATTCATTCATTAAAGACAACAATATTCACTTTTAAATTTATTCTAATCTCAATACTTCAATATCTTAATTTTTTAATTATATATCAAATAAAACTTCATTATACAAATTTTTTGGCGGTCCATTATACATTATTTAAAAAAAAAACTTTTATTTAAATAATTATATTATAATATTGACTTAATTGTATTTTTCGTCCCCTAACTTTTTTAATTGTGCGATTTTGGTCGCTCAAAAATTTTAATTGCACTTTTGTCCCTCAACTTTTTCAATTGTACGATTTTGGTCCCTCAAGAAATTTAATTGTACTTTCCATCCCTTAATTTTGTGAAATTATGCAAAATTAGTCCTTGTAGGGACCAAAATAAAGGCTTTCATTGTACAATTTCACAAAATTGAGTGATGAAAAGTGCAATTAAATTTCTTGAGGGACCAAAATTGCACAATTGAAAAAGCGGAGGGACAAAAGTGCAATTAAAATTTTTGAGGGACCAAAATCGCACAATTTAAAATGCTGAGGGACTAAAAGTGCAACTAAGCCTATAATATTATATTACTTCCTTCCTTTAATGATACTCTCTCTCTCTCCCATTATATATATCACATTTATAAAATAATTTGTCACAAAATATATGTCATTTTTTATTTTCAATGTAATATTAAATGATTTCTATCAATTATATTCTTAAATATTCCACTTTACATTTATGAAAATATTTAATACACTAATGATTGATAAGGTTAATTTGATAAAATTATCATTTTTTTTTCTTTTAATTTGTTCCAAAATATATGTCATTTTTTATTTTCAATGTAATAATAAATAATTTCTATCAATTATATACTTAAA
Source organism: Ammopiptanthus mongolicus (assembly GCA_039655645.1). Lineage (NCBI taxonomy): Eukaryota > Viridiplantae > Streptophyta > Magnoliopsida > Fabales > Fabaceae > Ammopiptanthus > Ammopiptanthus mongolicus. The sequence goes on from CM077343.1 coordinate 86,582,214, forward strand.
TATTTCACTTTATATTTATGATAATATTTAATATATTAATAATTGATAAGATTAATTTGATAAAATTATCATTTTTTTATTTATTATTTTTTTTATAAATTATATGATTTATTCAAATATGACGGATGTATTAGAAGGGGATTATCTTCGTCACTATTTCAAACTATGATTAATGTCCACCCTTTTTGCGGATTGATTAATGTCATACTTTATAGATATCCCAGAAGAAAAAAAAACAACATAGTAAAATGTGGAGTTTAATTGTTATATATTATCAGTGTAAAGTTTTTTTACATTGATAATCAACTATAAATCATGGTTTGTATGAATTTTAAGATAGTTAGGATAAAAGTCAAACACTTTAATTTATATGATAGATTTTAATTGATTATCTGTGTAAAAAATTTTTACGCTAACAGTATATACCAAGAAAATCTTAAAATGTCAGCCAACTTGTGTGGGGTAGTTGAATCTCATGACATGTTTGGTTGCTCACGCCGTCACGCGCGTGACGTTTGCATAAAGTAGGAGGCAATTGCCCTTTGATAAAGTTGATTATTATTAGTGAATAGAGAGAGAGGCTAAGGATCAATCTTATGGCTTCTTCAATGAGGATCTCAAGGCTGCTCTCTCGCTCTTCTGCCTCTTTGTTTTCTCGAGGTACTATACTAGTTCTTGTGATATAATATGATCATTTTCTATATCGATACACATGTTTCTCTTCAATTTTCTTTCTTTTTTTGGAGTTGATTTACTGGGTTTTTTTAAATTGGTTTAATTTATGATGGTATCACTGTTATTTTTTAGAAAGAAGGAAAACTATATGAGCTTGGAAAAAATATATATGACCAAATGGGGAGGTTGGGATATAAAAAAGTTTGAAACATTACCAATGGGTTGTAATATGTGGGGTATAAAAAAACAGGTTCATTCATTGCTTGGTCCCTCTAACTAGTTTTAGATTCATTAACTGTACTTTTAGATTCTCTCACTTCACCTGTCTCTGCATGTTACATTTCGGGTATAGCAATGTGAAAGCTACTTACTGGCACAACTCATGTTCTTGATATTAATGATTTCCATTTGTGATTGGTGGGGTGTTTTGATTTGGGGTTTTTCACTGAGGGGTTTTATTTAAGCCTTTTAAGGCAGTGGACCCTTTTTTCTGATACTCCTCAATGCTTGAATGGAAAAAAATAAAATAAAATTCAGGTGGAAATGGTTACCTGGGTGCAGGGCTCAGTAAATACAGCACTTTTGCTGCCATTGAAGAACCAATTAAACCATCAGTTCAAGTAGAGCACACCCAGCTCTTAATTGATGGGAAATTCGTGGATGCCGCTTCTGGTGAGTTTTCTTTTCATTTTTGTTAGGCTATGTGTGGATTGGTGGAAATAGATGAAATGAAGTGGAATGAAATGTAATAATATTAGGTTCTGGGTGTGTTTGGATTCTCGTTGCGTTTGGGACCTTCCCAATGAGAATCCAAACACACAATCCACTGTTTGGATTGGTTAAAATAGGATAGAATGGAATGAGACCTGTCCATTTATCTAGTAGCTCTATTTTTATTCCCTCCCAGCATGGAGATTATGGGTTGGAATGAGATAGAACCAACCTATTATTCACTTCATTTCATCCATTGTTAAATATCCAAACATAGCCTTAATCTTGTTTTTCTTTCCATCCAATCCCCTTCACCATTTGGACATAAAGTTTACATTTTGATTAAAAAAGAAAAGAGGCAAAACAAAAGAAAAGAAAAGAAAAAAAATGGAGTTCTGAAGTTTTTGTGGTATCTTACTGTTGGGATTCCTCTGGCATCAGGTAAAACTTTTCCAACATTGGATCCCAGGACAGGGGAAGTGATTGCTAATGTTGCTGAGGGTCAGTCTGAAGATATTGATCGAGCAGTTGCGGCTGCGCGAAAAGCATTCGATCAAGGGCCATGGCCTAGGATGACAGCCTATGTATTTGAACGTTACCTATTTTTCTAATTTTACTTTTACTACAATTCACAAAGCCGTGACCTTTTGTTCCATGGTTCTGCAGTTAAATCACTCTTTTTGCCTGTTACTATGATTTTATAGGAAAGGCAAAGGATATTGTTGCGTGCTGCCGACCTGCTTGAAAAGCATAATGATGAGCTTGCAGCACTTGAGACTTGGGATAATGGGAAGCCATATGAACAATCTGCTCAGATTGAAATGCCAATGCTGGTTCGCCTAATCCGATACTATGCTGGTATGTGGTATGAGGAATGTGGAACTTTACTTTTCTCCTCTTTGTTTTGTGAAAATATACTAAAACTTTTATTTTCATATTCCCCAGGCTGGGCAGATAAGATTCATGGTCTCACACTTCCAGCTGATGGGCCATATCATGTGCAAACATTGCATGAACCCATTGGTGTTGCCGGTCAGGTCATTCCATGGAACTTCCCTCTTCTCATGTTTGCTTGGAAGGTTGGACCGGCATTGGCCTGTGGCAACACTATTGTTCTGAAAACAGCTGAGCAGACACCATTATCTGCTTTATATGCAGCAAAGCTATTTCATGAGGTGGGTGATACACCAAACTTCTTTTTGTAAGTATGCTTTTAGTTTTTAATTTTTCAAGTTTTCAATATAAAAAAATGGGGTATGGTTCTGAAATATTGTAGTTTAATATACCTCATACCACATGCTAATTATGGCTACATGTCCACTTATTAAAGCAATTTTGCTCATTTCTTTGTTTGGAGATCTATCTTGTATCTTAATTCCAAATTTATAATCTGTGTGGCAGGCTGGACTTCCTCCTGGTGTTTTAAATATAGTATCGGGCTATGGTCCAACCGCTGGTGCTGCTCTAGCTAGTCACATGGATGTGGATAAGGTAATTAAGTGTTTAGTTCTGCAGTAAATGCTCAATTTATTTGGTGTATGCTGTAAGGTTCATCCCCTTCAATGTTTTGACCATTTGGTTGTTCGCTTGTTTTATAACTCAAATTTGTAAATCCTTTTATTGAGGTACCATAATGATTTTTTCAGTGGCATGAATGAGTTTCATGGACTGAATAAGGTGCTTGTTTGTATGGTCAAACTAGATGCTTAGAAAAGACCTATTCAGATTCAGACCATGGCCCCTGCAGTCTTGGGAAATTCTATGACTATATTTTCATGACAAATAAAATTTCAGTTTCCTAGTCTAGTGAAGTTTTAAATTCTAATTTGATATTTATTTCACACTAATGGATTATTGGAAACCTGATAATTTCCTCACAGCCTGAACTTTAGACAATCTTTTGCAGCTTGCTTTTACTGGTTCAACTGATACTGGAAAAATTGTCCTTCAACTGGCGGCAAAAAGCAATCTTAAGCCTGTAACATTGGAGCTTGGTGGAAAATCCCCCTTTATTGTATGTGAAGATGCTGATGTAGACGAGGCTGTTGAACTAGCACACTTTGCCTTATTCTTTAATCAGGTATGTACAAGTATAAAGCTCTTGTAAAACGATTATCCGTCATAGAATTCAGAAAATTTTGATTGGTATTCTTTGTGACATTCAGGGACAATGTTGCTGTGCTGGGTCTCGAACATTTGTACATGAAAGTGTATATGATGAGTTTGTTGAGAAAGCAAAGGCTCGTGCTTTGAAACGTGTTGTTGGTGATCCATTCAAGGGAGGAATAGAGCAAGGTCCTCAGGTAAATTGCAATAAATCCTTTGCAGGGTGCCGTCATGTTTGAGCTTAGAGCTTTGTTTTCCAAAGTTGTTGGAGGGAGTGATATATTGACTGTTTGGCATGGCATTGATGTTTGCGCTTTACTGACTCGATGCCCATTGCTGATGACTGGAAATATGTTACTGCTCTTGTGATGTTTATATACTTGACGCTTCATAGTATTAAAATGCATAGAAAGAATGCTACACTGCTACTAATTTGATTTTCCCTTTCTTAATGTTTGAGTCTTTTAAAATGTCTGATACTGATGGTTTCGTGTATGGTCCAAACAATCAGATTGATTCAGACCAATTTGAGAAAATACTGAAGTATATAAGATCTGGCGTTGAAAGTGGAGCTACCCTTGAAACTGGAGGAGATAGGCTTGGCAACAAGGGCTTCTATATTCAGCCTACTGTATTCTCAGATGTTAAGGTACATCTTTTGGTTGCACTCTCATCTTATTAAGGCAAAAAATACAATTCCTAATGTTTTTAGTTGTTATATGTAATAATTACCAGGATGGCATGCTGATTGCAAAGGATGAGATATTTGGGCCAGTGCAAACCATATTAAAATTCAAGTGAGAACAAAGAGTTCTATTTTGCGGAGAATGTTATTATCTATGTGCTTTGCTTTGTGCACCAATTTTTTTTCTATTGATCCTAGGGACCTTGATGAGGTAATTCAAAGAGCAAACGACACACGTTACGGTCTTGCAGCAGGGATCTTCACAAAGAACATAGACACGGCCAATACTTTGACTCGAGCATTGAGAGTCGGAACAGTATGGGTAAACTGCTTTGATACATTTGATGCTGCAATTCCTTTTGGTGGGTTCAAGATGAGTGGGCAGGGGAGAGAAAAGGGAGAGTACAGTCTTAAGAACTACTTGCAAGTGAAGGCTGTTGTTACTCCTTTGAAGAATCCAGCATGGCTTTGAACAGCAGTAGTTTTTTGTGGTCTTCTTGGTGGAATAAATCAGTAAATAAGACTCCAATGATAATGATGATCAAATTCTCTTTCTTTGCCATCTACACATATGACATTGTTGGGTTTTATTTTTATTTTGTTCTGGTTGGACGCTTGAATAATTTGTCCTGTAATTTTAGCAATGCTCTGTCTTTATCCCCATATTTTTTTCTTGCATTTTATGGGTGACACTATTTTATCGGCTCATTGATCAAAGTAATACAATTTTTTAAATTATTTATCAAAATAATCTATTTTTCAAACTATTTACCAAAATAGTCTTTGTTTTGAATATTTGAATAACTTCTTGATTTTGATCAAGTGGTGTTAGTGAAATTGGCGTCCCTTGATTGGATAGCAAAATTTACAAAAAAAAGATTTGTTCGGTGTCACGTGACTCATTACGCTGAGTGGCATAACTCCAGCTAGCATCACTCCTCTGCAATCCCATCCACCCGTTATTCCTACAATCTTTCTTACAAAAAATTTAAACTAATAACACTAAAAATTTAAAACAATACTTAAAGAGTATTAGAAAATAATATTAACAATAATTATTAGTTATAACAATGATTATAATATAACATTAATCATTAATTATTTTCTTAGAACTACGCATTACTACTTTTTTCAAGTAACTACACATTACTATTAGTTAATTAATACTATTATTAATTATAATATAACAATGATCATTAAAACTACACATTTTTATTCTAATAATTAAAACTACAAATTAATATTAATTACTATTAGTTACTATTAATCATAAATTTTTCTTTTAAAATATTACTCTCTTATTTTTTTATTCAACTATTAATTTTTTAATCCAGTACATGGTTTAATATTAATTATTTTTGTTTTTTGTTATTGCTACTATTAGTGTTGCTAATGTTGTTTTCATTTTTTAAATGTTACTAATAATCTATTAATTACTAGTGTTATATTATAATTATTGTTTTATTTTTTTAAAATATTATTTATTATTATTTTTTAAATATTGTTTTAACTTTTGGGGGTTGCTACGGTACCCCCGTAAATTTATGGGTTTTGGTACTCTATAATTGGGTACCATTGTTCAAAGGTATTAATTTTTTCGAATATTTTTTCATCTTGTCTTTTATATCGAGAAATACACGCTAATCTTCTTTTCGCTTTAGTAAGGATTTCTTGCTCTATTTTTTGAAGGTCTATATTTTCTTTGTGTAAGATAATTCCTTCAAAATGTTTTATCTTTTTTCTTAGGTAATTCATTACTTCTAAAATATCATATTGTAGAATAACATCAAATTTTTCTACAAGAGTAACTATTTTTCCGGACATATGTAATCCTAATTCTTCTATATATTCTATCATTTTAATTGATTTTCCAAACGGATTAATCTATTTTCTCTCCAAACAATACCTCTTTCAACTAATTTTCGAACTTGTTCGTCTAAATAATCTTCTTCTTTATTTTTCAATAAAGTAGACAGATATGCGTATTCATCTTTAAGTTGTAATTTTATTATTTGTATTGTTTCTTTTATTTGTATTTGGTTCATACTGCAAAATTTTCTAATTCGTTTTTTACTCTTTTTAACATTTGTATTTTATAATCTATTATGCCTTTTATTACACATTCATCGATAACATCTCTAATTTCTTGTTGTTTCCGGTATCTAATGTCTTTCTTAATTTCTTTCAACCATTCTTTTAACATGGTAATAGTCTTCATGCTATTATTTTTTCAAGTCTCTTTTTTATCCATTTCTCTAATTTTAAGTTATGTGCTAACATACCTTCTTTAAGCCAGTAGTCCTGCAAAGTTGTTGGTTTATCTTCTTGCCAATAGATTATTTTTTTTCGATTAGTTTGTAGCCATTCTTTTAAGGTGAGATAAGTTTTCATGCTATTAATTTTTCTAGTCGTTGTTTAAAAATCTAAATACGTAGTTCAACTCGTCTTATTTGATCTTTAAGATAAGGGTTAGGATTTTCTTCGTCTAATTCTATTAAAGTTTTACAATAATTCTTTAAATTATTTATCGTTATTCTTATATAGCTAGCAGTTCTCATTAACTAGCTCTGATACCATTCTGGCCCAGAGTTTTTTGTCTTTTCTGATATCTGATCTGATTATTTGTTATACTAAGTTTTTGATAACAGTTCATATTTTATTTTTTATATACAGAGTTAAATCATTAACTTGATTTACTAATTTATTAATATTTTCACTAGTACTAGTACTTTTTTCAGGTTCTAGTAGTTGAATTGGTCTAGGAATGTAAGGTATTCTTAATGATTCAGCTTTCTTTAAAAAGGTTCCTAACTCAGTTATTTCATTTCTCTTTGGATAATAAATTTTTCTAATATCTTCAAATAATTGGGGGACATCTATTCTATCATTATTTCTAAAAGTAATACTATGATGAGAATTGGTTAATGCATAGTTTATACAGTAAGTGACTGAAAATATTTTGTCTCCTGGTCGTATTAAATTTTTTCTAAGAAATTTATGTTCTAAAGTTAACGATTGATCTAATCTTTGAGTGTTTAATGGGATTCCTATATTAGGATGAATTTCAAATTTTAATTTTACATAAGCTAGATTTCCTTCTATAACTCCTAATATTTTATCACGGACATCAGTTATGCATTCATCTTTTAAGATTAACTTTATTGGAGAATCTATTCCTTCTTGAAAGGTTGCTTTAATTAAGATCTGGACAGCACCTATGTGAATATATCCAATTTTTCTTCTATGTGCTTCTATTTTTAAATTTTGTCTTAATTCTGAAATCTTTTTTCGGTTTAATAGTTGGATATTTGTACTACCTTGAGCTTCAGTTATGTCTATGGGAGTTTCTGTAATTATTTTTCCATAGTAAATGATATTTTCCTTTTGAATAAATCTTTTCATTATTCCTCCTAATCTTTCTTTTCCTTTCATATTTGCAGTTTTAGAAAGATCTAATTCTTCTTTTTGTATTTTTTGAAATAATCGAGGGTTAATAAGAATACTTCCTTGATAATTTCCATCTTCTTCAGTAATTTGAAGGTGTTCTATATCATCATTAGTTTTCCTAATCTCAGTTTCAGGATTCATACTTAAAAGTGTATGAAAGCTAGTAGTGTTGCATCATACCTGATTGGGTTTATTGAGCTATAGTGCCTTTTGGTCCACTGCTACTTCCGCATTCTGAGTTCATGCTAGATCTATTCCGTGCTTCTGATTGAATGTGGTCATGACTTGGTATATGAATGCTTGAGCGTCGTAGAATAAGTGAAGAGAATCAATGAATAGAAGAGTAATTTATTGATGAAAGTAAGTACAAAGTATAAGGTGGTATTCGCAGATACCTAGTATCCTCCTATGAGGAGACTATCAGCTTTCCTCAACTTGGGAATGCTCGGGTGAGAGTTTTCTCCAATTGATTAACTCTGATTTGCCTTAGCATAAGAGGCCTTATTTATAGGCTAAGAGCTTATTGTCTATGTACATTAGTAGCCCTATAGCACGTAAGTGCTTACATCAGAAAACTAATAATTTACATGCTGTCGTCACTACTTACATCATTCTTCAATTATAGCTTCGTCTTCGAAATCTTTTCCTTGTGGCTGACAGCTAGTAGTGGCTTCTGATGTGTCTTGCTTTTGCGTTATGCATCGTTCACATGCATGATTCCCATTTTCTTTAATCAATAAGCATAGTTTGTGGCGGATAGCTAGTCAATAATTCATAGCGGGTCCCTCTAGTGCATAGAATGGCATCTCGAAGTTTGTCAGTAGGGATAAGTCTTTTTCTCTGATGGGCCTTCCGCTTGTCTTGCTTAATAATAGAGCATTTGGACCTTTGTACAAGGTTTTGATGAATGATTCCTTTCCAATAGTTTGGCATTGAGAGTATATGCTGGCTAATTGATGAGCTATGAAATTATTAATTTGGTCTTCATCATAATCTACTTCGCTAGGTTCATCCATTAAAGGGAAATTATTATTGCTGATTCCAATAAAGATTAAATGCTTAGCTGGTTGTTTGGTAGTGAAGTCTGGATAAGCTGAGTAGAAAATAGCTCGTTCTCCAGCAATATTTTTTCGAAACAACTGAACTGCTTCCTTGAAGTAATAGGGAAATAGGTTAATTTCTTCAAGATTGGGACTCAAATAAAGACATTCAATTAAAACAAATTGGAATAAATTGAACGTCAGAATTGACGGTGCTCCTGGTGTAAGTACTGCTTTGGTGGCAAATAATTTGCGGTCCAACATATACATGCAATTGTTTTTTTCTTTTTCTGTCCAATGAATTAATCGTTTGAGATGTTCATAAAAATTTTCTTTAGAGAATTGGACTTGAAGTTCATGTTCTTTTCTGGTAATTATTGGGAAATTGTCTAGGGAAGAAGAAACTCTTCCTAGCACTTTTAGTGTTTTCCTTGGTTCTGGTTTCAGAGTGGTGGTTTCTGCAAAAGTTCTTGGTCCAAGATAAATCTCTTTACCTTTGGCAATCTGAAAGTCCTTCAACGCTTTTTCTGGTTCTTCCTTTGTTGCATAGGATTTGTGAATAACTCCTGGAACTTTCTGACAATAGGGAGCTGCTTTGTGCCACTCGTCATAAATTCCGGGAAATGGTCCGTTAAAAATAGCATACCATTTTTTATTTCCTTCTTTTTGTGCCTGTATTTTAATTTCTGCTGGAATTGCCTGTTCTAAGAAGCCTTCAGTTTCTAATTGTAAATCCAATACTTTGATGTCTGCTTCGAGTAAATCTAATTCTCTTAATTTTTGATCTCGTAGTGCTTTCTTGAGCTCTCTCTGTCTTTTCAACATTTCTGTTGTTCCTCGCTCCATTCTCTGGATAGTATATCTGCAAGAACATTCTTTTCTCCCTTAATATGGGATATTGAATAATTATATTCGACTAATTGCATTTGCCATCGGATCAACCTCCCTTGCTTATAAGTGCCTTTATGATTAAAATTCTTAAAACCTGCTACATAAGTGGAATCGGTTTGAACAATAAATTCTTTATCAAGTACATAAATACGATGTTTTTCCAACATTCGTATAAGTGCTAGAGTTTCTTTTTCATGAGTAGGATAATTAATTTCACTGTCTGTAAATGTTCCAGACATGTATCGACAAAGTAATTCTTTCTTTTGTCCAGGGAGTTTTGCTTTCATAACACCTCCTCAACATTCATGTGATGCATCTGTTTCGATAATAATTAGATCATCATCTGCTGGATGATATAATTCTGGAAGCTGTTGACATAAGTTCTTTAGTTCAGTAATAATTGCTTCATCCTCCTTTGTCCAAGACCAAAGAGCATCTTTCTTTAGTTTCTGTTGTAGTATTTTTCGTTTTGCTGCAAGATCTTTGATAAAACTCTCATTTGAAATGTAGGTTAGTAATCCAAGAAACCTTTGTAATTCTTTTTTATCTTTTAAAGTTACAGGAAAATTGCTAAGTTTTTCTAGCACGTGTTTTTGCATTACTAATTTTCCTTTCTCTATTTCAAGGCCTAAATAGTTGATTTTATTCTGTGTTAAAACTATTTTCTTTTTACTTAATACTACTCCGTGCTCTAGAAGTTTATTAAGTACCAGAGTCCAGAGTTACTTTATAATAATGATCTCTTAAGTCTTTATTGGTAAAGACCAATATATCGTCAATATATATAAGGCAAAAATCTTATATTCTTTTAATATTGAATCCATGTATCTTTGAAAGATTCCTGGGGACTGCTTCATTCCCATAGGGAGTACATTCCATTCATATTGTCCTTGGGGACAACTGAAAGCTGTTAATGCCTTAGATTCTTCAGTTAATTTTAATTGATAAAAACCTGATTTGCAGTCAAAAGTACTGAACCAAAGCATATTTCTTATTTGTTCAATAATTAAATCTTTTCTAGGAATAAAATATGCGTCTCCTTCCATTGCATCATTTATCTGTTTATAATTTATCATCATTAGACGTTTTCCTCGTTTGATTTCACTATGATTTTCTACATAAAAATCTGGGGCCGAATGCTTACTTTTGGATGGTCTGATTAACCCTTTTGCTAGCATTTGCTTAATGTCTTCGGTAAATTCATCTCTATCTTGTTTAGTGTAGATCATAGGTTTGCATTTTACTTCGGTAGTGAGATCTTTTAATTTTAATGTAATTAGTTCAGTGTTTTTATTATTTATGTTCGGATCTAGGGGATGATCACTACATAATTTTTCTAATAAATGTTCAATATGAGCTGAGATGTTTCTATTTGGCTCTAAATTGATTAGAGCATAGCGAATTTTTTGACAAAAAATAGTAAATAGGTCACCACGTTGCAGCTTGCTAAACTCTGATGGTTTCGTAGAATAAGTACATTGAGAGGAATGAAGGATTGGTATAGAAAGGATTTCACGAGTTTGAATATTTCGTATATATGGTGTACGAAGTGTAATGTATTCTAAGTATTGACAGAAAGGTGAATAAAGTCGTAAGAAATTATTGCCTAGGATGACATCGATGCCTGTCTATTGCTGATAGATCGTTGGACAATAAATCTTTTTTGTTGTATTGTTAAGGTTATGCGATTGACTACCCAGAATAAAGAGTGGATAGACTCATCAGCTATTTGTATTTTTAATGGCTTTTCTAGATATTCCCATTTGTCAAATAATGCTTTTGTTGCTAAACAAATACTTGCTCCAGTATCTATGTAGGCTTCAGTTTCTTTATTACTTTTTTCTATCTTGATTTTGATATAAGTACTATTCAGATTCTGTTTCTTCTGAAGATAGTTCATCATGTTCAGAATATTCATAAATACTATTATCAGTAGCACTTAATTCTTCTTCTAATGGTTCAAGATTATATATTTGATAAACTTGTTTTATAATTTTGGCTTTTTCTTTAAATTCTTTTTCTTTCTTCTGAGGACATTCGTTTGCGTAATGACCTTCTTCATTGCATATCCAACAGACACATTTCTTTTTTCCTTGTGGGCAATACTTTTTAGGTGTACGTCTTTTCTTAAAGTATTTTTTCTTCGTATCTTTATAGGCTTTTTTCTTTGGGTAAGTTCTTCTTAATTTTGGTTTTCTCTTTTTATAATATTTTCGTCTTCTTTTTATGGGATTACATCCGTAGTTTCCATGTAATTTTATTTCTGGTAATTCTCAACAAATTACATTCCTTCCTCTATTTAATTGTCTTATGGTTTCTCTATTTAAACATTGGTCTCGTAATTCTTTTAAAAGTACTTGAATAATTCCTCCTAAGGTTTTAGCCGTAGTTAATGGGTTGGCTAACCAGATAGTTTTTATTTTTTGATTAAGTGGAAAAGGTAATTTATCCATAAATATTTTTTTATATGTTTCTTTTTTTCTGTATCTAATTGGTAATAGTATTTTTGGTATTCACAAATAAAACTTCTTATATCACACATATCACATATTTGCATTTTATTTAAGTGTACCTTAGCAGTTTCGTGTAAATATCTTTTTACTTCGGCACTTTGCTCAATACTAGCAAAGCCTATAAATTCTTCATAAATTAATTCCATTATAAATCTAACAAAGTCTTGATTTGTTACTGTTCGTTGTATATATTATTGCCACTTTTCTTCTTTTATTCCATTTAGAAATTTTTGTACATTTCCTGAAGTTTTGTAAAAGATAAAATTCTTAATTGAATTTCTGTCTAGGCTATTAAATTTGTCATCCGTTGCCATAAGCAGAATAAGTTCATTGATCCATTGTAAGAGTATTTCTTCCTTGTTTTTTGCACAATCAAGGTTTAGACTATTTCCTGATTTAATAGATTCATATCTTGGTTTAAATTCATCTGGAATTTTAGGCCATTTATTATTTTTTTTTACATATCCCATATTATGCATTGTTTTTTCTTTCATATTATCCCATATTTCAAATGTTTCTTTTCTCTTTCTATTTCTTTTGGCTACCATACTACTACTTGTTTCTTCATGGTGCATTCGTATTTCGTTAAAATCTGTTTCATCCGAAGAGGAGCTATAATTTAAAACCACTTCTTCTGTCTCATTTAGTGTAGAATTAATTGGTTCTGCTACTTGTATTTGATTATGTTCTTCTTCAATTATTTTTAATTGTTCAAGAAGTTGTTGAATTTCTTCTAAATCAGTTGATCTTTTTATTGTTTCAATATAATCAGTTTTTATCCTCTCCATGTTGCTCTTGGTGTTAAGGATTCTAAATAATGTAAGGGTTCGGGTTTCCTTTCGCTTAGTAATTCTTCTAAATCTCTTTTTGTAATAGGTTTATTATTAATGTCTTCTTCTAGCAGGCTTTCTAATTGTATAAGAATTTTCTTAAGCTTCAAATCATCTTTATTTTCTACTTCCTTTCCTTTATCTATAGTTCTTAAAGTTTCATATATGTCTAGATATTGCGTGCGTTCATTGTGTGTATTGTTACAAATATATTCTGTAATTTTGGAAGTAGTTTCTAAAACTTGCACTATATTATTATTTATTTGTTCTAATATTTTTTCTAATTCTTTATATTTTTTATCAATTTCTTCTAGTAAACTTATGATTCCTATTATTATGAGGATACCGATACCCTCAAATTTCTGAAGGTACCATAGAAATTGTTTTAACTTTTTAGTATTAGTTAAACATTTTTAAAAAAAAGTGTAAGAATAATGAATGGATGTGACGTAGATGACACGTCATGATGAGTAGCGTTAGTTGGATGGGCGCTACTCACCGGAATGCATAAGATAACGTCACTTGTAATGGAATGGCTCCGGTCAAACTGTTTGCGGGCGGTTGACTGGACAACAATAGTATCTCACACTCCTACCTCTTCTTTCTATTCTATTCTTTCTCTCCACTGATACTCTCCAAATAGAAAACCATAAAACAAAACCCAAATTATCACTTCTTTTTTTTGCTTCTTTGTTCTTCAGCTGCATTAGATCCACACCAATTTCTGTGTGTTTGGACTTTAAGACCTAGGGTGTGTCATGTGTGGAAGGCTCCAAGCTCCGACGTGGCGGGGTTAAGTACCTACAATAGAACTATAATGCTAATGCCTAACTCAATGTAGAAAATAGGGTAGACTTAAATGTTTAGGCTAAAACGGAATATACCTAGTTCATAAAGATTAACATGTTATAATTGATTGCATCCATGGTATTCTATCAACTGTCCGCAATTACAATAAAGACAGTGTAACACAACTGCAACCACAACCCCAATTTTACAACCATGCTTTAATAGTCTCAATCATGGAAAACAAGAAAACTAATAATGGAGCATCCAAACCATATCCTACAGTCTAGGCTGTTGCTGCCTGATGAAGGTTGCAAACTTGCAATGAAGGAAAGCTATTGTGAAGATGTGCCTCAATGATAGAAGTTGAGTTAGTTATTTCTGTTTTTAGTTGTAACTGCTTCTGGCCAAAGTTAGTTACAACAGAATTGTTTAGCTTGTATCTTAGCTTGCTGATGTACAGACGGGTCGCATAGACGAGTCGTATAGACGATAGACTATAGACGAGTTGTATAGACGATAGACTATAGACGAGTTGTATAGACGAGGTGTGAGGTTTTTCATGTACATTCTTCCAGATGATTCTGAGCAATTAGAGTATAAAAGAGATCGAGGGGTGTGAAAGAAGAAGAGAGTTGCAAACAGAGTTTGATACAGAGTTTGAACACAACAAGGCTTGCGGTACTGGTTTGAAGGCAGTGATAGTAACAAGGGTGTAATGTTGTTCAAATGAAAAGGCCTTGATCTTGTAACTTCGATTATCATAGTGGATTCATCTTGCTCTCTTGCCCGTGGATGTAGGTCTTCACATTGAAGGCTGAACCACGTTAAATCTTGGTGTTGATTCTTCCTCTAATAATTCTTATAGCTTTTGTATAATTCTGATTTCTTGCATATCAAGTTTCTGCATATTTGTTTCCTAGATTCTGGTTGTGGTTGTTTATTGATTGCAGGTAATATTCTTAACAATTGGCGCCGTCTGTGGGAAAGGCAAACGGCAATCATGGGAACTACCAAATTCGACATTGAAAAGTTTAATGGAGCAAATGATTTTGGTCTTTGGAGGATAAAGATGCGCGCAGTACTGGTTCAACAAGGCTTGGTGAATGCTTTGAAAGGTGAATCTGCTCTCCCTGCCACGATGCCTGATCAAGAAAAGCAAGATCTCATCGAGAAGGCAAAGAGCACAATCATCTTGTGTCTTGGAGACAAAGCTCTAAGGGAAGTTGCAAGGGAACCTACTGCTGCGGCTCTATGGCTCAAACTTGAATCCCTCTATATGACTAAATCGGTTACCAATAGACTCTTCTTGAAACAGCAATTGTTCTCTTTCAAAATGAATGGAGAAAAATCTGTTATGGATCAGATTGCTGATTTCAACAAGATTCTAGATGATTTAGAAAATTTAGAGGTGAAATTAGAGGATGAAGACAAGGCTTTAATCCTTTTAAGTGCCTTGCCTGGCTCTTATGAACATTTCAAGGATGCCATACTGTTTGGAAGAGAGCAGCAATCCATCTCTCTTGAGGAAGTGCAAACTTCTATCCGCACCAAAGAAAGTCATAAAAAACAAGGAATCAAGATTGACAATAATGCTGAGAGCTTGAATATTATCAGAGGCAGAACTGAAAAAAGGAGATCGCATGGAGACAAGCATAGATCCAAATCGAAGAAGAAAACTCAAGGGAAGTTTAAATGCTTCCTCTGCCATAAGCAAGGACATTTCAAGAAAGATTGTCCAGAAAAAAGGGGCAAGAATTCAAAGCAATTTCAAGATTCTGGTAATGCTGCATTAGTTGATGCTTGTTATGAATCAGCTGAGGCCCTGGTTGTTTCAATCTCAGAGATTGAAAAAGATTGGGTGATGGACTCGGGATGTGCTTTCCACATGTGTCCTAGGAAGGATTATTTTGAATCTATAGACCTAAGTGAAGGTGGAGCTGTCTTTCTAGGCAACAATAAACCCTGTAAAGTTCAAGGCAAAGGATCTATCAGATTCAAAATGGTCAATGGCAAGGAAACCTTGCTGGAAGATGTAAGGTATGTACCCGAATTAAAAAGAAATTTAATTTCCATTGGTATGTTTGATAGCCTAGGATATTTCACATACATAGAGCATGGTATCATGAAAATAACTATTAATGATACTGTCATTGCTAAAGGTATAAAGAGGAATGGGTTGTATATTTTAGATGGTTCCATAATAATAGCACAAGCTGCTGTTGCGAGTTCCAGCATTCATGCATCATCTAGATTGTGGCATATGAGGTTAGGTCATGTAAGTGAAAGGGGTTTAATTGAGTTATCAAAACAGAATTTGCTAAATGGTGACAAAATTGATAAGCTTGATTTTTGTGATCATTGTATTCTAGGAAAATCTAAGAGAATCAGTTTTGGGGTGGGAATGCATACTACCTCTAGGCCTTTTGAATATGCTCATTCTGATTTGTGGGGTCCTTCAAGGACCATGACTCATGCTGGTGGCTCATATTTCCTAACTATCATTGATGACTATTCTAGGAAAGTATGGATTTTTGTAATTAAGAATAAAAGTGATACCTTTCTGAAATTTAAGGAATGGCACACACAAATTGGAGCACAAAAGGAATCGAAATTGAAATTCTTGAGAACTGACAATGGCCTGGAATATCTTTCAGAGCAATTCAATAAGTTTTGCAGGGATTTAGGTATTCAAAGGCATAAAACGGTTGCAGGCACTCCTCAACAGAATGGAATTGCTGAAAGGATGAATAGAACAATCCTAGAAAGGGTAAGATGCATGCTATTGAGTGCTGGTCTTCCTAAGTCTTTTTGGGGTGAGGCTGCTGCGACAGCAGTGTACTTGATTAATAGGTGTCCTTCTTCAGCAATTGGATTTAAAACACCAATGGAACTATGGTATGGAAAGCCGGCCGACTACTCAAATCTAAAGGTTTTTGGTTCCTTGGCGTTTGCTCACACTAAGCAAGACAAATTGGGACCAAGGGCTATTCAATGTGCATTCATAGGATACCCTGCAGGGGTAAAAGGTTACAAGTTGTGGAGGATTGATTCTGGTGAGCCTAAGTGTATTATCTCAAGAGATGTTGTATTTGATGAAAGCAGAATGGCTATGATTGACAAGAATCAGCAGCAAGCCAGTGCTTCAGGTAGCAACACTGAGAGTGTTCAAGTTGAGGTGGAGTCTACTGAGCAGCAAGACAGCAATCCTCAAGACACTACAGAGGCAGAAGCTGGATCAGAAATGGTTACAGCAGAACCAGAATTAGCCAATTACAATTTGGTTAGAGACAGAGAAAGGAGAACAATTACAGCTCCTACTAGATATGGTCAAGCTGATCTAATCTATTATGCTCTAAGTGTTGTCGAGGATCTTCAAGCTGATGAGCCAAGCAACTACAATGAGGCTATCAGCAGTGAAGACAGTGAAGCATGGATGACAGCAATGAATGAAGAGATGTTATCACTTGAAAAGAATCAGACATGGATCCTAATAGATAATCCTAAAGGCAAAAGGGTTATTGGATCTAAATGGATATATAAAAAGAAGGAAGGTATTCTAGGTGGAGAGAAACCAAGATTTAAAGCTAGACTTGTTGCAAAGGGGTTCTCTCAACTAGAAGGAATAGACTTCAACGAAATTTTTGCTCCTGTGGTGAAGCATTGCTCGATCCGAATCTTGCTATCCATTGTCACTCACTATGATTTGGAATTAGAACAACTTGATGTCAAAACCGCATTTCTCCATGGTGATCTTGAAGAAACTATTTATATGCAGCAACCTGAGGGTTTTGCCAAAGGTCATAATAAGGTTTGTCTTCTAAAAAAATCTTTGTATGGTCTAAAGCAAAGTCCTAGGCAATGGTATAGAAAGTTTGATGACTTCATGATAAGTCTTGGTTTTCAGAGATGCAATTTTGACAGTTGTGTGTATATTCTAAAAGAAAATGGTGCAGTCCTCACTTATCTCCTACTTTATGTGGATGACATTCTTCTAGCAAGTTCAGATAAGTATCAGATTAACAAGCTTAAATCTGATTTAAGAAATGAGTTTGAGATGAAAGAACTTGGAGAGGCCAAGAGAATTCTTGGTATGGATATCAGCAGAAACAGAAATCAAGGAGAATTATTTCTGTCTCAGTTTGGCTACTTAAAGAATGTTGTCTCTAAGTTCAGGATGCATGAATCAAGACCGGTCACTACTCCTTTGGGGCAGAATTTTAAGTTGTCTACTCAAAATGCTCCAAAGACGGATGAAGAAAGGAAAAGAATGAGCTCAATCCCATATGCTAGTGGAGTTGGCAGCCTAATGTATGGGATGATTTGCAGCAGGCCAGATTTGGCATATGCTGTAAATATAGTGAGCAGGTTCATGGCTGATCCAGGGCCATTACATTGGTTTGCTCTCAAATGGATTTTGAGATACTTAAATGGATCTTTATCAGCTGGATTGAAATTCAAAAGGAATCAGGATAACAGTGAACCAATCAAAGGTTATGTAGACTCGGATTTTGCTGCGAACATTGATACTAGAAAATCCCTTTCTGGTTATGTTTTCACTTTGTTTGGTACAGCTGTGAGTTGGAGAGCAATTTTGCAATCCGTAGTGGCTCTTTCAACAACTCAAGCTGAATTCATAGCACTTACTGAAGGTGTTAAAGAAGCCATATGGATGAAGGGGTTGATTGATGAACTTGGGATAAATCAGGACTGCGTGACAGTGTTTTGTGATAGCCAAAGTGCTATCCATCTATCCAAGCATCAAGTGTATCATGATAAATCAAAACACATTGATGTCAAGCTTCATTTCATAAGGGATGTAATTGATTCAAAGCAGATTTCAGTTGAGAAGATTGCAACAGAGGATAATCCTGCTGATGCTTTTACGAAGTCTCTTTCACAAACTAAGTTCAAGCATTGTTTGGATTTAGTTGGTTTCTGTGAAGAGTAATTTTCTTGGCAAGGGAGCATAGTCCATGGAAGAAGTAATCTAAATATTGAGTCAAGGTGGAGAATTGTGAAGATGTGCCTCAATGATAGAAGCTGAGTTAGTTATTTCTGTTTTTAGTTGTAACTGCTTCTGGCCAAAGTTAGTTACAACAGAATTGTTTAGCTTGTATCTTAGCTTGCTGATGTACAGACGGGTCGCATAGACGGGTCGCATAGACGAGTCGTATAGACGATAGACTATAGACGAGTTGTATAGACGATAGACTATAGACGAGTTGTATAGACGAGGTGTGAGGTTTTTCATGTACATTCTTCCAGATGATTCTGAGCAATTAGAGTATAAAAGAGATCGAGGGGTGTGAAAGAAGAAGAGAGTTGCAAACAGAGTTTGATACAGAGTTTGAACACAACAAGGCTTGAGGTACTGGTTTGAAGGCAGTGATAGTAACAAGGGTGTAATGTTGTTCAAATGAAAAGGCCTTGATCTTGTAACTTCGATTATCATAGTGGATTCATCTTGCTCTCTTGCCCGTGGATGTAGGTCTTCACATTGAAGGCTGAACCACGTTAAATCTTGGTGTTGATTCTTCCTCTAATACTTCTTATAGCTTTTGTATAATTCTGATTTCTTGCATATCAAGTTTCTGCATATTTGTTTCCTAGATTCTGGTTGTGGTTGTTTATTGATTGCAGGTAATATTCTTAACAGCTATACTGCAAGTTCAGTCTATTCAAGCCACATGGTATGCTCCTTAATCAGTATATTTTATTAAGTAAACAACCATAACCATTTGAGAGGCAACAACTTACAAATTACAGCCATACTATTGGCATTTGGTGACTACTGACTTGATGGTATCAAATTTCAAATTTAATCACTTTAGAATTTGCAATTCGATGGTGTGTTTTGGTGTCTTTACTGCTTTGATGAATGCTAACAATTCACAAATATGAACACTTGAATGCTAATCAGCACTTGCATGCCCGGGGATACGAACTGGTGTAGATACATATAAGTACATTATATTGATTTCATATACGATCCTAGTGGCCTTTCTGACCCTCTTGTAATTCTTGAGCCAAAGAATTGAACTTACAACAATATTATTGTTCCCCACTCTGGTAACTAAAAAATAATTTTAACTTATCAGAAAAATTATGAAAAAAGAATTCCTAAAAAGTATTTACCATGAAGGAATAAAAAGTAATGAATAATTGAATATTTATAAAACTATGGCTATTTCTTCCTTCATGATAATTGATAAATAATTTTTCAGGAATTCTTTTTTGGTAATTTTTCTCAATTAATTTTTTATAGGTTAGTTGCATTCTGGTGGTAAGACTTTGAATCTGGGTTTGTCATTGCAATAGGAGTAAAACATGAGTTTTCTTCTTGCCCAATCCATGGCTGCTATCTGTTGCTGTGATAGCTTAGTGAACTCTGGTCCATTAACAGGGTCTAGGCCTGAAGCACATGAAGAAACTGCTGCTGTGGGATCAGATATGCAGCCACTCAATTCCATTTCTGCAAATGAAACAACAAATGGTGCATACTTATAGTTGACCCCATATTTTCCTCCATGTGTAGCCCATTCTGAGCCATCCCATATTGTGGCATACACTGACATTGGCTTTGATGGATAAATAGAAGGATATGTGGTGCTGTGTATGAATTCCCTCACTGGAATATTGTCCACCAAGAACCTACAAAATCCAAATATATTTTTCTTTCAGAATTGCATAATCTATTAATCCAACAGATTCATTCCATTGAAAAACGGTTTGTCTTACACTGTGTGATAACTGTTCCATAAGATGCTATAATAATGGTGCTGCTGTGTTGGGTCGAACCATAAATAGAATTTCTCTTCTCTTCCTGTGCTGACACTTCCATTGGCATATACATTTGTTTGAATAACCCAGTCATTTCTCTTATCATGACCAAGCAGTTCAATATCTATCTCATCATGGTTGTGAGGGAATTTATCTGCATTTGACAACTGATGTTTTTCTCTAGTTAACTTCAAAGAAGTCATAAACTCAAAAGATAGTTAAACACAAATAATTTTCTGTTTTAAGGTATGTGTCTATGCAAAAGTTATATTTATAGCTTAGCCATTACAGAATATTAAAGTATCTTGTCAATAAAGAAAGTGTTTGTGTGCTACAATGTCATTGATATTGAAAGATTCATAACCAAAGAAGAAGCTAGCTTACATAAAAGGCAACTACAACTCCAGATGACAAACCAGCTGGTAATTTGATTGCAGCACTGAAGAATCCATAGTAGTATCTGCTTTGGGAGACCAAGCCAGAGCCTGTTCAAATAATAGCACATATTTTGATATGAAAAAGGGAAAAAAAAAGAATAAAGAAATTGCAAGATTTTAACTTCTTTAATTGAAGAGCTTCATATTAACCTGAGATTTTGTCAAGAGCCAGAGTGGCCATGGACCCATTACTAAGAAACTGGATATTTGAGGACCCAAAAGCCTTAGAAAATGTACGACCAACTTGGACACGAGGAAAAGAATCCGTCAAGCGTGTGACACTTGGAGTTGTATAAGACCTGCTGTGTGGAGAAACCACAGTTGCTAAGCAAAGGATTAGGAGAGGTGAGAAGAGTAGCTTTTGTTGCCAAAGTGCCATGTTTAGTGGACAGATGAAGAGAAAATATGGCGGTTGGGTATATATTGAGGGTGGTTTAATGGGGTTCATTATCTTTGCTTAGTTGTTTACTAGCTGGCTACTAGTGGCTAATTGGCAATCTCTTTCAGTCTTAGTATCTTTTTTTGGTGGGGTGTCTTGGATCTTAAAGGCAATAATCCAAAGAGTCATGTGGTGGTGATATCTTTAGGTTTGGCAGGGTTTGTGTTATGGGGCTGGCATAAAGTTAGGGGCATGAAATGGAATGTACAATTAGTTAATGTTTGATGGGCAGTCTCAGTCTCAGTCTCACCTGCATGCCTGTAACATCCATTACATGTCATATTTCTTTTAAGAGAAATATTTTTTAGGATTAAATATGTTTTTGGTCCCCGAGCAAATTTTAGTTTTGTTGTCCCTCTAAAATCTAAAATCATTATTTTTGGTCCCTATTGTTGTGACATCCATTAACTACTTATATGTCTAACAGAATGTCATATGGTCATCCTAAGTGACACCCAATGACCTCTATGGTGTCATGTTAGCATATGACTCCCCTAAAATTTTCTTGAAGCCTAAAATGAATTATATTTATGTACCCTAAAATGAATGATAAGGACTAAACGGTGATATTAAATTTTAGAGGGATGAAACCCAAAGAAAAATAATTTACAGAAATCAAAATCAAAATTTTCTCATTTTATAGGGATCAAAATTAGTAATTTCATATTTTAGAGGG
This sequence comes from Ammopiptanthus mongolicus, assembly GCA_039655645.1. Taxonomy (NCBI): domain Eukaryota; kingdom Viridiplantae; phylum Streptophyta; class Magnoliopsida; order Fabales; family Fabaceae; genus Ammopiptanthus; species Ammopiptanthus mongolicus. The sequence goes on from CM077343.1 coordinate 86,604,233, forward strand.
ATGAAAACCAAAGAAAAAATTTTTACAGGAACCAAAACCAAAATTTTCTCATTTTCTAGGGACTAAAAGCATAATTTTCCCTTTTTTTACTACATTTTTAGACAACATTGGAACAACATTTTATTTATGCACGGTGTGAATGAAGATAATATAAGTGTGTTTCAAGATAGAGTAGAGAAATTTGTGGAATTATGAGTTACTGTTCCAATAATTATCTAAATATGTTGTACAAATAACATAAATGTTCCTTTTAGTTGTAGCTGTGATCCGTATGGAAGAAATTGATTCGGTTAAAAACGCGTAATCTTTGATTGGGATAGGTCTCAACTTTGCACAATGATGGATGGAGACCTCATATCACCACATAAACATTTCCTTCTTGAACGTTATTCATTTTTCTCGTAGACAGCAATTAATATTTGGGTGATCATTACAAATTGGTTTGAGTCAATATTTTTGTGGGTACCCAATACCTCATAATTTTAACATTAGATACTCTAATTTAGAGGCTTTAAATGTTCATGCTATTTGGAGAAAATAAAACGTGGTTTATGGGAGAGGATGAACTGTACCATCCTATATATATTGTGTAACCAAATTTGGATGGAATTGGCAAAGAAATCCCCCTTCAAAGATTCGGCAATATTTAAGTGCCTGTTTCATTTCAACTTAAATTGCTAAGCTGAAAAAGGTTAGTTGGTAGGTAAATCACAGTTAAATAGATTAATCAAGAGAATCAATGAGGGATCTGTAAGAGTTGATTAATGATATAATAAAGGTAATTAAAAATGCATGTTAGTGACACGAAAATGCCTACATATATATATATATATATATATATATATATATATATATATGTGTGTGTGTGAGTGAGTGTGTGAAAATGACCAAATCTGACACGAGTGACTTAGCTGGCATGCTGAGGAATCTGATACGACTGAAAAACAACACAGGACACATTAGATGCATGTTGCTTTTGTAATTTTCTTTTGCTACTAGCGAAAAAGGTTGCATGCATCGCATTGAGAAAAAAGGACCTGCAGGTGGTGGGGGTGGTCATAGGCAGAGTTATGGCACTGGAATAATTTTCCTTGCAGCCCTCAATTGCTGACTGAATCTTAATAAATAGGTGAAATAAAACAAGGTAGATATGGAGAGAGCATGGACCAGCTAGCTGGCGTTGGAAAGGATAGAGAATCAAGCTATGTCTCCATCATCTGATGTTCCTTCGTTGGAATTTACAGTTATTGAGCTCTGGCTCAAGTTGAGCCTCATCCAATTTGAATAATTAAGTTTGAGCTCTAGCACAATTTTATATTTTGATTTCTAACGCTTTTGGTAAAAAAAAATTGATTTCTAACTCTTAGAAGTATAAATCGGAGTATTTTAATACCAAAAAAAAATCTCGTGTCCTAAGCACGTAGAACTGTGTGTTCTGCGTGCGTACCTCATACATGTACGAACTTTTGCACTTCATATTTCATATTTCGTATTTCAAACATAGTGCTTCTGCATGTCTCAGAGTTATGTTTTTCTTTTCTTTCTTCATTTTTTCTTTTCTAGCTTAAGTGGCTTATTTTTCAGTTTTTTAGGATTAGTATCTTTGTTCATTTTTATGAATTAAGATTTCGGCGATGGAATATTTGCAACTAACCAGAGTGATGGTGAAATTATAACTTTCTTAAGGTGATGTCCATCTCCTTTGGTTTCGTCAGGAGTACTTACGAAGCTTAAGTGTACCGATATGATCTTAAATCCAAACTTTTGGTGTATTATTTACTTTTTTGAATTCCATATTGTGAAATGCTTTGAACAATTTAAACATTTATAAAAATAAAACCTTTTTAAATAAATTAATTACTGTTGTAGATTAAGATTCTGATGATGGAATATTCATAAGTAGTTGGAGTGACGGTGAAATTATGTCTTTCTTGAGGTGAAAACCATCTTTAAGGTTTTATCAGGAGTGCTGACGAGGCCTTAAAGATACCAATACAATCTTATTCCTAACATTTAAAAAAATAATTAATATAAAAATATTTTAATTTGTGTGCCTTCCAAAAATAAAAAACTTTGTCGATGACGGAATAATCAGGGAATGACTGGAGTAACGATTGCATAAACTCTACCTAATTTTCTTGAGGCTATTTTATTGGATTTCGCCAGAAGTGCTGACACGGTCTAATTTTCAGAAAGCAAAACAAATAAAACAATCTTGATAAAAATAAAAATTTTAAAGCTTTGTTGATGATAGAAAAATTGAGGGATGAACAGAGTGAGGGTTACATAAACTCAACTCAATATTCTTGAGGCTATTATTGTATTAGATTTCGTTAGGAGCATTGATGAGGTTTAATTTCAACACTTAAAAATGATAATAATATATTTTTTTAAACAATAAATTATAGATGTGAGCAAATTTGCTTATCCCCAACTTTATGATTGTGGTGAATTCTTTTCTTAAAACTTTATTTTCGAAAGCAACTATTTCAAAATTAAATTCTAAAAACTTTTTTTTTTGGAATTAAATCTCTTTATTCTTACAAACTATTTTCTAACTTTCAAAACTTTAATATACCACAATCATATTTAATAAGTTGTGAGATTTAAATTTGTTCCATAACATAAATGATTTAATTGATATGAAAGATTTTTTACAGTATCAACCAATCATAAATTTTCATATAAATTAAAACGTTTGACTCTTATCCTAACTATATTAAAAGTCATCCATATCATGATTTGTGGCTAGTTGACAATGTAAAAAATTTTACACGGACAGTGTATAACAATTAAACTCTAGCATAAATAGCTAACTAGCCACTCATTCTCTATCATAGCCATTTATCATTTTTGGATAATACATAGACAAAATGAAACATCTAAAAATGCAAACATATTTTTATTTTAAAATAATAAAAGACCAACTCAATTTAATAAATAAACACTTTAAATTAAATATGAAATCGTTTTTCGAACAAGTGACGTAAGGTGCTAATACATTTCCTCCTCGTAATCAATCACTGTATTCAAACTTTGAACCGTAAACCATTTTTAAGGTGTCCAATTGCACCATTCCATTTTATGGATAAAGCGATTGGTGACAACTTCAAAATCTCTCTCTTCCTTCTAATTAATTATATTAATATTTTTTGCGGCATCCTTCAATACAATTGCGACATGATGTAGTGATTATTTTGGTAATACTTATGTGTTTATAAGTTTATTGATGCTAGAAATTTTTGGCTTTTTTATGTTCAACATGAGAACAAATAGTGAAGCTTAATCTTAACTAAAACCTCTATAAAGATTTTAATCATATCAATAAGTTATTATGTTCAAATTTGTTCACTTGATATAAATTCTTCACTAATAGTATGTTTGGATGAATGGAATCTATGGAAAGAAATGGAATGGAAGGGGATAAAATAATTTTCCATATTATTGGAATGGAATGGGAACCATTCCTTTCCCCCAACCCCCAAAATTCTTTCCCTCACAAATCGAGAACAGACCAATGGAATGAAACACCTTTTTAATTATAAAATTACTATTTAACGTTTGTGGAATCATGGGCACATTAAGAGAACTTAATTTTAAAAAGGGCAATATTAAAAAATTGTTTTTATTGTTTATTTCATTCCATCCACTTTCAAATAAGGGAAAGTAGTTTCCATCATTTTCTTACTTAAACATCCAAACAATGGGAAGGTAACCCCCCTTCCATTTCCTCCCTTTCCTTTCCATTCTATTATGTTCCATTTCATTTGATCCCTCCAAACTCTCAAACATACCAATGGATATAGTAACTATCCTTTGTTGTCTCGTCATCGTGAGACACTACTTAGGACTTAGAGGTCTTTATAGTTGAGGCCTTAGATTGCTCTTTGGGAGTAAAGTTTGCTCTGGAACCTTGTTTCATGGAAATTGCAACTTTGTGTTAGGCAATTGTTCCCAAAGATAAGCTCCATATCTTGGAAGTTTACTTTGGAATTGTTGGAGTAAGGGGAAAAGAAGAAAAAGTGAGAGGAGGTAAATAGGATATATGAATATGAGGAGGGATCAAGTTATTCCAAGAGTAACTTTAAGAGAGTTACTCTCAATCTCATTCATCCATTTATTCTAATGTAATGGATCTATATTAATTCATTAAAGAAGCCACATGACCTTTGTTGGATTAGAATAAATGGATGGATGAGACTGAGAGTAACTCTTTTAAAGTTACTTTTGGAGTAACTTGATCCCTCATATATATATATATATATATATATATAGGTAAAGTATATTAAGGACAAATTGTTTATGAGTTTAATTGTTATATACTGACAGTTTAAAACATTTTTATACAGTTATCCAATCATATGTTGCTACATCAGTAAAAAAAATTGACTCTTATCTTAACTATCTTAAAAGTCATCCATACCATGATTGGTGATTGATTGTCTGTATAAAAATATTTTATAACGTCAATATATAACAATTAAACTCATTGTTTATTGAGTGACTACCTAGTATTTTTTTTTTTTGGGTGTTACCTAGTATTTATAAGGCAATGAGTGTATCTGATGATAAAATATCAACCGATCATGGCAAATAGTAGGAAGTTATGGCTATGATATGAGAATTGCATAACATAGCCGAGAAAGTAGGAACCTTTCTAAGAAAATAGGTATGATTATACGGTCATTTTCATCAGTGTAAAAGTGGGGTGCTTACCCAATTAAGCACTGATGCTTAAGTGAAAAACACTCTTGGAGTCATTTTTTATTAAGCACCCCACTTTTGAGGGGTGCTTCCACAAGCACGGGATGCTTGTGTAAAGTTGGGACAAAATAGTCATTGGAGAGATGAGGTGTAAGGATGTGGGACCACAGATGGAGTCCATTTAAAAACTTTAGAAATTGTTGGGTTAGAAAGATGAAGTGCTTAAGTTGTAAAAAATAAAAATGAATGATGTGTAAATATAAGACCTGTTTAAGAATTCCAAAAAGTAAAAAAACGAGATGTTGGGATAAAGTTGCTCTAAGATGCACAAGTAGCAATTGCTGCCCAAGAATCTCATAAGCAAATGCCCAGAACACACACCGTTAACAAATGTCTTCATCCGACTAACTAAGCACTGATGCCAATTTTCATAACTGCCAAGGTCTCTAACTATTTCATATACATATCTTTGAGAAGATAACCGAAAGTCTGTACTTTGGAACCACTATTTTATTTAGCTTTTTTTTTTCTCCCTATTTAAATGACTTCTTTATTCTAATCTTGATACATAGTCGCGGGCCTGTTGGCCAGTCAGTGTGCCCCACCCTCATTTTTCAAACAAGGCTTATGGAGGACTGGGCACATTCTTGTGGTTGGATAAACGTCATCCCAAATTTGGCAATAAAGGTGACCAAGGTGGATGGCCCAATGACCCACTTCCTTGGACCCTAAACAAATTCAAGCAAAAACTTCAAAGTCTTGACCCAAACATGAATGCATCACCATACTAAAACAGGATTTAATTTTGATATATTTTCCTTATAATTTTTTTTATAAATTAATAAGGATATTCTTTTCTAGTGATTCCAAGAAATTCATCTAGTTAGGATTTGAATCAGTAATTGTGATACTTTACATGTTTGTTCATAGGGGTGGGAATAGGCTAGGGCGAGTTAGGTCCTGACAAGCCTAAGCCTGGCCTATGTTCCAATCTCAAGGCCTGAGTCTGGCCTATTAGCCTGATATAGGTCAATTTTTAAGGTCTGGCCTACTTCAAAGCCTGGCATGACCTGGAAGCCTATTTAAAAGCCTGTTTTTCAATAAGACCTTTAAATATGCCTCCACCTATAAATAGGTCATAGGCTTTCACTTGTAAATAGGTTGTAAGCCTCTAATGATAAAGAAGTTGGCAAACCTATACTGATAAATAGGCCGTTAGGCCTTCACAAATAAATATGCAAGTAAACCTTTACATTTTAATGGACCAATAGGCCTTTACTTTCAAATGATATAAATATTATAAGTAATATATTATAGAATTATATATTAAATTATATATTATGTATATGTGTACGTATGTTAAATAGGTCGGTCTGGTTGGTCTAATAGGCTTTTTTTAAAGCCTTAGCCTGACCTCTTTAGTTATATAGGCTTTTTAAAAAGTCTTGACCTGATCTTTTTGTTAAATAGGTTAGGCCAGACTAGACCTTAAATATGTTTTTTAAAAAGTCTTGATTTGATCTTTTTTGTTCACCACTAAACCAGTATCTAAGAGTTAATTTCATAAATTAATTTAAAATAGTTAACCTTCCGAAGTCCCTAATAATAATTCACATGCCTTTGGCCGACAACTCTATTTCCCATTTAATAATTCAAATACCCAATTCCTCCCCCCTTCCTTCTAAATTTAGGAAAACATTTTTTTATACCTCAAATAAGACTACTATGTAAGATATTGTACTTGATATAAGTATAGTTAAATACTATTATAATATACTAATAAATATAAATTTACTATATAAAACATAAATTTTAGATATTCAAAAAGAATAAAACATAAATAAAATATTATATTTTAATTTTAAATAATCAAATAACATAACTTAAATTTATTAGTTAAAGTTTAGATATAGTGTCTCATAAATTTCATATGGCACCTCATCAGTCGGTGTCAGGTTCCTCTATCCATGCATCTTCAAAAAGCCCGAGATCTTTCCACATTCTCCGCTACACGTGTCACTCTCTTGTCACTTTCAAGTTTCAACCCAAATCCCGAAACAGTATCCGAAGCCGCATTCTCACAATCCCGTTACAAAGCACCACGTGTCCCCATCTCAAATCCAAAGTCCCAAAAGCACCGATTCACCTCACGACACGTGTCCTACTCTCTCCTCTTCCTATTTATACCCGAAAAGCCAACGTCGCCATCATCAAAAACCAAACACAAAAATCCAACAACAACCTTTTTCCATTCAAAGTCAGTTACAAAAAACCGTTCGATGATCCGAAATGCAAACCGGTCGGGTCTCCGGATTCTGACCAACCCGGCGGTTCAACCCTGCGAAAACATTGCTCTCTCTACGCTTCTCTCTTCTCTCATCACATTCTCTCATCGAATCTGCAGTTTCGGTTCCAAATGCAGATTCTTCCCATCCAACAAACGAAACGCCACAACAACCATTCGTTTCGTTGAGATTCTTCAAGTTTTTCTCGAAGAGATCCGAGATCACAAACGGATTCTACCGGGTTCGGTTCTTATCAGCTTATCGGAGCTCCATTTCACCTTCCAGAAGCTTTTCTTCCTTCTGGAGGACTCTGTTCGCGAAGGTGCGAGGCTTTGGATGTTAATGGAGTCGGGTCGGGTCGCTACATTGTTCCGGGTCGTGTCAAGGTCCGTGGCCACTGCTCTTGAAGTTTTCCCTTTCAGCTCTGTTGAAGTTTCGGTGGAAACTAAGGAACATGTGGAGCTAGTGATGAAGCAAGCCAGAAAAGCCAGGTTTGAAGTTGAGGTAGATGATGAAAGAACCATGATATGTGTTATGTCGATTTTGAAGCAATATGAGAAAAGGGTTGTTCCGAATGAGAGTGATCTGAAATGGGTTCTTGATTATATTGGGGTTAAGGGATGGAGTGAGTGTAACAAAGAGGTGGAGTTTTTGGATTGTGAAATTGGGTTTGAGTGGTTGAATGAGGAAAGTGGAAAGGTGGGGTTTTTATGTAGTTTGATTGGGTTCATGTGTTATTGCAGATGTGTTGTTATGGAATTTGTTGATGCTGAAGAAGGTAACCCTAAATCTGATACACGAGGTGGAAGAAGCTGCATTGGTAGTGAGAGTTTGAGTTGCCTTAAATTTGATGATTTTCTATGTCCCATTTCTTTAGAGTTGATGACTGATCCGGTGACAATAGAGACAGGTCATACATATGATCGTCCTTCAATTCTCAAATGGTTCAGAAGTGGAAATCACAGTTGTCCCAAGACTGGTAAGAGAGTTAGCAGCATTGAATTGGTTCCCAATTTGGTGCTGCAAAGGTTGATTCATCACTATTGCTCTGAGAATGGCATTCCTGTTGTTGATCCGGGCCACCGGAATCGCGACATCGCGAGGTCGGTTCAGCCAGGAAGTTTGGCAGCAGAGGAAGGCATGAAAATGCTGGCAAGTTTTCTCAGTGGCAAGCTGGAAAATGGAGCAAGTGAAGAGAAGAATAGAGCTGCTTATGAGATCAGGCTTCTTTCCAAAATAAGCATTTTCAACAGGTCTTGTTTGGTGGAAGCTGGTTCAATCCCTCTTTTGTTGAAGTTATTGTCACGGAGGGATTCATCAGCACAAGAGAATGCCATTACATCCCTTATGAACCTCTCAAAATACCCCAAGAGCAGGGCTGTGATGGTTGAAAATTGGGGAATAGAATTGATCGTGGGCGTCTTAAATAAGGGGCTTAAGATTGAAGCTCGCCAGCATGCTGCTACCACTTTGTTTTACCTTGCTTCAAAAGAGGAGTATGGGAAAATGATAGGGGAGGAGCCACAAGCAATTCCATCTTTGATTAGGCTAATCAAAGATGGATCTGATCGTAGCAAGAAGATTGGACTGGTTGCAATGTCTGGCCTCCTTTTGCACCCTCAAAATCATAGGAGGGTGCTTGCAGCTAGGGCGGTTCCTTTGCTGGTTGACATCTTGAAAACATGTGAAAAAGATGTTGCCACCTATTCACTAGCAGTTCTAGCAACCCTGGCAGAGAAAAGTGATGGAACAATTGCAATTCTTCAATGTGGTGTTTTGCATGTGGCTGTTGAAATTTTGAGTTCTTCAACTTCAAGGGTGGGAAAGGAACACTGTTTGTCTTTGTTGCTTTCTCTGTCAATAAATGGAGGAGTAGATGTGGTTCCTCATTTAGTGAAGAGCCCTTCTCTTATGGGATCCTTATATTCCCAACTCAGTGAAGGCACACCTCGAGCAAGCAAGAAGGCCAGTGCTCTCATTAGGATCCTCCATGATTTTTATGAAAGGAGGTCTTCTGGCTTCGAGACTTCAGTTCTTCCACAAGAACAATTTATTCACGTTTGGTAACCCAGTACCTTTTTTTTTCACCTGGGTATTCTTTTATTTGTTTCAATATATAAACCGTAGAGATAGTGCAAAGGTGCTTTGATTTTTGTGAGTTTGAATTATGATATTAGCTCATGTTTTAAAGAGCTAATAATTGTATCAGCTTCTGTTTTAGTGATGAAGCTTGTATAAAGTATTGTAATTCATCTCAGTATTTATCAAATAGGATTTTATCGTGCCTTGTAATTCTGAATCATATTACATCATTTTTCTCTTCTTATCTTGTCTACGCCACAACATTTTTTAGCCCTTATTTATATTCTACAGGATGTAAAAGATTTTGCTTATAATGAGATATCGAGTGCCTTTTCTAGGCTATATAACACTTGCTCTATAGAGGGCCTTCCCTTCTTGAGCCCTATGCAAGACAAAGCTAGCTTTAGTGTGATGTTAAATGCTTCCACAGAGTACTCCCCTTTGAGTTTAGGGTCAGCGAATTCTGAAATATCACCACCTCTAGCAAAATCTCTAGCCTACAAAAGCAAAGACATGGATGGAATAAGGGAAATGTTATCGATAAAGTTTGTGAAGTACACAGATTTAAGCTCATAGTAGGTTTTAAATTGCAGTTGCGGTTATCGCAATTGTAGATAATTGTGGGAAAATGCAGCCTCAATTGCGATCACAATGCAATTATGGAGACTATCAAAACCACAATATTGGGGCTGCAGTTGCGATTGTGCACCACATTTTAAAACCATGGCTCATAGAATGTCATTTCTCACCATTGTACTTAAGGGCATTGGCCTCTGGAAATTGATGTCAAGGACCCTTTGTCCTGATAGAAGTTGCAATAACACTATTCCAAAGCTGTAGACATCTCCTGAGGCATTTACATGGTGGTTTGTCCGATATTCAGGATCAATATAACCAAATGTTCCTCTGACTTCAGAGCTCACGTAGGATTGACCAAGGTCCATAACCCTGGACAACCCAAAGTCCGAAAGTTTTGCTTGAAAGTTGGCATCAATAAGAATGTTTGATGGCTGATAAACACCATATATAACAAGAGATTAGAGAAGGAAACTGAATAATGGAAAGATAGAGGAGGAACTAATACTATGTATATACCTTTATATCACGATGAACAATGCTGCCACTTGGGTAACTGTGGAGAAACTCAAGACCTCTTGCACTATCAATGGCAATCTCTAATCTTTGAATCCATGAAAGAACTTTATTATTGCCTGTCATAGTAATTATGTATTCAAGAACTTTTGTTGATAGAAGCTGAGGAAAATTTGAATAAATGAAGGTTTAAATAAGTCTTTAGTCCCTGAAAAGTGCATGAGTTTTGATTTTAGTCCCTATAATTTTTTTTCATAGATAGACGTGGCGCCATGTGGCAATGCTGACATGGCTTCCTTCTGCCACGCCAACAGATAACAGTACACAGTTGACAGTAGTGACCTATTCCTGAACTTTTGAAATTGTAGGGACCAAAACCTATGAAAAAAATTATTATAGAGATTAAAACTAAAACTCACGCAGAGACTAAAAAGTTATTTAAACCATAAATAAAAGGAAAGACATATACCAAATAGCCACTCTGAGAGGTTTCCATTGTGACATAGCTCATACACTAGGAAGCATTCAGTTTCCTTTTCACAGTATCCGATCAAAGCTACTAGATTTGGGTGTCTAACGTGGGAAAGGCTTCTCACTTCTCTAACAAATGTCTCCATGTAACCTTCATCAGTGATATGCTTCACTGCAACATAATGACCATTGGAGAGTATACCTTTGTATACTTTTCCTGGAATATCCAAAATAATAAAAAAGAAGAACTCTCTAATCAGTTTTGAGGCTTTCCATTATGAATTTACTTGATTTAAATTCATTTAGTCAGTTTAAATTTTTTCATGCTGCTTCACTTTGCTTCCTTAATTACTGGGATACGTGGCTGTGTCCTTTTCCTTGTCGTTATATAGTTCGATATTGCTTGGAGATATCAGAGGTCCTTTAATTGTAAATGTAATGAATAGAAAACACATTGCTAGAAAGTTAAGCCATCTTCTTACCAGCTATGCCTTGGCCAATGAAATTTATTGCATTGAAATTGTTAGCTGCTTCATAAACATCCTTCGAAGTTATCTTAAATGATGTTGAATCCTCAGACTCTGAATAATTAGATGTTGTCAAGTAAGGTAAAAAAGGAAACAGATGACTCGGGACCACAAAAATTTACAAATGAGTACCATCTTGTACGGTTGGAAGACTTCTAATTCTTTTGACAAACAAGGTAAGTGCGGCAAGAACCACTGCTACAGAGGTTCCAGTTAAGCCAAAGATTAGAATCCAAAGACCTGTAATCATCATATTCTTTAAATATCCAAACATAGCGTAAAACAGTTGTTATGACTCATATAGTAATTGTTATAAATCGGAAGATAAGTTTCATGTTATAAATATGTTATAGTATAGGGCTGGTAGCAATTGGAACATAACTAACTACCTGGGATGATATTAGCATTACCCCTAGCCTTGATCTCTTGCTGAACTGTGACCATCAGAAGAATAAATGAATACATTATCTCTAGTTCATCAAAATTCATTAAGAAGTAAAACAGTAAATGTAAGGGCGGTCCAGTGCACAAGGCTCCCACCTAATGGGTCTGGGGAGGGTAGATGTACACAGCCTTATCCTAAGTGAAAAAGTGAATTGTAACTTTTGTGCATATCCAAGTAAAACTAAAATTAACTCTAGTTTTAAGGTCTTACCTGCAGAAAGGGTGTGTCCCCCAAGGCATTTATAAACTGCCTGAATTGATTCTCTATCATAAAGTCTGATGCTTGTAAGTGAGACTAGTACAGCAAACCTACAAAGATCAGCATTGACATTTGCTGAGACTGATCTTGCACTTATATCCTCCCATGCTTTCAAACATGCAGTGCAAGTTTCATTTGGCCTTCCATTTATACTTAAAGGCATACAATCTTCATCTAATCTCCTCAATAAGTCTCCAAGCTTGTTGATAACATCTGTAACAGTGTAATCAGAGCAACCACCAGTTCCACTAGTTAGCTTCTCTATCCCACAGACTGTAAAATTTTCCTCTAACACTTCCATTGATCCTGAACAATTTTCTTGCTGTGAAGAATTCAAGAATAATTTTCCAGTTTGGTTGGCCTGCAACCCCAAGGCATATAAGTAATCATCAAAATCTAGTCCACAACAGCTATTGATAAACCCTCCCCAACTTTGCTGTTCACAATTTGAGCTATTCAAGGTTGAAGAAAATTGAATATCAAGGAGACAATCATGAACAGTAGTTTGAGAATACACAAGATGAAGGGTACTGAAAAAAAGGGGAAGTAATAGCAAGCAGCTTTTCCCTTGAAACTTCATTGCATTGGAACCAGAGAAATCTACCAGTCTGCAGGCGGTTTTGACATTAAAAAAAATGGTTAATATGAACATGCCCACATTGTTCCACACTTCCACTTTAGATGAAATCAATATAAGTGAAACATGATGACTAGGCAAAATCTGTGATAAGCAATTTTGCGTTTGGATGTGTTTTAAAAAAATGATTTTTTGAGATTTGTTGAAAAGACATTATTGTCTAACAATTTTCATAAATATGATAGATGATAGATCCTCACTCTCTCTTCTACCGCATCTTGTTTTTTTAGAAACTAGGAATTGTTACTTCTTAAAAAAGCATCAAAATATGTTTTTTTCACTACTTTTGCTTTTTCAGTAAAAATCTATCCATAGACTCATATTTTTTAAAGAGTTTAATTTCTATGCACTGACAGTGTCAACCAATCACCAATCATGATATGGATGACTTTTAAAATAGTTAGGATAAGAATCAAATAAATGTGTTGACGTGACAATTTATGATTGGATGTTTGTGTAAAAAAAGCTTTATACTGTCAGTGTATATAAATTAAACTCTTTTTTAAAAGTACTTTTATTTTAAAAATGATTAATTTTTCAAAGACAACTCATCGAAAGGATCTCTTACAATGCCAATAAAGTTAAGTTTGCTGGAAATATGCAGATACTATTATGAAGATTATATGGCAGTTTTAATACAAGCAGACAAACTTCAGAGTAGGTAGGAAGTGGTACTCCTTTGGAGTTATTTGAACTTCAGAGGGCATAAGCATTAGGCAAATGGCTGTAAGTGGTTGTTACACAATTTATCTGTTGTTTTTTTCTTCACTCTTAGAAAAAATAAGTGTGTTCCAAACCCTGCCGCCTCTAATGAATTGCCGTACCTTTGGAATATATATGTATATTACATTTCTAAAGTTGCAACATTTGTCGGTTATTTAATGGGTCTGAATCTAAATAAAATAATAGGTATGAATATCCTAAGCATAAACCTCAACACAAGGATATTATAACAATTTACTGGAAATTTTAAGTATATCTATATCTATTTTAATATTCTGCATTAGAATAACTAACATTACATTTATCTACTTATTTAAAATAAGGATTTAATTGGTATGTACTATCGGAATTTAATATACTGAATTTTATCCATCCAAATGTAAGCCTTTGGATTAATTTAATGGCCAATATATCTCTCTCCTTGATCGTTAGATTAATCCAACGGCTTACATTTAGATGGAGAGAGTATGAAGAGAGATTTTGGATGAAGAGAATCCAGGTCGTGAAAGAAGGGGCCTCTAGGAGAGTTTAGGTCAATAGTCATCATATTGGGGGTTTCCGTCAAGGGTCGACTGATTTTGAGGTGGAGGATTAGAGTATACGATAAGGTAAGATTTGGAAAAGGTAAGTAAGGTTACACTTAGTGATATTTTGGTCTAATTTTTTGTCACGTGTCACACAAGTGCCAAGCTCCGTTAGTATTTAACCAAAAAAATTAATTGAGGGGTTGATTTGCAAACTTTAAGAACCGAAATACATATTTTTAAACATCAAGAACTAAGTCACTCGAGTTGTAATTTAGGAGAGAAATATCATTTTTTTCCTTCTCCTTAAGGATATTTTAGCCTATTTTTTGTTCATGTGTCAACTTCCGTTAAAATATATGAAAATTTTGACAAAGATGTCGATTTTGAATTGTTAGAGATCAAAAAACATATTTTTAAGAATTAAATGGCACAATCTATAGTTTAAATAATTAAAAACATTTTTTTGTTTCACAAATATTCTTATGAATAATATAATTCATCCGACATTTTTCAAGTGACAACAATTATTGTTTCAAAAAAAAAAGTGACAACAATTACATAAACATAAGTAATATATCGAGTGAGAGGTTTCTGATTCGATCCCTGTCTTGTGCAAAATAAATCCTTTAGGGAGAAGTCCTACCCATGTTATTTCAAGTCCCGGAGTGATAGCTCACTTCGTGCCATTTTTCTCATTAAAAAAATGTAGCAAAAAAATAGCTTGGCACTTTTGAAATCAAGATATTTGTCTTCAGGTATTCATCTATTTGAAATCATGTTTGTCAGATTGGAACATCTTGACTTCTCCACATTGAATGGTAAGGTGACAAAGCACGTCCAAAAAAATTGTAAAATGAGGACTATCATTACAAAAACAAAGTTCCAAGTTCCAACCATCCAGCGCATACAAAGGACCCGTTTGTTTGAGTAAAATATAAAAACATCCTTTTTTTAAAAAAGTTATTAATTTTAAAAATTTTCCGTCTGTTTTTTCAGCTTTTTGAAACTAATTAGAATCTAAAAATTATAATATGAAGTGCGTGATTGGAAATGTGTTCGAACCTTAGACAGAAGGGGTCTGAAGCCCGTTAGAAAATGCAAAAGTTACTAAAAGTTGATTCTAAAATGTACATTTATAACTCTACCACGTTCCCAAACATACGGGAAATTTGATTATAATGAAAAATTATATTAAGTAATTTCTCATAAAAAATTAATGCGATAAATGAGCAATCAAAAAATGATTTTATGATTATAAACAAATAAATTAGCATCAATTTTACTTAAAAATCTCACCCAAAAAAAAAACAATCACTAAATTATTTTATATAAAAATCACTCTTTTTTTATCTTAGAAAAGAGACCCAAAGCCTGATTCTCAAGAAAGAAAACGGGGTTTATCCAGACACCTAATTATGTCTTGAAGTAATACAGACTGAAAAAATTACATCACAGCGTTTATGACGTTTATGATTTTGCAGTCAATTTACACTTTTGGCTGAAGACAAGATAACCCAAAGGGTGGTGATGAGAACTTCAATCCGACAGGAAAGATCGAACCTACAATCCTAATAAAAAACCATCATTTTGGCCTCAAAGCAAGCCCCGTCTCTACCTTCTTTATTTCAAATATAAGCATCCTCCACATCTTGAGAACGAACATTTCAGCTTCTTCATCTAAAATCATCTGAAGACGCTCTAGCATCTGGGATGCTTTCACATGTTCTTGTGTACTAGAAACAATGTAATCTATCAACGTATTCTCTTCTTCCCCTAAAAACTCTTGGATTTTCTTTGAAATCCATGGTCTCATTCTTTCATGCAACTGATTCTGCAAAAAAAAATTATATAGATATATAGATATAAAACCAAAAATTTAGAACAAATTGAACTAAATCTTCTATTTCTCAGGCTACACAAATCCAAATAACAAAAAACCTTTGAACAAAAGCTATTTAAATAAATAAATTTAACATGTTGAACTCAAATAAGTAGGAGTGATGCAGTAATTGAGAGAATAAAGGCTGTTATTAAAGCGTAAAAATTCCAGCAATATTTAAATAGAAGATCGATTAAGCTCCCAAAAATGAATAATTCTTTCCCCCAGTCTATCATAGGCACTCTAATCATTGTAAAGTTCTGCAGACCACGTTAGAAATACAACTATATTTAAAAAATCCTTTTCAAATAATGATATGAATGCCAAGGATATGATGAGACCATGTCTACTTAAGAATTTCTCCCCCAAAAAGATTAGTAAACAACTAACAAGGCTCCTCTCCAGTGTCTATTCATTTCTCATTTCTTATCAAATTTTTAAAATTTTAATTCTCAAGAAAAACATAAAACAGACTATCAAGAAATTTAATGGTGTTTTCCCCCATCATTTAAGGTTATGTCTTCATTGAAAGTTTTAGATTCTTCATAATTTCCAATATTGTTTTTCTGTGGGCTACAAAAACAACTGCCTCTACATTCAATGATAAAAATATACCCAAAATATATATTCTAACAGAGAATAGAATATCTTCAACCTTTCTTTCCTAAACAAATAGCCCCACAATACTCTGATAAAGGAAGGTATACCCATCTCCCATCTAGCACCATGCCCTCAACCCAAATGGAAAAGAGAAAGACAAATCTCTTCTGAATATATCAAGAGCAAATAATTACACATGTCAAAATCAGACAAATACGGATCACATACCTTGTCATACACAGCCCAGTTTATCTCATACGAGAACAACTCCTCCTTGGTCTTTGGTATCATATCAATTAACTGTTTTGCATCCAAGAGCCTCTTGTTACCTGAAGTCTTGAGTTTCTCTGACCCATGATCTCGATCTCTGTCACGGTCAGGAATTTTGTCCTTGTTTTCATCTCTGTTGTGAATGCCATCTTGATCACTCCTGTCCCTGCCTCGGTGATTAGACTTCTCATTCAAACGCCTACTTCTATCCCGTTCTCCATCCAGCTTCTCTTCCTTGAGACTGGCACTGGATATACGCTTTGCAAATTCTGCAGCTGCAGCCAAATTTGGTGGTGTTGGCCCAGAAGCAGTAGGTTGAACAGCCTGCAGCTCCTCAGTTGAGTAATCAATTGGAACCAAAGGCCTCATTTTTTTGTCCTTGTGTGCATCATCATCCTCCTCCTCGTGGAAAACGGAAGGAACAGCTGTTCTTTTTCCAGACCCCACTAGACCAAATCCCAACCTCTTTGCAGGAGCATTCCCACCCGACCGTATATCAGTTTCAGCAACAGATGCCATGGCTGATTCATCATTGATACCGTTAGGCGAATTAGCATCACCTATCATGTAAAGGTATCCCAATCTTTAGTACAATGAAAGAGCGAGAAAAGAAAGGAAAAGGGATAAATTGAGAATAAGCTTTATGAAAATTACCTATATGGTGTTCACGACTATAATCAGCTGCAGTATCTTGTTCAGTGACAATTTTGACTTCATTAGTAATCTCTTCAGTAGCCGTAATTTTTCCCCCACCATTAACCACATGGTCAGATAATAGCTTCAATGCATCTCTCTGCTGTTTCTGTTGATGATCGTCCTCAGCCCTCTTCTTGGCCTCAGCAATTTCTTCCTCTTCTTTTTGTCTGTCAGCCAGGTCATCTTCCTTTTCACGCAGCCTCTTCTTTCTCTTCTCTTCTAATACACTTCTACGCCACCTTTTCCTTGAATCATCATCCTCATCTTCTTCATCATAAAGTATCTCCTTTCTACGTTTTCGTTCCCTTTCTTTCTCCTTCTCCTTTTCATACTGGCGTTCTTTCTCTTTCTCTCTTTCTCTATATTCCCACTCCTTCAAACAGGCTTCGTACTGACGCTCAGCCTCTTCAATCTTCCTTCTTTGTTCCCTCTCTTTTCTGACACGTTCCCGCTCTGCTTCTCTTTCATATCTTTCAAGTTCCCTTTCCTTTTCTCGTTTTAGTTCCCTGTCTCGGTCTCTTTCCCTGCTTCTCCTATCATGCCTTCTATCAGGGGTCTCAGCCTTATCATGTTCACTAATTGCTTTGTTGTCATTGGTTGTATCTTTCTCAATTTTATCCTCAGTTGCTTCTACAGAATTTGAAAAGTAAAGCTACTTAATACATTATTACAAATGAAAAAAATAAATCAAATTAAAGGAAAGAAAGAACTTCCAAAAGACAATATCTATTCCAATGATTAAATATAGCCCCTGCTGTGTCAATAGACAGATATAGTACTGGAAGTGTATCAATCTTACCATTCCTCCCCATATCCACATCAGAGTCTCCATCTCTTGTTTTAGCTGGTTGTTCTGAAGTTATTGCAGAGCCATCGCCAGCTGCCTGTGCAGGAGCTGCAGGTAAAGGTCTGGTTTTCAACCTCTCCTCTATCATGTTTGTGATCTTTTCTAAAGCCTCTTGATCAGCTTCCCTATCTTCATCAGTGACAATGCCAAAGGTTGCTATATCATGGGATTCCTTGTTCCCTGAATCATTATCATCTTTCTTTGAGTGCTCTTCATCAGGTTTCCCATCCCCATTTGAATCAGGAGGTTGTGCACTTCCATCATCTTTTTCAGCTCCTACTGCCTGAGTTTCATTTTTCTTTGAGTTCTCAGTTTTTTTCTCAACATACCGCTGCAGATATTCTTTCATAGTTGAATTGACATTGAGCTGTTAACAAAATATAAAAGGTTACATGGCTCGGATACAAAACCAGAAAAAAAGGAAGTAATTAATGTCAATTTAACTTTTAACATATTCATGTGCCTTGTTCAGATATTTTCTTTAGAGAAGTTGCTGAAGAGATGGAGGGTATGACCACCATTCACATCCATATCCATAGTATAAGACTAAAAGCTAGGTAGTCAATCAAGGATAGTGGCGCGGAGCGGCCGACCCCAAAACCGCTAAAGCAAGATAGCCGGATAGCGAAGATTAAGGAAACAATATAAGTAATTTATAGGGTTAAATATGTTTTTGGTCCTCATAAAATGAGTGAATTTTGATTTTGGTCCCTGTAAAAAATTTTCTTTGATTTTTGTCCCTCTAAAATCTAAAATCACTATTTTTGCTCCCTACTATCATGTGACATCCATTAACTATTTATGTGTCTAACAAAAGGTCATATGATCATCTCAAGTAATACCCAATGACCTCTGTGATGTCATGTTAGCATATGATTCCCTTAAAATTTTCCTTGAACCCTAAAATGAATTATATTTATCCACCCTAAAATAAATGCTAGGGACTAAAAAAGGTGGTATTAAATTTTAGAGGGATGAAAACCAAATAAAAACAATTTACAGGGATCAAAACCAAAATTTGCTCATTTTATAGGGACCAAAATTAGTAATTTCATATTTTAGAGGGATGAAAACCAAAGAAAAAATTTTTGGGGGACCAAAACCAAAATCCACTCATTTTCCAGGGACTAAAAACATATTTAACCCTAATTTATATTTATATTGTACACACATAAATGCTCAAAAATTAAAAAAATACTCAAAATTAAAGATATATTCATAATTAATAATCAAAATGCATTGTCACTAAATATTAGATACTTCAATGAATATTTTTGATAAATCATATGAAAGAATAATATTAAGATGAATTATGATAAAAATTATGTTATTTTATATTTATTAGTTTAGTTTGATTTTATATTAGATATTGTATAAATATATAAAATAAAGTATGGAAAGCAGAATGTTAACATTTGATAACAAAAGCCCAGTAAAACCAATTCCGCATACAACCCATTATCAATTGCAGAAACGCACCATTTGGAAGTAAATTGAAACAAAGATATGAAAGGGTGTTTTCGTTTTGGGTTGCGTGAGGCATCAGGACCCGATTTTAGAACCCGCTTTGCTCTTGAAAGTGAAGCAACTTTGAGGGGTTTTCAGCCTTTGTTCACTGTCGCGGCCACTACTCCGGCGATTGCACCGCGATTGGCTGCGTTTTGAGGCCGCGTTCGCCGCTCCGGAGAACCGCTTCGCGATGGCTGTTTTAAATGTGGCAAGGCTCCGTTCCGCTCCACCATTCCGCAATTCACTACTATTGCGGCGCAATTGATAACATAAACTAATTGCATTCTTCTCACTAAGCAATGTCCTAAATATTATAGATATTAAAATATTGATAACAGCCAAATCTTTAAGATCCCTGTGTTTTAAGAAACTTCATTCTTAGCTTCACAAAAACCTTATTGGAAAACTGATCCCCTCCTAAAATCGGGAAGAAAACTCACCCTGTCCACCTTCAGAAATTTTTCCAAAAAAGAGACAAATACTAAGAGAAGAGTAAATTAGAGACTGTGTATTTATTTATATTCTCATTCATAACGCAAACTAGGTTCACAGTTGTAAGAATTAAGGAGCGAAGACAACTACAAACTGAGTTGAAACAACTGTAGAAAATAATGATGACTACTTTAGATCCAAAGTTCATTGGTACTGGAATGACTAACACTGACGTTACTTATGGATTTTACATATCCTATACACATAAACACTTCCCCACTTAATAAAATATTCAGGGTCAAAAAGATAACACCACAGGAGATTTAACAAAATGTCTTACATCACGTCAAAAGGATTTCAAGAAGCAACCCGTTTTTTCCTCATTAGTGACAGATATTATCAAGTTATTTAATTACATCGATTTTCAGAGTCTTTAAATGACTCATACATTCCTAACTATAGTTTCCCATGCTCAACTGTCAAACATCATGCTGACACCTTCAATCTCACAGAAAAATAAATAACTGAAGATTTAAATGCAAATACAATACAGATACAAAGAGAAAGTAATTAAAAATGAAAGCATACCATTATCTCTTGCCCATCAATATTCAATTTAGTAAGCAGCCGCAAGGCACGAAGAACCCCTTCATCAGACTCAAACTCACAAAACCCAAAGCCTTTAAGAGTTCCATTTGATAAATCTTGAGGACGTTTCCAGCTCTTGACCGGTCCACATAACTTCAACGAAACAAAGATGTCTTGTAATGCATAATTTGAAAAGTTGGAAAGAGAATAAAAGAACTAAACCAGGACAATCCCTCTCTCCAGAAAAGATGCCGAAAATAGTGAGCCATTTACCTGAAGGAGATTGAGCATAAAATCATTTTCCACAGTTGGTGCAATCTTGCCAACATAAACTGTGATTTGTGGCTTCTCAGCTGGAGTAACACTAGGAGCAACCACAGGTCTGACAACAGGAGGAATAATTGGGCGAACTGGAGGGACCCCTGCAACAGGTGGACGTGATATTGGAAGAACATTAACTGAACCAGGTGCACGCAGAGGATATACAGGTCGAATCATAGCTCCATATGGAGGGGGATAACGAGGCATTCCTGTACAGATGTAGAAAAATATCTATGCAAATATATTAGAACTGGTCATAAGTGAATATACATTGTTCAGTAATCAATACAACACTAAAGATACATGTGGAAAAAAATGCAACAAGAACAATGGAATGATGTTACCACACATCAAAAGCATAATAGATGGCAGCACAGCCAACAATCACCAGCTGAAATGACAACCTGAAGAAAACATTAAGAATACCATCGAGTTTGAAATTTATTGTTATGTAAAAGAGCTTACCTTTGTCTGACCACTTGCAACATAGCAGCCTTCTCAAACTATCCCATCAACCAATTGCAAATAATTAACACGAGACTTCCTTCATCTCATGCATGCTTGGTTTAATAAAAAGAAATTCTAGTTGAATTCTATGTTTCTTTTAAATAGCAATAGCAGCCAGTTTTGCAACATTAAAAAAGGGAAAAGAAACTGCAATAGAGAAAAAAGAGAATTGAAAAGATTGCAATACCTTAGGACTCAAGGCCAACGTGCATTCAGTTGCAAACATGGTTGACTTCTGGAATTCATAAACCATTGAAGGGAAAGTACTCTTATAACTAGCACAAATTAGCCTACTAAAATGAGCATGACACAACCATACATTATTTAGATCAAATGAACAAATATTTTTTCCATCGTCAATATTACTCTGTGTAAGCTTCATTTCCAATTTTAGTAAAAGACAAGCAAGAAACCTGGCAAATACGTGCATACCAAAAAACGAGTTGTAGAGGTAGGTCTGTAAGCAATATGAAGCCTTCCAACCTTTCTCACCGTATTCAATCAAGGGTCAAGAGTCAAGACACTGTAGGAGAAAACATCCCGTCATCGATATCCCTTGTCTAACCAACAACATTTTTCTAAATCTCTCCCAATTCATCTGAAACAAACTTCTCTCCACTATATAACATAAACCTTGAATTATTATAATAGGCTGTCATTACTCATTACTAAGGGCATTTGTTTCAAAGCATGTGATTGCATTCCCAGGAATGACACTCCCATAAATAATTAAATAGTACGACCGGTAAATGTTATTCCTGGGTAACTTCAAAAAACATGTTTGGTTAGTTTCTATGGTTCGCAATATAAATTTTTCAGAGCTACACTTCACAGAGATCAAAAACTAAAAAATCAAATTGTGGGAGAAAGAACATGAGAGAAAGAAGTGGGTGTGGAAAATCAATGGTTGGGTATTTTAGTCTTTTTAAAAGACAATTTTCATTCCCATGCCATGGCAAAACAACATTCCCAACCCTCGTCGTGAGAATAAAAATCAAGCTAAACATTGGAATTATAACTTCCCTGTGAATCAATAATGCCAAAGAATTTATTTTTAAAGCTTGTACCGGTCATACTTCCAAGTTCACTTTTGCAGGAATAACTTTACAATCCTTGAAACAAACAGACCCTAAAACAGTTTTCTTTTCCTTCATATTTTTCCTACGTTATTTTGCCAATACACATACACATTCAACAGTCCTCACACATTCACACAGAAAGTCATGACGCTAGCAATAAACTAACAAAAATGATATGTGTACATCCAGACATCAGACAACATGGCTATTGGATATACAAATCGCGGTTAACGATGTCATGCGGTTATGAGGCAAGTTGGTTAATGTTATCGAAATTGTGGTTAATAATATACCCTTAATGCTGTCAAATTTTGTGTCTACAAATAACGGCTGATAAATCAACCGTGTTTTTGGTTTGGCGTCAGTACTGACGCTGACGCCAACACACGAAATTCTTGCTTTCATGTTTGGCAGCAGAAAATTAATGGAATTGCCACTGCAGACACGATTTTGCCACCGAGACATAAAACCAAACATACACTAACACATTGATACCAGTGATTCCAAAGAAGCATTAAATGCACAAACACAAAGACTAATAATAATAACAACAACAACAACAATAATAATAATAACAGTAATAATAACAAAAACAATAATTCATGATGGAGATAACATAACCCACCCGCAGAAGGCACGGTCCCTTGTGGAGGCGGAACGGCCGCGTAACCATTCGGCATGGGCGGTGCGTACGGTCTCAAAGCCGGGATACCAGGCTGTCCAGGAGGAGTCTGATACGACATCATCGGCTGCATCTGCATCGGCGGTGGCGGCGGCATGGACACACCAGCAGCCATCGCCGATGTAGAATTCACGCCAGGTGGCTGAACAGAAGGATTCTGATAGCTCAGGTTCGGCGTGCCACCGTGAAATGGCAAAGGAGAGAACTGAGGCGCCTGCGGAGGCATCGGTCTGTAGGACGCCGGAGCAGGAGGGAGAATTTGCGGTGGCGCCGCCGCATATGATACGGTAGGATGCATCGGCAGCGTCGGCGGCGGCGGTGTGGATATTAACGATGGATTCGAATTAGGGTTTGGCGCAACGGGTGCAGACGATGCGGAGTGTTGAACCGGAACGGATTGGGTGGGTTGAGAATTCGGAGCGGCGGATTCGGGTTTGGGTTCTAGGGTTGCGGGAGAAGAAGCGGAATCCGCCATGGTAAAAGAAGAAGGGTTTGGTGAAATTGAATTTGAGTTTGATATTGAATCTGCGATGGATTTGATTTTGATGGCGTTTTCTTTGTTGCTCTTGTGAGTGAGCGTACCCTAGAGGCTAGATAGAGAGAACAGCCTCATGTTGTTGTTGGAGTTGAGTTAAAAAGTTAAAACTCAATGTATATGTGATTGGAGGGGGATCTCCTGCTTCGCGGTGTATTGAATTGAAATTAGACACCTTTCGTGGATGGGAGTATGTACTATGATGATGATGATGATGCTTTTTCTTGCTTTTTCTTTTTTGTTATTGGATAAGGTCCATGAGAGATTGGTAGCATCAAAGATACTAGATACATAAATAATATAACGTTTTTTACATTTCTAATCAATTCTAAATTATTTTATGTATGGCTTTTAACGTAGTTATTATAAAAGTTAAATATTTTTAATGATGTTACAGTTCATGATTCATTGACAATGAAAAAAAAAACCTTTGCATTAATCATGCATAGCAAGTAAATCCATGAATATACCCTACATTGAAATATGGACTTTACTAATCTCTCGCGGTACAATTGATGAAAATTGAACTAGAAGATGGGGATCCTTTTTGTCCGAAGGTTTTCCTAGTTGATAAGGTGTTTCAGGAACTATGTCAGCCATGGGAAGATGCCTAGGTTATCAAGTTAGTGGGAAAATCTATGGGGTACAACACTGTGAAAGATAGATTGAGGTAGGTGTGGAAACTTCAAAATGAATTTGAAATCATGAATATGTATAATGGTTTCTATATGATTTAGTTTGATTTGACTATGGACAAGGATAAAGTCACGAGTGGGGGCTATGGATGATTTTTTTTACCATTACATGATTATTTCCAACAGGAGTCTTCACTTTGTGTCTCTATAAGCTAGAGTTGAGCGCACTCAAGTTTGGATTAGGTTTCTGGGTTTAAACTTGGTTTTTTGTTGTTGGTACACCTATTAAGGTGGATAGGAATACACTGATGGTGGAAAGGGGAAGATTTGCTCGTGTTTGTGTGGAGATCAATTTGAATCAGCCAGTGGTGGGAAAAGTATGGCTCAAGGTGCACAAGTATAGGGTGGAAACGAGGGGTTACATATTATGTGCTCATAATGTGGCTATTATGGCCAGTTACTTGTGACTGCTAGAAGGTATGCCCGAAGAAGAAGGAGAAGACGGTGTAGACAATTTTATGGTGAAGGAATTAACGAGATTAACCAATCACCTTTAATAAAGGAGAAAAAATAAAGAGGAGCGGTATTTACAAGAGGCTGCGAGAAAGCTGGGTGAACCATTGGATGGGGATTGGTTGGTTGTTTCTAAAAGGAGAAAGAACGTTGGTAATTGTTAAAGGGGCCTTAAAATTAATGAAACTGTTATGGCAAGGTATAAATTTTGGGTTATAGCAAGTAATGATAGGGATTTAACGAGGAAATCGGCCTCCAAGGATCCAAACCATCTTTTGAATGAATTCGGGTCCCATGGTTGCTAAATCGAAATGGAATAAAAAATAGAGGAGAGGAAACAATGAGCCAGAGTTGATTGGGAAGGTTTCACGCAAGGAAAAAATAGAGTAAAAATTTTGTTTTATCGAGCCAGGGTCAACGGGTTATTGCAAGCAGTGACAAGGTAAATTTTACTCAAATGTCACTTTTGGCACCTGCTAAGATGTATAAAGGACAAGACAAACGTGATTTTGTTTTAAATTTTGGTGGTGGAGGCAACCAACAAAATAGACAACAAGAAGGGAGTTTGAATACACCAGTGCTAGGAAACTCATCTAGTACGAGCATGGTGAATCAGGTTGAAAGTTGCATGCCCGAGAGAAAGGTTCCTCACTTGCATTATGTGGATTTGGAGGCTTTAGTGTCCGAATTTATGGAAGAAGTGGTTGCAAAAATACAAGGTTTGTCAGTGAAGGATGTGGGTTCCGATCTTATGCAGGTCCAAACTTAGATGCTAGGGGCATTGGCAATTCTCTCTCGATTATGTTTTTAATGTGTGAGTTTAAAGATTTGAAAACTCTTTCGTGAAATGTTAAGAGGTGCATGAAACAAAAGGAGTGAAAGGCGCATAACGAACTTGGTTCGACCGTACAAGCCTTTACTGCTAATTACACCTAGAAACTCAGAAGTGACTAACAAGAGAAGAAATATAAGGATTTGTGAAGAAGAAGAGACCTTAAGCTTGAGATAGGGAGATCAAAAGAGTAATCCATAAGTTATTGGGGCGCATCTTTGGAGGTCTTCAAGAGGTAAGTAAAACACTATCTTTCTCACACCTCCATGATATTTCAAAAAGGGGTTTTGGACTCTTGAAACTAATAATGTTATTTTGGGATATTAATTGGGAAAATTGAGGTTTTCTATGTTAGGGTTCAAGAACGCTAAATTGAATTAGGGGTTTCCTTTTAAAACAAAAGTTTATTAAATTGAGCATTTATTCTTGTGATTGATGAGACAACCCCTTCCTAGGAGGTCCCATTGGTGACCCCACTTATAATTATTAGCGTTATAGCGTTATAGCGTAGCGTAGTAGTATAAAATTGCAGAATTATTAAAACATTAACTACATACTGATACCATAATAATAGATATAGACATAATAGTATTGGCTCCATCAGTAGAGCCTACAACACTAATACCAAATATAAAAGACTTCAGAGTATGCAGTAAATAAAAACTAAAAACATAGTAGCGGAAATAAAGATACATCAGACGTCTTCTCCTGACGCTCAATGTCCCCAGCATTGGGATCCGAGGCTCTCCCGCCGGCATCAGGCTCAACAGGTATACCGTCAATCTCCTCTGGAAACTCCTCATCAAGGTCTTCTCGTGCAGTCGAGAATAAAGATAAAATACGAAATAGAAATAAAGGGGATAAGAAACAGTAATATATCATAAATGGGAAAAACAATGATATAAATAATGTATATAGATAGCAACACACCACATCACAACAGTGACAACCAAACAACTTCCGGATAATTTTTCCCTTAACTACTATCTCTCACACTCATGCAACTAACGACTATATGGATGCGATCACGACGCGACATCCCCAACGGATCAAGGTGTCCCAATCATCATTATGCCACCCCCATAAAGGTAGGGTTCGGTCTAAAGCCCGCAGGCCCAACTCGTCTCATGGGTACGACACATTCCCCCTCCTGCAGGCCAGGTAGGAATATTCGCCCGTCAACAACGCAACTTACGGTAACGACATGTTCCCCCGCCCGCAGGCTAGGTCGAAATATTCGCCCGTCCGTTAACAACTCAACTTTCGGTAACGACATATCCCCCCGCCCGCAGGCTAGGTCGAGATATTCGCCTGTCCGTCTACAATTCGACTAACGGGTACGACCATCTCCCCGCAGGTAAGATCGAAATCGCCCTTACGCCAAACTAATCGGTACGACCATCTCCCCGCAGGTAAGATCGAAATCGCCCCTATGCCAACACAATGATGAATAACAACTATGCAACATGAATCTCACTGACTCATCTCAGGATTAACACTTAGTGCCTCAACCACGACTTATATACAACCACGACCAACTTTCATCCGGCTTATATATATATATATATATATATATATATATATATATATATATATATATTCTCACCACACATTCATCACCCGATTTATCAGAAAATCACTGTCTAGTTCTACTCAGACATCAACAGTCACACCAAACATTAACAACAACCAGAATATATATTCAACAGTAAAATCAACTTACAAATAAATAACATTTAATCAATTATAGCATATAATAGACATCATACACATATCACATATAATATATCAAATATCTAATCACAGCACAGACAACATCAATATGCAGTAAAATTAACCTAACGGTCAAACGACCTCTAGTAGGGTTTGAGCCGCCCTATGCATATCAATATATATTATTTAAAGCTTGTCTCCCTGACGATATTGTGGTTCTTTCCCCCACCTTAGTGATATTCCCGAGAGATTCTGGATGCGGCTCTGCAACAGTCAATCGAGTGCACGATCGAGCGTTCAAGTCATGTCCGATTCTATACAGCAAAACACAACCAGAAATTAAAACAGTTAAATCATAAACTACCTAATCCTTAGGATTAGCTACTGTCCCTATTTAATTAATTAGGCTAGGGATGTTGAAATTCTACCAACTCTTGGATCAATGATCCTTAAGCATACATAATACATAATCAATGATCAACTATCAAAGATTTAAACCAAAACCCCTTAAACCAACAAAGTAGGGTTTCGACCATCACCAAGAAAAATAGGTGAGAGTTTGATTTGGCCTCCTAATCACTTGGATTACATGATTAAGGGATGAAATAAGTGAAATCAAGAATAATGAACAAAAAACCCCATTTTTCCCACAATACACCCATTCGGACCTGAAAAGATAAATAGGTTAGAGGTTTTATTTGATTTCAAGCTCTTGGATCATGATATTAGGGGATGATACTAGGTCATAGAAATTGGTTTGGCATCAAAATGATTTTTCTACATATTTCTATAAATTTTTGAAGTTTAGATCTAGAAACTGAAACTCATGAAAATCAATGGAGAAAAATAAAGATAGAGAGTTCAATGGTGAAATCTATACCTCCTAGGTGATAGAGGAGGATGACAAGAGAAACTTTGCTTCACAAACTTTCTTGAAAAAGCTTGAGAAAACTTGAGAAAAATGAAGTTGAAAATGGAGGAAGAAAAGAGGAATGGAGGAGAAGAAGAAAGAAGGAAGAAGAAGCAGCAGCATCAGTTGGCCAGCGAGAATGAGGAGAGAAAAGTGAGTGAAGAATAGTGTTTAGGTGACTTAAGGCTTAAGAAATAGGTAAAAGTAATAATAGCTAATTAGTAAAAACTAACCAACGGCAATTTGGTCAATTCATCTCTCGACATTTTGAAAAATCCTCACGACACTGATAGGAGTCCCCAAGTGATTTAACATAGCCCTGGTATGAAAATCATTGACTCAAGATTCTATAAAAAAACCTAAGACAGCTCGAATCGTTTACCCGATCGATTTTTGGTCCGAATATAAAATATTATTTACATTTTTGGACGTTAGGACACATTTTAGCAAATAGGTAGATGATTGAATTCTAAGACTAATGGTTCTTACCATTAGTCAAAATGAGGTCTTGATAGTAGAAAAACACTATCATCCGAAAAAACATAGATCAAGCTCCGTTTGAGTTTTCGGCCCAAAACTTAACCGTGGCCTCCTACGGTGATGTAGAGTGTGACTATAGCCTCGGAATAATTTATTAAATTTTCTAGACCCTCTAATAAAATACAATTACTTAAACACTAATTAATTAAAAGTTTAAGAAAATCGAGGTGTTACAATTGATGATATGATATGTATGATTAGTATGTATATTGATTGATTGGTATGCTTTACTTTATATATGTATGATATATGTTTGATTTGACATGTTTAATTGACTATTATGCATGAGGCATGATGTGTGAGAAATACCGCCTATGAATGGAGTATCGAAAGTAACATCGCCATTGAATTGGGATGTCCAAAATATGTAATATCACTAGTTGATGGGGTATCGAAAGCAACATCGTCACATAATTGGTATCGAAAATATGAGTAATATCATTGATAAGAATGTGACATCGAAATACCTCTCTTGAGTAGAGATAGGCAATGGGACGCCATTATTGAGTGATGTTTGATAGTCATATGACATATGTGAATTATTTGGAATTATTTTATATATAAGATTTTGACATACTTGATTTATGATATATGTTGATGATGACTTATTATTAGCAATAATAATTTCTATTATTATTATTTTTTATAATGCTACTATTTTGGAAAAATAGCGGGCACCATGGACCATTTTTCCGGTTACCGCGCCGGCTGAAAGAAACATCTTTTCGAAAACCTTTTAGAACTGTGTTTGCTTACTAGGATTATAAATCTCACTAGTGGTGTTATCTTTCAGAGCTCATATGTGATGTTAGAGATGATGCAGCGACTTGAGAAAGTCTTGGAGTCTTGAAGATCTTAATATTAGTGATTTTTATCTTAATTTTGTATGGTTTTAGTTGTTCATATTTTGAGGCTAAAGTTGTTATTAAAGAATTGTTATTTTTGTTATCAAACTTTAAGAGTTTTTATGTAATAAAATGAAAGTTTTAATTTATCTTAGTTTCTGATGCTATGAATGGATAATTATTTTATTTAATTATCTATTTCTATTTACTATCGTGAGACTTTACAACATGTCCTCTGACAAGGTACCCAATGTGTCGAATTCTTGGTCAAGCGGGGTGCTACCGAAGATTTGGAAGAAGAGCTCCTCCTTACCCACATGGCCTTGCGTCTTTGTTGAGAGCTAATGCAGATGGTGTCTCCTTCATGCGCGTGTAATTTCCTTTTTAGTTTTTGGTGTAGATTTGTTTTATTTGTTGTCGTTTTGTACCCAAAAAAAGATCTGTCTATTTTTTTTCTAAAGTTAGAGTTCACTTTAAAAGTGTTGAATAAAAAAAATCCAATATGTGGAATTAATTATGAATATTACTCAATTTTAGATAGACAACAATTATATTGTTTGCCAATATGATGTTTCCACACATCCTTTATTGTGTGTTTGGATTAACTGTGAAAAATTAATTATTTCAATAATGGATTATATGCATAATCGATTATTATTACAACCAGTTATAATGAATCATTTTTATGAGATAATCTATTTCATCTATATTGTATTAAAAATCACTTTTATATAATAAATTATAAAAAATTATAAAGTTATTAGTATAATTTAATAATATTTGTTTGTTAATTAGTTTTGTCCAATCAGAATAAGTCCCGGCAACTTGCAACTTAAGCTTAGAAAGATTTAAGATATCAAATGCAAAAAGTGTGGTGAAACTGGTCATTTGAGAAAACCTGCAAATGCCCTCCTATGGTAAGACCTTCAAAGAGTGAGAGAGGGAAAAAATCCAATACTCAAAAGAAAGTACCTCTCTCAGAGTCTCGTCCTCCACTAGAAAATATGACAGAGGTATCTTACACTTACTAATGATTGTACTAATGTTTTTCTTTTAGAGTCAAGACTAATGAATTTTTTATACTCTGATTTCTTATGCTTGTACTCATGTTTTTATTTGAGAGTCAAGAAGGGTAAGGAATCCCTTAACCACTAGTAGATCATGTAAGAAATGCACAAGTAGTAGTTTGTATTGGTTTTGGCTAGATACTTTTGGTGTTGGTTTGACCACCGGTGTTGGTTTATTAGTTATTTCTTGTGCTATTTATTGCGTTTTTGGTTCTGGTTTATTTCTGATGCTGGTTTAATTTTATCTTTCTTGCTGGTTTATTTTAGTTGTTGGATGTTGCTGCATCCCTAGTTTTATATGGTTTTATATGTATTTACATATTGATATAAATTTTATGATGTTTTTTGCTTAACTGTAAGACTTGCAACAACATGGACATAATATAATATATGTGCCTTTGGGAGCCTATCTGTAGGTGCATAGACAAGTTTTATGTTGAGTTACGTATCGAGAGACTAAAATGGGCCACAATAAATTTTTCAGGGACAAAATTGAGTCACTAATAAATTTTTAAAGGACTAAGTTGGTACCTAATTCTTTTATCTAGGGACTAATCATGTACTCCTTTTTGTTGTGTTTCATTATGAACAAGAAAGTGGAAGTCCCCCATCATCGCAACAACCATATTTTAGACACTTATTTCGAGGACATCGCCTGCAATGCCACCACCATCCGCTTCTTATGCAGTTGTGGGCACCAAATCAATTAAACTTTTAGCACCACTTATTAGACCATATAAGCCTCCAAGATATGGAAGGAGGCTTGCACATGAAGCTCAACATGAACCAAGACCTACACCAGCCAATGCAAATCAACCAGAAACTATATCCACTGAGACTTTTGTAGCAGCCAACATTGGGACAACCTCTAGGCTTTTTACATTCATTCCTACCCTTTGATTGAGGTCACCGACATCTTTAGGAAACAACTCAAAGAAGAAACGAATCAATTATAGATTTGACGGGAAGACAAAAGATTGTAATTAATAGCCTCTTTTGCTTGTTAAGTTTTGGATTAAATATGTTGTCTTTTGGTATATTGATTATACAACTTGTGAAACTAAGTCAATGGAAACGATGGTACAGTTTTTTGACCATGATGTGTGATAATATGCTTGTTACTATGTAATGGTGGTTTCAAAATCAAAGCAATTGAGCAACCTTTTTTTTGACTCTTTAGCACTATGTATTGTATTGTACATATCTAGTTAAAAGCCGATTTATCAAGTTTTCAATTTGTATTTCTTGCAAATGATGACAAACAAAACTGCGATTGTTGTATCATTATGACTCGATCAGCAACTTCATAAGTATTGTATCATTTCAATTCAGGCCAATAAACTCGCACAAAAAATAAAAAAATATATCTAACATAGATGGTTTCATCATTTCAATTCATTCAATACACATCAAAATGCGGAATCCTTTTCAATTCATTCCAATAAAAAAACACAACCAACATTACTTTCCAATACATTACCATTACTTTTAATACATTTCATGACAATAAAAGCGCAACCACCTAAGTTAGACACATTACTTTAATCCACATTTCCCTACTTACAAATACATATACCCATAACCACAACCACCATCAAATCCCTTACCACCCTAACATATCTTTCCCAATGCATAACTTCTTTGATCTTCACTTGCATTTCATTCATTTTAATTCGCATGTCGCTCATATTCTTCTTCAATTGATTAATTATGCTTTCTTCCAACTCAATCATTGTAACTCAGTTGTTAGTGCATTCATCCAACCACGAGAAATAGGCATAATGAGGCTTCTTTTCTTGGAATCACATTCATCATTGAACACATGAATATATAAGGTGAACTTCAATCAAATGTTTCAAATTGAGTATTTAATTACCTTATAATAAGGACACCTATAGAATGCTTTGTTTGGAATCTTAGATGTTTATGAGGTGTAAAACATAATATTTCTCTCACATTTACACCTTGGAGTAGCGCCAATGTTATGGGTTCCCATGCTTGAAGTACTCCCACTGCAACTCACTTCATGTCAGGATAGAAATTTCGAGCTCCTAGCCCCACTATAGCTTGTCATCTCGTCTATTGTTGAACTAATTGTGCGGATTTTTCCTCCTAACAAAATCAACAATATGTTCAACAATACGGTTTGGTTATAGGATATAGGGTTCTCAGCCGGGGAAAATTGAAAAAGATAACATCTTTAACAAAAACGACATCATTTTTTAGCAACTATGTTTTTTTACTTAATTTTCACGATGAAAATTCGGGTAGTTCCAACTAAGGGAGCTAACGTGCCTCATAAACAAAAATGTTAACTTTAACGAACCTCGATAGAAGAGTTACATGTCTCACGTTTATAAATATCAGAAAGTAGGGTTAAGTATGTTTCTGATCCCTATAAAATTGATAAAATTTGATTTGGATCCCTGTAAAATTTCTATCCGTTTTTAGTCCCAAAAAATAAAAAATTATGTGTTTTTAATCCTTGATGAGGGACTAAAAACACATTACTTTTATTGAAGGTCAGTTTGTTACAGATTATGAAAAAATGATTTTAGAAAATCATTTTTTCATAATCTGTAACAAACATATCTTCTCTCTCCTCTATAGAATCAGATTTAGTGCGTTTGTTTAAGATTATTTGATGATAAAATCATTTTTTTAAATTAAAATTCATTTTTAGTGGTTTTAATTTTATTTATTTAAGATTTTTTAAGAAATCATTTTTTAAAAAAATTATTTTTATGGCTAAAATTAGAAATTATTCCATTTAGCTTCTCACTAAAATTTGATTCTATAGAAAAAAGAGACGTAAAAACAAAAAACAAATAAAATTTTTATAGGGACTAAAATCAAATTTTACCAAATTTATAAAGATAAAAAACATATTTAATCCTACAAACTAAATGATTTTTTTTTTTTTTTTTGATAATACAAACTAAATGATTAATTCTAGGAACTAAAATTTTTCCATATTTTTTTTAGGGTTCTGTCCGAAACTTGAGTCAAAATGAAATGAGGAGATTCCCCAAATAATTGGACGGACCTGACCTTTTAGAATAAGGCGAGGAGTGGGCACAGAAGCAGCAGAACTCCCCTCTCACAAACCAAATAGTCCTCAACACAACACTGCCTCCTCCTTCATTTCATTCACCACTTCCCCAATTATTATCTTCCTCAATCCCTTCACTCCATTTTCTAGGGATTCATTTACCAAAACATACAACACCTACCACTGTCACTCCTTCACTACATTCACTCACTCAAATGAATGGAAGAACAATCCAAACCCCACAAACGCCGGCTCAACCTTGACTGGACCGCCTTAATAGACGGCGGCGACTCTGCCGCCCCGCCGCCGGAGATCATCGTCAAGCCCTCCTCCTCCTCCTCCGATCCCGACCCTATGGCCTCCGATGGTCTGCACCGGCTCACGGACCACGAGCTTCGAGAATCTATTCTGAGCAAGAATAGGACCCTCGACAGCGCCGCTACGAGATTGGCCGACGGAGGCGCCAAGCTTCGCGTCATCATCAAGCGATGTGAGGAAGAACTCACTCGCCGTAAGGTCAAAGGCCACCACAACGAGGTCTGATTCTTAATATGCCAACATAATTTCCTTTTTAAATGTGATTTTTTGTGATTATTTGATTTTAGAAGGTTTGGTGTAATCTTTGTGTTACTTATTTCAGTTTTTGTTATTAAATTTTGTTTTTTTTTTTTTTTTTATGAAATTCTAAGGACGTATTGTGCTAGTAATTTATGTGATTAGTTGATTTTGATTTTATCTTTTGTTTGTTTTTGGGTTTCCTATGTAGAACAGGAAGTTGATGAGGATCGGAGGCCGAGACAAGCTACAAGCACCGGTGCTGTTGGTGAGGTTTTTTGGTTGCTTGCAGTTGCATGCAATCATTTACTAATGCCTCTTATGGGTGTTGATTGGTAGCATGTCTAGTTAATTGAAGGCACACAATGGAGTGTTTAGGATTTAATTTGTTTACATGATTGTATTAAGTGGGAAGCGAAGAAATGGATGGATACTGGGTTCAAACTTGAAAGTCAAGCTTGGTGCCAGTAGGGAACCTATTTATATGTGATTACTCCCAGAAACTGGCTATTGAAACTGATCTATGAGTGTATTTTAATGCCAATGATCATGTGGCATAATGAGAAATGCATGGTGTTTGTGTTTGGGCCATGGTTCTTATGGTACTCATGATTCTTTGGTAACGGAGGAATGAGAAAATATCTTGTATATGGTCTACTGCATGTGTTTTTCGTTCATCCTTGGAAAAAGAGGATTTTTTTTTTGTCATTATTAGATGATGAATCTGGACATTGGACCCCTGATGTTTAGCATAATATATCTGGAAAGCAGGCTGCAGCACATGACTACATTATTTGTTTGTGGGATACTAAGAAACTGAGTGTTTTTGTAGGTGTGTCTAATGACTTGAGACAAGAGAATCTGTCATCTCAGGCACCACCACAATCCTCATTTGCATCTTGTTTTGTTAAGAAAATGGAATATGATGTAAGGTCCTTTGCATCATTTGGAAAATACTCTATTTTCCTTTCTAACTTGCCTGCCAATTGCCCTATCTGATTTTAATTTGGTAAGCAGACTGATTGTGCGACAGGCAATGCATTTAGTAAAGAAATATCACATTTCAAACATTGCAACAACCAAACAATGCGAGAGAATGCAGAACCTAGAGGAAGAAAGAGACTTCGATCATCTTCAAGACAATTGCCATTTCAATGCCCTAGCAATCTTTCCAAGCGTGCTACTTTTAATGTTGATAAAAGCTGTAGAGCAACTTCTGCTTTCTCTCTGCATAATATTGGGAAAGACTTGTCCCGGTGCATTCCAAAAAAGTAAGAGAAACTGTGTTGCTTATGGTTTTTCATTCCAACCTCTTCAGAATGGTAACATCATTGTGTGATTTCGGCATTTAGATATGTACCTGATTTGGGGAGGGGGGGTTGGAACTTGGAAGAGCTCATGAAGATCTTATTTGGGCTTATGAAAGTAACTTATGATAATAAGCTTTTGAAAATAGTTTATGATCTTCCTATAAGTCTTTTTTAGCTTAATTCATTAAGCTTGTCAAAAAAAGCTTATGAAAATAAGTTTTTTTTAGCTTATCTCAAAACAATTTATTGAATAAGTGCTTAATTAAGATGTTTACCTAGACACACCCTTAGTGATTTTGCCATTGTTACTTGACATATATCTTTTGCTTCTCACAAAACTGACTTATTGCATTTCTGACTGTATGCCAATTTGCAATTTAGATTTACCCAGAAGTGCTCTTTAGTTCATAAGCTTGTGTACCCAGAACTGCATTATTTGTTGCAATTACATAGCCCCTCCTATTGTGGTGTGATTGTGTTTAAAGATCATCTTCATGTTGAACATTATTGAATCATCTTTATTTGCCAGTTGCCACAGAAATTTATTGATAATAGGTTTAGATAAGTCCTTGATTCTTGTAAATATAACGATTTTGTATTTAGTCCCTATTAAAATTTTATTCGTTTGTAGCCCCTATAAATACCAAAAAGTGTGTTTTTAGTCCCTGATCACGGACTAAAAGCACACTATTTTTGGTATTTGCAGGGACTAAAAACGATGAATTTTAATAGGGACTAAATACAAAAATCGTTATGTTTACGAGAATCAAGGACTTATTTAAACCTTGATAATATTTCCTCTCTTCTGCACCCTTTTCTACTTAAGCTGAAGATGGTGGCAGATATGGCTTGCTAATTTTGGCTCCAACTGGGTTTTGTACTTTTCTGAATGAATGAATTCTTAATATTAGATTCTTATTTTCTTTTTCCTACCTGGTAGGGAGGATGCTTCTCATGCAATTCAAGCAGATGGCTTAAGGCCCAGGAAGGTATGGCTATAATGTTTTAATTACCCAATCATCTTTTGTTGTTAGCTTATAATTTGAAAGTTATAGTTGTTTGTGATATAACTCCCAATTTTATCAGTAGTTTGTTGATGATCAGACACATCTCTAGTGTCACTAAGTGATAAGTTATATGACATGTTTTAAACAGGGTCAGCCCATTGTTCTTGATGATGATGACGAAGAACCTCGTATTCTGGAGAAATCAGAGGAAGAAAACAAACTTGCTGAATAGTAAGGGGATTGGATTGCTTTTATATGTTTATCTAATTATTTATTTCTTTCATATTTAGCAGTATGCCTATGAAATCCTTAGCTTTATTTGATTCGTGTGTGTCTCTCTTCAGCCTGAAAGAAGCTAAGATCTATTATCCATCAAGGTACTTCAAAAGAGTAATACTAGAACATTGTGTTTTAACTATAATTTTCTAGATCTAATTTATGTTGCATGACCTTTTAACTTTCCTTTGTGATGGCTCAGAGATGATCCAGAGTGCGTTGAAGTTTGTTACCCAGACCTAGATTGCCTTGCCCCTGAAGGCTATTTAACATCAACTATTATGAACTTTTACATACGGTAAGTATATTTGGGCCTCTATCCTTCCTTCCCCCCTGTAGGTCCCTTTGAGTATTTTTCTTTTTGCTTTGAAGAGAAAATACATGTAATTTTGCTGCCTTCTTTCACTTACCCTAAAACTCATAGGATTTGGTGGGGATGTGAAGGGAAAGAGTGTAAATCAATGCATGCTTGATTGACCAGATATTGGAGAGGATTGAGTTTTTTCGTTCTTCCTACAATATTAAAATTCTTGGAATTGCATCTCTATTTTTTTTATTTTATAATTCCTGCATGGGCTATTTATTTAGTCTTTGAAAAAAAATTCTATTTTATGTTGTAATTTTGAGTAAAAGGAGAGCATTGTGTTAAGCAGTCGACAACCAACATAAAACTAGGTTGAATCTTCTTAGAATTTGGTTTGGGCCTAACTTAACCCCAAAAGCTAGCTCATGGGGTGAGGGTTGCCCCTCACTTATAAACACTATTCAGGCCATATCATTATCCAATGTGGAACTCCAACACACCCCCTCACGCCCAGGACTGGACATCTGGAGCGTGAAGTTTGCAGGACTAGACATCTGCGGGTGGCCCAACGGATCTCGGATAGGCTCTGATACCATCTTAAAACTAAAGAGTTACTGAAATGCGTAAGTGATGATCCACTTAGCACATTATCTATTTGTATACAAGATAACTACAATTTACAAGGGGAATTAATTCTAGCTGTAATTCCCAAGATATAATGAATCCTAAGGATACAATGACTTCTAAGATACAATGAACTCCAATTAAAGGAATAATAACTGTTCTATTTCCAACATAACTATCTATTTCCAACAATCAACAATGTGATAGTGTTAATGCTAGGTCGTTGCCTAGAAGCAGAAGCAACACACTGTATGGCCCGAGTACAATGTCAAATGAGCAAGAGTAGTTGCATCGCCTTCTGGATGTTGTGAAAAATAAGCAAGGGTTCCCACATTTTCGTGAACGGGTGGTAAAGAAGCTAATTCACGAGAATAAGATTCACTTTGGGACTTGGAATGTAGGCAAACTTACAGGTAAATCAATGGAAATAATGGACACCATGATTAGGAGGAGGATCAATTTTATGTGTCTACAATAAACTAAGTGGATGGGAGCAAACGCAAAGGAATTAGACACTTCTGGTTTTAAGCTTTGGTATTGCAAGGTAAAATCGAGAAATGGTGTGGGCATAATTGTAGATAAGTATTGGAAGAATGATAGTGTGTATGTAAAAAGGATAGGAGATAGGATCATAACCCTAAAGTTTGTAGTGGAACGAAATACTTTTAATGTGATTAGTGCTTATGCACGTCAGGTAGGGTTAAAAGAACACCACAAGGTAAAATTCTGGGAGGACTTAGAAGGTTTGGTTCAAGGAATACCATTAGGAGAAAAGATTTTCCTGGGAGGGGATCTAAATGGTCACATGGGGAGTGCATTTAGAGGGTACAAGGGTTTGCATGGGGATATGGCATAGGGGACGCAAATGCAGAGGGTAAATCTATCCTCAATTTTTCATTAGCTTTCAATTTTTCAATAGCCAACATGTGTTTTAGGAAGAGGGAGGAGCATCGTATCAAAGTGGGGTGACATGCTTTCAAATCAATTTTTTTATTAAAAAATTGGATAGAAAGCTTTGCGTGGATTGCAATGTCATACCTGGACAGCTTGAATACCCAACATAGAGTCTTGGTTATGGATGTAAGAGTTTAAGAGGAGAGTAAAGATAAAAGGCCTATTTGGTTTTATGTCGGGGAGGTCGACCATGGAAGCATTATACTTGCTACGACAATTGATGGAGTGATATTGGAGGGATAACAAAAACTTACACATGGTTTTCATTGATTTGGAGAAAGCGTATGATAGGATGCGAAGAGAGGTATTCTGGAAGGCCCTAGAGAAGAAAGGAGTTCGTATTGCCTATATTCAAGTTATCAAGGATATGTATGAAGGGATCACGACCAGTGTGAGAACACAAGTGGGTCACAAAGATTCTCTTATAACTATAGGAGTGCACCAAGGGTCAACTTTGAACCCTCTATCTTTTTACCTTGGTCTTAGATGTGCTTACTTGGCATATTCAAGAGCATGCCGCGATGCATTCTTTTTGCAGATGACAGTCTTAGTTGTAGAGTCGACAGAGAAAATAAACGAGAAGTTAGAGATGTGGAGACAAGCTCTGAAAACACATGACTTTTGTTTATGTAGAAGTAAGATAGAGTATATGGATATGGAATGTAAGTTTAGAAAGAGGCGCATCACTCCTATCTTAGAGGTGAAAGTTGGAGACCATACCATACCGCAAGTTACACGGTTTAAATATCTTGGGTCCATCATACAAAACGACAAAGAAATAGAGGGAGATGTAAACCATAGGATTCAAGCGAGGTGGATGAAGTAGAGGAGGGCCTCGAGTATTATATGTGATAAAAGGTACCGCTCAAGATAAAAGAAAATTTTTATCGCACAACTATAAGACCTGCGATGTTGTATGGGATTGAATGTATGTTAGTAAAAGTTCAACATGAGAATAAACTCCATGTAGCATAGATGAGAATGTTCTGTTAGATGAGTGGACATACTAAACAAGATAGGATTAGAATTGATTGCATTAGAGAGAGAGTCAGGGTAGTGCCTATTGTAGAAAAAATGGTAGAATCTCGCCTTAGGTGGTTTGGGCATGTGTGGAGAAGATCTGTAGAATCCCTAGGAAGGAGAGTAGATAAGATGGAGAGCAACCCAATCGCTATAGGTATGAGAGAGACCGAGGAAAACTAGGTGAAACTGTTAAGAAGGATTTAGAGATTTGTTTATAGACATGATAGAACATTATGACGTCGTTTGATCCATGTAGCCTACCCCACCTACTGTGAAAAGGCTTGGTTGTTGTTGTTGTTGTTGTTGTTGTTTTAATTTTAAGTAAATACCCATTTTGGTCTTCCAAAGATATAACATCACATTGTCCTCCAAATTTGTCCTTATGATAATTAATGCCATCAGTTTTATCCTTCAAGGCCCAATGTGATGGCAAAAATGTGACATTGAAGGACCAATTTGATTTCATGTATATATGGAGGACCAAAATGGATATTTAATCTAATTTTCAAATGTTGTGAAAATATAGGTTTGATCTTATAAATTAGATTTTATATTCTTTTTCTTTAATAATTTTCTGATATAAGAGCATTCACCTGGGTTAATGGACTATTCTTAGTTGAATAATTGTGAGCATAATTACTTGGAATTTGGCAATGCTCCACTGGCTTACCAAACTGGAGTTATGAATTTGTCATTATTACTTTGGTTTCTTTAACTGATTAATTGTTGTTATCTATTGAACTAGTTTATTGATCACTTTATTTCTGGGATTTGTCTTACTGAAAACTTGAACCATACTGTAGTACAGTAATAGTCCTTGGGCATATTTCGCCAGTTTAGTTTTTATGCTCTCTACTTATAGCATTTTGAATTTGCCAGATATTTGAAGCAGCAAGCATCTCTGACAAATAGATCGTTATCTGACTATCATTTTTTCAATACATTTTTCTACAAGAAGCTTAAAGAGGCTGTTTCCTACAAGGTACTTAATTATCTTCCTGCACATGCATAGCTGTACTTATGCATTCACAGAGATTATTTTCTCTTAGCAAGCAGACTCTTAATCTTTATGATAATTTTGAAGGTAAATTTTAAGGTAACTCATCACGATAAGATGTCAATTGCTAAACCAATAACTGCTTCTTGGGCACCCGAAACTAGTAATTTATACTTATAATCATTTTGTAGTTGGCCAGCAAGTTTTCTTCGGTTACTTTTTTGTGCTGTAGATATCTGGACAACTGCCCTTTCAGCTTTAGGGACTAGGAGGCAAAAGAAATTGTGTAAAGGAAAAGTAACATGGAAAAATAGAAAGTGGGATAACAGATAGTTATAAGAAAAG
Source organism: Ammopiptanthus mongolicus (assembly GCA_039655645.1). Lineage (NCBI taxonomy): Eukaryota > Viridiplantae > Streptophyta > Magnoliopsida > Fabales > Fabaceae > Ammopiptanthus > Ammopiptanthus mongolicus. The sequence goes on from CM077343.1 coordinate 86,645,431, forward strand.
AGTGAGAGATAATGAGATGTTGACAAAAGTAGTTTAGTTAAAATAATAGAGGAAGTAGAGAGAGAAAATAGGAGATTAATTGGGCACCCGAAACTAGTAATTTATACTTATAATCATTTTATAGTTCACCAGCAAGTTTTCTTCGGTTACTTTTTTGTGCTGTAGATATCTGGACAACTGCCCTTTCAGCTTTACGGACTAGGAGGCAAAAGAAATTGTGTAAAGGAAAAGTATCATGGAAAAATAGAAAGTGGGGTAAGAGATAGTTATAAGAAAAGAGTGAGAGATAATGAGATGTTGACAAAAATAGTTTAGTTAAAATAATAGAGGAAGTAGAGAGATAAAATAGGCGATTAATTATTTAAAAATAATTTTTACTAATTTTTAAATTACATTAATGCCTATATTTCTTACATTGATATCTTTATTTAATATTTTTAAAAACTATTTATTTAACAATCATTTGAATAGATAAGACTTGAGAGGGTTTTTTTAAGACTTTTTGAAGGCAAAAAATGAATATGAGAATCTGGCAGGTGGGTTCTCTATTTGTTGTAAAGATGCTTTGGGCATTAAAGTTAATTTCTCGCCATCTCTTCCTCACATTCCCTTCTCTTTGTACCATATTTAGTATATGATTTAATTCATTTTCCATTGCAATATCTAGCGAAGTGACAGAGAGACGTTCTTTGTGAAGTTCAGAAGGTGGTGGAAGGGTGTAAATATTTTTCAGAAGGCATACATTTTGATTCCAATACATGAGGAGTAAGTTTTCCTGTTTGTAATTTCTGCAATTGCTAGAAAGTTCTTTTTGTGCTTTCCTTTGAATTAGGTTATTATTGGAAGAAAAAACTATTCACATGATAAAAAAAGTTTATGTGAAGAACCATTTATCCATGAGCATAATTCACCTCCTCATTTTAATTGACTTTTAATGAAATAAGCTTAAAAATTTGGTTCCATAAAGTGAAACAATGAATAACATTTGATTTCAAGTGGATATGCTCCACATTTTCTTGGGATTTCCACTTTTTTGTAATTTAATCGATATGGAGTCTTCTGAATTGGAGATCCTCTTGGGTCTCCTTGATTCTTTCTGTCCTTTTGTCCTATAGCCTTAGATAAATGGCTTTGGTCTCTTGATAGTTGTGGGGTTTCTTTGTGTAAATTTTACTTCAATTCCTATCCTTTCGTTGAATAGAGTTTCATTTCACCTTGATAAACCTATTTGGAAGTCCAAAGCTCCATCCAAGGTTAAGTCCTTTAGTGGGACAACAGTGCTTATCGAATTAAAACCGATGACATGTTGCAGGTTCATAGGCCACATAATGCTATTTCCCCTTATATGTGTGTTGTATCTGGTGCTAGCTCAGAATCGGATCCACATTTGTTCTTACATTGTTTTGTTTGTGTTTCTTTATGGAATTCTGTGTTGCAACTTTTAGATACTGCTGGATTTGCCCTACTAGTTTCTGTTGACTGGTTTTATTGGCTTTGGTAGAAGGAAGGAATTGAAATTCTCGTGGCAATGTGCAATCTCTACCGTACTCTTTGGTGTACTTGGTTGGAGTGTACTTGTATCTTTAGCAAGATTTCTCTGCACGAGCAGCTCCTTTGAGATAATTAGGTTTTGGCTTCTGCTTGGTGTAAAGTCAGTTGTCTTTCTACAGGGTTTCTCTTAGGCTTCGTTTGGATGTTGAAATTGGAACGTAGACTTTTAGAATTGAAATTGGCTACGAATTTTATTTTTTACGTTTGGAGGATGACGTTGGCAACACCAGTTGGAGGGCACTGTTGGTGAAGATGGTCAAAGGACGTCGCCGTTGACGGCGGTTAGCAGCCAGCGTTAATGGTGGATGCTTCCCGCACGGTGGTCGGTGGATATCACCAGCAAAGGCGGTCGAAGAGAGCTCCCAATGAAAAGGTAGCAACCATTAAGGGTGGTACGGATGACTTGAGCCCATTACAGGAGCCCATTACAGGTAATTTTTTCTGGTGAGGCGATAGGAAGGATGTAGGACTGGCATGTCTTGTGTGGAGGAATTGATGAGATAGGTGGTGGTTGACTTGTGTGTATTCTTGGGGTCAGACATGGTGGTTGAGGCTGTCTAGTCTAGCTACTTTGCCAATGATGGAGAAGGGTAGAGCGAAGGTGGTGGGACTGATGGGTGGTTCGTGTTTTGGTGGCTGGAGTGCAGGAGATTGGATGAGCTGTGCCAGCGGGAAGGGCAGCTGTGATGAAGGCTGGCTGCGGCAGCCGCAATGAAGGTGGACTGCTGTGGTGGTGGCGCAAGCAGTGTCTCCCAGCTTGGGAGCTCTGATACTTGAAAGGGAAAATACTTAATATTATTTCCGAGTATCTCTGTACAAGGTTTCTATACATTATACCGACCTAGGATGATAACTATTTGCTTAGAATAGAGCTAAATCTATGGCAAAGAATAATCTATCCTAATAAATGTACAATCTACAATAATTACATAATAATTCTGTTTGGATAAAATAAGCTTAATGTGGGACCGTTATAACATTTTTATATTAATAAGCGATTCCAGCTCAGTTCTTGTGTTTGACAGCAGAGTCATTGTTATATCTTCATCTGCCCTGCCCTCTTACTCATATCTGGATTTATTACTTATTATGATGTTTCATGCACTCAGTCTTCATTGGAGCTTAATCATTATTTGTATCCCGGACAAAGAGGATGAATCGGGGCCAATCATACTTCATTTGGATTCTTTGGGTCTTCACTCAAGTAAATCAGTTTTTGATAATATTAAAAGGTGAGACCAAAGAAGCACTTATATGATTATATCCCATTGAATATGTGACATCCAGTTCATCCATGCTCTGGTCATTAGCTCTTAAACATATCTTGCCACTTCACTGCTATTCTGTGGTATAATTTCTTGGTGTTGGTTGTGAGGGTTGGCAAGATCGATATCTGTTTTTGAAAGCATAAAATATAATGAGTTTTTTTTGGAAGCAGCAAATATAATTAAGCTGTTGTATTTTAGAAGGTTGTGTCTTGATTTACCATTTGTATAAGAACTATTGGGAAGTATCTCTATATTTTTTGCTAATGGATCAGGACACAATCTAAATGCAATATTTCATAATCACTTATAATTGTACCTTTTTTGGCTTGGGTTTGGTATTTCTCAATTTTGCGTATCAACAATATAAGTTTTCCAAACCTGGGTATCTTCAGACTTCAGAGTTTTAACTGGAATTCGTTTGGTGATTTATGTACTTTTTTTATATCTTATATACATCCCGAAGACATGCTTTGAAGTGAGTTCTTTTTTCTCTCTATAAATTGCATTTTGGAATGCATGTTGCAGCATTCTTTTCGAGGAGTACAACTTTTTATGATGTTTAAAGCATTATGCAACTTGATAATGAAGTCACTTGTATTCCCATTGAAAGTATTTCCCAATTATGTAAATTTTGTTACGTAGTTGTAAGAACTAGACTGGAAAAGCGATGGACCTAGCCATTTGGTACATTTGAAGGGTATGATAAATTTTTCAGTTAAACCGTTGACCCGAGTATGAACTGAACTGGGTATAAACTTTTTTTTGTGATTTTTTCTCCTGTTTCTTTTTTTTAAAAAAAATTATCTGGATGATTTTTTTGGCTGGACCACCCGGTTGACCCACAGCTCAGTTGTTAGAACTTTGCTTTGGTAGTCCATTTATCTTACTATCTTCTGGCTGGCTGTTTTTTAGGGATTTTTCTTTAATTTAAACATCAAACTTAATTTTGTAAAATTTTGCTTTGTAGCTATTTGATAGAAGAAAAGAACTATTTGGATCAAGGTGGTGTTTCTTCAGATGTTTCAATTGCTGAGAGAATATGGAAGTGCCTTCCTCGTAGAATTGAATCTCAAGTCATCGCGGTAAATTCATGTGCTGTAAATCTAGAATCATGTGTTATTGATAATCTTTATAGTTGTTTGAAAATGATGTGTTATTTTCACCTTTTATTCTTAAAAATGAATATTTGGCCTTTAGTATATGCAACAACTGTCTTCTCTTTTCACAGATCGTTGTTGTATGTAATAGATCCCTGAATCTTGGTAGTGTTGAACATCCTTCTTTAGAACCTTGTTGGGTGAACAGCGGGCAAACCGAGAGCTTGAAGAAAAAGCTCTTTTAACCTTTGACTTCTAATACAACCTTCAAAACCGTGTATTTCAAATTTTCAGCAGGTTGAATACGGATCCAGCACACTAAAGTTAGGTTCTGGAAGTTTGATACTAGGAACCAAAGCAGCAAAACCATTATGTTATATCAGTGATCATAGTGATACTTTTTGTGAAATTTCAAAATCGTGGGATGTCCACTAATGCTTCAACATGTTGCATTTACATTTTACACATGCTTTTGCACCAGGTTCCCCAACAGAAGAATGAGTATGATTGTGGTCTCTTTGTACTGTACTTCATTGAGCGTTTCATTGAAGTTGCACCCGAAAGACTGATAAAGAAAGATTTAGCTATGGTAACTTGTGTAGTTGCTTTTTTAGTATGATTCATGTAATGGGTTTTATTGATTGATAATTATTAATTTACAGTTCAGCAAGCGATGGTTCAAACCTGAAGAGGCATCCAGTCTGAGAGTGAGAATCCGTAAATTGCTTGTCGCAGAACTTCAAAATTCAATTAATGATAATTGTAGTATCTCAGAATCTTCTCCTCCGTCATCTACTGACACTGCAACCGAATGTGTTGATATTGCCAAGGATTCTTTTAGCTAATATGGCAGCATGAATTGCAATTCTTATTTCATAGGATGAACAATCTGTGGATAGTTCACATAGTTGATGCCAGTGTTTTTCCTGTGTACAGACATCAACTATTCTGCTGGTAGATTTTGGATGTAGAGTTTCCCGTGGCCTGGTAATTAGTCTAACGGCCTTTGATACAAGAAAAGGTGGCTGACAGTTTGCTTCGCGTAAATAACAATCAACTTGTCCAATTTATAACCATTTCTTTGTGGGATGTAGGAGTTCCTTCCAAATGTATAGTGGGAAACAATGCAGAGCTGACAAGTAGAGATGATAGATAGTCTTGAAGATGAATATTACATGATTTCAATTGAAATTGTACTCGAACTATTATTATATTATATTTCAATTGAAGTTGTTGAGTTCCATTTTGTTTTTTTTTTTTGTTTTTTTTTTTTGTGTGAATGAAAATAACATAGGTATGAAATGCTTTTCAGCACTCAACATCTTTCCAAATTTTCTGAATTGCACGGTCGTCTGTGCTTTCGATATAACGTTTCTAAATATCCTTTTAACAAATGCGTTCCTTTCATATGAATTTTGTTGGTTGGGCGTTAGGGTTATGTCAACCCATTTCAAGAGCCAATGTTAATGCACATTTCAAGAGCTTATATCATTACTGAATGTATATACAAGTCTGATCCATTGAGAGAATTAACGACAGTAATTTTTTCTAACAAACTAAGCACTGAAGTAGCCAATTAGCATCGGACATTAGTCTCTAGCCAAGGGGTACCCTTGAGGTACCTTGGGAGATGATGCACAACATTTGAGTGAGGGTCTAGGCTGAGAGAGGAACTGACTCAATCGGTTTATTGCAAAAGTGATCTTAGATCTTGATATGATCAAATATAAAACCTGCTACCCAGTCTTCTGTAAACAGAACTATCTGGTAAAGGATTTCCTTCAACGGCATGGAGTTTAAGCATAGGTAAACTGGTTGTTTTGCAACCTAGAAACCCAGTATCCTCCGGCAGATACAATTTGTAGCTCTTTTAAGAAAGAGAAATGCCCTTTTTGGACTAAGCCATCTCCAATCCCGAAAAATTCTTCAACATGCTTATGTTTTAAAAATTGAATATGGCATGTAGAAATATCTTAACTATAGTTATTGCAATGGTTGATGTCATCCATATACACAAGTAGCACCCCCTTAGTGAATAAAGTGTAGTCATTTTTGTTTAGTTTTCAATTATAGTTTTGTAAGTAGTTCGATAGGCAAGGATCCATGTAAATTTCCTCAAATAAATCACTAAATAAAAAGGTATTATTTATATCCAATTGAGCTAGATTCCATTCTTTCTTTGCTGCAAGAGATAAGAGCAGTCTAACTGCAAATAATTTGGCTATAGGGGAAAAGGTGTCTATAAAATCAATAGAAAAATCTTCTCTAAAGTGAGCATAAATGTAAAGTGAGAAATTAAGGATGTATCCACTAATCCACTTTAACTAATTAATGGTGGATACACCCTTACTTTCTCACTTTACATTTTTGCTCACTTTAGAAGAGCTTAATCCAAAATCAATTCCATTTTGTGTGTAGGTACCCTTGTATACTTATCCATAGTGCCATCAGGGAGGTATTTGATCATGTAAACCCATCGATAGACCCTTGAGGCAAGTGGGATCAAGTTTCCAAGTATTATTTCCAAAATAACCTTGAACTCTTGATGGTAAAATTGAGGTTCAAAATGTTCTGAAACTTGTAAGATGTAATTTCTGTATGAGAGAGGCAGGTTATCATCGGTGAGGTAATTAGAAAGTGGATATAAGTGAAGGGGGTGGAGGATAAATTGCAATTGTAATCTTGCAATTTTCTAGAGGATGTGGGATAGTGGCATGTGGTATCACTAACTAAGAAAAGGAAATCTGATAAAAAACTGAGGAGGAACTGATTTGTTAGGGATGCAGAGAATTACTAGAATCAAGATCAAAGTTAATAGGTTGGTTTTATGGAGGGGCATGGACAGTCATGTAAGGGTAATGAATGTGCCAAATCTGGAAAGGGGTAGTGGGTGGAGTAGGAGAAGAAATAGAATAAAAGGGAAAACAACTTTCATCAGAAGATAACATTTCTTGAAAATAAAGGACATGGTTCGAAGGTTGTAGAACCTATAAGCCTTACACCCTCAACGATAAAGGCAGTAGGAATGGCTCTAAGAGACTAATTGTTTTTCTGTGAAAACATGGTTGAAGAAAAACACAGACAAACAAAACTTCTAAGGTTCATATAATCAGGTGAGGTGTAATCCAAAATCTCATAAGGGGACTTTTTCAATTATAAGGGTGAACATGTTCTGTTGATTAGGTAAGCAGCAGTGCCCTAGAAACTAATGGGAACCTTGGTTTGGAAAAATAGACACCTCGCCACATTTAGAGCTTACTTGATAAAATTAGCTGTTAGCGAATAAGCTAACTGATAGCGGATAGTGGATGAGGTAGCTGATAGCGGATAGCTTATTTTCTGTGGAAGTGTTTGGTAAAACTAGCTGTTGAACTAACTGAAAAATATAAAAGGACATAAAAGGACATCTTCATTAATGATTTTACATAAAAGAGAGAGAAGAGAATAAAGGTAGAATTAAATGAAGATAATAAGGATAAAAATGGAAAGAAAAATGAAATATTATAAGCTCAAACGCTAACGCTATAAGCTCGTGAAAAAACGCTATAAGCTCGTGACAGAGGCGCTTACCAAATGGGATTACTTTCTCATCCGCTATAAGCTATCCCCTATAAACTTGTAAAAATGGTTTGCCAAACATGCTCTTAGCAAGTGTTGATGCTTCCTTTCAACTATCGAGTTTTGATACGGCCTTTCCACACCAGAAAGTTGATGATGTGCACCTTTTTGAAATTTTGAGCAAGAAAGTTGGTAGAAGCTAATTCTCTAGCATTATTGGATCTCAACCCCTTAATTTTGGTACAAAACTATGTCTCAACATAGGTAAAAAATAGTCCATAACGAACCTAGTGACATTTTATGCATTTTAAAGGGTGAAATAATACAATCATCTACAAGGGTAAGGAAATATCTTTGTCCACGATAAGTACGGGTATGGAGTAAGTGAAACGGAGCTTTAGACATGAGATTGTGAGTATCAAAGGAAACTAAAGGGGCTTCCGTTTAGGGAAGACGGCACATCAGTAGCATGCAAGATATAGATTTATTCATTTGCTATTGGATCCAGTTCATACTTGTAATTTACATAATTCACCCTGGAAATGGTGTGCACAATTCACTATGCAAAGTGGTAATTAGGATTTTAACTAAGCCGCTCACGGCGTATATAGTTTGAGAGACTAGTGAGTTGAAATTTACAAGTTCAAAAGTTGGAGGTCACTAGGTCAGATATGAAAATGCCTTCGGCGTTTCTTCTTCTCAGGAGTTTCGTGTACTTGTGCTTTCCTTCCAAATGTCTTGACCTGATAATTTTCGAAGGCAGCAGAAACAGCTCCCACCTACAAGTAATGTTGAAAAATCAATCCAAGGGCCGAAAGTAAATATTGAAAACAAATCCAAGTTGTTTAAGTACAACTTTTATGTCTCTGTTGTACTAACCAGTTCAGGCTTCTTACTGTATACCCTCACTATGACGTCTTTGTTAAAAGCTGGCAATAAATGACTGATGCGGTCGTCTGGGATAGGGAATTTTTCTTTACTCTCGTAATCCTGATACAAAAATAAAAAGCTGTTAAGCCCTCCACCATCCAGATTTTATGCATTAAAAAAAAAAATTTAGGAAATGGTAATCATTAGCATATTAATTCTATAAATACAAAGACAAAATGTAAGGATTTTGTAATATGAAGAGGCTTTGTAACAAGAATGCTCAATATTAAAAACACCATGCTTCTTTAAAGAAAAAAAAAACATACTTTGCCCACAATTGGAGTTACACATAAACAGGATTTCCTATTACAAATTGGAAAAAGCATACAGAGGGACCCATTCCTGTATTTTAACTGTTCCTTCCGTAGCAACGCTCTGTAAAATTTGGGTATGCCTTTTCCAGTTGCAATATTGACTCACTAATGTGGAATATAACTTAAAAGTAGTCACAGAAATCAAACTATATACAATGTTTTGTCAGGAAATATAACTGAAATTTATTTGTCAATAAGTATAAAGGAAAGATGACTATGTAGAGTATAAGTGAACTCAGTACCTTGAAAAAATTAATTCTGGAACAGCAGACGCATGCACAAAGAAGAAAGATTACTTGTCATACTACATCAGCGGTTAGCAGATATGAATGAATAACAAAGTGCTTTAACTGTAATCATCATTTCTTTGATTCTTTCAAGTACCTTTCAAGAGGATTTTCACTTCCATATGTCAAATCAATTTTAACATTGCTGACAGCAACATCATCTTCTTTCAAACTGATGCCACCTGTCTGTATGGGAAAAAAAAGTTTAAGATTACATATTATGTCTAATTGTCTCTACTGAGTACTGAGTGAAAATGTAATGTCCACTTTTGAACCTGGGAACAAACAATATCTTGGGATGTGATGTCTTTTAAGTGGTCTAGCCTTTCCTTTGGGACAGTAAATTCATTGCAGAACTACAAAAATGGAGTAAGATGATATGGTTTGATTAACACGTTGGCAGGTGGTAATAAGTATGTAGGTTTAGAATAGCTACACAAGAATATTAAATTCTCTAAATTTATCGGTTTGAATACCTGGTATAGATCCCTTCTGCGAATGCGTTGGATCAAGTCTTTGGATTCCTTGAGCTCTTGTCGAGAAGAAATTTCAATTGTTTTAAGAATTGAGTCATCTAACTGCAATCAAAGCAAGAGAGTGATAGTTCTACGATGCTAAGTCAGAAATCTCACTCCAAAAATTTGCAAACTACTAAAGACCTTCCAAAACTCAGATGGTTGAAAAATTGAGGATACAATATTGAGATACGGGTTTGCTTTCACCATTGCATCTATAACCATCAATTCTATTGCCTGACAAAGGAAAAAAAAATGTAAAAAAGTAATATACATTTGAAACCAGGCAGAATTGGGATTATGCCTTTGCATCACTAAATTTAGTAAAATCACTCACCTTTACTTTTGCATGCGTATATACTGTTCGATGCAAGTCAGCACGGGTTGCGAATAACTTGTGAATTGTCAGATCTGTCCAAAATCTCAAACACAGATAATATACTATAACTTCTACCCTAACAATGATATCAAAGTTTTCAGAATGTACTAACAATCTTGGGCACGATAACATATTTCATCACCCACAACTTGCATTGTCTCCATCAATCTGCACATATAATAAAAATTAGGGTTCAGTTATCAACCCAATTTGACAAGAGTCATGGAATGAAGTATGTGCGTGCTTCTGCATAATAGGGCAACATTGCAGCACAGAAGTGCAATTCTTGTCAAATAAGAGTCATTCCGACAAGTTAAAGCCACCAGGAAATAAAAATAAATACCTCTCAGGCTGAAAGTTGCACCCTAGGCCACAAGCACGGGAATCACGAACAATGTAGTCAAACCTGAAAATGCATGAACTTTCTGTCAAGAGCATAGATATCTCATACAAGAGGAAGAAGAAAGGCAGAAAAGTATCAACTTACTTGTCAACATCAATTTCATTGCGACCATTTGCAACAATATCATATAAGAACTGGTTTTCCTTTGCCTAAGAAATAAGAGATTTTTGAAAAGAAAATAAGTATGTAGTGTGTTGGAAGGTGGTATGGAATAAAATCCAAAAGAGAACCCAAAAAAAAAAGACTACAAGATGACCTACTTTTTGTGAAGGATGATCAGAGCTAGCAGTGATCATTTCCTGTCAAAATAATAAGAAAGCATCAAATCCCCTTATCTACAAACAGAATTCATTGAGAAACTAAGTTCTTATTCCTAACTTGCATAGAAAGAGCGAAATCAAAACTTTAATAATTAATAAGTGGAATAATTTCAGGAGCCAAGACAACTACAATTAGAAAGGAAACAGAAAGGTGTCCATTAATACAGTCCAAACTCCAGAGAATAGACTGCATCGATGTGCCCCAAGCATTTCTTTAATATATCATGTGGTATGTCAAGAGGAACTGTCATTTCTCACACATCATGGAATTTCATTTTTGAAAAACATGAGGGGGAAAAAGCAAAGAGATTCATTTAATTGTTCATTGAAGTGTAACCTTCACTTTCTTGAGTCGTTCAGGATCTTCATCAATATTGTGTTGATCAACCATGTAATCTATCATCTTCACAGACATTTCCTCATGAGACCTGAAAGTTTTAATATTAATAATTCAAAAGGATGCATTCTCTAGCAACAAATGATTACAGCTTTTTAAAAATCCAGGTAATTCCCAAAATATCAACGAGCTACTACAGAAAACATAATATTTTGGTTGCTAAGTCATAATGATAACAGGATAATATAATAATGTGGAAGAGTCATGATGCTTATATCCATGTTGAAAGAGTGAAAGAGTAGTACACTATATGAGCTATATGCAAGGTGTCAGGGAAGAAATCTTTTTCTCAAAATTATGCTGTCAACCATGGATGAGTTCTTCAAACTTCAAAACAGAATTTGCTATTTATGATTTGATATTGGAGAAAAAATAAATGAGATGAAATCAGGTATAAAAAAGAATTATAAAAGCTATTAAAACAATCGCTTGACTGAAAATGAAACATTATTATGAATCACTTTCACGATCTGTCGATATCACAGTTCATAATTTATTACATTTCTGAATATATAAACTTCAATGTTTGAGAAATGATGCTAATGAAATTTCTTACAGAAAAATGAAAAGGTAAATCAAGAAAGTTTACAGCTTAAACTCCATGCACAAGGTCTTTTACTGACAGCTTAAACAATTTCAGCAACTGATACATATTATCTTATCAGTCATCTTCAAACAAAATAGATTATCTAGTTTCTGCTATTAAGTACTTTAAGCTATCAGCCAAAGACCTTAATAACAGAGTTATATTGTAAACTTCTTTGGTTGGGTACTATAGATCTCACAAAAGGATAATCTAATTAAGGGTAATTTACACTTCAGTTCCCTAAAGTTTTGGTCCAAATTAAAGGTGCACGAAGTTAAACTACATCATTTCCCCCCTCCATGTTTCAGGAACACATGTGACCTAGAAATAGAGAAGAGTTGTAATACAATAATTCTAATTGTTAAACACCTCAACTATGCATGGTTCAAAGGAGAGTAAATTGAACTGTTGTAATTGACAGGACATAGGAGATTTGGTCACAGTTGCCAGATACATACAATATCCATCATGAAAGTTATCTTTCTTCAGTTGAATAATAGACAAAGGAACTACCAGAAATCAACAATATGAAAAGCTTTCTGTACTCTGTTTTTTTAGTTATTTTTAAGGGGAAGGAAAAAGTTTTTTTTTTTCATTGGAAGCTTAGAAGGAGATATGTAAGAAATAAATCATGTGAAAAGCTACAAGGATTGTGCTAGTGGTGAGGAATTTGGATAGCTTGCATTAGGTCATATACTCGTATGTTCAAACCTCATTGCCACCAATGTATCAAAAAAAGTAATTAATCATGTGAATACAAATTTCTGATAAAGGAAAAAGAAAATTCAGAAAACTGGATTTAACCAGAACACCAGAATTACCATTTGCAACCATTAAGGACCTGCGGTAGGAACCCGCGTTCAAATGTGTGGCTGAATGGCCCATGGCCAACATCATGCAGTAGTCCTAGACAGAAAGATCAAATGACTAATCATAAATTTGTGGAATTAAAACAGTCAAAACAAAGAACTAAATTTGTTAATGTCAGTTACCAGCAAGTTTTACTGTCAATACATCAGAGTGCTCAACACCAAGCTCTGGGCCCTAAAAGGATAACAAGATTGATTAGCAGCATAATCTCATAAGCAGCATCTACGTAAGACAATTCAAATATAAACATATATATTTACTTGGTATTTTTTAATGATATCAATAGCTTTGCCAGCAAGCCAATAAACGCCCAGTGAATGCTCAAAACGAGTGTGTACAGCCCCAGGGTAAACCATATGAGTTAGGCCTACATTACATAAAATTTGAAGTTAGTAAGGTCAAGTCCATTTGAAATGGGTTTTGGTTATACTACTTGAAGCATACCTCTACCCTTTTTTGGGTACATCTCTCTACCTTTGAATCACCTTGCTTTTCTAGTGATGAATGATATGATATGATTCACATCAATTTATTTTATTAATTAATAAACAGTTATAGCCATTAAGACATTTCCTTTCAAACACAAACAATTACTTGTTTGAGAATTTCTCCCCAAGGACGAAGTAATATTTATCATCAATCTATCTAACTAACTACATGTTTTACACCAATTACAGCTATAGTCATTCCAACAGCAACTAAAAATAGTTGATGACTTGATGTTATCATGTTTGTTTAGACTTAAGAGAGAGCACCTAATGGAAGCTAAGTTCTGACAAGTTGAACATAAAAAATGGATACTATAAAGCACGTTGATTACAGGCAAGAGGAGTCTGTTGCAAACAATTTCAACCTTAAAATTATTTGAGTATAATTTTGATCCATTCTAACACTGCCATCGAATTATGTGTTACCATATCATCAAAATAATCATTCCCATAAATATAAATTAATTAAATAAATATACAGTTCATATTATCCGGTAAAGGTTGACTCACCAAGTTGCTTCAAATCGCGAAGTCTGCATAATTTATAAATAAAAAAATGTCAAGAAAAGAGGTCAGGGAGTGCACCAAATGTAAAATATTTGCCCATCTTTTGGTAAGGCATACTTGCCTCTGAAATTGTTCCGTGTCAACAAACTTTAAGAAAATCTGCAATAAAACAGATAATTTCACGTTACACCAAAATCGACGGAATTAATGATGAAAAATTGTATAACAAAGAAAAAAAGAATACTAAAATTCCATCCAGTTTCTTCATTAATTAATGATTATAAAATACCACAATAAGAGGGGGAAACAAAACGACGGTTACCAAAGCAAATAAAATATGGATTTAATTACTACGTACGGACAGTGTAAAAATTTTTTATACTGTTAACTAATCAGAAATTATCATATCAGTAAAAATCATTGACTCTTATTCTAATTATTTAAAAGTCATTCAAATCATGAATTCTTATCGTCTAAATAACTTTACGTTAAGAATGAATAGCAATTAAAACTCATAAAATATACTCCTATGTTATTTAATAACTTGATTCTGATGCGGACAAACTTTATATATTCTCTTTCTCTTTCACTTAAAATAATTAAATTCTGAAGACTTTATATATTCTCTTTCTCTTTCGCTTAAATATTTAAATTCCGAATTCTTTTCGTGTAAAATTGATATTCCTGTAGTTCATCAAAACCGTCACGAATTCCGAATTTTCTCTGTGTGACTATCAAAAATCAAATCAGAAAATATGAACGCGTCGCAGAAGCAAACTCGCACAGAATCCACTTAAATATACTCATATACTCAATAACAGAAATTCAAAATCTCATACAACGATTGTGTTACAGAATCAACGCACAATAATATGATCGAGGAAAAAAGAGAGAATCGAAGCAAAAACGCATTATTCGAGAAGGAAAATTTAAATGAAAATGGAAAAAAAATTTAAAAAAAAGCGGTTACCGGCTCAAGGAATATGTTGCCATGGACGTTATCCCGAACGTGCTTCAGCAATGTCCTTTCCACAGAGACGACGTCGTTGGAAGTAGGAAGAACGGGAGCGGCCATTGCAGGACCAGCGAAGAGTTAAACAGAGGAATCAGAGCGGTGAAGCTTGAAAGCGGAGATAACAGAACGAAAACTTCTCTCTCTTGCTAGGGTTTGCAGAAGAAGAGAAAGAGAGAAAGTGAAACGGAGATGAAAAGGTGTAACTGAAACGGCGAGAAAATGGAAAATTGAAGAGGAGACGGAGTTTTATAGACATAGGATAGGAAGGATTTGCAGTGGTGGTGATCAACAAGGTGAAACATGAAAGGATGCCGCCAAATTCACTGGCATTCCTCACACGAAAGAACGCACGTGTAATACACGCGCCACAACAATAATTTAAAAGGAAAATTTCCTTCACCCGCCAAATTCAGTCATTCCTCACCCGAAAGGAAGCGCGTGCAGTAAGCGAGCCACAACAATAATTTAAAAGGGAATTTCCATTGACCTCTAACGTGACTTAATCATGCTTGATTATTCGCATCCTTCCCCGGAGTAGATCCTCTCCATTTTATTTCCTTCATTCTTACTTCAAAAGTTACCCTCCCTTCTTCTCCTAATATTTAGCTGGCGTTTGATTTTTGTAATATTTTATTAGATTTAAGAATCTCATTTTTAAAAATATTTATTTTTTACCTTTATATATAAGAATAATATTTTTAACTTTCATTTATTAATTTTATTTCTGGACATTTTTTATATCTGAGAATAATTTATTAAAACTTCAAACATAAAAAACTTTTATTCTCATGTCCAGATTTTTCGAAATATAAAAATATAACTTGTATCAAACTCTATCTAGGGAATATTAGTGTAATTTCAATCATTTTCTCTCCATGAAGGTAAATATAATTATAACATAAACCTCACGGAAGATTGATGTAATTTTCAAAGAGTAAATACTCAATTTGGTCCCTGAAATTGTAGGGTCGTATCAACTTAGTCCTCCACATTATCAATATTCCAAAATGATCCCTGGAATTGCAGAAAGTTAGTCAGATTCGTCCCTCCGTTGAAATTTGCATGGACTATAATGACATTAAGTTGGTAATGTCAGGGATTTATTTGAAACTAAGTGGATAATGTCAGGGATGTATTTGTTATATTTTATAATTTCAAGGATCATGTTGGAATATTGATAATGTGGGGGACTAAATTGATACGACCCTTCAATTTCAGGGACCAAATTGAGTATTTACTCAATTTTCAAAACAAAAGAGGTTTCAAATAGAATTAAATTAAATCTCAATAGAGGTCACTGTAGTTTAACCAAATTTAAAGTCATGTCCTTTTTTTATTTTTTCTTGGTGTGAAAAATTTAATCCAATAATTTTTTTGTATATAGAGCTGTCAATATGGATCAACCCGAGTTATCTGGATTAGTTCACAGCGTGTATCTAAAAGTGAGTCGAGTCGGATTGACTCACTTTATGGGCAATAAAAAACATCAACCAGGCTCAACCCACCCAGGTTGATGGGTTATCCTGGTCGACTCACCTAATTTTTTAAAAAATACATAAAATTAAAATAAAAAGGTCTAAAAAAAATACAAACAATCAGAAGAATTTTTTTTTCTTTCTTCTCCTCATCTAAATAAGAAAAAGAAAATCAAATTCTTCCTATTTTCTATATTCCAATTTTCTTTCCCTTTGTTTGTTTTCCAAAAAACAATGGCTAAATGTAACCTTGTAATGAATTTGTTGATTTATTAGTGAATAAATACTCAATTTGGTCCCTGAAATTGTAGGGTCGTATCAACTTAGTCTCTCACATTATCAATAGTCCAAAATGATCCTTGAAATTGTAAAATGTAGCAAATGCATCTTTGACATTATTCACTTAGTTTCAAATACATCTCTGACATTACTAATTTAATATCATTATAGTCCATGCAAATATCAACGAAGGGACGAATTTGATTAACTTTTTGTAATTCGAGGGATTATTTTGAAATATTGATAATATGAAGGATTAAATTGATATGATTTTATAATTTCAAGAATTAAATTGAATATTTATTTATTTATTAGTACTAGATAGAGGAATTAGGAGCTTGAGCCTTGAGGAGACTCATTATTTGATTTCCAGCTTGTAATAAATGCCATGTTAGAGGATATTGAACAGTTTATGCCACATGTTCCTGAAAATTTCTTGTACAGAGATAAAGTGTATTATATATCATGTACACATGTACACTCACATTATATGGATTCTACTGTCGGGTAGGTCTCATTCCAAAGGAATGTGTTTAAAATATGGGTATTGTTAACCAATGTTTTAATGATATTGATTAAAGAATTCATAAAAAAAAAATTTTTATTGAAAAGTTAAGTATGTAACTTCTAAAAATATTAAATGCACTGATTTCGAATAAATTTTTTCTTTTTTTAATTCTTTAACTTATGTCCTAAGAACACTTATTAGCATTCTCCTTAAAAATGTATGCAATTCATTGCAATTCCTTTCATGAACTTAGGACATTCTTTAAAAGTTAGTTTTTGGTCATATATCTCCTTTTTCTTTTCGGTAACTTTTACACCAATATAAAAAAGTGTAAAGTAAATGTAATAGTTATTAATGTTAAGTACTGATTATGGAGCATATTTGCATGTTTGGCTGACTGTCGTACATAGATTACCTAACAAATCTGAAGAATTTATGATGATGTGTTTTTTTCCTAAATAAAAGCAGCCGTATGTATTGTTATGGTATGCATTAGGCCTAATCTTTCACATGTTGTAAGTACGGTGAGCATATATATGAGCAAAACCTGGAAAGCCTCGTTCGGAAGCTTGAGTGGATCATGCGGTATTTGAAAGGAAAAAATAAATTAATTTAGTTAAAGATTTTAATTATATAAATTTAATTGAACAGGCTAAGATCTGTAAAAACAAAGTGTCAAATTTTAGAGCATCTTTGATAAAACTGGCTATTAGAGGATAAGCTAGTTGATAAAAGATAACTTATAATAGATAGCGGATGAGGTAGTTGATAGCGGATATCGGATAAATTAGCTTATTTTGTATGGAAGTGTTCGGTAAAACTAGCGGTTGAACTAGTTGAAAAATATAAAATGACATAAAAAGATATATTCATTAATGATTTTACATAAAAGAGAGAGAAGATAATAAAGGTAGAATTAAATTAAGATGATAAGGATAAAAATGAAAGGAAAATAATAAAACGTTATAAGCTATAAGCTCAAACGTTACTTCAAGTAACGTTTGAAAAAACGCTATGAGCCTGTTTGGGAAGGCACATCAACGAACTTATAGCGGATAGCTTATAGCGGATGAGAAAGTAGCTCCGTTTGGTAAGCGCGTCTGTCGCGAGCTTATAGCGTTTTTTCCAGACGCTACTTGAAGTAGCGTTTGAGCTTATAACTTATAGCGTTTCATTTTTCTTTCCACTTTTATCCTTATTATCTTTATTTAATTCTACCTTTATTCTCTTCTCTCTCTTTTATGTAAAATCATTAATGAAGATATCATTTTATATTTTTCAGCTAGTTCAACCGTTAGTTTTACCAAACACTTTCACAGAAAATAAGCTAGCTTATCCGCTATCAGCTACCTCATCCGTTATTCCCTATAAGCTATCCGCTATCAGCTAGCTTATCCACTAACAATTAATTTTACCGAACAGGCTCTATAAGTTCGTGAAAAAACACTATAAGCTTGTGACAGAGATGCTTGTTAAAAATGACTACTTTCTCATCCGTTATAAATTATCCACTATAAACTCGCACAAATACATCCCAAATAGACTCTTAATTAGTAAAGAGGAAATGAGAGTAATTCCTCCTACACGGACCACGATCACGGGATCGACCTCCATCAAAAAGTAAAGAGGTAAATTAGTAAGTTTTTTCTTTAAACAAGGTAAATTAGTAAGTTAGTTTACTTTCTTATTTAAAAGGTTGTAAATTGAGTAAATTATCAATTTCGTTCTTGAAATTGTAAAGTCATATCAATTTGATCTTTGATATTTTCGAATTTTCAAAAACATCTTTGAAATTATCAAACGTTAATTAATCAAATTCATTCGTCAGAAATTAAGTTGATACGAATCTTAAAATTTCAGGGATCAAATTTATACAAAATTGACACAGAAATCAAATCGATATCATCATATGATTTCAAGAATCAAATTGGAGATTTGCTACTCCTAAATTATGTTACTTTGATATAGTATGGAGACGGTGTGTAGGGTTATACATAAAATAGATGATATATGTGTAATTTTTTATACAAATAAAGAGGTAGGATGTAAAAATAGAGGAATGTTATTTGTACATCCAAAATAGGAGTAGACACCCCATTTTTAATGTGTAGATATTGAATATATTTTAAATTTGTAATTGAAGTTAAAAAAAAAAATTACACTCAAAATGGAATATCTATTACAAGTATCCCATTTTGGATATAAAAATAATATTCCTCTAAAAATAATACATAAAGTAAGAGATGGTGTAATTTTTTTTTTTTGAAAAAATGTTGGTATGATTACGCTGTGAACTCAGTGTAAAACGAGTAAAGATATTTGGATATAAAATTTGGACATCTTGTATAAACATTATAAAGTCTATGAGTGTCTTGCGAGTAATAAAATATATGATGAGGGAAAAAAAATAATAAATAAGTAAGAAGGAGTACTTTTATATCATATCCGATATCATTTTTATGTTCAAATATCATTATTCAAATAAATAATATAGAAATAATAAATAATATAGAAAAAACACCCTTGTTGCCTTGTACGCAGAGTCACGCGTAACTCACGAAAACAACACAAAAAGAGTACCTTTTTTACCAATAAAAGAATATACGCTGTGCTGATTCCTCTCCCTTGCTAGAATTGTATTTCTCAATTTCATTGCGTAAGTAGAAAAGAAAAAAGTAAGGAATAAAGAATAATAAAGTGAGATAAAAGTATTTTAGTATTATAATTAAAAGGTTATGAAATAGGAGTTGACATCCTCTTTATTTCTCAAAATAAATGAAATATCCGTTTATGAGAGATATATATAAAATAAAGATTTGTATTTCAAACTTTTTTTATCATTTAAACAAATTTAAATTATTATAAATCTTTGATATCTATTTCTTTCCTAAATAAAATCTCCATTTAACTCACGAAAAGGAGATGATCCCAACTCACGAAATAGAGTGTATATTAATTATTTTATTTTTAATTCAATCATGTTTGTATTACACTAAAAGAAATAAAAATCATTTTATTTATCTATTTTAATCTATAACTTATTTCTGTAACCAATTCTCATATGAGTAAGACGCGTTTTTCTCATATCTTGTCGCGATGCCCAGAAGAAGCGTGTTCATACAATACCTGACCAGATAACACACAACACCAGCCATGATGATATTCATCTCACATCACTGATAAAGTTGTTTAGTCGTTTCCCCGAATCAGATGGTCAATGATAAATTTGTAATAGAAAGAAACATCTAAAATTGAGACAGTGAAAACGATTAATTATTTTTAGGAGAATGCTAACAAGAGCCCTTTAGAGCATTGTTTAAGGAATCAAGAAAGAAAATTTTGTATGAAAAAATGATATATTTAATAGATTAAAAAGTGTTTCATTTGGTTTCCCTAAACAAACTTTCCTTTTATTGTTTCCTTAAACAATGTCCTTAGGATACTCGTTAACAAGACCCTTAGTTTTAAAAAGTTTTTAAAATATTGATTAAAGGAATAATAAATACTTATGGTAAAATTTATTAGGACATTTGAGCATTTTAATTATAGTTAAAGTATGAGATATTTGTCCTAATTTTGTTATTAAAAAGGTATTTTTTTTATAGATTTAATTTTAATTGACTGTCATCTTTTTTGGTACAATAAAGTTTAGATGAATTGGTTCCAAGGGCTCACCAGGATCAGGACAGACTTCACAGCTCAAAGAACGATCACAGAGGTACCAACGAGATCCTCACATCGACAGCGGGATTCGAATTCAGGTCATTGTGGGATATGAATCATATTCTTACCAGCTGAACCAACTTTCGTTGACAAATTGATTGTAATCTAATTATACATTAATATTTCTTTAAAAATATTTCATTATTATAATAATTACTTTAAAAATTATACATAATAATTTATGATTAATTAATAATATAAAAAAATTTACACTATATCTTCCCCGGTCCATACAAACCATATTATCAAATAACATATTCAAAATTGATTTTATTAAAATCATTTTTTTATTTATGGTCAATTATACATAATTATTACGTATAATCAAAGGTTAAAATAACTTTTTTCAACTAATCTAAACACACCCTTAATTGTCTACTAGTCCCGAAAGCGAGCACAACTCAATGAAAGACCACCATGCTAACTAATCACTTGGGTCCTGGCAAAATTTAAATGAACCCAGGAACTTCTAAAATGAAAGTGTAGGCATAAGTTTTCATGTCTCTTCAAATATTAAATGAAAAGAAATCAAACTAACTTAACTAGATTAAAATAATGCTATTTTCTGGCTACTATGCTCTGCAAATATCCGTGAAGGTTTATAAAAAGGCGAATGTTAGACACTAGTTAATAAATCAAAAAAGAAAATTTCATATTAAAAGATGATTTATTTAATATATTGAAAAGTGTTACACTTAATTTTCTAATGCAAAATTTCTTTTTGTTGATTCCTTAAAAATCATATAATGGCGAAATGCAATATGGAAATGGACAGATATCCCTTGAATAGCTCTCACGTTGCATTCTCAATATGAAGTCAAGGGTGGCCATCCAATCCAAGTCACAAGTGTCCTATGGCATTCAATCTAACATCAAAACCAATTTGTAGCTGAACATGTATGAAGAATCAGGTTGAACTTCCAACTACCATTTGGAATTGCTGTGGTACACGTAGCAATGGAGCTTGAATGGTGCCAGGCTTGCCTAATTGACCACATGCAGCCATTTGATCATCACCTCTACTGAGTCGTAAAAAGACTATTTCGGAATTCAATCATCCTTTCATCTTTGGTTGGTCTGAATAATGATCCACTATGTGGATTGAATGAGATGAGATTGATTTTGCAAGGTATTCCCTTCACAAGCTCCATTAGCCTCTTTGCATCTTCATTGCTGCATAACAAAATGTAGAAGTTAAGGCAAAACAAAGAACTTTAACAATAAAATAAAGGTAATTAATATACAAAAACAAATATAACAATCTGCTAGGCAGGGAAAATAAAGATATATACACCACAAATTAAATCAGAAACATAACTTCAACAACTCGTTTATGTCTATGATAAAAATAAACAGCTAAGGAGAAAAAAGGTTTAGTTGCCAGAAGACTTGTAGAGCGTGAACAAAGAATTGGTAGCAACAATGAGAATTAATGAATGCAAACAATAACTCATAGGTGCCAGAAATTTACTAAAGGAAAAATCGAGTCTAGCTCCTTACAATAGGGATATTCCTTCTTGATTAAGCTGAAAAACTAGAAAGAAAAGATAGAAAAACACCTACAGACTTGAGAGGGTCTGCTTCTCCCTAGCCAAATGGCCCCAAATCCACTTCTGTCTCCTCCCCCCCCCCCCCCCCACCCCAATCTCTGTCCTTATATTCTCATTCTAACTGAAATACTGAAATTCCACTTTCCATCCTCTCATGTTTCCCACATGGTCTAGCATAGAGGGTCTATCAATAACATTATACATGGATGAGCCTGAGGGAAAATAAGACCCCAATTAGGACCAAAAAACAAAGGTCAAATGGAGCATATGAAAGATCCAATTTTTTGCAAAGAACTGACAAGAACGCTAGTATAGCACAGAACACATAACGCAATCTTAAATTCATTGCATCGTCCCAACTCAAACTCCTCTAATCGTTAACCCAATTGATACATTAAGGATGCGCTTACAATAAGACGTGTTGCTAGTTTGCTACGCTACAGAGTCATTTATGAACAGGATCGTTACAAGTACTGATGCAGATAATCCAACTCATGGCAAATTCCATTGTGGCAAGTTTTTTTTTGAAAAATAAGTGGCTCTAAAACATAATTTTGCATGGGAACATGAGTCATGACAACAAAATACTGGTAAAAGATCAGAAACTATATATCCAACACAAGCAATGTACAAAGTGGAGAAGTTCATCTAACCTGTCATTAACTCCTTCAAGCAATCACATACTCAAATAGAACTTTATAGCTGTGTTTGAAGCAAAGCTCCTCCCGAAGTGTCTGAAGAAGCAAGTCCAGTTTATACTTGCGATTAATTGGCATGGTCCAGTTTCTTACCTGACATATTAGATTTAAATGTGATGAATCCTCCCTCTCTACCTGACCTTGCATTGTTATGTTTCTTGTAAAGGGTGTTTTACCAGCCAGTAACAAATAAGTAAGAAGTCGCACCTCATCAGTTGTTGCATTGCTAAAGCACAGCTGGATTCATGGAGGAAACGTCTGAGCTGTGGAACAAGCCCACTGGTTGAAACAGTGACCTTGCGGGGGCTGAAATGAAGCCCTTGCTCATCCATCATAATATCTGCAGCTTTAATGACATTATCAATATTATGAAGTGGTTCTCCCATGCCCTAAGATAAATGTGTAGTTGTTAATAGCTTGCAATCAATAAGAAGACTTCACTTCTGTTTTATCCTTTTCTTCCCCTCCTACCGCATATACTAGACCAAGCAGCAAGTAGAAATACATAACAGGACAATATTAAAATGTATTTGTTTAGGGGGAAAAGTCCAAATCATTTTATGCTAACTAGTTGAAAGAACTGAGCCATATGATCATGTGTGTTTGAATAGCAAGAATGAGGATATATCTGAGTAGGTGCATCATAACTTGTAGCTACAAGCCTAGAATAGTATAATTAAATTGTTGGCACAGAAGAAGGGATACACATCTATGCTTATATGGAAACCTGAAGACATATTCTTTAGAACACCAGCATTCTAACATAAGGACATAGTAAAATATAACGGTACACACGAGCATGCACTATAATATGATTATACATAAAAAATTCAGTTGCATATTGAAAACACCATCCGCCAAAAAGGAGTTGTTTCCAGAATAAGAGATATATCTACAACTCTATTGACATGCCAACAAATAAAATGCAGGTTAAACAAATTCAAAGATCTTACAGGTAGAGGATGAATCTTATTAGCTAGGAATAAGGTAGAAACTGAGTTATGCAGAATGTTGATATACATGAATACATGATGCTATAGAATTCTAATGTAAATGTAGACCTACCATAAAGACAACGTTTGTTATAGAAACAACTTCACTTGTGAGCAGACTTCGGGCAAAAACAGCCTGCTCTACTATTTCTGCAGCAGTAAGATGTCTCCTAAGACCCATTCTGCAAAATAATTGGAAACAGTCAACCAGACCACTCTCCAGAAATGCAACTAACTGTAAGTTGTCATGAAGCTAAAATATCATATACAGCTGTCACTCTAACAGAATCTAACAATTCTAACTACCCTGCTGCCTCCAGAAGCTGCAAGAGTTACCCTTCGTTGCTTCTTGGTTGGGTTGTTAGATCCTTCCCTGTTTTCGTATCTACCTACAAGAGATCAAAGATTTTACTGTCGCATTTTGTACATCTGGTTCCCCTAATGCCCTAAGTGCAAATTTCTCATTACTTTCCTTTCTGTAATTTAGGGGGTTGTTGGGGATATAATTGGAAAAAAAACAACAGCATATAAAATTTCAGTTTAAATTGAATAATTAAGTTCAGTTACCATTTTACAGAATGAGCTTTTTGCTTCTGCTTTATGCTAAAACATCATACCTGAAAAGTGATTTTCTTCCTTGTTATGTTGAGGATCTAATAAATGCACCATATTTTTACTATAGATCCTTGTACGCTTCTTCAAATCTTCAATGATATCTCCAATATCCCAAAGATCTGCTGTCCAAGCAATGACCTGTGACCATATAAGAGGTTCAGGGAAGCCAAACAAAATGTAATATAAATATAAATGTAAATATATATACACACACACAAAAGAAAATCAAAGGCACATAAAATAACCAACAGATTGGACATATATATTACGAGACCCTCACCACAGAACAAATGGAAAAGAATATGGATAACATATCCATTTGATGCTTGACTACATCAATACTCTCTTCTTCAAATCATGCCTGCGTGAGTAGGTTGGGAGTTGGTAGCCACATAATCAACAGTAATAAATCTATAAATCATAGAAATTAGTGATCAAGACCACTCAATTTGATAGAGCATGCACAAAACTTCAACCTGGCACATGATTAAGCAGCAACTACATCTTTGCTCCAGTGGCAGTCCTCTTAACTTCTGCAATTCAAGTTCCCTGCTTTGACAACACATACCCAATGGATCACCAACAAATAAAAATAAAATATTAAAAAAAAATTATCACATGAAACTAAATAAATGTTATGCAACATGCAGATCTATTTTTAACAGTTTATCTTTTGGATAGTAAAAGAAATTTTATTAAAGAAAAAGAGAAAGTACAGCTATAGGAGGATAAGATATATTGAAACACAGAAAAAGCAAATATCCAGATAACCAGAAAAGACCAAGAATGCAGCATAGTTGCCCAATCCCTATGCATATATGAAATGGCAACTCCTTTGAAACGGGCATTAGCAGAAAACCAAAGAGAGACCATAAACAAATCCTATCCTCTAGCAAGCTGAGGGGCAGAGAGACACCGTTAAATTTATGAGCATTTCTCCTTTATATCCAAGAACGAGAATATGCTTCAAAGTCCCAAACAAATTGTTCCAAATAAACTTACAAAGCAAGATCTTGTGTCCAACTGTTTCTGAACTACAGCTACATACACATGAAGAAAAAGAACAGTGTGAACCTGTAAACTTGCAACAGGTCATTTGAATTAATCTTAATAAGTACCTCTGTCGAGACAAAGGAGACAGGGAGCTTTTGACTTCCAAATGTGTTTACACAAATGAATCCCCGATTATTAGTAGAATGAGTTCAAAATTGGAAGAAGGTTCACCGGGAAAATACACCAAACCACAGGAGTCCAAAATCCAAACTCTTCCATCAGGACTGGCAGAGAACTAAGCATAATCATGTAAGACCATAAGAGACTATGTTGAAAGTTCATGCTACTTAACAAATTTAAGAAAAGTAGAAAGCATTTTTCCAAGTTTCAACAACAACCAGAACAGTGCTAACAACCAAGTAATCAAATTACTGTCGTAATTATCAACACACTAGTAGATATTTAATAAAAAGAAAAATTGTCAAACGGAATATAGAAAAGGTTCTCACATCCACAGAGCATGACGGTGAACTTAATAAAAACTCTAAGGGAGCATTACTGATGTAGAACCAAGAATCCTCAAGATTAACACAAAAATACAAATTAATCACTTTAATTAATAAAACATCAAAAGCGTGAATAACACAAGGCACCTAAAGGGGTATTTATAACCCAAGGGTGGTCAAAACCCTTGTCCAATCGTATTTGCTAAAATCAATAACACCACAAACAAGACTAAATTCCCAAATTACCAAAAATAAAAATGACAAAATTAACCCTAAAATAATTTAAATAAATCCTATTCATTGTGTCAATTATAGCAAAAGAATATATTTATGTATATTATGGACCAAATGTATAGAACAGCCATCATCCTATAATACCACTATCAATCAAATTTTTCAGGAAAACAAAAACAAAAAAGAGGCAAAAATAACAAAATAAACAAATTATTGCAAAATAAACAACTAGACAATTTAATCTTAAATGACTAACCTCAGAAACCCAGAGCCCATTCTTCAACTAGGAAGCCAAGTCAAGAGTACATGCTGCTTTAGTTGTTGCAAGTAGTCCACTTGTCTTGAGATCAAGCATTTCAAACCTCCACTTTCCGAATAATGAGCTTAGAATCAAGCTGAACTATGGCAGTATCAACCACAAGAGCCCTGGTATCATCCACGTATCTAAACTTTGAGATATTTCCTTCTTATTCTTGATTGTTAAGTACTGTATGTGGATGCAACCTGTGAACCAATGTGGTATATGTAATTTCATCTAAGGGCACTCCTGTATTAGAAGTATGATCACATTGAAAAGCTTCTTGTTGCTTCCTTTCCTTGCAAAGCCCATTTCGCAATACCTTATAAGTGATGGTATCTGGTTCTATTCCATTTATTATCATCTCATTTAAAAGCCTAGTGGCTTCTTTCATATTGCCCAATTTACGATACCCATCAATCATAATAGTGTAGGTAATTTTATTAGGTTGTATACTGTTTGAAGACATTTCCAATAAGATACACCCCACTTGATCCATCTGACCTAACTTACAATAACCACCTATTAGAGCAGTATAACAAAAAACATTTGGCAACAAGCCTTCATTTCTCATTTCTTCAAAAATTTCCTTTGCTTCATCAATACGGCCAATATAGCACATTCCATGTATTAGAGAAGAATATGTGGCACAGGTAGGTAGAATGTCCCTACTTTTCATGGAATCACGGATTTTGAAGGCTTCCATCACATTCCCAACTCTACAATAGGCTGCAATAAGTATGTTATAAACAACAGGACTTAGCTCTAATTTCTCATGAACTAACTTGTTGAATATGTTCACAGCATCTTCAATTCGATCAACCTTACAATACCCTTCTAATATAAGTGCATATGTATAGACATTTGGAGCCAGGCCATGTTCTTTGGCTTCTTGCAAAAGCTTATTAACATCATCTATTTTACCCATATCAGCCAATCCCTTCATTAGGAAATTGTAGGTATACATATCTGGTTGAAAATCTTGCTTAACCATCTCTTCCTTAAGCTTGAAAGCTTCCTCAATTCTACCCCATTTACAAAAGCCAAGAATAAGTGTGTTGTATGAAATCCTATCCAGTACCAAACCCCTCTCAAGCATTTCTTTGAGTACTGTGACAACCTCCTCCATGTTCCCTCGTTCACAAAGTCCATGAAGAAGAGCATTTGAGGTCACTGTATTGGCTGCAAGCCCTTTATCTGCAAGGGTAAACCAAAGTTTAATTGCCTCTGAATGTTTTTCATATTTACAAAGTCCACATACCAATGGGGTTAGCAAGCTATCACTAGTCTTGATGTTCCTCAACAACAACTCTCTGATAATTTTTAAGGCTGAATCAAACCTGGATTTATTGCATAACCAGTGAATCACATAAGAATATGCGTCCTGGTTAACAGATAACCCACTTGATAATATGTACCCTAATACTTGCACAGCTTGCTCCATTTGATTGCTCCTGCAAAAACCTTGTAGAAGAGTATTAAAAGTAACATAATTGGGTTTTATGCCCTTCAATGACATGTCATCCCTAATCTTTAGTGCCTCACTCATATTCCCCTTCCTGCAGTGCCCATCAATGAGTGCATTGTAAACAAACTCATTAGGGGCAAACCCCTTGTTGTACATTTCTAACAAAATGCAATCTGCCTCATCAAATTTCTCCAACTTCATCAAACCATTGATAAGCACACTATATGTCACGAGATTCGGATTCACTTTGCTTTTGACCATCTTTTCTTTAAACCAAAATGCTTCTTCTAATTTTCCATTCTTGCACAAACCATCGATCACGTTATTATAGGTAACAACATTCGGAGACACACCCACCTCCTCCATTTTGAAGAACAAACTAACGGCATCTTCATCTCTCCCTCCCTTAAAAAATGCATTAATCGCAGTAGCGAACGTGTAAACATCCGGAGTAACACCCTGACAAAGAACATCAAACACCTCATAACTTTTCTGAAGTTCATTAGCTTTCACCAAAGAGCTTAACAAAAAATTGCAACTTTTCAGCGACGGAAAGATACCCTTCCTAGAAAATAAGATGAAGATATCAAAACCATAATGAAATCCCAAATTCTTAAACTGGGAGCATAGAACATGAAGCAACAAATCCAATTCACCGTGTCTTTGATCCGTAACTTCATTCAGCTCAAGCATTGAACCAGCTATTTCACTTAGTCTATTCTCAATGTTTTCAAACAGAGTGGGAGCGTTCCCATTGATCAAACGGGTCAAGAGCTCTCTGGCTCGTGGCAAAAATTTCGAAGCCAGAAGCAAACGAATCAAGAGGCAATAAGAACGAACAGTGAATCGAAACTTAAAATACTTAGAAGCAAAACGGAAAAAATCAAGTGTCGTTTTGGGGTTCACATTGTACTGAAGAGACAAGAATAAGCGATCAAACTCGTAAGGGGACAAATGGGGTAACACCGACTTACATAAGTTACATTTAGAAGAATCCAAAACCCTGCTTGTGAGAATAGAAGGTACCAAGTTAAGTGGAAACTGATTAGAGGCTTGCGGCGGTTCCTCGGGAAGTGGCTGGGGCGGCGGCGGCGCAGGAGGAGAGAGATGGTGGCGTTGGGGGCGGGGGGCGGTGGAAGTGACCCAAGTCAAGGGGCGCGTGAAGATAGGGGGAGGTTTGGTAGTTGAGAGCCTTCTGAAATCCATTGCAGTACGCATGAACTATGGGAATGTATGTGATGGGTTTTATTTTTTATTTTTTTATTTTTTATTTGTAGTGTATTGAGAGGTTTTGCAATGAAGAAGCCATGAAGAGGGTAGGCGTGAGAACAGAGAGGGTGTGAAAGAGAAACTGCCACGCTTGTTTCCCTCAGGTTTGGGGGTTGAACAGTTCCGTAGGCGAAAGATACGAACTCGAACTCAGCAGCCTCTCTGTGAGTGCGACAGGCCATACCGTTAGGGCGGGGAGAGGTGGAATCGTATGCAACACCAAACACTGGGCCGTGGTTGGGCTTGGATGCTTTCGGACTTGGCCCAATATTAGGCTCTTCCATATTGACTTGAGGAGGGGCACTAATACTCTGGCTAGGGGTAGCCACGGGTCTGATCGAGTCGGGTTCAGTAGGTTTTAGCATCCAACCCAAACAAAGGAGAGTGGGTCGGGTCGGGTCGGTTTTGTAAAAAAAGTATGAAACCCAAACCAACTCAACCCATCAACTTCTGGGTTGGATTGGGTACTCGGGTCTGACATAATTAAAACACACGGATGTCCATTCTCTGATTACCGTCGCCATGGTTGTCGTGAGTAAGATGAGAAAACAAAGAAGAGTAGAAGAGTGAAGCTGAAGAGTGAAGACTATCATATACTATTCGTGAATCGTGAGGGACTGAGTGAGTATATAAAAAATAAACTTAATTTAGTCAAAGTATAATGCACTGGGTTGGGTCGGGTTCAGTGGATTTGAAAATCTGAAACCCAATATCCAACCATACTCTATGAGTTCTATGTGTTTTTACCCAACCCAACATGTAACACCCCGATTTTCACTACTTTTTAAGATCGGTAATTTATATAAATAAGTTTATATTTTATTTGAGATTTAGAAAATGATTTTGAATAAACTAATATCATATTTATACTCTACATTATCGTAGATAGTTACGATTAAATTTTGGGTTGAAAATTCAGAAGGAATCCGGTCTGCATTTTCACTGACGATAAAATTTTACTGATCAGAAAACCTAATTTTGACTAGTGAACGAAACAGTTAGGTTTTAAATCGAATTTCCAACGATACTGGTTATTTTGAAAAATTTTAAAATAATAAGTTATCATACTTTATTCGGGCGTAAAACCTAAATCGGGAAATCGATAGAGTCGAGAACGGACATGCAGAAACAAAATCGGACACCGGACGAGGGACACAGGTTACCTGAGTGTGGTGAGTCAGAGGATGAGTCATCGCCATAAATCACCGCAAGTCAAAATTTCTTTCTAAGATATCTAAGATATTTAGGGCGATAAAATGTCATTTTGCCCCTAGGAATTATTGAAACACATTTTTGGTCCTATGACTCACCATTGTCATGATGGCTTTAGAGATTGTAGGACATTTATGTCCTTCACCTTTTTGTTAAATGCCAATTTTATCCCTAAGTGATTTTACTCTTTTGTCCCTAAATGAACAAATTTTGGCCCTCCTCGTCCCTTGAGACTTAAGCCCAAAATTGAAATTCTAGATATTCTTGATAAGATTAAAATATGATCATGGCACTAGGTAAAATCTAAGGTCAGAGGGACTTTTTCTTTTTATGATTGGTGTGTTTGTCCGGTTGAATGTATGAAAGTGGCTGCTAAGGTGTAGGTTCTGGTTTGAGAGGTGTGGGTGAACTAGTTTGTGAGTTTTAGTAAGTTTTACTCGCTTTTTGATGGGTGTATTCTCCTAAGTTCCACTGCTCCTCTGCTTGTTTCCTTTACTATCTTGTTTTCTGTCTTCTCCTTTTGTCTTGTTTCAGGTATAAGGCTCCTCAAGCTGTCACCCGTGGCCCAGGATCTTGGAGCTTATTTTTGAAGATTACAGCCAACGAGAGCATGTTTTTATCCCAAGGTGCCTCGGCCTCTTTTCATAGGTGGCCAAACTAGATTTTTGTGGAAATAAAATAAAATAATAGGGAAGGCCTGTACTTGTGAACAATCGAGATTTTTGACAATTGTAGCCTCCGTAATCACACACATATCATAGAAATAAAATAATTAATTCAACAGCTAAAAAGAAATTAGGGAAGGCCTATACTTATGAATAATCTCGTTGAATTTCTCTTTCTCAACAAATTGAAGAATCAAGGACACCAATTCCTTGCTCAAAGATGACATTCTTGTCCCTCGGAATCAGAAGTTGTGAAAGGTGCGGGAACAGGGATTTTCCAGTTAGGGTTCGGAATTGAGAAAAAGAATGAAAATTGACGTCATCAACAAAAAAGGCGGCGTTTGGGGCGTGAGTGGTTGTTGTTAAGCGAAGTGGGGTGTCATGGCGCAATGGTTTCTAGGGTTTGAGTGGTTTTTTTCTTCCATGGATGATGTTGTTGAAGGAGAAGAGTAGGAATGAAATGGAAGAAGAAAAAGTTGCCACAGAGGAAAGAAAGAAAAAAGAGTAACCGGTAGTTGTCGCTTTTGTGGACGTGTTTTTGGTTAGAGATGGAGGTAACTGTGTTGTAACCGCTGTCTTGAAAAGAAGAGCAGTTTCCAAGGCCGATGTGCATGCAAGAGTGGAGCGGTTTTTATTTATTTATTATTGTATTAGGGACAGATTTGGTAGTTATTAGGGGTAAATTAGTAATATTAAAATTAGGAAACCAAAAATTTGAACTTCATCATTATCTAGTAGTATAGATAAAAGAATATATGTTGTGCTGGGCTCCTTTTCCTTGTTAGAATTGTATTTCTCAATTTCATTGCGTAAGTAGAAAAGGAAAAAGTAAGGAATAAAAAACAATAAAGTGAGATAAAAGTATTTCGGTATTATAATTAAAAGGTTACGAAATAGGAGTTGGGATCCTCTCCATTTCTCAATATAAATGGAGAAATAAAAATCATTTTATTTTTCCATTTTTAATCTATACCTTATTTCAGTAACCAAAAAAACTTACTACTTCAGTAACCATTTCTCATCTGAGTAAGACGTGTTTTTCTCACATCTTGTGGCGATGCCCAAAAGAAGGGTGTTCATACAATACCTGACCAGATAACACACAACACCAGCCATGATGATGTTCATATCACATCATTGATAAAGTTGTTTAGTCGTTTCTCAGAATCAGATGGTCAATGATAAATTTGTATCAGAAAGAAACATTTAAAGTTGAAACAGTGAAAATGATTAATTATTTTTAGGAGAATCTAAGAAGAGCACCTAGAGCATTGTTTAAGGAATCAAGAAAGAAAATATTGTATGAAAAAATGATGTATTTAATAGATTGAAAAGCGTTTCACTTATTGTTTCCTTAAACAATGTCTTTAGGACACCCGTTAGCAAAACCCTTACTTTTAAAACGTTTTTTAAAAAAAATTGATTAAAGGAATAATGAATACTTAAGATGGTAAAAATTAATTATGACATTTGAGCATTTTAATTATAGTTAAAGTATGAGATATTTGTCCTAATTTTGTTATTAAAAAAGTAATTCTTTACGGATTTAATTTTAATTGACTGTCATCTTTTTTTGGTACAGTAAAATTTAGGTAAATTGGGTTCTGATGACTCACCAGGGTCAGAACAGACCTCCCAGATCAAAGGGCGCTTACAGAGGTAATTACAGATTATCCACCAATGAAATCCTCACATCGATAACGGGATTCGAACTCACGTCCCTTTAAAATATGAATCATATTCTTACCACCTGGACCAACCTCCGTTGACTAATTGAATGTCATCTAATTATACATTAATATATCTTTAAAATATTTAATTATTATAATTATAATTATAATAATTACTTTAAAAATTATACATAATAATTTATGATTAATTAATAATACAAAAAATTTTACACTATATCTTCCCTGTCCATACAAACCATATTATCAAATCAATTTTCAATTAACATATTCAAAATTGATTTTATTAAAATCATTTCTTTATTTATGGTCAATTATACATAATTATTACGTATAATCAAAGGTTAAAATAACTTTTTTCAACTAATCTAAACACACCCTTAATTGTCTACTAGTCCCGAAAGCGAGCACAACTCAATGAAAGACCACCATGCTAACTAATCACTTGGGTCCTGGCAAAATTTAAATGAACCCAGGAACTTCTAAAATGAAAGTGTAGGCATAAGTTTTCATGTCTCTTCAAATATTAAATGAAAAGAAATCAAACTAACTTAACTAGATTAAAATAATGCTATTTTCTGGCTACTATGCTCTGCAAATATCCGTGAAGGTTTATAAAAAGGAGAATGTTAGACACTAATTAATAAATCAAAAAAGAAAATTTCATATTGAAAGATGATTTATTTAATATATTGAAAAGTATTACACTTAATTTTCTAATGCAAAATTTCTTTTTGTTGATTCCTTAAAAATCATATAATGGCAAAATGCAATATGGAAATGGACAGATATCCCTTGAATAGCTCTCACGTTGCATTCTCAATATGAAGTCAAGGGTGGCCATCCAATCCAAGTCACAAGTGTCCAATGGC
The DNA here is from genome assembly GCA_039655645.1 of Ammopiptanthus mongolicus. Taxonomy (NCBI): domain Eukaryota; kingdom Viridiplantae; phylum Streptophyta; class Magnoliopsida; order Fabales; family Fabaceae; genus Ammopiptanthus; species Ammopiptanthus mongolicus. Next base: position 86,678,961 of record CM077343.1, read on the forward strand.
ATTCAATCTAATATCAAAACCAATTTGTAGCTGAACATGTATGAAGAATCAGGTTGAACTTCCAACTACCATTTGGAACTGCTGTGGTACACGTAGCAATGGAGCTTGAATGGTGCCAGGCTTGCCTAATTGACCACATGCAGCCATTTGATCATCACCTCTACTGAGTCGTAAAAAGACTATGCACCCTGCTGCAGCCAACATATTTCGGAATTCAATCATCCTTTCATCTTTGGTTGGTCTGAATAATGATCCACTATGTGGATTGAATGAGATGAGATTGATCTTGCAAGGTATTCCCTTCACAAGCTCGATTAGCCTCTTTGCATCTTCATTGCTGCATAGCAAAATGTAGAAGTCAAGGCAAAACAAAGAACTTCAACAATAAAATAAAGGTATATACAACAACAAATATAACAATCTGCAAGGCAGGGAAAATAAAGATATAGATATATACACGACAAATTAAATCAGAAACAAAACTTCAACAAGGAGAAAAAAGGTTTAGTTGCCAGAAGAATTGGTAGCAACAATGAGAATTAATGAATGCAAACAATAACTGATAGGTGCCACAAATTTACTAAAGGAAAAATGGAGTCTAGCTCCTTACGATAGGGACATTCCTTCTTGATTAAGCTGAAAAACTAGAAAGAAAAGATAGAAAAACACCAACAGAATTAGAGGGTCTGCTTCTCCTCAGCCAAATGGCCCCAAATCCACTTCTGACTCCTCCCTCCTCCCCCCCACCCCCCACCCCAATCTCTGTCCTTATATTCTCATTCTAACTGAAATTCCACCTTCCATCCTCATGTTTCCCACGTGGTCTAGCATAGAGGGTCTATCAATAACATTATACATGGATGAGCATGAGGAAAAATAAGACCCCAATTAGGACCAAAAAACAAAGGTCGAATGTAGCATATGAAAGATCCAATTGTTGCAACGAACTGACAAGAACACTAGTATAGCACAGAACACATCATGCAATCTTAAATTCATTGCACCATCCCAACTCAAACTCTTCTAATCGTTAACCCAATTGATACATTAAGGATGCGCTTACAATAAGATGTGTTGCTAGCTTGCTACGCTACAGAGTCATTTATGAACAGGATCGTTACAAGTACTGATGCATATAATCCAACTCATGGCAAATTCCACTGTGGTAAGTTTTTTGTTGAAAAATAAGTGGCTCTAAAACATAATTTTGCATGGGAACATGAGTCATGACAACCAAATACTAGTAAAAGATCAGAAACTATATATCCAACACAAGCAATGTATAAAGTGAAGAAGTTCATCTAACCTGTCATTAACTCCTTCAAGCATCACATACTCAAATAGAACTTTATAGTTGTGTTTGAAGCGAAGCTCCTCCCGAAGTGTCTGAAGAAGCAAGTCCAGTTTATACTTGCGATTAATTGGCATGATCCAGTTTCTTACCTGACATATTAGATTTAAATGTGATCAAACCTCCCTCTCTACCTGTCCTTGCATTGTTATGTTTCTTGTAAAGGGTGTTTTACGAGCCAGTAACAAATAAGTAAGAAGCAGTACCTCATCAGTTGTTGCATTCAAACTAACAGCTAAAGCACAGTTGGATTCATGGAGGAAACGTTTGAGCTGTGGAACAAGCCCGCTGGTTGAAACAGTTACCTTGCGGGGGCTGAAATGAAGCCCTTGCTCATCCACCATAATATCTGCAGCTTTAATGACATTATCAATATTATGAAGTGGTTCTCCCATGCCCTAAAATAAATGTATAGTTGTTAATAGCTTGCAATCAATAAGAAGACTTCACTTCTGTTTTATCCTTTTCTTCCCCTCCCCATCTCTGCCATACATGATATATTTCTAGCATCTAGAAACTTGACTGCATATACTAGACAAAGCAGCAAGGAGAAATACATAACAGGACAATATTAACATGTATTTGTTTAGGGGGAAGTCCAAATCATTTTATGCTAACTAGTTGAAATAATTGACAGCCTTATCATCATGTATGTTTGAATAGCAAGAATGAGGATAAATCTGAGTAGGTGGCTAGGTGCATCATATCTTATAGCTACGTCTACAAGCCTAGAATAGTATAATTAAATTGTTGGCACAGAAGAAGGGATGCTTATTTGGAAACCTGAAGACATGATTCTTTAGAACACCAGCATGCAAACATAAGGAAATCATAAAATATAACGATACACATGAGCATGCACTATAATATGATTTTACATAAAATATAAATTTCAGTTGCATATTGAAAACACCATCCGCTAAAAAGGAGTTGTTTACAGAATAAGTGATATCTACAACTCTATTGACATCCCAACAAAAAAATGCAGGTTAAACAAATTCAAAGATCTTACAGGTAGAGGATGAATCTTATTAGTTAGGAATAAAGTAGAAATTGAGTTATGCAGAATGTTGATATACATGAATACATGATGCTATAGAATTCTAATGTAATTGCAGACCTACCATAAAGACTACGTTTGTGATAGAACCAACTTCACTTGTGAGCAGACGTCGGGCAAAAACAGCCTGCTCTACTATTTCTGCAGCAGTAAGATGTCTCCTAAGACCCATTCTGCAAAATAATTGGATGCATAACAAACTTGCAGCAAAAATAGAACAGGATTCTTAGTGTAACCATAGAGACTGAATTGATCAATACAGGAAAAAGAAGGCTTACCTTCCAGTATAGCAAAATTGACAATTCATTGCACAACCAACTTGACTTGAAACACACAAGGTAGTCCTGCCTCTTTCACAAGGTATGACAACTGTTTCTATGACCATCCCATCATCTAATGTGAACAAAATCTGCAATATCCTGTGAGATTAACAGTCAACGAGAAGACTCTCCAGAAAAGCAACTAACTGTAACTCTGTAAGTTGTCATGAAGCTAAAATATCATATACATCTGTCACTCTAACAGAATCTAACAATTCTAACTACCCTGCTGACTCAACAAGCTGCAAGAGTTGAACCTAGCGTGCATAGCACACTACTATACACTCTAACAGTAAGAAGAACAAAGAACAGAACGGAGAGAAGGATAATTTCAACCTTCCTAGTTCCGTCAGCTGCTGTGCAAATTTCTTTCAAAGAAAGCGCCTTGAACTCAGCATTTTCACTCAACATCTTCTTGAAATCTTTGTTCAAACCTGATCATAAGATTGATGTATAATTTGAAAATACAAGAATTATTATTAAATTCAAATTATGCAGCTCAAAGCTCATAAGCAAATCTTCTTATACTCGCCAGGAGGATCTAAAGAAGTAAATGCACTAACATTAGTGATCGATAATTAAAATAATTAGGGCCCGTTTGTTTTGTTTCCGGTTCATGTTTCCATTAGTAATTGCAAAATTGCCAACTTGTTTTCATTTTGTTTCCTGTTTTCAAAGATTTATATAGGAAACAGAGAAAACAATTAATGAAAACAGGAAAACGGAAACAAAGCAGATGGGCCCTAATTGTTGCACCTTCGCTAATACATGAAAGAGAAGATGGCGAAGGAAGAACCTTCCAACTCATCACTACAATGGGCCCAAATCCTGTTTCCATACATACGCTTCCATAACATCATTGCCTGCCCAGGCCTGTATCCATGTGATTGAACCCATTTCTGTACAGTGATAATAACCATTAGCCACAATATTTGAGTCAAAAAGTAGAAATCAAATACCCACTTCACATACTATTTTTCCATAACATGTTCAACATGAAATTGAAGAATAATCAACAGAAAATCCTGGAAATTAAATAATGTCCTCGGATTCTTATGACCTTGGATAAGAAATTAATAATTCATGTCACATGTTATTGACATGTTAAAAATACAAAATGCACACACTTAAAAAATATTCTAATAGTCTCCTTTGAGTCAGCTCAGTTAGCTAAGCTGTGAAACATGAAGTGAGTGCGCAGGTTTAGACCCGTAATGCTCTCCGCCCCTTTTCCTTTCCCTCCTCCCCAATCCCCTCTCCGGATAAGGTCTTTTATGAAACTCCCCTAAAAATAATATTTCTAATAGCTAAAACTAAAATAAAATGAAAAATGGAAAAAAAAAAAAAAAAAAAAAAAACATACTTCAAGCTCAGGGTAAGTCATCCCTTTAAGTAGCACCTTTGAACCTTTCCTTGAAATTGCAAAGCAGTCGCCATCTCCTGCGTCAAAGAAATATTGCGAAATTAAAAGGGCTTATTAAAAAAAAAAAAAAAAGTAAGATAAGCATTTATGCATAAAAAAAAATAGATAGATGGGTAGTCACCAAAATCAGAGGAGTAGTCGTCAGCGGTGAGAGAAGGAACGGGAGAACAAGATTGTGGAGTTGAAAGGAAGCTGCGACGGGGAGTGAGAATAGAAATGAGAGACGGCGTCGTTTTGGTGTGAGAGAAGGGGATGGTTTTGTTAAAGCGTATAGAGGATAGCAGAGTGATGGAAGATTTGGGTACAAGAAGAGTGGAGTTCCCTACTCCGTCTATCGCCATGCGCCTCATCCAATTCCTCATGGTCTTCATTGGCTCAAGTCCCCTAACTAACTATAAAGAACTAAAAACAAGGGCTTCAAAAAAAAATAATTATACTTGGTAAATACGATAAATGCATATCTAATCTAAGCCTGCTTCTACGTTGGGAGAACTTGACATGTCTCTTATCATGAGAGACCTAAATAAGTCTTTATTTGTAAAAGAAAAAATTTATTTTTTTATCCCTTTTCTCTATTTTCTTTCTCAATCTTTTTTTCTCTCTCCTCTGCCACCCCCACCCTAACCCTTTCTCCCCTTGCTCTCAGTCAACCTCCATTGATGTTCCACCATTTATGTCGACGGCCACCAAAGCCCACTCGTTTTCGTCTTTTCGGAGTGTCGACCATCTCTAAAACTCTCTGCTATCTTCCACTGCCTCTTCCTCTCAGTTTCGAGAATCCTTTCAGAAACTCTCACCATGAGCCACTGTCTCTTTCTCCCCAGCTCCAACATGCGTCGCAGTCTTCCTCTCCCTGTTGTTTTGGGGAACGGTGGGGGTCGACACTACAAAGAAGGGAAGATCCAAAGCGAACATTTTCTCTCCAAGTCCAAACTCCCATCTCTTCCTCTTCCATTCTTTACCCATTTTATTACTATTATTATTCTTTTTCTTAGCTTTTCACATTTTGCTTTTCTTTTTATTGAATCTAAATTTTTCAGCTCACGGGATTAGGATCAAGAGCTTGTGTTGTGGATTCACTCAAATAATGCCGATATTTCGCTTAAACTTAGTTATAATAAATCCATTTAATAACTTTAATCATTATACCATTAGCGTTTTCATCAATCACTTTCCTCAAAATAGGTGGCGCACTACTGTTAAGTGTTGCAAAGGGGAGTGAGAGTGTAGGGCGAAGGAAGTGACGGATGAGAGAGAAACGAGTGAAAGACAGAAATGGCAGGGAAAGGAGTGAAAAGCAAATGTTTATTTTTGTAAATATGGACTTTTTGTTGGTCTCTCATCATGAGAGATTTGTGGAGCTTACCCACCCTAGAATTTGCCTCTAATCTAATGGTGCAAACTTAGTGCATGTTTGGTTTATAGTTAAGAACATATTTTTAAGGTAAAATATCTATAGAGTTTATTTAGGATAAATAGAGAATTCATTTTGTAATGGTAAATCAAACATGGTTTTTTTTTGGTGTTCAACCAAACATAGTCTTATTGGAGTCTCTTTTCATGTGTTTTATCATCGCATCACTAACTTTTACTTTAGAGTATATCCAATATATTTGGATCATCTAAAGTGAGAAAGTAAAAGTGTATCTACCCTTAGATCATTTTTAGTGGGTTAAAATCTTTATGTATTTAAGATCTTTATGCATTTGTTAAACTCCTCCATTTATGGATCATATCATGTCACTTCATCATTACTAAGCAAGTTATACACTTCAATGGTGTAACTGTTAAAAGTTCACTAAATGATTTGCATTCTCGATTATCTCTCTTTTTTATTGGTGGTTCTTATATAAAGACTAATTGGTGAATCATTTTTAGTGGGTTAAGATCTCTATGCATTTAAGATCTCTATAGATTTGTTTAACTCCTCTATTTATGGGTCATATCATGTCACTTCATCATTACTAAGCAAGTTATACATTTCAATGGTGCAACTCTTAAAAGTTCCCTAAATGGCTTTCATTCTCGATTATCTCTCTTTTTTTATTGGTGGTTGTTATATAAAGACTAATTACTTATAGAAGCAATTGTCTTTAAATGTGGATGACACGTCATCTCACTCCAATGATGCAACCCAACAAGTATTGATCTTTATCTTTAAGAACTAGTTAAGCAACTCTTATTGGAGTTGCTCTAATGGTGCAAATCCTTAGAGTTTAACTCTCCTTTTTATTGGCCCCACCATGTCACATAACCACTTTTACTTTTTACTACTTTAATCAACTCTCTACTCTAATGGTGCAATTCTAAAAAGTTCACCAAATGGATTCCACAAGTTACTTTATTTTTTCTCTAACTTATTTTTCTCTCTTTTTTATGATTTTTTTATTAGGTTCTTATATAAGAACTAATTGCTTGAGTTGCTCTAAGAATTGGGTCTTGCATTTTTTTTTTTTATAAACGCATTGGATCTTGCATGGAAGTGTTATTAATTAATTTTTAAAAATAGTTTGAATAAATACTCAATTATGTTGAGTCTCCAAAATGCCTGATGTGCATTTACCTAAATTTTGATGAAAACTAAAATTTGTTCAATGATTTAATTGAACTCTATTATGGTTGTTGACCTGTCTACTTAGTGTGCAGATTAATATAATAAGTTTTTAGTCACTTGTTTTTACTAGGTCAAAGCTGGTCTAAGCTGAAGATCATTCGTCTGGTGATGAAACATGACTTGTCTTATTCAAGGAAATTCACCCGTCTGAAGCTTATATGAAGTGGTTGACTTATTGTTTGAAGGTCAACTTGTCTAAAGAAGATCTTCACCCTTCTGCTGATTTTCAGTGAAGAACCTCTTCAAGATTAAAGACCTTTGTAAGCTGTCCACTCAAGTCAGAATATGTTGAAGATCTCTCACAAAGATCAAGAAATCAGAAGCCCGGCTAATAAAGTAATCTCGTAACTAAGAATATATAGGAGTACAATAAAAGAGTTTTGTCCCTGAGTACAACTAAAAGTTACACGCAAAGGGAAAGTTTGTCTGCAAAGAACAAAAAACATCCGTATAAGTCTGAAATGACTGATACTACATCAGAAAGCTCTAGCCCTCCTATGTTAGAGAACAAGCAATGCTCCTCAAGCATTAATGGCTACCCATAACGACTCTATTTTCATTTAATGAAGATCTGCAAAAGGCTAAGCGTTCAAGTAATGTCTCTAACAGATACAAATTGTTGAAGACTATTTAATGAAAAAGTCATTGAAGATAAACACAACAACAACACAGGCGAACACAGCATTCAAAGAGCCATTACTCTGTGCATTTATATCTTCATATTTTCATTGTTTATTCTTCAATCATTTGAAGTTAATACGCAATTTTTCAAACCTTCAAATTTAATACTCTTCTAAGTGCTTGTGAAAGACTTGCAAGTTGTAATTAATTTACATCTTCTCTCAAACAAACCTGAGTGTGCCTGAAGAGGCTAAGTATGCAAACAATACTTATCCTGGAGCCTGGAGAGGTTAGGTGTGCAAAAAATACTTGCCTATCCTGTAATCTGATCAGTTATAGTTGAGAAATCTTTATACTGCTAAGGACTGGACGTAGCTTCAGTTGTTAAGGGGTGAACCAAGATAAATCTGTTGTGTTTAATCTCTCTATCCCTTATCTCTTTAGTTTGATTATTTATCTTAACTGTTATTTAACTATAGGGGTTAAATCTATGATTATCAAACAAGTTTTTATCTTGTGTGATTGTGTGTGTTTTCTGTTGAAAACTCAGACAAGTTACTCTTCTGACTGCTCTGTTTTTTAACAACTCGTTTGCTCCCTTCTAGTGCTTGTGAATTTTTTTTTAAATTTCTCTTAAATTTGGTAAACACAACTCAGCTCTCATTCTAGTGCTTACACCTGTCTATTTCAAATTACGCCTCTTTAAAAAAATGTGTTTTTAAGAACAAGTGTAGTTCAGTTCAGGTTAACTAGATGAACCCAAAAATCAAGCCAAACCAATTAAATTGGTTCCGTTTGGTTCGATTCATCAAGTCTAATTTGGATAAATAAAGCCTAATTAAACTCGATTGTCGTTGGTTTGAGTTTCAATTTTAGTGTTTCCAAATTTGATGACTTGGACCAATTATTCAAATAAATTTTTAATAATTTTTACATATAACAAACGTGTATTTTTTGGACTTTTGAATACCTTGTCTATGATTTAGGGCATTCTTATCTAATGTCATTTTCTTCTTTCTTTGTCCTTCACATTAGACCACTTTCAACCATAGTCTAATTTGGTTCCTTCTTGTGCCACTACCAACTTCGACCTTTATTTTATGTTGACTTGATGAAACATGATAACTTGTTAATTGCTATGTTTATTATGTATTTATGTTTATCCTCATTTGGAGTTAGAACTAAGAATATTTATGATTGTTATGTATTATTGTTGTATTATGTATTAACTTTAATATCAAGGTTTATGCTACGTAATTGCTAACTCAAGCATGATACTTGCTTAATTTATCTTTGTAGTTTTTCTCTTTAGGGGTTACTTTTCATCAATTGTGTAATTGCTTATTTTTTACTACTAGTTGGATGGAACTTGCTTATTTTCATCAATTGTATAATTGTTTATTTTTTCCCAATTGGTGGTAACTTGTTTATGACAATGATAAATTTTTGAAGCTACATTTGACAAAAACATCGAACAATCCGATGATCCACCCAACCAATCTGTTTGCGTTTAGATTGATTTGATTCGAGTTTAACACCTTGAAGTTGCTCAACTCAAATCAAACCATTTTGATTGGGTGGATGGTTTTTTCTTCCCTCAAGCCACCTAACCCAACCCATTAAACCCTTAAAATTAAATCTACGAGAAATAAAAAAATTTCTAATTTGACCCTTAAAAATCTCAAATAATGGTCAAAATAGTCACTTTTAAAATAAATTGTTAGGACACATTAATCAGCATCAAAGACTATTATAATTGGTATTTGATAATCTTAAGAATTGAATTGAAATTTTTTATTTCTCAAACACTAAATTAGAGATACATTCTTCTCAAATACAAAGTTAGGTATTTAATCAAAAACTTTTTAGGAAAATTTGTATGAATTGCAAAGCAAGTACTTTTGTAGATTTTTACTAGTGTCACACCTGTAAAATGCACGGAATATATATATAAAATGAAAGTGATATAAATAAATTGACATATAATTGTTATTTTTTTTAAAAACAAATGGTGACAGAAGAATATTTTGTTCTTTAACCCTTGTAGCTTAACTCCAAGAACAAACCATGCATTAAGCATGGTTTCATTTTTAATGCTTCGGTTAATAGGTGGGGTCAAATTTCTTTCACTCAAGGTTACATTAAGAAGTGGGGTCCAATTTCTTTCTAAAGCCACATCAATAAAAATTCATCGGCTAGCAGAATGAAAAGATGGTGATCATTGGGTTTGGGATGTATCATCCATATATAATATGTCATGCATTTGAAGTAAATGAGGTTGCATAATTGCCATGAAAACAGGAGATATGACGAAATGACAATTTGAAATTTCATGCAGAGTAAAATCACTTAATAATATATCATACATTTTACACGAGCAAATATCGCAAATTGAAGGATTTGACCATAGGAAAAAGAATGCTCTTTCGTAAAAGCTCCAACATCATCTTGCAAATGTCACCCGGAGTGTACTTTGACAATCTTGGAGAATAAATAACAATTAAAAAGTAATATAGTTACATTATGAAGAACAGTATCTACCGGAAACAAGGATGGTAAGGTAATAAAACCTGCATCTAATAATATCTGGACGGCCTAAACATAAGATATCATTGGCATGCTATAAAGGTGTTGCAAAACCTGTCACAATAAAAACAAAGTATGTTGTCAGGGTTCATAAGTATCACAGGAGGAGGTTTTTTTAGGTACCCCAAGTTTTTCGGTACCTATGAGTTTTTATCATTGGATTGGATTCTACATTCAAATTTGTCCAACAGGTGTCCAATGGTCAAAACTCAAAATACTTGGCAGGGGTATCAATTCTTGAGGTGATTCCATATAATTCTCAATTAATACGCCCAACACAAACATCATAAAACAGTCTTTATACTGAAGTACTGATGAATAGAGATATGATAATTAAGATAATAAAAATTAAAAATAGCATTTTCCTTTTGTTTTTTTACATGATTCCAGTGAAGAACTTCATAATGCAAGACTCTATAAACTTTAGGTGGCGTTTGGTATCGGGAATGTTTTATTGTCAGGTAAATTATATTCCTGGAAATGAGATTCCCGGGAATGATATTCCCAAGCATATTGACAAAATATGTTTGGTTGATAGTTCACTTTCCCGGAAATAATATGTTGCATTCCCAATCGTATGTTTGGTTCATTCGAAATATTCCCAGGAATATAATTCACTTTTCCAAAAGTACCCTTATAAAATAAAAACTTTCAAAATAAAAGAAATAATGATTTTTTATAAGCAAAAAAGGTAAATTGATATAGGCACTATTAGAGAGAGAGAGAAGAAGAGAAACTGAAAACTGTAATCTGTTATTGTTAACTAGAGTTGGTTACACAAGTCCTATATATAGATGCTGAGGTAGCTTGTAGCATAAGCTACCGAGGCTGACTCAGCAGAGTAACTAACGTACTCTAACACACCCTCTTATAAACTGAGGGTGGTTCTACAAGGACTTATTAACACACAGTCACTAACACACCCCCTTATAAACTGAGGGTGGTTTTACAAAGGATAGGATATCTATGACTCCAAGGTTTGTCCTGAGAGCTTCAAACCGATTCTGTGTGAGAGCTTTTGTGAGTAGGTCTGCCACTTGATCAAGACCAGGTATGTGACAAACTGAGAGTGTTTTAGCAATAACCTTTTCCCTGACAAAGAACAAATCTAGTTCCATATGCTTGGTTCTTGAGTGCAAAACAGGGTTATGTGATAAGGAGACTGTTGACAGATTATCACAGTAAATCACAGGGGTTTGAGTGCATATTCTGAGTTCCTTTAGCAATGATTGGATCCACAGAACTTCAGAGGTAGTGGCTGCAAGGCTTCTGTATTCAGCTTCTGTGCTGGATCTAGCAACGAGAGGCTGTTTTCTGGACCACCATGAGACCAGATTTGGACCAAAATAAACACAAGAACCAGAGGTTGACCTTCTGTCATCCAAATCTGCACCCCAGTCTGCATCACTGAAGGCTTGCAGTGTGTAAGGCAGCCCTGGTTTTGCAGATTTCAGCACCAAACCATGGGAAATGGTGCCTCTTAAGTATCTTAGTATCCTCTTAACAACTTTCCAATGATCTGTAAGAGGTTGGGAAAGAAACTGACAGACTTTATTAACACTGTAACTGATCTCAGGTTTAGTGATGGTGGCATACTGCAGTGCCCCAACCACTGACCGGTATAGAGTGGGGTCATCCATGTAGTTTGCTCCATACTTTGTAAGCTTCAGATTACTGACCATAGGAGTAGGTTGACCCTTTGCATCACTCATGTTAGCTATGGATAGTAAATCTCTAATGTACTTGGTCTGTGACAGAGCCAAAGAGCCATTAGGGAGCTTCTTAATCTCTATGCCAAGGAAATAGTCAAGTTCCCCGAGTTGCTTAAGGGCAAATTCTGTGTTGAGCTTTGTGATTAGGTCTTTTATGTGCTAAGAGGAAGATCCAGTGACTATGATATCATCAACATAGACTAGAATATATGTGGTATGACCAGACTGAGTGTGAGTGAAGAGTGAAGGATCACACTTGCTTGTGGAGAACCCAAACTGCACTAGAGCTTGGGTTAGTCTTTCAAACCAGGCTCGGGGGGCCTGTTTTAGACCATAAATTGCCTTGTTAAGCTTGCACACCTGAGTCGGGTTGGAGCTTTCAAAGCCAAAGGGTTGTTGCATGTAGACCTCTTCTTGTAACAGCCCATTAAGGAAGGCATTGTTGACATCAAGCTGCTGAATATTCCACCCATTGGTGACTACTAAGGTAAGAATAATTTGGATGGTGACTGGTTTAACAACTGGAGAAAAAGTCTCTGTATAGTCTCGCCCCCACTGTTGATGAAAGCCCTTAGCAACTAGTTTGGCCTTATATTTATTCACAGTCCCATCTGGATTTTCCTTGATTCGGAACACCCATTTACAGCAAATGGCTTTTCTGTCAGTAGGCAAATCCACAAGGGTCCAGGTGCCATTACTGAGCAAAGCATCATATTCACTCTGCATAGCCTGCTGCCACTGGGTAATGGCAAGGACTTGCTGAGGTGTAGCAGGTTAAAATTGAGTTAATAAGCCGTTGAATTAGGAGTAGATTGAATCTTAGACTTGAGCCTAGTGAGCATAGGATGTTGATTTGTGGGAGGCTGACACGGAGGGGGGGTGGGTAAGGACCCCCCAGGAGAAGCAGGGGACTGAGAGGCAGGAGAAGGATAGTGTGGGGTAAGCCCAGAGTGTAGGGAAGGTAAGGTGGAGGTTTCTGAAGGGGTAAAAGCCAGAGGGCTGGTCGCTGCAGGGGACAGAGGAGAAGTGGGTGACACAGGGGCAGGTCCGGGAGTGAAGGCAGGGAGAACAGTGAGAGGCATGTGTGAGCTACGCATGCAATTGAAGTGCTGTGGATTGGATTGGTGTGTGGAAGTTGATTTTTGTGCAAAGGGAAATTTTGTCTCATCAAATTGAACATCTTTGGAGATGTCTAGTCTCCCCTCTTTGGACAAGCATTTATACCCTTTATGGGAGGATGAGTACCCAAAAAAGATGTACTCACATGACCGGAATTCAAGCTTGTTTTTGTTGTAGGGTCTAAGACATGGGTAACAAGCACAACCAAATATTCAGAGCATAAAGTAGTCTGGTTCAGTCTTATAGAGGACAGAGTAGGGAGATTGGTAGTTAAGAGTTGGAGTAGGTAATCGGTTTATAAGAAAGACAACTGTGGTGAAGGCATGTTCCCAATATGACATGGGCAAGGATGCCTGGGCAAGTAAAGTGAGCCCAGTTTCAACGATGTGTCTGTGCTTTTTTTTCACACTCCCATTCTGGTGGTGAGTGTGAGGGCATATGACCCTATGTCTAATTCCTAAGGCAGTTAGGAACTGGGTGAAGGGGCAAAATTCCGCAACCCAATCAGTTTGTACAGCTTGAATTTCGGTTTGGAATTGTACTTTAACAAGTTCTCTAAACTGTTTGAAGACTGTGAGAGTTTCAGACTTTTGTTTAAGTATGTAGATCCAAGTAAATTTAGTGGTGGCATCAACAATAGAAAAATAATAAGAGTGCCCAAGTGTAGACTTAATTGGTGCAGGACCCCATAGATCAAGAAAAAGCAACTCAAAGGGTTTTGAGTAAGTGGTAGTGGAGAGATGGGGGGAGTCGATGAGACTTTCCAAAGCAACATGGCACACAAAAATCCAAAGCATTTTTATTGACATGTGCAATTTTACATTGTTATAGAATCTGTTTAACAGTAACTTCATTTGCATGTCCTAGTCTATAGTGCCAAGTATAGTAACTGTTAGGCACTTTATTACATTGAATAGGTGAAGTAGAGATGCTAGGTACAGTATTACAAGCTGGTACACTGTGGGAAACAGAATTGGGACTTACATTATTAGTATCAGCTGAATTACAAGTAAACACACTAAGACAGCTTGGGGATGCACTGGAAGAGACACCACAGCTTGAGTTGGCAGTAAAATTGGAGAAGACATATAGGCCATCAGAGTTGACCGAACCTTCTAAAATAATGCTTCTATCAACCTGGGATTTAACATAGAAACAATTAGGAAGGAATTCAAAGACCACATTGTTGTCCTGTGAGAATTTACTTACACTGACAAGGTTTTTAGTAATAGCAGGAACATATAAGAGTTGATTAAGTAATCAGTGCCTGAGTTGGTTGCAACCATTGCCATAGGTCCAGTTGATGACTGAGTAGATCCATGATCATTGGAATGCCAGGGTAATTGGAGGAGAGGTGCAGGTGCTGGTAGAGAAGCAGCTTGCTGAGGTTGAGGTGCAGCAGGAAGCTGAGGCTGACCAAAACGTCGTGGTTGATTAGGATAGCCTTGAAGCGCATAAGTTGGAGGTTGCTGAGGATAGGCCTGATTAGAATGACCATGAGGCATGTAGCTATGGTTTTGTTGAGGAAACTGCACCGGATAGCTCTGGGCATGATAACCTTGCTCTCTGCCATAAGCATCGAACTGCGAATCATAGCGATACCAGCAATTGAGAGTATCATGTCCAGCACAGTGGCAGATCTGACAATAAAGGCGAGGACCAGACCTACCACCACGGCCGCGACCTCTGTAGCCAGAGCGACCACCACGACCTCCTCGAAAAGCAGGACCAAAAGTGGCATTAGGATCTTGATAACCTTGTGGAAAATTGCCTTGCGGCTGAGATTGAGTGGAGTAGGTTACCTGAGGAGTAGGTCGCGACGAAGTGATAGGTTGCAACTGAGGAGTAGATTATGTGAGATTAACAGAGAAAGCATCAGTGTTGAGTTGTGTTTTGGCTTTGTTTCTCTCCAAAAGTGACTCTCGAGAAAGTAACAGTGATTCAACTTCAACAATTGAGCACAAATCAGCACGACTTTCAATCGTGGGAAACAGAATATGGAATTCTTCAGGTAAACCTTCCAAGATTGCTTCAAGATGCTCTTGGTGAGAGATGGGATTGCCAATCGAGATCAACGCATCAACGAGAGCTTTGATGCGTAGGAGATATTCAGAAATGGTGCGTTCTCCTTTGACCATATGTCGTAGCTCAGATTTGAGTTGAGTGCTTCGAGCTTTGGTTTGAGAGTTGAAATAGCTGTGAAGCTCATCCCAGAGTTCCCAAGCATGAGAACAACCTACAACCCGCGCATGGATGGTTTCAGAGATCGAATTCAACATCCATATGAAGAGATGTTGATCCTGAGCGTCCCACGCAAGAAACTCGGGATTGAGAACGTCATTAAGACGATCGGAATCGATGAGAAAACGTGGCGGAATGCGTGGACATACAACAAATCATTCAAGACGATTAGCACGAAGAACAGCTTCAACAATCTGCTTCCAGTGCAGAAAATTGCGATCAGATAGTTTGGTTGTGATGACCGTCGAATGATTAGGAAAGGAAGAAGCAACTGGAGCTATCGGTGGCGGCGGCGGCGGTGGTGGTGGTGGTGGTGGAGTTCTACCATTGTTGCCTTCGGAAGTCATGGCTCAAGGATCCTAAAGCTCTGAATACCATATTAGAAAGAGAGAAGAGAGAGTCGAGAGAGAGAGAAGGAGAGTAACTGAAAACTGTAATCAGTTATTGTTAACTAAAGTTGGTTATACAAGTCCTATATATAGATGCTGAGGTAGCTTGTAGCATAAGCTACCGAGGCTGACTCAACAGAGTAACTAACATACTCTAACACACCCCCTTATAAACTGAGGGTGGTTCTACAAGGACTTACTAACACACAGTCACTAACAGGCACAAAGGGTGCTCAAACCCATATATAAGTAACCAAAATAAAAAGGCAAAAAAACTTAACACCTGCACATATATGCTACACATTGGAGTTTATGCTACAAGAACAAAGGCAGCCATGTATATATGCCCCACCTGCACATATATGCCACACGACACCCAAAATTATGATAAGAAAAAAACTCCCAGTTGGTGACGATGATGCTTGCAGGAGGAAAGGTGGGTGAAGATGGGTGGGAAAGGTGCTTTCATGCTAAGCCTTGGCAAGCTCATGGGTGGATGAAGATGGGCAGGGATGAAGTCTCGAAGGAATGGAAGCTCTAGTTAGGATGGGTGAGGATAATTTAGTAATTTAATATTATAAAAGTATTTCATTCCCTCTGGAATACTTTTTTCCCATCCTTGTACATGGGAATAAAAATTTTACTTTCGTTCACAAATTTTATTACCGGGTATGTTTTATGTCTGAGAATAGTTTTTCATCTCATGTAACAAACATGGGAAAGTTTTATTCCCACCTTACATTCTCTGGTATATAAAAATATGCTCTGTACCAAAGGCCGCCTTACATTGATGATTTGATGCCAGAAAGTACTAAGATGATAGTATGCATCAACAGAAAAGTTCAGTATAAAATCAACGACTTTTGCCACCATCGAAAGCAAAACGTACAGGCAGAAGAAGGGAAATAAGAACTATGATGCACACAAAAATCAAAAATTAAAATAAAAAATCCAAGTAACTTCCTGCAAACAGAAAGAAGTACGCAAAATCCTACATTTTAGCATGTTATTACTCATTACCCTCAACAAAATCAACTACTCAGAATATATTTTCCCATTTTTTCAGTATTCTTTCACATTAACTACTCCAGTCGTTTGCAAAAAATATTAAATAATAGAACAAGTATGCTTCCTTCCCTTCAAGTTTGCAGAAATGAAAGAAAGCTTGAAATTCCATAACTCCCTTTTGATTGAGCCACTGTTAATTTGACTCCCCTTTTTGCCTGAAATTTGAAGCCATTTCTTGCTTTACCTTACTTTTACATTTGTCAGGGACACAATAAAGATGGTTACTTCAAACGTCACTTGATTCTCTCATAAACATGATAGCCTTAACCCAAGCTAAGCTACTTGGTCAATTTCCTGAGAAGGGACTACAAGTTGAAACTTACCTGCCCAAGCATTTGAAACAATTGTTTTGAAGTCATATTCCCTCTTCTTGAATCAAATTGACACAAACTTTTTCACAATCTCAATTCTCAACAAAGAACTCTCTCTTAAAGACAGAGGTGCACGGACTTCCTGATGGAAGTGTTCATTTGAGTCATACTAATTACATGAAGAATTTACTATGTAAAGTCAACATGCATAAGGCCAAGGGTGTTAGCACTCCAATGGCTACAGGCCTGAAATTGTCCAAACATAGGAATGATCTTATGCTTGATCCTCAGCTTTACAGGTTCATAGTAGGTGCCCTGCAGTATGCTACAGTTACTAGGCTAGAAATATCTTGTAGTGTCCACGGAGAAACACAATTCATGCATCAATCCTTAGAGGTTATCTGGAAAGCTGTGAAGCATATCCTGTGATATTTACATGGAACTCTTTCTCATGGCCTGCTTTTTAAACCCTCCAAAACACTGCTTCTTCATGTCTATTGTGGTGCAGATTGGGGGAGTGATCCAGATGACAGAAAGCAACTTCTGGATCTTGTATATCTCTTGGCAAAACCCTGATTTCCTGGTAGGCAAGGAAACAGACAGTTATTGCTCGCTCGAGCACTGAAGCAGAATTCAGGTCACTTGTCACTGGCCAATACCATAGCAGAAATCAGGTGGATGCAGTGTCTCCTCAAGGAACTACAAGTCACTATTCGTCTATTCCTAAGCCAATATATTCTGTGACTATCTAAGCATTGTATTGCTTCCTCATAACCCAGTGCTTTACTCAAGGACCAAGCATTATGGAGTTGCATCTGTTCTTTGCCAGAGAAAACGTGATTCAACTTGCAGTTCAGCAAATTCTAGCAGTTAATCAAGTTGCAGACTTGCTTAGTACAGCACTGTCAAAAACTAGATTTCATTATCCTAAAGGCAAACTCAGTGTTACAGAACTTGAGCTCTCTCAATCACTTCCACTGAGTTTGAGGGGGAATGATAGACTATACATGTATGCATGGTGTGCTTATGTGCCAGCTGATGTGTCAGTTCGTTAGACAAGCTATTTTTCTGTTAGATAGCCAGTGAGTCAGTTAGAATGCTTTTAGAAGCTTAGTGATACATATATACTTCACAAACTGTATGGATACATCATGATTCAGTTAATCTAGATCAAATGTGCTGTTACTTCTCTTTCTCTCTTGCTCAGTTTCATTTTTATCTTAACTTTGTTCAAAGTGAAAGAAAGCTTGAAATTCCATAACTCCCTTTTGATTAAACCACTGTTAATTTGACTCACCCTTTTTGCCTAAAATTTGAAGCCATTTCTTGGTCTACTCAACTTTTATATTTGTCAGGGCCACAATAAAGATGATTAATTCAAATGTCACTTGGTTCTCTCATACACATATGATAGCCTTAACCAAGCTAAGCTACTAAGTCAATTGCCAGTGAAAGAACTAGAAGTTAAAATTTACCTGCCCAAGCATTTGAAACATTGTTTTGAAGTCCTATGCACCTCTACTATGAAGGAAAGTAGCAACTTCCTAATGAAATTGGGTAAGTTGTAAATTTTGTTCCAACCAAAATTGCCAGAAAAGAAATGGAAGAAAAAGAAAGGAGATAACTATCCTGCCTGAAGCTTTAGTCAAGTGTTAAAAATTAATACCACTTTTCTGCCACAAGAAACTGTAAATCATGTGGCAAACTATAATATGTTCTCTTGTACATTTCAATACCAGTACCGGTACTAGTATGGGTACGAGGTACAACAATGATCCTAACAACTAGGGTACGGGTACAATATGATATATCATATAGAAATATAAAAACATAAACAATAAAACAGTTATATCATAAGCTAAATACAATTCCCATAATGTTCTAACTTCTAACTCTAATGTTTTAACAAAACTCCATAAAGTATATCAAGTAAGTTAAAATATTTAAAGAAGGCTCAAATTTGAAGGGTCTGAAGTAGCAATTTATTTCATTTAGTAGCAAACTATAAAACCTAGCAATGAAACTTGGTGTTTGGCATGGACTCGCTTGTATTTGAGTGACATCAGGTACTACTCATCAAGTGAGTAATGTATACGTACTCATGTCATGTGTACCCAATAAGTACCAGATACCAGATATGTACCGGGTATGGGTACGACAACCATTTACGAGTATCCACGCATCATAAACTAAAGAATATTGTATTTTGAGGAAAATAAATGATGGTTACATTTGATCAACCACTACACTATCTAATACCCAAAACACATAAAACTGACAAGTATCATCATCACCCCTCATTCTTTACATACAATTTTAATTTTAATTTTATTTTCTGTTGGATAGTTCCATAGTAACAGTCTAACAGATGCAGTTGCAAACAACCCGTAATCTCAATGGGGAAGGACATACATAACATTGGACCTGATATTTCTTGACTTACAACCATATTCTTTAGCAATTAGAACTATTACAACCAAAATAAGGCAAAAACAAGATTTAAAAATATAGAAAATATCAAGTACATATGCTATAGCCCTTGTTTCCAGGAAAAAAAGGGACATAAATGAGATTGCAAGATAAAAGTATGAGACAGATAATTGAAATGAAATGATAATGAAGGTTACCTTCTGATAGACAACCCCACTTGTCATTATGCAAAGAAAGCAGAGAAGTGAACAAGGCAGTTGCAGTAACACTCTGTAATGGCATTAAAGACATTTGTGCAGCAACCAACTGCTTAGGAAGCCTAAAGGGAAAACAAAGCATAAAACACTACCATTTTTAACATCTTATAAGGCTTTTTAAATCCCTATTACAAATAATCATAAGCATGGTTTTAAAATTGCGGTAAGCGACAGCATGACAATATTGCAGTTTTAAGTTGATGTAATCATATTAAGGGGGCATTTGAAATAGCTTATACAAAACTTATTTGATTTTATGTTATCATAAACATTTTAACAAGGTGTTTGAAAGAGCTTATGATTTTACTATAAATTTTTTTTAGCTTAGGTCAATAAACTGTCAGTTAAGCTTATGAAATAAGCTAAAAAGATCTTAGGGAGACAAGCCTTCATGTTGATAAATGATTATTAAATAAACCTTTAATTAAGCCATTTAAAACCGCAAAGTGAAGCCCCATCAGTCACATTATCTCATAATTATGGTATCCCAACGTAATCACAACCGCAGTTTAATTAAAACCATAAACATAAAGATAAAAAAATGTTGAGAGTACCGCGAAAACGAGAGGGAGCGGTTGTGGGAAGAAACTCGAGAAGCTGAAGATAAGGCAGTGAGGTTAGATGCATTTAAAGAACGAAGACACAGTTGGGTTCTCGCAGAAGATGAAGCGACTTGGAGGGCTTTCCTCGCACAATTAGCCGCAACAGCCATGTCTGATGTCAACACTTCCACACGCTCATTTTCCAGTTTCACTACCAGGTTTAAATCACCAACAACAACGTGTTTTTCTCTTTTGTTTTTGTTTTCTCTTTTCCAAAACGAGGTCGTTTATAGGTTGGGTCCGTCTAACTATATGATTATGCGTCCACAAAGAATAGGCCTTTAGGGCACGTTTGGTGGTCAGGATAAGGGAGGCAGGATAGGATAAGCTATTCTGTTCTACTTTAATCTGTAGTTTGGTAGACCAGGAGGATAGGATAAGCTTATCCTGTTAGCTTATCATATCCTGTTACTTAGTTATAATTCTATCCTGAAGGTGGAGCTGGGTTAGAACCAACAGGATAGGATAAGAAAATATTTTCTGTTTTATCTCTTACCCTTAATATTGTTATTATTTAATTATGGTTTCAAACCTAATTAGTCAACCTTATTACTAATTAAAATATGTGGTTTAATTAGCAATTTTTATAAAAAGTGAAAAAAAGTTAATTTTTTATAATTTTAAAAATGGATTAATGTATAATTAAAAGGTCGAAAATATATATTATCAAAAAAAATTTAATTTAAATGCATAAAAAATCACATAATATTAAAATTTATTTTCGAAAAAAAAATGTAATTTTGATATAAGGGTAATTTTATCATTGGTGGATATTTTATATCATATCCTATCATTATTTGATGCGCATCAAACATCGGACAGGATAAGAGCTTATCATGCTCATATCCTATCCTATCCTTATCCAGCTCTCATATCCTATCCGTCCTTATCCTATCCTGACCACCAAACGAGCCCTTAAAGGATATGCTCGGCAACGGTTTTGTGAACAGCCACCTCCAAAATTTTTAAGGACATTGATGAATAGTATATTTATCAAAATATTCCTTTCAAATTTTTATTTTGTCATTTGGCTCATTTGGGAGTGAAAAAAATATTTGTATTTTGTAAATATGATATTTATGAGTAAGTTATTTTTTAAAAATTGCTTACTCGCAAATATGATATTTGCGAGTAAAGCAAATACTCGCAAATATCATATTTGAAAGTGAAGAAAAATTTCCTTCACTCGTAAATATCTTATTTTTTTGTGAAGGATATTTTAATAAATATACTATTCATGAGGTGTCCTTAATAATTTGAAGATGCCCATAATAAAGCCCGCTCGACATTAAACAATATTATTGAGGATGGGCCTAGCTTGGACATCACGCTAATTCTTAGTTAAGCCCACGCATCCTAAATACCTTTTCTGACAAAATCAATAAACGAACTACATTTTTTGTTACCTGGGTTGGGTATTACATTTCATGCTCTGTTATTTGAATATCGATTATTGTATCTGTTAAAGAAACAATGAAAAAATACTCTTTCTATCCCAGATGTTATTTTACATAACTAATAATAACAATAATAATAATAATAATACTAATAATAATAATAATAATAATAATAATAATAAATTATTATTATTATTACTATTATAGGATGCATTCAAATATCATTTTTTGATTAAATCACTTTAGAAAAACTATCCCCCATAATTAATATCATACGAGGAACTTTCCAAGACATGTTCAAAAAGATTTTAACCAAAGAGCGCTTATGTTCAAACCTTGCACTACTTTACATAACAGGATCCTAAGGCAAAACGTTCCTCTTTATGCTTGAACCAAAACCTGTTGCAAGGTGTTTGTTATCATCATCCGCATTCACAGATTATCTATTTCAACAATAAGGCTAAACCACTAAAGTAAGTCATTGTCTGGCCCCGTTAGCATCTTTTTATCAGCAGATAGTAGTCCATTGTACAACAACTTCACTAAGTAGTCAACACTCAAAATATTATGAATGTCTTTCTCCAAGTCGGTGACCCAATATTTGTCTGGTCCATTTTGTTGGAACCAAAGCGATTATGACTTCTGATCCCTCAAAGTTTTGGTGCTAACAAAAATATTAAATTGGATTAACAAGTTAGTTTATTATTTAACATGTGTTGTTTAAGTGCGCAAGATTGAAAGTCCAATGACCTTCTCTATATAAACGTCTATCGTAACTAGTTTATGTTTAACGAACCTTAGTTTATTGGACAGAGAATAAGAATTCATAAAGTTTTTATAAAAGTTCAATCAAACTGGTTTTAAAGTATGCGACCAATGTGCATTTTTCTCACATATTCTAATAGACTGCCCAGACAAAGTAAAAGCTCAGTCTTAAGGTTAAACACAATTTCAAACTGCTATTTGTACAAGCTTTAAGTGTCCGATAAAACATAGTACCCTCGAAGCAAATAAAAGCATGTCTCTTCCTGACAAAAGTATGTTGCTGACAAGTTGGCTATTCTAAGAAAGGAAAGACAAAAGAGAACTTCAAAGTATAATAAAAGAAGGCCACTCAACTTTCAGCTAAAACTGATAACCTATGTTGCTTTTCAGAAGAACACTAGTGCAATTAACATGTTTTAAATCGGTTAAAAATATCATTCTAAATCGGTTATGGAACCGATGTAGAAACAGATGATGTAGAATGTAAGGCCTTTTTTTAACCGATGTTGAAAGTTAAATTTCCACATCGGTTATAAACCAAACCGATTTTGAAAGTGCCCATTCAACAGATTAATAATTATTGAAAAAGAACTTTTAATATCGGTTATAATATAGAACCGATGTTAAAATTTATAATTCAACATCGGTTTTGTCTTGTAACCGATTTTGAAAGTTTTACTTTTCACATCGGTTATAACTCAGAACCGATTGAAATTGATAGTTCAGTATCGGTTCTCTATTGTAACGGATGTTGATAGTCTAATTTTTTTTTTAAATTCTCTGTTTTAAACCAGTGGCAATCCTTAACCTTGTTTCATATATGTACAACCAGAACAATCCCAGCCAAAATAGAATCCCAACAATAACATAATCTAAATCACTATACTATGTAAGCCAAACTACTTTATTGATTATGCAAAAGTCAGCTTCTTTTGATTCAACAAACTCAACTAATTATATAATGTAATAAATTCAAACTAATTAATTAAATACATAACAAAGAAACAACAAAGATATATAACAAATTAAACTAATTAAAGAAATAAAATGTCATCCATAAATCAATGTTCAGTAGTCATCTCAAGAAAGAAGTTTGCCCAACGCTCCTTGATGTCCTTAATGTCCTCTTCAGAGAATGCTTCCGGATTGTCGAAAATCTGCACATTATAACTAAAAAACTATAACTATACATAATTAATCTATAACTATTTACAAATGTTATTAGTTAATTACCTCCTTCCATCGATCTGTAATACTCGCGGAGACAATGTTGAACATCCACTTCATGACATAATATCCGCACTCCCAGCCGCCATGTTGCCTATGAGACTACAAATGAATACACAATTTGAATATATAATGAGTAAAAACATAATAGTAACTATTTTACACTGCAATTGAATCTCGGGTACTAATAAACTACTTACATTAGGGTAAATCCACCTAATAGGCTTGGGCCTACCACTATCCAAAAGACGACTTGCGTTCATAGATCTATCATAATTAAGAAAATATGAATTTAAAGTATGTTATAGATTTCAGAGTAATTAATAAAGTAAATGTAGTACAAATTAAATTAATTAAAAGCTTATGTTTCAACAATAAGCTTGATTTCTTTCGTCGGCTTCCTTCCCAACGAACAAAAGAAGACCACAACACTCATACCACGACAGATGATCAATAATTGCCAATGTTTACTGCATTTGAAAACAGTTAGAGACAAGTCACAGATAATTATAAATCACTAGTAAAACTTGTACTTACAGATGGAGGTAAGGTGCTAGGTAGAATTGTTTTTTGCCTTCATCAAGCACACGTCGCATGTACGCGGTAATCTCGTCTGACCTAAGTGTCTCACCCTGAATTAGTTGAGGGTCAAAGAATCTATAAAGATGGAGGTTACCCCTATCAATACACAGGCGATGCAGATACCTAAGATATTGAAATAAATATTAATTATAATAGTTAAAAACTTAATTAGTTAACTTACAAATTAATTAGTTGAAATAAAATATGCTTACGTGCACCATAATGAGACAACTGTCATGCAAAGCATTTCACTATCAATGCATATCTCCATAATGTCCCTCTGGGGGATATAGAAAGTGTCGGGCTTGCCATCGTGTTCCAAATTTATAAAAGCGGACTCCCTCCCAAGTTTCACAGCCACTAATGCTAGACGTTCCAGAGCATCGAGTTCAACATCCTTGTCAACACCCTAAACAGCAAATATAGAACATTAGTAAACACGGTTAGGTTATTTCAATTGTAAATAAAAAAAACTTAACTTATTGAATGATTATATGAATACCTTCGATGAACCAGACGCCACAAGTTTTCTCGGATCCGACCTAGGCCTTTTGGGTCGATGATCTTTTCCATCATCCTAAACAACATAGGTAAAGCATTAGTAAACACAATTAAGTTATTTCAATTGTAAATATAGAAAAACATAAGTAATTGAACAATTACATGAATACCTTGGCTGAAACAAAAAACCTCACAAGTCTTCTCGGCCAAGGGATGAAATTACCGGGGGCCTGGCCAACTGTAATAACCTCTTCGGTGGGCACAAGGACTAGAGCATCAACATCTCGAACATCTTCAACCACCACCCTCACATGATTATCCTCTAATGTCTGGTGGTGTAAGGTATTTCCCAAGTTGTGTACCCTCCCAAATGCCACTAACCGGCGATCATGATGATCATCAACATACAACTCACATTGATCGTCCTCCTTATCAAGCTGATGTGAATGATCACATGAACCCTTAGTGCTCACAGGTACAGACGGTTGGGCACTTGTATTTTGCTGGAAAAAACCCATAGATGCCAACTCTGAGAGAAGATCTCGTTTTATTTCTTCTCGAAGCTGCGCCTTGATGGACTCAATATCATCCCTCTTCTGATGATGTCCATGGGGTATCCGACTCGCTGCGTGTAGGAGGGATGTCCGAGGGATCTGCCATGTATGCCTGTTTATACAAAAAATAATAAACTATGTCAGTAAAGATGGATAAATAACAAATATCACTTTAAACATAACTTACACTATAACTTAACATATAAATATCAAATTAAATAACAAAAAAAACTTAACTTATAATTATCAAGATAAACATAACTTAACTAATAAATATAACTTTAAACATAACTTACACCATGGTCAAGTAGTAATGTTCTCCCATATCCCTTCATGATGATCATCACGAATGGCATGTACATCGTCCGCTTCATTTTCCTCATTGAAAGTAGGCATCCGTGTTGAGAAAGAAGGAGTATCGGAAATATCAAGAGTTGAATCTTGATTTTCCTCACTACCATTATGCATGTTTTTTCCTTGGAGAACCACTGACCACCTTTTGTTAGAAGGATCATGGATATAAAACAGTTGTCTTGCTTGGAAAGCCATGATGAAAGGCTCTTCTGTATGACCTACCTTGCCAAGGTCAATGTAAATCATAACTCATCGGTTTGTACACCACTGTTACTGTCAACCCACTTACATTTAAAAACAGGTACTCTAAATTTAGTGTAATCGACCTCCCAAATCTCTTCAATGACAAAGTAAGATATGGATGCCATAACGGGGTTTGTATCTTTTGAACTAGAGAAGTGCATGGACTCGGCTACAACCATAACCCCACTGTTTTGCACAGTACTCTTGTCATCTTGGGACTTTGTATAGAAGGAAAACTTATTGATATCGTATCCACTCCAACATATGACATCAAAGTTAGGCCCGTGTGCTAACCATTTTAATGTATCAGAAGCAGTATTATCCTCCGCAATTTGATCTTTAAACCAGTTTAAGAAAGTCTTATTATGCTTGTTCAACAACCATTTTTCGTTCATTCGAGGGTAATTTTGCTTGACAATGGTTTTGTGATCACATAAGTAAGGATTAACCTCATCAGTGTTATTCAATATATACAAATGTGCTTGAAGCACTTCCTCTCGACCCATGCTCTTAACAGTAATACCTCGTGTACCCTTACCATCACATCTTCCCTCATGACGAGACTTGGGAAGCCCTACAGGTCCCACTTCTGACATGTAGTCTGTACAAAACTCAATAACTTCTTTTACAACATACCTTTCAACAATAGATACTTCAGGACGGTGTGGATTCTTCACATACCCTTTTAGGATCTTCATGTATCGCTCAACTGGGGACATCCACCTTAAATGAACGGGGCCACGCAATCTAATCTCCCTCACTAGATGAACAATTAAATGAACCATGATGTCAAAAAATGAAGGAGGAAAATACATCTCCAATTGACATAAGATAATAGCAGCCTCAGTTTCCAACTCATCCAGGTTTTGAAGGTCAATGACTTTGCTACATATAGCATTGAAGAATAAGCACAACCTTGTTATGACATGTCTCACTTTTTTAGGCAAGATGTCACGAATAGCCACTAGTAGTAGTTGTTGCATCAAGACATGACAATCATGAGACTTAAAACCAACTAATTTGAGATCTTTCATTGAGACAAGCCTCTTAACATTTGAAGAGTAACCCTATGGCACTTTGACGCCCCGCAGACACTCACAAAAACTTTTTTTCTCTTTTTTCGATAAAGTATGACATGCTGGGGGCAAATAAGTCCGCTTAACCCCTACTGATTGTGGAGCTAACTGCTCTCGTATGCCCATCGCAGCGTGATCTAAACGAGCATTCACACCATCCTTTGTCTTGCCTTGAATGTTAAGAAGCGTCCCGACTACACTATCACACACATTTTTCTCCACATGCATCACATCAATATAATGTCTTACATCAAGTTTGCACCAGTATGGAAGATCAAAGAAGATCGACCTCTTCTTCCATATGTTTTTCTCAGTAGCCTTCTTATGGGTCTTTCCAAAGATAATATCCATGTCCTTAACCCGTTGATAAACTTGATCTCCGGTTAAGGCCGTCGGAGCAATTTCATTCTCCTGGCATCCATTAAAAGCTTTTCTCAATCTACGATAAGGGTGATTAGGTGTGAGAAATTTTCGATGCCCAAGGTAAACTGTCTTCTTTCCATGTTGTAGTTGATGGTAGCATGTGCCTTCTTCACATACAGGGCATACTTTATGCCCCTTAACACTATATCCGGACAAGTTCCCGTATGCTGGAAAGTCATTGATGGTGCAAAATAACATGGCACGCATCTTGAAAGTCTCATTGCAATACCCGTCAAACACATCAACGCCTTCCACCCATAGCTTTCTCAAGTCTTCAATCAAGGGACTTAGATAAACATCTAAGTCATTTCCTGGATGTTTTGGGCTCGAAATCATCATAGATAACATAATGTATTTGCGCTTCATGCAAAACCAAGGAGGTAGGTTATAAATTACCAGGAGAACAGGCCATGAACTATGAATACTACTTAAGATGCCATACGGATTCATTCCATCGGTAGCAAGTCCAAGCCTAATGTTTCTTTTCTCATCGGCGAAATCCGGAAATAAACTATCAATTCTCTTCCATTGTAAAGAATCAGCCGGATGGCGAAGCTGTCCATCACATTTTCTCTCATCTGCATGCCACCTAATGTTTTTTGCGTCATTTACATTAGCGAACAATCGCTTGAACTTTGGAATTATTGGAAGATACCATAACACCTTCACAGGAGGACCCTTTGTGATCACATCACAATTTGAATCACCATCGTTTACTTTGTAGCGTGATACCCCACGCCTTGGACACTCATGCATCTTTTCAAAGTCATTCTTGTACAATATGCAATCATTAGGACATGCATGTATTTTCTTATACTCCATACCCATCGGACACAATATCTTCTTCGCCTCATAGTTACGGTTCGGCAATGTGTTACCTTCTGGAAGCATATCTTTCAACAGCTCAAGCAATTCGATGAAGCTTTTATCACTCCACCCATTTCTCGCCTTCACAACTACCAATCTTAACACCGCTGACAACCGTGTGAAATTAGAGCACCCAGGATACAAAGGCTTATCTGCATCAGTGAACAAAGTATCATACACATTTGCTCGTTGAAATGACTCTTGTCCAATATCGCGGATCATGTCCTCTAGTCGATCGTCCATATCTACGTCATCAACCTCCTCTCTTTGGGACACACTTGGTTTGTCTAACAATTCACCATGTCATATCCATCTTGTATAACTCTTGCATATCCCTTCACAAATAAGATGCTCTCGTATTTTCTCAGCTTCTAGTCGTCTTTCATTCAAACAATTAACACAAGGACAATAAAACCTTCCATTACTATCGGGAACATTTCTTTTAGCAAATTCTAAAAACTCTTCCACTCCATTCTCATACTCATGACTTGTGCGTCTAACATCGATCCAATTACGATCCATAACTACAACAACAACTTCACTTAGTCCAAGATCTTAAACTCCTTTTTATCATAGGGTATGGCCCTATCCCATTCGAGAAGAAACTTCTTCAACACTCAGTTAACAGTTAGTCCTTAACTTTCATGCCCATACTTAACGAAATTTCGGCAGCATTTCCCATCGGTCTCCGACGTACACGACTTGAACGCGGTGACATCCACCGCGACAAAGTGTGCACCCGGAGAACAAAAGGAAATGCATCAGACCGAAATTTCTTCAAGTATAACATATGATAATTAAGGAATAATTATTAACCAAATGAAGAATAAGTTTTTCCCCAAACTGTCCAACTTGGACAATTCAAGATTCAATACAATGAGTAGTACCTTAATAAAGTACACATATGCTCATTAATATTGAATCTCAAATGGGAAAGTAAGGTTTTGCTAATTTATTAACACTAAAAGATAATCCAACAGTCCAATCCCTAAGTTAAAGCAGCAAACAAAACATTAGAATAAAATATCTTACTTGTGCTCAAAGTGAGGAGATAGAGAGTGATGAGTGAGAGGGAGCTCTACATAGGTTGAGGCTTGCCTTCACCCTAAATCAGAAACACAAAGCAAAGAGAGGGTTTGAGAGAACCGTGAGAGGTTTTTTAACCTAACATTTAAAAACCATTCATGTTAAACTAATATCCTTAACTAATATGCACCAAGTGTTTATAAACCAAGCAATACAAAACATTTGGCCAAAAGAATAGAACTAGGAATGAAGTAGTTATATGAGGCAATGCATATCTACATTGATAGAACAGAAACAGAAAATATGAATGCGATGAAGGAGAAGACGCAACAACGAGCTAAGAGGTATCAAGATTCTGATTTCAGACTTAGCTCAAACAAAGTCATGTACCTATCATTTTTAAAACTCTTCAGTTTAATATCCTAACAAGTTATTTCACACTAAAATATTTAAATTCCTCTCACCAAGTATATTACCTCCTTGAAATTCTTCATCCAAATATACCCTTAGTTCGGTGGAGAGTAAATCAGCTAAAGATATTTACTAATCTGAGCCTTCCAGTTCAATGATTGAAGAATGAGAGCAGAAGAGTTTTATGTTTCCTTGCATATTTACTCAAGTTGAATCAACTACATTTTCAAACTAAATAGTAAATTTTAATACATTAATACTTTTTCTCTTCCTTTCTCCCTTTAATTTCATAAGAAAATCTAATCAGAAGGAGAAGTGTTTTTCTTCATTAGAATGTCACGTATGGATTTCCTTTCTGTGAGTCTTGGAATCAAGTTACATGCCATACTGTAAAACTAATCAAGTACATTGCAAAACCAAAGTAACAGGTAGCAGACAACAACAACAATGTAGAGAGAGAGAAAGAGAACCTGCGAGAGGAGAGGGTGAAGCCGTGGGCAAAGTTTGGTACAGAGATTCAGAGGAGAGGGTCAAGCCGTGCGCGACTGGGCAGTGTATCAGCGATGAAGGAGCAGCAACGATTTGTGGCAGTGGTGCTAGGTTACGGTGGTGAAGGATGAAGGAGAAGGAGCAACAACGAGAGAGAGGGCAAACAGTGAGGAGGGAAAGACATGAAAGAACGCTGGAACATGAAATGGGTTTAATGAAGATTTGAAATCGGTTGGATAATAGAACCGATTTTGAAAGTATAATAATGAAATCGGTTGTGAAATAACCGATTTTGAAAGTATACTAATGAGATCGGTTTTGTAAGAACCGATGTAAATAATTGGCGGGAATAAATAATTAGTTTTTTATTTAAATTTTCTACATCGGTTGTCCTCTAAAACCGATCTTAAATTTGTTATACATCGGGTTAAATTTAAACTGATGTAAAAAGTTTTCCATTTATTTCCAAAATTGCCACCGCCTCTTTTTTTAAATCGGTTTTTAGTTAACCGATCTAGAAACCTGTTGTAGAATCCATATTTTGCACTAGTGGAAGTAGAACAAGCTATCAGAACAAACATGCTGCAACGGACTTAAACATTTAATGTTTCATTAGAACATATATATTTATCTCCATTGTGAAGAAGATTTGTGAAGACATGGTTCAAAGGCTTGAAGACGATAAATATTTGAAGATTTCATAAGAAAGAAACAAGAACTATCACACAAGCTTTCAAACATCTTTCAAGCAAAAGAAAATTCTTGGGTTGTGATAACCAAGATAAATTTCTCGTGTGCATATCTTTCTCCCTTATCTCTTATGATTATTTTATTTGCCACTAACTTTGGGGATTGCAATTGTTAATACTTAAGTTTCTTCAAAAGTTTTTATTAAATAAGTAAGTCTAATGTTTTCTTTGAAATGCTCTTTGCGGTCAATCATTATCGTTTATCTTATACGTTTTATTAAGTCCAATCTGTTTTGTAAAAAGTTTTCTAAAAAGTTAAAAAACACAATTCAACTTCTCTTGTCGTGTTTCACTTGTTTACTTCACACTTGATCCATTAAAAACAATTCATCATTCATCCAATAAATAACTATGTATAACTATCTCCCAACCTCAATCATATTTAATCCTATCTTAAACAAATAAAATAGAAAATGGTTAATTTTAGATAAATAAACATGTCAAATAATAGAAAAGGTAATTAAGTTTCTTCCTTTTTTTCAGCCTGAAATAAATCACTAAAGGAGCAAAATCTCTTGCAAAAGGAAGACTCAACAAATTTGAACTGAAAATCTTACTGAATTAATGGTCTAAAATAATGAAGAAAACCTAAGGAATTTTGTAGAACTTAAAAGACAACAGGTGACATCAATTTTTTTGAAGGAAGGATTCGATCGTATATTATATAAACATAGCTGTAGATACAGATTTAAATATATAATAAATAAAGGATTTAATTGGTATAAATTGACAGTGTAAAGATTCTTTACATTGTCAACTAATCAGAAATTGCCACATAAGCTAAAATATTTGATTCTTATCCTAACTACCTTAAAAGTCAGATATTCTATGTTGACAATGCATAATAATTAAATTCATAAATAAATTACGATTACTAACGGTTTTGAAACATATTAGCGGTCAATAGAAATTAAGAGACTAGACTCATTTTTATGTCTTTGACCTGGTATCCCACAGATAAGCTGTGAGACTAACCCTCAGGTCGGGGTTGGTGGTTAGGTAATTAAAGCCCTCTCTAGAGTTGTGATATCATGATTTGAACCCTTGACATTACAGGTGATGATCGTCTGAGGTTTCAATCGACTTCCATTATCACCAACCATGTTGGGTAGAAATCAGATTGATTTTATTATATATAATAAATAAATTGCGGTTGCTATTCTTCTATTATAACAGTTTTGAAACATATTAACGGTCAAAGGAAATTAAGAGATTAGATTGACCATAGATTCACTACTTTTAAATCAGAGCTTCAAATATGCATACCTAATCTTATGTCGTTTAACCAAACATAATAACGGTTAATTCGAAAAAGGATTCATCATCAGTTCAATCCTTAGTTCTCCATCTTAATTTGTGTCATTTAACCAAACACCCAAATGACCGTTGTCATGCACCCATTATCCACTTTGATGTTTGGAGTTATGAGTTCAATTTTAATATAATATTAATATAAAATTTTTTATATCGTTATTCAATCATATATTTCTCATACTTCTCACATGTAACTTTTCATTTAATATTTTTAAGAGTCAAATATTTTTAATGATGTCACAAAACATAATTTGATTGTTAATGTATTACAATTAAATCCATTTTTAATTATTATACCAACTATATTATTTAAAAAAATGGTGAATATATATTCTCCATAACTTTTAGATAATTTTGAATTTTATAACACATTATTTATAACATTATAAAAGTAAAATTATCGATAAATTTATCAAATTTTGTTTTATGAATAAGATTACTCATTATTTAAACTCTTAGATTTGATACCATTTGACATTTTTGTTTTCTGTATATAGTATATTAACCCGAAATCAGAATACTGTATACTTTAAAAAATTAGTCATACTTTTTTTTTGAATACAAAATTTGGTCATACTTAATTATATCAGTTTATGATATTTATATACTCTTTGTTAAAGGTCAGTGTTTAAAGAACATTTTATATAGTACCGTTGCACTTTCGCTTTCGTCGTTGCCTATGCACAGTGAATTGAGTCAGTCACCCAAGTGCCAAGTTCAAAGTTCAAACTACTTGTAAAGCAAAATAAAAGTTCAAACTACTAGAGCAGAAAGTCAGGTCAGGCTATAATGAAGTGTAAGAAAGTCATTACACAAATGAATGATTACTTTGAATGCAAAAGATAGCGAGGAAAAGCTTATATTTGTTTGGAATTCTCAAAAAAATATTACGCATTATCGGATCGATAGGCCATGACTAGAACCACATTATGAGATGACCCTTTACCAAAAAATGATGAATAAACTATTTCATCATCGAACGTATGACAAATAAGAAAGCAGAAATTAATTATAGTCGTTCGGTCAAAGGCCAAACAAAGTTGGGCAAGCCTCCCCCTTTAAAAAACAAGGAAAATATAAAGGGTTGTAAATGTTGCCCTTCCTCAGTTAGCATATTGTTCCTACTCTTCTATCACTCTCAATCCTTATTTTTAGTTCCCTATATTGCTTGAGCAGTTGAGCTGAACACTGTAGAGTTCACTATTGGCCTTTATGAGTTTACTCCTTATCCAAATGATAGATTCTAACCTTCATTTATCCTCAATTGAAATATTGATAACTAATTAAAAAAATTAGCAATTAAGAAAAAAAGTTATTAATTAAGAGAAATATACTATTAAACTATTATCATTTAATTGGTGGGCCAGAATAAGGGACTATGGATTTCAGTTCCAATATTCTTCTTTCTAATCCTCCCACCCCTGCTAAAATTTATCAAGGTATATGGAATAATATAGATTATATTTCTTTTTGTCTCTTCATAGACTGTTTTGTTTTTAGTCTGTTCTAATCAATCCATCCCCTCCCATAGCTCAGCCATAGTTATTGGGTGCATGGTACGAATACGCGCTACACGGGTTATTTAGTATATAGTTTGTCACTTATTTTTTATATTATTTTCATAAGACTTCTTTTATGATGAACCTCATACTTAATGCGACACAACAAATTTGATATGCAGTGCATAGAGTGAAGAGTTAGCGAGAGAAGTTCATAAAAAAAAGGAGTTAACGAGAGAATCGACATTGAGCCAGATCATTAGTAAAACTAAAATGCAGAATGATCAGCAAATGACTTACATCAAATTCAACAATTATTTAAAGATCTGATAAGAACTACATATAAATACTCACTTGATTAATTGCTTTCCAATCTTTTAGGGAAGCCATAAAGTGCACACTTAAAACCAAGCTCGTAATTGTACAAGATAAAAACAAAAAAAGAACAAAGAGAAAAATGCCATTCCTTGAAATTAAAAATTATTGACTAGGGGTGGAGGCTGCTTCTGAGTTTTCTTAGCCACTAGCATAAACAATTTTTCATCAATCTGCAATAGTCCAAGTCATGTCATTCTCAAAGATCCAATGACACACTTCAATTCGACCTGGACCTGATCCAAGAGCCAAGAATGCACCGTGGGTGGGGCTCCAAGAGGTTGTGTCCAAGTGACATATGGCAACACCATGGTTAATCTTGGACTTTGAATTCGGGTCCAAAAGATCTGCTTCATAGACTCGAACCTTTGGAACCGAGTGACAATAATAGAGCAAATAAGGGAACAAACTTTGGTGACATGAAACAGATTTGGTTACTTTCCCGCCATTTATCCCTTTGACCTTACCCAACATCACATTCTTGTTAGAACCGTTTACATTCTCAGTGGTTCGAACCGCCACGTTGCGGTCCAGAACCGAGGTTGCAAAGTCAATCATGTCCTCCAACGAACCCACACACCTTTTAGTCTCACCCATGCTCGGTGCCCTCTCGCACTCGCTCAATGAGTCCATCATAACTTTCTCCATAGAGGAGTTATCCGAGACCTTGAACATTCGCTTCAGCTCAGAGGTCTTAGAAAACGTGAAAGGTATTTTCGACAATATAGATCGGGGTAAAAATGACCTTTTAGGTAATTTATCTCTAATATCAGGCATAGGCATCACAGTCCATTGCTTAAGCATTCTCTCCCTAAAGAATTTGCCAGGTTGGACCCACCTTTTTACCAAACTGGCACTAGTCGCATTGGTCTTCATGGAATAAGAAGCACCCAACGAGTTAGTGGAGGTGGTAGCATTGGTATAACTAGCGAATGAGACACCCTCTTTGGAATAATCCTTAAAAGTGTTGTTAACACCATATTCCTTGAACCCAACTTTGTGACCTAAATCTGCTCCTTTCGCGTACCCTTTGAACATGTCAGTTCCTTCGTTGAAGGACTTCCCGTAGTTTCTGAAATCCACTTGGGCACTGCCTCTGGAGTTCTTGGCATAGGACTGGAATGAGTCATCACCCACGTTGGACTGATCTCTGCCATCAATGACGCATCCAAAAACCATTAAAAAGATTCAAATTCAATTATATAAAAAAACAACTTTAATGAACTTTTTTACTCTATGGGGTTATTTTATTTTTAGTCCCTCCAATTTTTTTTTTTAGAATGTGGTATTTATTGGTTCAAAAATTTAGTAATACATTGCTGTTGTTAAATGCTGATGTCGCTGAAGAAGTATCAAATCATCACTGTGACGTGGACAAAATATCATTTTTAATGCCACATGGAAATTACTATTATTTTTTATGTCAACATTATCTATATTTTTATTATTCCTTATTTATAAATATTAAAAAAATATTATTAATTCTCTCTCTTCATTTTGTCTCTCTTCCCTCCCTCTTCATGCTTGTGCGTGCGCGTCTCCTCTTGGTCCATTCCCACTCACCATCAACTGTCCAACCACCAAACTCTCCCCTACCCATCACTCTCCCAATCTTAAAATGGTCTTAGAATGATTGTTTTATTTAATAAGTTGAACTCTTGAATTATACGTATTACGTTATCTTGTACATTTAGAAATTGGTTATACCCCTTAAGTCGACTGAGTTGGTAGTTGTAAGACATGATGATTGTGAGTGATCGAGTTCAAACTTTTACCATGCGTTTCGCCCTTTTTTTATTCCCAATTTCCCTCTCCTCCTCTCTCTTGTAAAGCTTATTATGAACCTCCCATTAGACAAAAAAAATAAAATAAATAGAAATAGGTTCTATAATATTACAACATATGAAAATAAAAAATAAAGTGAAATACCAAACTACAAAAAGGTTTTAATGTATAAGGTTGGTTAGACGCTATCAAAAAATAAATATACTATTTTTGAGACTTTCAATTTGTTGAGTAATAAATTTTATTATTTCAATTAAATAAATTACTAAATTTATTACAAATATTATATTTATTATTAAAAATATGTAATTATTATCATTTTAAAAATAATATTAAACTAAAAAAAAACTCTATTTTTATATGATGTTTTTTTTCTGTTTCCAATTTAAGGGAAGTTTTTATAATATTTGTATAATTTTAAACATCCTCGAATGTAAATGGTGTTCAAGTATTATTATTTAGGCTAAAATACCATTTTGGTCCCTTAACTTATTTTTTAGTTTCAATTTGGTCCCTTAACTTTTAAAAGTTTCAATTTGGTCCCTTAACTTGTCTTTGTGAACCCAAGTTAGTCCCCTCAGTCAATGACATAAGCAAAAATGACGAAAGTGTCATACATGTTAACAATTTAAGGGATCAATTTGAAACTCATTTAAAATTTAAGGGATCAATTTGAAACTCATTTAAAAGTTAAGGGACCAATTTGAAACTTGTTAACAATTTAAAGGACCGATTTGAAATTCATTTGTTTATGTCATTGACGGAGAGGACTAACTTGTGTTAACAGAGACAAGTTAAGGGACCAAATTGAAACTTTTAAAAGTTAAGGGACCAAATTAAAACTAAAAAATAAGTTAAGGAACCAAAATGATATTTTAGCCTATTATTTATATTTATATATACCTGTAATTTGCGAAGCTCTCGGCGGCAGAAACGCTTCCATCCGCATAGTTCTTGAACGTCTCAGTGGGAACGTTCATATTAACACCGTAGTTCGTAAACGTGTCATTAGGAGAAGTACCTTTCTCAGCATAGTTCGAAAAACCAGCCCCAGCAACGTTTGAGTTCGTCCCGTAACCACTGAACTCGTTATCAGCATGTAACCCACTCTTACCATAATTCGTGAAACTTTCTTGCCCAGAATTCCCATCTTCGCTGTAACTAGAGAACGATTGCTTCCTCCCGACGGCACCGCCGGAATAGGTCGAGAATTTCAGGTCGGGAACGTTGGTTCCGAGGCCGTACTCTTTGAACTGGCCGCCGCCGCCAGCGGAGGCGGTACCATACGTGTGGAAGCTCTGGTCCACCACGTTTCCGTTGTCGCCGTAGCTGACGAAATTCTCCTTGTGGTAAGCGGAGCGGTGGCTGTATCGCCGGAAATCGTTTACCGGAATGTAGGTAAAGCCGTTGGAGTAGTTCTTGAACGAGTCGACCCCGCCGCCGGTGTTGAAGCCAGGTCGACCCGTTCCGTAGTTGGTGAAATTCTCGCCGTTGGTGTAGACTGAGAATTTGACGTCTTTGGTGTGTTTTCTTAAGCTGGGCGTTGCGTCGGGGAAGCAGAGGAGGTGTGCGGCTGAGCAGAATTCCGGCAGCCGTGTCCGGAGGGCGTTGGTGGAGGCTAGCTTGGTGAACTTCGCGGTGTCCATGGCGCTCAGGGGTGATGCCTTGGAGAAGAGGAACGATGGTTTTGGTAAGTTGTTGCGGATGTGTTTGTCCCAGTAGCGAATCACGAAAGCCTTTGGGGTGAAGGGGTTTTTCTCTATGGCATTGTCGGCGGCGAAAGCAACCTGCATTGATGAATAGAATGTTAAGACGTACGTATGAAACAATGAGAATGAAAGAGGGAAGAAGATAAGTACTGTGGTTGCTTACACTGAGTGCTGAGAAAAGGATGAAGAGAAAGAGGGCGCTCATGTGGTTCCGTGGTTTGTACGTGTTATACTTCTTTATCATTTGTGTTTTTGAAGAGAGTGAGAGAAGAGACAGAAGAGGGAGAGAAAGAGAGAGTTCGGAATATTCGACGATTTTTAGCGTTATACTTATATGTAGCAATTTAGCTGTTAGCGGATAAGCTAGCGGATAGCTTATAGCGGATAGCGGATGAGGTAGCTGATAGCGGATAGCGAATAAGCTAGCTTATTTTTTGTGGAAGTGTTTGGTAAAACTAGCGGTTGAACTAGCTGAAAAATATAAAAAGACATAAAAGGACATCTTCATTAATGATTTTACATAAAAGAGATAGAAGTGAATAAAGGTAGAATTAAATGTAGATAATAAGGATAAAAATGGAAAGAAAAATGAAACGCTATAAGCTATAAGCTCAAACGCTACTTGAAGTAGCGTCTGAAAAAAACGCTATAAGCTCGTGACAGAAGCGCTTACCAAACGGGACTACTTTCTCATCCGCTATAAGCTATCCGCTATAAGCTCGTAAAATTACCTTGCCAAACAGGCTCTTAGTCAGTGAGAAATATGATCTTAGAGGAAATGGATTTAGTGAATTTCATAGATGATGATTTTGGTGACGCTAGGAAAATTTTGGAGAGAGAAAAAAAATGAGATAGGATCGGAGTGAGTATGCTAAATGAGAAGAAAAGACAGAAAGACATCAAAATTACCTAATCTCAAAATCACTTGATCCAATCTTCCTACGTTGATTGATGCGCTAGTATCTCCCCACTAATTCTAGATTCTAATTTTTTTTTTTTGGTGTGAACCCATCGATAATCGAAAATTAATTTCTTTCGATATAAAGAGATCAAGAAAGTGAGTATATTCTTGTCTAACAAATTCTTTTTCATATTAACAACATGATAGTATGCTTAAGAAGCTTAGCTATCTACCAACTGTGTTGGATCTTGTTGGTAATTCTGAATTCTTATTTTATCCTTCTATTAATTTTTTATTAAATAAAAATGATTAAATATATTTTATATTGGGATTTGCTAACATATACAAACTCATTTTTTAGAAGGAGTATATTAGCAAGTTATAACTCAAAATTTGTAAAATACACCTGAAGGTGTAGGTTGCTAATGTTGGCAATCCTATATAGGATTTGCTAACGTACACCCACTCATTTTTTAAAAGGAATATATTATCAAGTTATAACTAAAAATTTGTCAAATATACTTGAAAATGTAGCTTGCTTACGTATACCTTCTAAAAAATGAGTGAATGTACGTTAGCAAATCTCTTTTATATTTCAATGTATTAAGTGCATTAAATAAATAATTTTTTATTTAATATTTTATTATTTAATACTACGAGTAGCTTTTCAACAAGAGAAATGATTTTTGGACATCAAAATGAGACAATAATAGGCATCTCTTTGTTTTTTGATGTATTTTTGAATTACGTATTTACAAAGAAGATAAAAAATACGTAAGAGATAAAAATAGACATGTCCAAATTTTGATATTTAAATAACACAACTATTTAGACAAACACCCTTTTTGGAATGTTACCACGAGAAACCAAATACACCCGAAAATGTTGGAGTAGTCCACCAAACCAGGAGAGTAATAAATCCTCACACTCATCCTCTACTCTAAACCTAGATCTAAGGCAATGGCAAATACCCAAACGTATTAAAGAATATGGATCCAAACCGAAAAAATAACTTAACAACAAGGCGATGTAAAAGTTAAACCAAATAATCATCAAAACACTAAATCATGGGACTTGTCCAACTACAAGGTCCCTTGTAGAGGAAAAAGTGCACGAGGCAAAACAAAAGAAAAAGAGCTATGACTGGCCATCTCCGGCACTTCAACCTGCAACCTTGGCATCCTTGGGGCTCGACTCTTCCTTGGTTGAGGTCGGAACTCCGGGTCTGGAAGATTGGTGGTGCTCGGATCTTCCAAGATCATCTCGTTAGAAGGGGCAAAAATGACAGGTTTCCTCCTATAGATGGTACACACGGGCCTCATATGAGCACATGCTATCGTCACCGAAATCACCAAGAAAACGACCATAAAAAAAGATTTTTATAAAAACACGTTGAATCGTGATCAATTTTATTTAATTTGAAAAAAAATAGAAAAACCTTTGAAATTGATCTTTTGGAGCCAAAACTAAGTCGGGAAACCAATTGCATATATATAGGAAAGGATGCAGACTTAACCTCACAATATCCGTAATACACACGTAAAAAAGAAGGTTATTCAAATTAATTGTACAAATGTTTAACAAATTTTAAAGTATTTATTTTATCCAAAAAAATACACCTGAAGTCAAATTAAAAAAACAAAATCAAGAATTTATTTGAATTACTATTTTCCTTTCTTAAAAAAAGAATGAGAAATCTTTGAAGCCTTGAAATCAAACGTTCATCCTTTGAAGCCTCAAGATACAACTCCACTCCTAAGCATCACCTCCTGTATTCAACTTATGAGATAAACCAAATAAATCATATCCCATTATAGTATGTATACTAACCGGAAAGATAAAGATTCAGGCCAATTCCAATTAGATGAATCCGCCTAGGAGGAGGTGCAATGGACGGTATAGCTTATAGCAATAATAGGATTCAGTCACAAGTGTAGAATTTCATGCGTGCAATGGCAGCAGAATAATTAGGTGACAAAGTTACAATATTCAAGAAAATATTCATGAACCAAGCAACAAGTTAAATCAACATCCCACTACACGTATGCCAACTCAGCAGTCATGGTGCAGCTCATCACTCAAGCTTTCTGCATATTGTGTGAATAATAGATTAACCACCATTGTCATCACAACAATTTATATCAGAAAAAAAGACTTCTCATAACCATTATTTAGAGAACAAAAAAGAAAAGAAAATCATGTATAGTTATTAATCTTGACATGTCAAGTACGCACACAAAAGAAGGACCATCAAAATTGAACCTCACATTGGCACCCTCCAAACCATAGTCAAAAACCAAAAGAATACACAAACACATCATGATAAAAATTCTGAGATCAAAGTCATGGGCATATTCAAAGTCAAACAATCATAATATCTGAAAACCAAACCAATGAGAAATTAAATATTAATGTTTATTCAATTGATTGACACATCAATAACACTCTAACAACTTGAATTGGCCTAGACATTTTATCAAACAATATACATGCAGCTTAAATGATTGTCTCAGCTCAAGCATTCCATAATATGGTTCATGTAGAATCGCATCAAAAATCAAAATAAGGATATACACGTTACAAATTCAGTGGCTTTTTTGAAATGCAGAACATGTGCCCATCAAATTCATTCATTCTAAGTTTCTGTACAATAATGGGCAAGAGAGAATGAGAGGGAACATTTCAAATGGCTAAAAGCAACAACTAAATTGATCTCAACCCCTCAATTTCGCCCTTTTGGTAACTCACATGCTCTCAAAAATATGCAACCCAAATTACAAATTTTCTCCCTAAAACCGAAATCCCCCTTCTCTGTATCTGAAGTTTAATCCCCTTCACTCTCCACGTTGCTTTTGTTTTTTGTCTCCCTCTTGGTGCGCAACTCTTCCTTATATAGGACTTGAATCCAAGATTATTTGTTGCCCAAATCTTCGTCAATCTGTAAAATAAATCAAAGAACCACAATCATATTTTGAATTGGAAACGAAAATGGAAGGAGAGATGCTCACCTTGCACGATTTGCGGCCCATAAGTGAGACACCAATCAGTCAGGAAAGGAAAGATTTGGAACTCCTTGAGCGTGAATCTGCGTGGGATACAGTTACGCAAAACTGCTGCGAGGTGAGGAAGAAAGTTTGCGGCTAGGGTTCTCAGTGAAAAGGAGCTGCTAGGTCTTCATAATGGAGGGGATGAAGTGGATCCGGGTTTGAGTCAGCAATATGGGTTCTTGATCCGGGTTTGATAAAGTGGTATGATCCTGAAACAAAAACAAATAAACAAGCAAAAATCTTTTCTCTAAAAATAAAATAACAATCATAAAAATGAAGATAAAAATTAGCAAAATATTTTTGTGCTTTTTCTTCTTCTATTTTTTATTTTCTATAACTAAGAAAAACTCCACCCTTTTTTATTTTCACCAAAAAAAATGATATTTTTATAATTTTGACTCTTTATTTATTTTTTTTTCTAAATTTTGAAAAAAAAACTAAGGTCGCAATCAAAATGGAGTGTTCACAAATGCTGAAAAAATTAAGAAACTTGAGTTGGTTAAATGCATTTTGGAAAGCTCCTTCCACTAACTTCTCAACCTTTAGTTCCAGACTCTGTATCTTGGCCTCAAGTTGGGCCTTCACTCTCCCTTTTGGCCTAAAGCTGAGTAAAATCTCTGTGGAGGTCAACCACCTTCCCTTCGATACCTGAGACGCTCTGGTGCTAAGAGTCTTCATCTCATCCCTTAACAAAGTGCGTTTGGCCCCAATCTCTTACAGCCTTTGCTTTGTACACTCTGCCCAAGGGTTCTCCAAAGCTATTTTCTTGCCAGCTCCTTGGCCTCTCTCCTTTGACCACCTCCAACTTGGCTTTTAGCTCAATAAGATGGCATAGCTCGACCACAATCCTCTCAAAGCATAAGGCGAGGGAAGCACTCTGAAGATTTCACTTTAGGATGAGGGACTAGCAATAGGCCAAGTCACCCTGGTTGGAATCTCTCCCTCTCACATGGACAAAACCTCGAAAGGAGCGCATATTCCATGACCTCCTTCATTGGAGCATTACCAATCCCTGTAGGAACATAAGAAGCCACCCCTTTTACTTTGAATAAGAGTAACTTCTTCAAACAGCCTTATGTCGATGTTAGTCAGATTCCTTTTACATCGAAGAGGCATTTGGATACCGGAGGAATTAGACTCCCCCTTAAAGATCACCGACTCAAAAGTGATAGGCCTAGGCCACCTTATTCCAAATTGGCAATCTAGTCAAAAAAAGTTGTGCTATATATTACACAAAGATAGAAAATAGAGTCAGATGAAGATCAATTATAAATAAATACAAGTCATAAATTGAATAGCTACCTATAATGGTTGGGAGATCCTTTTTAATGGTGTGAATAATACCTCGACAGCTAATCAAGCTAACAACCTCAGCCTAATCAACCAAAAGGAATTAGCCTCCATTTCTGCCATTGTGAGCTAACTTATTGAACCTCATAAAAGTCTAGGATAAAGATAAAGTGGGCTTGAGGGAAAATGGATGGAAATCCCAGACCATGTAGATTTTAAATAATCTATATTTGAATATTCTTTGTAAGACTCCCAGTATATGTCAAAGACTTTAAAATTGGTTTTCACTCCAAATGAAATCTAGGCCTTCCTCGCAAAGTTCTTCATGGATGAAATGGCCAACATCCTGAACATATAGAAAATGACATTGTGCAGAGCACGAAAAATCTTTTGACAGAAAAATAACTCAAAGGTCTGCATGAAGGGACAATATTTTGAATGAATTTGATAAGGCGTAGCATGCAGGTGCTTGAGCTCTTGATTTGAATGGCGAAAAACAACAAGTGAAGTCTTATGGTTACGGACATTATCTCGTAGTTAGAAATGATGTCTTCATCCATGGAATTAACTAACC
Source organism: Ammopiptanthus mongolicus (assembly GCA_039655645.1). Classification (NCBI taxonomy): domain Eukaryota; kingdom Viridiplantae; phylum Streptophyta; class Magnoliopsida; order Fabales; family Fabaceae; genus Ammopiptanthus; species Ammopiptanthus mongolicus. Next base: position 86,722,223 of record CM077343.1, read on the forward strand.
ATTTCATAAACATAGATTTTTTGGTATCCCAAACAACATAGGGAGGGCTATCTTTGGTCACTGGCTTTGTGTCACCAATTAAGTACTTACTTTTTCCTCTTTAGCGAATATCCATTAAACAGATTGAGGCCCCATCGCAAAAATTATGTACCAATTAGGTGAATTGTTGAAACGTGGACAAAGTGGGACTCATCCAAAGACAATTTGGGTTTAGCACCCTATTTCGATGTAGCGGTTGAATCCAAGGGAGGCTTGGTCGTGGTGCGGAGATAAGATTTGCATGTGCATCGACCATTTGGATGGAAAAACTAGCACTAGCTAGAGGAGAATGTTTCTCTGATACCAACTTGAAAATAATATATTTTGTATATATTTTCAGTAGCTTACAATCGGTCTCTAAAAACAACAGTTATTAAACATATTGTCCTAACTAAGGAAATTAATGAACTAACCTATTATAATTACAAAATATTTACAATAACTACATACAAATATTATCTTCAACAATTGAGACATGATCCACACAATCGATACAACTTGGTTACAGTTTTTGTTTCCTTTTACCCAAGGGGCACCATTTTTTAGCCAAGGCACAATAATTAGGGACGGAACACCTCTCGTACAAGACCACAACTTGGGGGCATACGTGCTGTTAATAGATTGCACTGCTCTACAATGACAATTCCCTCAGAATGACGGTTTATGCGAGAAACCCCTTGGGATCCCCATGTCAAGATTTTAGAGGGGTCTTACCAAGTTTCCATCAATGTACCTTAACACTTAGGGGGCGTTTGGACATGGATTTTTTTTGTCCCCCGGAATCATGATTCCCATGAATCATGAATGCTGGAAATGTTAAATATATGTTTGGTAGGTCTTAAACATTAATGGGAATATTAGTTGAGATTTCTTGGTTCCATGTTTGGTTAGGTCACAAGTTTCATAGGAATATCAGTCTAATTATCAAAAATACCCCTCTGTCATCCTATCCTCAGCAACCCCTCCAACTGATCCACATCCCACCTTTTTACAGATTAAGCTTCCCTCTCAAACAAATCAGATCAGAAAAAATCTCCATTCAATTTCATTATTTTTAAAAAATTAATATTAATTGATTAAAAAATTAATATAAGATATATCATTGCTCTATTTTATTTTTATAATTTTTATTTAATTTAGGTGGGAAGTATTAGATTTAATGTTATTACTAAATCATTTAGGATGTGTTTTTTTTCCTACCAAAACTCAGGTAGGGTTCACATGAGTTCATTGAATCACATTCATAAAAATAAAGATTTGGCTCCTCTAAAGTGAGTGAAGCTCTCAAGTGAGAAAGTAAGTAACCATTCACATAATTTAATCAATTAAGTATATAGAGATCTCAACCCACTAAATGATCTAAGGGTGAATAACCCTTTACTTTCTCACTTTAAAGTCTCACGCACTTTAGAGGAACCAAATCCTAAAAGTAATATGATCATAAAAATTAAATACTATTTTTAGGATTACCGAAAATGAGGGAACGTCTTCAATCCTCCCAACAAAAATTGGAGTTTCCATCCTCTCTTAACAATGACCATAGATAAAATAATAAAAAAATGGGTCGGTCTTGATCGATTACTTGTAATCGGCATTCCCATACATGCTTTGGAATAATCTTGCAAAATTGAATCGATTCATTCTTTTAAATTGAATCGATTCATTACTTATGTCATGCATTAAACTTCATTCATTCTTTTAAATTGAATTGATTCATTACTTGTGCCATGCATTGAATCAATTCATTCCTTTATATTCAATCGATTCATTCTTCCCATAGAAAACCACCTTCCACGTACTACAAAGCGCAACCCATCGCTTCTCTTCTATCTCTTTGCTTCCCAGAGGTCGTGAATGGTAGAGCCGACGGAAGGGGACATCGGTACAGGAGGCTGGATGCCGCAGTAGCTCTGATCTGTAAGTGGAAGGAGATTCCGTTGGGTCAGAGATGGTAGTATGGAGTTGAGTTGTTGAAGACGGTGCGCCACTGACAACGACCCACGAGGTTACCACGTGCACCTCCACATGCACCACCACCACGCATGCCATCAACTGTAGCCCAGTCCTTCTCGCGGCAAGCTGTCATTGCAACCACCTTCGCCGAGTCGCCCTTCCTGTGCTACCCACTCTGCACAACCATCTCAGCTGAAGCTAAAGAGGAGATGCATTTGCTTCCTCTGATTCTGAATTATGTAAAGTTGAAGGTAATGGCGTTCAATACCTTGTTCCCAGAGTGGCAAGGCCAATTTGTAGGACCCAACATATCGTCCAACCTCTTCACTTCCTTTATAATACCATCAGCCACCTTGCCGCCTAACCAAGTGGTCGCATGAAAATAGTTTCGACAATGGTCTACACTTGCTCAATAAGACTTCGTTGATGGCTACGAAGTTGGTGGGCTTCTTCAGGCCGGAGAAGACTTCGTTTCTGACGGCGATGGCTTCGACTTCGATGGCGGAGTGGTAGGTGGAGATGTTGGCTTCGACGCATGTCGGTGAAGGACAATTTGATTGAAAATTTATTAAAAGCAAATTTTGGAATTTACGTGGAGACCGGTTTTTCCTGGTAAAATTGTCTGGAGGACGCAAACACAACAAGCTATATGGAGGACTGCAGAATTGCCCCGCAAATGATACTTTGTCAAAAAGTACATTGAATATGCGGACTATTGCATAACGTATTGATTCGCACGTTTTCATATATTTTTTAGTTTTCCAATGTATCCTCTACGCGCAACTGCGAAGACTAATCCCTCTGAGACACTTGACGACATGTAAGGGTTGACCTCTCTGAATCAGATTTTCTCCATACACAAGAGTCAAGGATCAAACCCTTGACCACTTGCTTAAGGAGTCCAAGCTCGTTACCACTCGAACCAACTACATGTTGGTTTTTCATAATCCATATAGTAATTGGTGCTTTCACAATATTCAGTAGGATAATTTTTTTTAATTACGGTTTTTCTGCTTAAAGCAAAAGGAGCTTTGATGAATATTTATGCAACTCATACCCTGCACGCCTTAATGCAAGATAGTACGCTGACTCGCCATAACTACATCTCTGTCTCTTTCTCCTAGCTCAAGCAGAAAATTTAAAGCCCCAGAATACCGAAAGTAAACCTGGTTCTTTCCTTACATTGAGAAGAATTATAATGTAAAATGACTTCTGGATGCAGGTAAAAGCATTAGGCATGTCTATTTTTTATTTTTAGCATTGGGCCACGATATGCCTGCAAATTAGCCGTGTGTTTAGCTCTCCAACATATGATAGAGTAGAAAGAAAAAAGGCATGTCTATTTTTTATTTTTAGCATTGGGCCACGATATGCCTGCAAAATCGGAAGTTTTAGTCGATGTGTGGAGGATGGAGTGAGATGGTTAGTAATGTAGTGAGATGATTAAAATGACTTAACTCATTGTTTGTGAATTTAGCAAGTAATGAAATGAAATGGTTTAGGATGATAAACCAAATCACTCCATCTCACTTAAAACCCCAATTTTTATATCATCCAAATCCAAATGAAGGGAGTTGAGATTCTCTCATTAAACTTACAAACAATAGAGTGGGTATACTTTTACTTCTCTACTGCACTCAATTTTAACCACTTCATATTCCATCTCCTTCAAAACTCCAGAACATAACCTTCAAACATATAACAAGTTACATGCTTCTTATTAGATAATAAATCAAGAAATTATTAATACTATTATTATTATTATTATTATTATTATTATTATTATTAAGAGAATGCTAATGAATGTCCTATCAAAGACACACCAATTAAGGAATTAAAAAAAAGACAACTTTCATGAAAAAATGATGTATTTATACTATTTTGAGAAGTAGTATACTCAGCTTTTCAATAAAAACTTATTTTTTATGGATTTCTTAATCAATACTCTTAAAGCATTAGTTAACAATATACTTATTATTATTGCAAAAAGAAACTACTTATTTGATTCCCACTTGCCTTCGGAGCCTCTACTGGATTGGTAAAAGAATTGTCTTTTGAACCCGCATGCAATAATTGAATACTTAGTGAAAGAGGGAATCATTTTGTAGGCAGAATATTAATATTCACCTTAAAATTCCCAGTCAATGATAATTGATTGGCCATTCTTTATGTAGCAATGAGTGTCTTAAGCTTTTTCGACTTTGGGCCATATGACTCATATTTATGAGTATCAAAAAGTATTTGCGTGTGACGAAGAATAATAATGTCTAAGTCTAATTATTCAACCTTTAAGTGACACAGCTTGAAAATTTCTGCACTCCGACACCCTTCTCAGTTGTTTCAATGAAACGAATATTAAGGATAGAGATTTTCTATTCTAATTTTTTGTTTCATTTTTTAACCTTTATTAATAATAATTTGATATTTAAAAAAATAAAATCATAACTCATTAATATTTATATTCATTCACAATATTTAATTGATGGGAATATCAAAACATCATTTTTTGAGATCGTAGATTTTTATCCGAATATTAATTCTCCATGTGGCTCTTCAGATATGCTCGTGTCACGCTACATGCATGGTTCTTGGTTAAAAGACAACCCACTACGGCGTTTATTAGTTTTTTTTTGTTAAATAGATTCACTAATTCTAGAGATGCGTCCTCATGATAATACTCTTTTTATGTATTATGATCTCGTGCAGAGTATCTCACTTCCTTTCTGTTAATTAAGAGCAATTAGTATCTCTCAGCTACATCTTTCGGATTTATATATAAATAAAAATAAAAAAAATCTAATTTCACACTTATTAAGAAAATTAATTATATTAGTTTAATTGTCATGATTTGTTTAAAAAATAAGTTATAGTTACTAAATTACCTTTCTTGGGAGTGTATAACGCTCTTGGAAGTTATGTCTTGAGAGTGTATAATGCTCTTGAAAAAAATAAGAAAACAATTAACCAAAGGGTATTTTTGATACAGTGGCATTAAATAAGGTTGATTTGATTGACTTTTGCTTATATTTGAGTCCAAAAAATTTAGTTATTTTTTTGCTTATATATAGGTCCAGAGGAAGTATATATTAACGATATGTTATCCTGTTATCATTTTGGTGGATTCTAGCATGAAGTGAGTTGTTTATGGATATATTGGTACACCCCCAAATATGTATATGAAAACCCATTTTTACCCTTATCTTCAACAAATCCTTTCTACCCTTCACCACCACCCCACCATCCTTTCTATAGATCCGGCCACCGCACGACCAGATCCGGCCACCGCGCAACCTCCTCCACCAGATCTGGCCACCACGACCACCCTCTAGATCTGGCCACCACGCGTCCAACTCCACCAGATCCTGCGACCGCACGTCCATCCACACCAGATCCGGCCACCTCGCGACCACCCCCACCAAATATATCCATCGCGCAACCTCTCCTACCGGCTTTGTCGATCTGCCATTATCACTGCCAACTTCGACCTCACCAAGGTAGTCATCCTCCGTCGGAGGCTGCGACAGTGACTTGAGATAGGGAATGTGAGCCGCCACAAAATGGCACCGGACGACAGAGGCTGGTTCACGATCTGATGCGGCTGGAAGGCAAGCTCGTGACGGTGGCACGATGGTGTAGTGCAGATCTGTTGCTACGCGTTGCAGTGGTGGGTCTGGCCGAGCGGAGAACGATGGGGGACGTCTGGATGTGCGAATGTGGCGGAACACGACGGAGCTGCGTGTGGAACGAGGTGACCATGCGGTGGTGCTTCTGGCATGACGGGAGGAGATGGACAGTGCGGTGTTAAGGTGAAGGACGTTGTAGTTGTCGCTGGCACCGCTGTCAGTTGCATTTTGAGTTTGGGGTGGGGCGGTAAAGGTGGAAGAGAAAGGGCGGCGGCGGTGGTGGTGGTGGTTTGGTGAGAAAGGGGACTACAATGAGAGAGGGCAAAATGATATTTTTCAATTTTTTGTGTTTTTAATTTTTTTTTGTGGACTCATAAATCTGGATCGTCTATCATTTAATTATTATATTCAACGGTTCAAAATCATTCAAGATGAAAAAAATTGGGGGTATACTAGGATACCCATAAATAAACCATTTTATGCTAGAATCCAGCTATCATTTTCTTACACATCTAGCATCCAACTGCAGAAGTCAAAATTCCATATATCCACATGTTTCAGGAGGAGAGCAAACAATGTTCAAAGTTCAAACAAAGTTATGAATATTTAGATGCTTTGGCAATTCAATCTTGCACATGCAGCACATCACTCATTAAAAATTGGCGATGAATTTCAAATTAATACTGATTACTGAATAAAGCGCTATGGACGCCCATGCAAGATAGCCTTCTTTATGTGTAAAATAATGCTATTATCATGCTATTGATTTTAATTTTTTTTAAGTTATTATCATGCTTTTGATGGATTTTAAGTTGTTTAATTTAATAAATACTCAATGAGCATTGTGCTTTACTTCAATTTTCTCTTTCCTTTTCAATTACCTTGTCATTTTCTAAACAACGGTGCTATTCTGCACGAACCAAGTTTCGTCGATTCTCGACCAACGTATCTGTTATATTCTTTTAGATTTTATTTTTCTTTTTCTTTTTAACTATGAAAGTTTATATCGCAAGGTCTACTTTTACGTTTTTGGATTTCATACATCGTTTCATGAAAAATGATCGTATCATATAGTATTATCCTTTTTCTACGCAGCGATGATATTATGCATAAACCAAGTTCTGTCAATTCTCCATGAACGTGTCAGTTATATTTTTTTAAATTTTCTTTTTCTTTTTAATTATGAAAGTTTATATAAAATGCAAGGTTCGTTGTTTACGTTTTTGAATTTCGTATGCCGTTTTACGAAAAATGATTGTGTAAAGGGAATGATTATGGTTAGATCGAGTTAGTTATTTGTTTGTCATAAAGTTAGTAACTATAGCTGGAAATCTGTTATAGTTAGTTAATTAGTTATTCTTGAATAACTGAATTACCTAACTATCCTATTCTTCCTTTCTTTAAAGTTTTCAGTCACTTTCCATTTCCTCGTTATGGTATCAGTAGCTAATCTTTACTAAACAACACTATTACTATTCTGCACGAACCAAGTTTCGTCGATTCTCGACGAACGCGTCAGTTATATTCTTTTAGATTTTCTTTTTCTCAGTGTCTCGCTTATTGCGGTTTTATCACACTGATCGAGCGGGTCCATTTTCTTTGCATGCATAATATAAGTATGGAGAAAAGAAAAATCATAATCAAATTATTTAATTAAGGCAAACTTAAGCTATATATGGAGATTGGAGGGAGACTTCATGCTTCGTATTATATGGTATAAGAACTAGCCTTTGGTGGAGGATTGGTTATAAGTAGATAATTTTTATGGTTTGCTTTTTTTGGGAACACTTGTGTAAAGTAGATACTGTTTCCTACTTAGTGGCAGTATCAAATTTACATGGGTTTGTTCCTTTTTGGGTTAATTTTGTATACGAGTTAGAATATCCCTTATTTTCTCAATCAATATACTTTATGATTATAATTTTTTTGCGACAACATAGTGCATGTTTGGTTTTCCGTTGGAAAATTTCACACGTACATTTGAGGCAAAGTATCTATAAAATTCCACACGTACATTTGAGACAAAAGTCATTTGACTCAAACGTACATTTGCAACGGTAAACCAAACATGTCCTTAATCTTCAAACTGAAGCTGCAATTGCGCATTGGATTTGATTGACATGGACCACAAAAGATTCTTTTGTTTTGGTATCTACAAGTAAAACTTTTTATCGACAATTTTTGGGGATAACTATGGTGTAACAATATAAGTGTGTGGCTGGATCAGCTGCGAAAATTCGATTATTTCAATAATCGATTATATGGATAATTTCAATAATCGATTATATAGAATCAGTTTTATGTTTGTATATGTTTGCTGAAAAACGATTATAAGATAATTTATTTCGTTTGAGTTGTGTAAAAAAAATCACTTATATATAGTAAATTATTAAAAAAATGTATAAAGTTATTTGTATAATTTAATAATATTTGTTTGATAGTTAGCTTTGTAGGGATGAAATAAGAAGAATGTTATTAGTTTCAAAATAATCTATCAGCTTCTAAAAACAACTTTTTTCTCATAAAACAACTGTTTTGAAATTTAATCAGTTTATCCAAATATATCAGCTTCTACTGAAAAACAGCATTTACCAGAAAAAAAAAACAATAACACTAAACACCCTCTAAGAAGGGGATGATTTAACTGTAAGATGACGTAAGGGGAGAGAAAAATAATAATAAATAAATATGTGAAATATAAAAAATATGGTGTAAATGTTCAAATTAGTTGTACAAATAATAAAACTTTATCTATATATAATACTAGATTAGCTAGGTGTAGAGATGTGGGACTAAATCTCAATGTGTGGTTGAGACGAATAAAGGTAAATGTTGTCTTTTTTTTTTTGTACGCATGTGATAGGTGTGAAATATCCATCGTCGTTAACAGTGACTAATCTCCGCCGCGGAACCTGAAGACACACAAGGTTGGTAGTCCCCTCCCAACCAGATTTTTTCCATTTGCAAGAGTCAGGATTCAAACTCCTGATCACCACTTGGACCAACCTAAGTTGGTAAGGTAAATGTTGTTTTTACTAAATAAAAGTATGGTATAGATATTTAAATTAGTTGTACAAATAATAAAACTATTTATAATCCTAGATTAGCTAGAAATATTAAAACTTTTTAGATACTCCTATTGGAGTTGCTCTTACTGAGTTATTCAACTCACATCTCTTTTGTATTTTAGATGCATGTGTGGAAGCTGTTGGATTGTCTCAATCGAGCTGCCCGCCTCCTTGAATTGAAGTCATAGTGCTATACGGCTAACCTCTGGAGATAGATTTATTTATGTATTTCTTGTGGTTAAACATGTTTTCTAGTAAAACCTTGGAATTTAGATTTTCATGTTTTGACAAATGTTTTGGTATTAAGGGATATTATTGAGAATCCAGTTGTAAACCTTTTATGCGTATATCCTTTGTGACGTATATTTTTGGATTATTCTTTTGAGGACATATTTTGAATTAAGAGAGAGGGGGGAGGGGGAGGTGGGGGGGAGGGGAGAGAACGTGGGAGGGGCTTCGAATTAGGGGGCATCACCCCTCTTCTAACCGGTTAGGGACGTCACGCCAGTTTTGGATATCTTTTAATCTCTAGTGCGGTGTTTTGTTCTCATATTCATAGTTCCTGGGCGTCCCCGATACATGGCCATTATCTCATACATCATAAATTCTATTGGGCGTTACGTATCACAGTTTTCAGTAGGCTTTGAACATCACTACATATCGGGGCGTTTATATATCGATGTCCCAATGCATTTGTATATCCAATTCTTGCATAATTGGGTGCTATATACCACCGTCTCAAGTGCGTCTTCCAAGATTAAATCAAATGTCAAGTTGATTCCCACAATAATACCATATAACCATATCTGAACCAACAATTCAACTCCAATAATAGATAAACCAAATATTTCATTGTTTACCCATAAACACATCCTGCATATTATGATGGCCTAACTTGGACACAGAGAACATTTCACTTGTGTTCAATAATACATCTATACATAATCCATTATTAGCAAACAAAGCACACATCATATCATAGTATAGCATGTCCCACACTTGCAAATTTCCATCTTTTTAGTAGCATTTGAGCTGCGGCTCAGATCCTACCAGCGGCCAAAATTTCTCATATTTGCAGCACATTGTGCGTTTTGATTTTGGAAAAGTTCCCCCTTCTTCCACATCAAACAAGTCCGTCCACAATCAACCCATCAAAACCTACATATATCACCAGCTTTCAATTACTTTCCAAACCAAATAAACCCAAATCATGTGAGATCTATGTCTATAGATTGTTAACCTTATTTGATGTTGCTTTATCATATATACTGTCTATATTCATTTGTCGCTAATAGTAAACAATACAAACTTCATAATTTAAGCAAGTAGTCTCCCTTCCAACTTCTCGCCGACGCTGTACGTTACCAATTTTGATATATAACTCATGACGTTGATCAATCGTAATCTTTGTACCAGTGTCCACTACTCGTAATTTCTCTGTTTGTTTTCATCCATTGCTCTCTAGTCTTATCAAAGGGTTCTCTTGCTTTCCTTGCTTTATTCATTATATCTTATGAGCCAAGCCATGTGACTGGTCCTTTCAGTAGTTAACTGGTATGATAATTAATAGAGCTTTGAGTCCCACTGATTCAAGACATTAGATGGTGGATACATGAGTGGGCCTTACTCTTTAATGGGGCTTACTCTTGTAGTCCACTCTTTTGTACACCACATTCCACTGATTTTTGATACTTTGCTTTGTCCTACTAAGCCACTCATGGTAGAAAGTATACAGTGCAGATGGATAGGGTTAATTTATTCTACTTGGGATATTGTTTTAGTCCTATATTAGCTAAGAACCTTAAACTCCCTCGTTGAGGGCCCCTTCTATACTTAAATATTAAGTTATAGGCAACATAGGTTGATTGATTATGTACATTTTCTTTATTTTTCACTTTGATCCTATTTGTTTTGTTTTTTAATTTTGGTCTTATATTTTATGTTCCGTCTTCAATGTTAATCCTAACACTGATGCCGTCAAGAATGAATTAATGGAAATGACTAATATAATATAGAAGATAGAACATAACGTATAAGGCCCAAATAAAAAAAATAAAACATATAGAACCAAAGTAAAAAATAAAAAAAATATACGAGATCAATCAACCTATTTTAGCTAAGTTATAACAAGGCTCCACTTTCCCTATGTCTCAGTCTCTCACATGGTATATTTATATAGCAATGATATTTAGTATGAATAGCTTTGGAATGAAATCTGTATGAAAATCAAATCAACCTAGGGTCGACCCAACAACTATTGAATCCTAAAACAAATGGAGTTGATCCTTGGACATTATAACTAATGGTAACCTTTCATACCAAGTAGGCTAACTCATGTTTGTTGATTGTAAAATATGAAAGCTTTGTATTCTGAATATGCATTTACTGATGGAATGATTGAAATTACAAAGACTTGCTGTGGTCTCTATATATAATAACCAACAGCTCTAAGCCGTTTGAAGAAAGCTCTCAAAGACTTATGCTAAAGCTTTCTTGATAACAAACTTACCAGACTAACTTACACTTAGTCTCTAACAAACTAAAATAACCTCTCAATAATTGGTTAGTTACACTAATAATTCTTTCACTCCCCCTCAAGTTGATGCATGAAGATTGATAATGCCCAACTTGCTAAGTAAGAATTCAAACCGATCTCTTCCCAAGGGCTTAGTGAAGATGTTTGCTATTTGCTCCTTCGTCCTGATCTTGATGGGTTTAATGTCACCCGATAGGACCCTTTCTCGAACAAAATAACAGTCCATTTCCACATGCTTGGTCCTCTCGTGGAAGACTGGGTTTGCAGCTATATGAAGAGCTGCTTGATTGTCACAAAAGAGGGATGTGGCTTCTTGCTGTGATGTAGACAAATCCTGGAGCAACCAATGAAGCCAAATGACCTCACTAACAGTGGCTGCCATAGCCCTGTATTTCGCCTCAGCTGAGGATTTTGCTACAACAGTTTGCCGCTTTGTCCTCCAGGAAATTGGTGCTCCACCAAGCAAAATTAAGTAATCGGTACATGACCTTCGAGTGAGTGGACAACCTCCCTAGTCAGCATCACAAAAAGCCTGAAGCTGTAGATCACTGTTGCTAGAAAAATGAATGCCCTGTCCTGGAGTGGATTTTAAGTAGCGAAGTATTCTCTCTACTGCAGCCAAATGAACTTGCTTTGGGGATTGCATATATTGGCAAAGAGTGTTTACTGCATAGGTAATGTCAGGCCTTGTGACTGTTAAGTACAGCAATCGGCCAAGCAACCTTCTATATCGGGTTGCATCTACAGCAGGATCTTCATCAATGACCCGAAGATTACAATTTTGCTCCATGGGAAACTTACTAGGCTTGCAACCTTGCATACCAGCTTCTTTAAGGATATCAAGAGTGTACTTTCTCTTACTGAGAACAAAACCTTGTGAAGACTGAGCAACTTCAATGCCCAAGAAGTACTTCAAAGGACCCAAGTCTTTAATGCTGAAAGCTGCATGAAGATATTGTTTCACTCCTTCCATAAAGCTGGAGTCATTCCCAGCTAAAATCACATCATCCATATAGATCAAGGCTGTGACAAATATGGTTGCTTCTTTGTAGATGAAGAATGAGTGATCTGCCTTACATTGCTGGAAACCAATCTTCTCTAGAGCTGTAGTGAATTTTTCATACCAATTTCTTGAGGCTTGGCACAACCCATATAAAGACTTTTGTAATTTGCACACTCTAGTGTCCCCTTTCTTTGCAAAACCTTGTGGTATCTTCAAGTAAATTTCTTCAGTTAGATCCCCATGAAGGAATGCAATATTCACATCAAGTTGGTGGACTATCCAGCCTTTTGCTGCTGCTATGGCTAACAAACTTCTCATAGTCACTAACTTTGCTACCGAGGCAAAAGTCTCATGAAAGTCTTCACCCTCAATTTGAGTAAATCCCCGGGCCACAATTCTTGCCTTATAACGCTCCACTTCTCCATCAGGTTTAAACTTGATTTTGTAAACCCATTTGGAATCCACTACATGCTTTCCCGGAGGGAGATGTGTCAATATCCATGTCTTATTTGCTTCCAATGCTTCTATCTCCTTTGTCATTGCCTTTCTCCAATGTGCATGATTTACTGCCTGTGTATAGTGTCTTGGCTCATCATGAGATGTGATGGCCGCTAAGAAGGCTATGTGAGAGTTAGAAAATTTATTATAAGACACAAAATTTGAAAGAGGGTATAAAACTGTGTTTTTCACTTCCTTGCTAGGCTCACTTTTGACAGATTCTCCACCTGTGTTTACAGGGATCTTGCCCGCATTATCTCCTTTCTTTTCATCAGACATGATGATGAAGGGTATATAAGAAACAAGTTACCATGCTTTCAGCTCTGATACCATGTAAAATATGAAAGCTTTGTATTCTGAATATGCATTTACTGATTGAATGATTGAAATTACAAAGACTTGCTGTGGTCTCTATATATAATAACCAACAGCTCGAAGCCGTTTGAAGAAAGCTCTCAAAGACTTATGCTAAAGCTTTCTTGATAACAAACTTGTCAGACTAACTTACACTTAGTCTCTAACAAACTAAATTAACCTCTCAATAATTGGTTACTTACACTAATAATTCTTTCATTGATATATCAAACATATCAAAAAGATATATAGTAATACAAAAAGATACAAACTTCTTTTTTAAAAGAAAAAATTGTTTTTGTTGAAAGGTCTAAAGTTAGAGATTCGCTAGCTTGAACCTTGGGCGAGATGTAGGAAAAAGAATACAATGACCAACACTTTCAATACAGATCGTGGTTACAATACAAAAACAATTTCGTACTAAATAATATTTCCCATATTTATATACATATTCGTGTAATTGTAACCTTCTCCTTTGAATAAAGACTGGTTTACCGCTAAACAAATGCTCAGTCAAGTATAATTTTGAAGAATATGTACGATGGAGGAAAAAAAAACTGCTTTCTACTTTTGTGGAGCCTGTAATAGATCAAATTCATGAACTCTTATTTGATCCCATGTCACACTTATACCCCTTCAGTGCAACTCAAGTAACAGTTGCATTTGATTAGTGGTTTATCTGGAGACAATGTGCGGAGGAAGGCATGATTGTTGCAAATAGACCTCAAGCCCAAGATAACGGAAATGAATGTCAACAATGCCGAGGGCTAAAGGTGTAGGAACGTGTAACATGGGAACCACCAACTTCCACCGTCTTATAAGGCCATAATTGAGGGACTTATATTTTGATGTATCACACCATGTCTCATCCAATAATATCTTGTCATGTAAGTTCAAATTTTATTTAATATTGAAAAAATAGAATATTTCTTCAAAATAAAAAATAGAATACATAACAAAATATTATTGGATGGGACATGATGTGATACACCAAAATGGGATACTAGATTCTCATCCATAATTGAGAAGGCATGTGCTTTGAAATTCCCTTTGTGGTCCGGGCCTCAGATTTCTATTGTCATGAGGTTTTGATTAATTGTTGAAAACTGTACTCCACTACGAAGAATATGTCTTATAATTAATTATTGAGTTAGGGACAATGTAGTTTGCACACTGTTAATTTTTTCCCTTCATTCAAACGAAGTAATCGATGACATGCTAGTAAATGTCTGGAGCTATTAGTTTTCATCGCTATAACTGCTGATTCCAAATGAGGATCCATAGTTGCAAACTCAAATGATCTATTTGTTGCATAAACCATTTCAAACTGGTAAACTATGGACTAAGGGCTCCATTATGTAAAAGAATGTAATTGTCACGATTAATAATTATATTAACACAACATGTGTCAGAACCCAATAAAGCCATACATCTATTAGATCAGTTTTAAGGCAAAAAAAATTATCTAATCTAATTCAAATAATTATTTTTGATTCGGTTTGGATTGAGTTGATTTCAATGTTCAAATCGTTTTGAATGGATTGGATAATTCGATTTTTGACGATCCAAATAATCAAATTGCAAGCCTAAATGATTGTGAAATGACAACAAAAAAAATATCATTAGAAGTTAAAATTTCAAAAACTTAATAAGGTCATACAACCATTTTAAATATCATTAGAAAATAAATCCAAAATCCGAATCAAATCGATTAGTTTTTCAAAATCTCAACCAAACTAATCTAAAAAATTCCAGTTTTAATCGATTTTTAACTTTTTACATTGGTTTTTGGTTATTTTTGTTTGGATTGGATTGAAACTAAACACCCCTACAAACATCATAAAAAGCTAATCAAATTTTAAGCTGGAACAAAATAATCCAAAACAGATTAAATTTCCTAAATGACAAAATAATCTCAAATTAAAAACCCTAAGTATAAAAGTAAGGCCCTAAATATAAAACAAATTAAGTAAGCTTAATCTACATCATTCCCCTCACGTGAGAGGAACTCTCCTATGGGGAGTCAGAAGATAGATAACGATCCAAAAAGGCAAAATCCAGCTGACGAAAGTCATCCTCTGTGATCTATGTAGCATCAGAAGCATGGTGGTTCTTCCACTTTACGAGATACCAACAAAATGGAGCAATGGTTAATACAACATACTTATCATTCAAGATAGCCTCGATCTCATTAGACGGCTGAGGAGCGGTTAGTATTTTGGGAACCTTAGGAGATCTAGAATTTGCAGAAACAACAAGAGATAACAAAGGAAGCTGAAATGGCCTCTATATGGTGTAGATCCTCCACATTGAAAACATGACTAGTATTTATATCACCTGGAAAATCAAGTAAATAAGCATTAAGACCATATTTTTCTAAGATAGGAAAAGGCCAACAGATCTAACATGTAACATTTTAAAGAAATGATTTGGGTAACGTTCAGGGTGAATGCGTACCATAACAGTCACCCACATTAAAGTTTTGAGCCCTATATATGATGCACATAGTGTCAAGTTTATAATTATCACTACTCAAAGCAAGCCCACGCCCAACGTTAGCATGCAAATCACGAATATGGATAACAAAAGACTCGATAGGGTCCAAGGGTAAAAAAGAGACGGGCAAAGGCACAAGATTAAATGGTTTTTGACCAAACTAGTGTTATTGTCGAAACTATTTATCAGAATGGGATTGTTTTGTAACAATTTATCAAAATAGGATTGTTTTTTACAGCGTGAAATTTTTTATTATTTTTTTTGCAGACGTGGAAGACGCCAGTTGAAGGTGCACGTTGGACTGGCGCCTTCCTTAAAAATGCCACATGTTACACACTCATTGGTTCTGCAGAAAATTTTTATAAAACAAAAGCTGCAGCATTCCCTGGGCGCGTCTGCGGAGACACTTGTCTGCTGGTCACCCGTCTGCAATTTCACTCGTCTACTGTGACCCGTCTGCTGTTTCACTCGTCTGTTGTTTCACTCGTCTGCTGGTCACTTGGTTGCTGTTTCACTCGTCTAAAAAAAGCAAACTGGTGAAACAGCAAACGGGTCACAGCAGACGGGTGACCAGCAGACAAGTGTCACCGCAAACGCAGGCAAGGAATGCTGCAGCTTCTGTTTTTGAAAAAAACTTCTGTAGAACAAATGAGTATGTGACATGTGGCATTTTTAAGGAAGACGACAATTGGCGCCTTCCACGTCAGCAAAAATAATAATAAAAAATTTCACGCTGTAAAAAACAATCCTATTTTGGTAAATTGTTACAAAACAACCACATTTTGGTAAATAGTTTCTAAAATAACACTAGTTTGATCAAAAGGTCCAAGATTAAAAGGTTGGCGAGGGGGCAAACATGAACAATTTCAAATGGGCTCTTACCAACAGACTTGTTAACAAAAATTTCAATTGGGTGCATAACATAGTGTTTTGTTGGAGGGGGAATGGAGGGGATGAGAGGAGAGGGATTTTTTTAAACATTTGTTGTTTGGTTCATTTTTTAGGAGGTGAGGGGAATGGATGGGAGCAAAATCCCTGTTCACCCAATTTTGGAGGGGGCCAAAATTGGGAGGATTTGGAGGGGAGAGAAGGGGATTTAAAATATTTTGAATGGAATGACTAAAATATCCCTATTTATGTATTTAAAATCTAAAATTATAAGATATAAAAATAAGTTAGTTTTAAAATCCCTCTTCTCCCCTTGTGAACCAAACACAAATAGTAGGAATGTTCGCGAATTGGATTGAATCGATTTTGAGCCAAAAAACAATCCAATCCAAAGATGGAAACAACTTGCGGTTTGGATTGGATCGGTTTGTTTCCTTAAAAAAATCCGATCCAATCCAATCCAATCAAATGCGGTTTGAATTGGATTGGATAATTCGGTTTTTACCGATACATCGTTATATAATTATATTAAGTCGAAGACCAACATTAAACCTATATATACTAGAATTAATGTAGTTCTAGTTCCTAAGTACATGCATGAAATCTTCTAGTACATGAATAACTATACACATTCCAATACATCTAATATTTGACAATTCCAATAAAAATATTAAAGAGAATAAGAGTATTCGTTCATAAAAGTATAAAAAACAATGCTTAAGTATGAGTAGTACTATAATTTAAAAATAATAGTATATGTATATAGTAGGTCGATTTGAATTGGATTTGATCGGTTTTCACTAGGAGATCCAAAATCCAATCCAATCCAATGAAAAAAATGCGATTTTTGCGATTTTCGATTTTCGGTTTATTCGATTTTCGATTTTTCGGTTCGATTTTTACGATTTGAATTGGTTTGGATCGATTGATGAATACCCCTAACAAATAGTGTTACTTTTCCCCCTCCATTAAAATCTCTCGCTTTCCCTCTTCTCAACCAAACACAATAGCTAATTAAAATCCCCCCTCCCCTTCACTCCATTATAATCTCTCCCCTCCCCTCATTTAAACCAAACACACCATAAGGTTTTTCAAAAATAACTTAGTTGACATAAGCGCACCCACGGATGGCAAATCTCATTGTTTGAGTGCAACAATGGCTTCAAAACGTAGAAATCTTGAGATTTATATGAAGACGGAAGATAAGGCATTACCGACACTGAATCAAAATTAAGCTTTTGATACCAAATTAGTTAACATAACCTTACGAGTGCTCTTGGCAGGATACTCGCCTGAATAAACCTTGAGTACTCCTCTAGAGGGAAATGCTCCTCAGACTCACATTTCAGATACTCTATAAATTTAAGAAATCAATATTCCATTATCATCAAAATTGTCTAATGGTTTTTACTAAAGTCATATTTATAGACCCAATAAAGACAAACGTCGTAAAAAGTTAAGCCTATTCTAAGCTAGAATAAGATAATAAGATAATCTAAAACAGAATAAAATTCCTAAATAACAAAATAATCCCAAATTAAAAACAATAACTACAAATGTAAAGCCCTAAATATAAAATTAAACATGCTAACCTAGAATAAGATAATCCAAAAAGAATAAAATCCCTAAATAACACAATAATCCCAAATTAGAAACCCTAACTAATCAATATTCAATCATTCAATTATCAACAAAATTGTCTAATTGTTTTTACTTTAAGTCATATTTATAGACCTAATAAAGACAAACGTCGTAAAAAGTCAATCCTATTCTAAGCTAGAATAAGATAATCCAAAATGGAATAAAATCCCTAAATAACAAAATAATCCCAAATTAAAAACCCTAGCTATAAATGAATAGCCCTAAATATAAAATTAATTAAGTGGATCCAATCTCCATCAATGAGTTGTGGTGTTATTGGGTGTCCGGTTAGACAATTTTCACTTCAATGAGAAAGCAGACAAGTAGTTATGCAGCAGTTTGAGATAATTAAAGAGTATGAAGCCAAAGAAAAGATTACATCAAGTATAAAGGCTTATCTTCCACATATAATATTCTGGTACATACGATCTAAGGTAGACGAAGGTACACAAAATCCAAAAGTAAATAGATAGCAAAACAAAAAGCAAGATCTGAAAGTCAATTCCCTTATCTTCTTCCACATAATGCCATTGTCTGTTCAGTGGTTCAACTTACAAGAACCACCGAGTCAGCTGTAAGAAGCAACTCCGGGTATCACTGGCTTTCATAATCTCTATTCCTAAGTAGACTGCTTTGCTAGATTTTGTTTTATTCTCATTATCACACAGCAGAAGTTGCAAAAAGTCCCAATAAGTCACTCCACAACATTCACCAATTCGTATTCAATAAGGGACAAGTTATTATCTTCCTTAACAGTGAAACTGGCGGGTTCTGTGATTTCAACACGGCCCCACTTGTCCACAGCAAGCCTCATTGATCCTTTGAACATGTCAATTTTGGCATTTCGCAGGATCACGGTAGAGCCTTCTTTCATCAGATCCACTGAACAAGAGGAAAATGTTTAACATCTACACATATCTCAGCATTTTCAGCAAAACTACTGAACATGGGATGTTGCACCGGACAAAAATTTTCAACTTAGTCATGTAACTATTCATGGAAATAAATGATTTATTTTCTCATATGTGGACCAATGTTTTTAACCATATTTGGCTTCAAAATTATTGTTAAAAGTCTAATATTGAAAATTTTCCATTACAAACATTGAACTTTGTCTAAACTTCTATGCTGCATACATTACAAGTACTATTATCTAAATATTTATATCATATGAGAATACTGAACTTCATCCATTAGTTACTCTAATGGTACAACACTTCTTATCCTTTACATGCAAGTTACAGTCTTATGCCTTTTGGATGTGAACTGACACGCTGACTTCATTTTAAAGAAAGAGGATGTGCCAATAGCTCAATGACCACTAAGGCTACAAACTTAACTAACATTAAGTCAGATCAACATAAACTATGGACAATATTTAAGGATAACAACAAACTACCGAACCAAAACAGGAGCAAAGTCAGATCAACATAAACTATGGACAATATTTAAGGATAACAACAAACTACAGAACCAAAACAGGAGCAAAACATAATGCATTTTATCAACAAAAAAAAAAAAAAAACATCATGCAGCCTTACAACCAACAAAATGCACATCAGTTTTCTTCTTTTCTAGTTTTCTTCTCCTGTCTTTTAAAAAAAATTCCTTTACAAATTCCAACCAATTTTGGTTACTTATTCAGATCGTTTTAACAGGCCAGATCAGCACAGCTTCAAAGGCCTTTCTGGATTATCCCAGTTTAAGCATAACCAACCACTTAAGCAGTTCTGCGGTCCAGCGCTCCATCCCAAACCATTTGTGCTCTAAATGACTGGACTGGGAGCACCAGCAGTCCAGTTCGTTTTTGTAAGCAGTAAGCAGTACTCCTAATTTGATAGGGGGGAAAACTAACTACAATGTTTATAGAACAACCAAGTAAAATAAAGAATTAGTTTTACTGAGGAGAGAGGATCCCGTTCATAGAGAGAAAATACAAGTTTTATCTTGGAGGGATGCACCATTACTTGTGTAGGGACCCACCAATTTTATAAAAAATCAGTTGAGTTTTTCTCCGATACCCGGACCCTCTCTTGTTAGGGTAAACAAAATGGAGAGGAACCAAATCCAATAATTTTTTTCTCCTAATTCCCTAGGTCTTTGCGGTAAAAACTGTTATTTATTATTTTTCAAAACCACTAAGAACCACAAAAGAAATTTTTCAATAAACCCTTGTTCCTCAAAATCATATAAAATTAACTCTTGTAATTAACATAAACATAACATCCTTCACAATCAAGGTGCTTTGTTCATTTGCAATCTGATAGCCCAGCACCAAAACTCAAGCATAACATGGTCAAAACCAGCAAGCATTATCTCATGGCCTGTAGCTGTGTCAGAGGGGAAGAACCTTACTATCCAATTGACACCCTTGCTTCTTTAAAAAGAGAAACTAAAAGTTCAACACCTCTCATCAACTTAACAAAGCCTTGTAGACCAAGAAACAAGGTTATTGCTGTTAGCCACATGGGAATCTCCATGTGATTAATATGATTCGATGGCTGCATTTATTGTGTTTTAATATGGATTTTATTGGGAGATATGAATCTCTGAAGCATGGGTACTCCAAAAAATGGAGGAGTGCCCGTACTGGGTATGGGTTGGGTATGTATCCAGTTACAAAATTTTATTTTCTCAAATTTTATACCAAACAAGTGGTGATGCTATTGTGTCAAGACTTATGAAAACAAGCAGTCTCATTTTTCTCTTCATATGCTGAAAACAAATGATGAGCTAAGCTCCCTTGTTGAGAATTATATGACTTTTGGATTGTATTTGTTTATTTTTCCAAAGATGTTTTCACAACAATATAGTAATAGCAGTGGATTTGGAAGTGGCACAAGCAATTTTGCCACATCTTTAACTTCTAAATATACATCTGGAAGTGTTCATAGTAATTGTCCCCTTTGGGCTTATATGTCCTTGTTGCAAAATAAGAAAGAGGGAATGCCAGTTGGCATTGCAACTATTGTAATGGAACGTAAAAGGGTTATTACTTTAGAGTGAGATCTCACTCACTGAGAGAGAAGAGAAATGGGATACTTGTTTGTTTGGATGTATCAAATGAGTATCTTGCAAAGATGAAACAACTTGACAGAGAGGCTACTGAAAAAGCAAAGTCCGTACAAGTTCTTTTACCTACCGGAACTACAAGTTTGAATCCACCTATTGATGGGACCAAGAGGAGAAGAGGCATTGAAGGACCATTAGGAAAGGCATTTAATAATGAGGCAATCGATCATTTGAAATAGCTAGGCTATTTTATTCAACTGGTTTGTCATTCAATGTTGCCAAAAATCCTTACTTTGTTAGTGTATTTACTTATGTTGCAAAACTTCTATCTCGGGTTTTCTTCCGCTTGGCTATAATGCCATAAGAACTACCTGTTGTAGAGAGAAAAAACTCACATATTGAAGTTACTTCAACCTATCAAAGACACTTGGCCAGAAAAGGGTGAGTATAGTTACCGATGGTTGGATTGATGCACAAGTGTCTTTGATAGGTTGGAGTAACTTCAATATGTGAGCTTTTTCTCTCTGCAATAGAGTAGTTTTATGGCTTTATAACCAGGCGGAAGAAAACCCAAGATAGAAGTGTTTGGGGCATAAGTAAATGCACTAACCAAGTAAGGATTTCTGGCACCATTGAATGACAAACCAACTGAATAAAATAGCCTAGCTATTTCAAATGATAAATGATCTATTGCCTCATTATTAATCGTCTTTCCTCATGGTCATTCAATGTCTTTTCTCCTCTTGCTCCCATCAATAAATGGATTCAAACTTGTAGTTCCAATAGCTAGAAGAACTTGTACGGACTTTGCTTTTTCAGTAGCCTCTCTGTCAAGTTGTTTCATCTCTGCAAGATACTCATTTGATACCTCTGAACAAACAGCTATCCCATTTCCATTCTTTCTCAATAAGTGAGATCTTACTCTAAAGTAAGAACCCTTTTACGTTCCATTACAATAGTCGCAACGCCAACTTTGCCTGCCGTCTTCCCTCTTTCTTATTTTGCAACAAGGATACATAAGCCCAAAGGGGACAATTACTATGAACTCTTCCAAATGTATATTTAGAAGTTAAATTGCTTGTACCATTTCCAGACCCACCGCTATTATTGTGAAAACATTTGTAGAAAAATAAACAAATACAATCTAAAGTCATATAAAAGTGTCATCAAAAGAGCAAGTTCATCTTTTGTTTTCAGCATATCAAGAGAAAAATGAGACCATTTGTTTTCAAAAGTTTTGACACAATAGCAGCATCACTTGTTTTCAGCACACATGAAAAGCAAAGAATGCAAAGAAACATTCATGAGACCAACCGATAAACAAATCCAACTGAAGCAATGAAAGACATATTTCTCAATATGGTTTGCAATATTGCAGCCAAGGATACCACTAATAATCTAGATGAAAAACATATTTCTTTTGTCTTTTGTATCCTATCATTTTTTGTAAGAGTTTAACATCTTCTGTAAACATGGATCTATTCGAACACCATGATAGAAGCAATGAAAGATCACTTCACATGGTTACATGGTCTTGACTCTCAAACTATGGCACCAAAAAAACCAATAACCAAATATTGAGTTTGAGTGTCAATACAGTAAATAACCCACGAAGCTCTTCACGGCAGAGTGCAACGAAGACGCTGTTGTGGAAGCAGTGTTATCGATGGCGGATGGCGGTTCATGGCGGAAAGCCAAAAATCCGCCATACAAATGGCGGATGGCGATGCGGCCATATGGCGGATGCCATGGCGGGCAACTTAAAAATATTATAAATATATATATACATAACAAAAAAATGCAGAAAAAATATAAAATCTAAAACAAGCCACAACATATGTCAAGAACCATAACTAATTTGATAGAAAATATCATATAAGTCTCATATTCATTTATCATAGGCTACTAACAAGGCTAATTACAATCAAGTTCAAGATCTTAAAATGAAAATGACAATAAAATGATAAAAACACCCATGAAGCAGCACCTGATGAAGCTTGGGTTTAGAGCTGATTTTGAAATTTAAAATAATAAATATTCAAATGCATTAGCCTAAACCTAAAGTAATAAAAAACAAGACAATGGGCTTAAGCCCAAACCATCAAAAATAAAAATAAAAGTAAAGAAAAAAGAAAAATAAAAAAATAAAAAAAATAATAAAGGAATAGAAGGGGCTCAGAGCCCCTGATCCCATCGACACATTTGCTGCAATTTGCAGCAAGGAGCAAAACGCTGCCCAGCAGCAAAAAAGAAGGGAGGGAGAAAAGGGGACTCACGGGACGGTGGCTCAAGGCAGACGACGGCATGGAAGAGGGATGGAGCGCGCGGAGGACGGCGATCGGAGAAGAACGGGATCGAGGGATAGGAGAAGAAGAAAGGGATTGAGGGATGAGACCCAAAACTTGCGAATCGGGTCGGGTCGCGCGACCCAGACCCGCAAAACCCCAAAAATTTTCCAGCCTCGCCCGCCTTTCCACCATGGACCGCCACCGCTATTCGGCCGCCATACCCCGCCATGCGAAAACCGCCACGCCACGCCCTCCCTATGGCGGTTTGTGCAATTTCCGCCACCGATTTCTGCCATGGCACCGCCATAACTGTTTTTTGACAACACTGTGTGGAAGAGAAGAAAACTTAAACCTTGACTTTCATATTCGATACGATGTCGTTTAGAACAAATTGTGTACTGCCAAACCGTGCCGTACCGAGCCGTCATGAGCCGTACTTAATGCTGCGTGCCCAACCTTTTCTCTAAGTCTATCAACCTTCTCATGTGTCCTTCGCAAGTAGCTACTAAGTGTTTGTTTTTCGTAGAAAAATCTTTTTCCAATCACAACATGGTTTCATTTCCATAACTTCCTACATCTCCTATAGTCACTACTTAATTAATCAAGTTCCAAAAAATCTA
This sequence comes from Ammopiptanthus mongolicus, assembly GCA_039655645.1. Taxonomy (NCBI): domain Eukaryota; kingdom Viridiplantae; phylum Streptophyta; class Magnoliopsida; order Fabales; family Fabaceae; genus Ammopiptanthus; species Ammopiptanthus mongolicus. Next base: position 86,746,242 of record CM077343.1, read on the forward strand.
AGAAAAAAATTAGTAATGTATATTGTATAAAAAAACAAATGGATGGCAATCATCAAAAGTAGACTGATAGACAACTTCATGGAAAGAAAGCAAGTATTATTTTGCAATTTCTATTCATTTTTCAAATATTTTGGTCAGGTTACTCTATCAGTCTAAACCATGGGTATTTAGTATAGAATATTTAAAAAAATTATTGCATAGAAAGAGGAAAAACTGCATTTATATCCATGCAGATGCAGAGTTTTTCATTCCGCACATCTTTACATTAGAACTGAGGGGCATTAATGCCAAGCCAGCAATGGCAGATCCTAAACATTTGTTAACCATGCAACAACTTTCCATGGAATAATATGAAACATTTATTTTCCCAATTGCTTTAATGTCATTATTCCATACATTTCACTAGTTGAAGGACATGAAAAAAATGACACCAGCATCACAAGGCAATTCGGGCAATAAAATCTCTGCCATATCAGTGACAAAGCAATGATTCAGCATAAGTACAGAAAAACAACAAAGACACAAGCAAAATAGGTACATCAAAGATGACACAGGCATTATTTTCCTATCTATATAAGTATATATTCACCCCAACGGTCACCATGTCAGCAAACTAGTTCACTGAATCCTCAAAATATGTGGATATCTGTATGACATACTGCATTTGGTATAATTTCAATTAAATTATACAGAAGAGGAAAAGAATTGAAATAGGAAGGGTTGATACTTGATACACTTAAAAAAAAGAAAGAAATGTCGGAGGTATATTTACAATAAATCAAATCAGACAATACCATTAATTGGCATTTTATAATATAAATCACTTTGAATCGGGAAAGGCTCTGAATTACAGCCTGAATCACAGAATCAGTGTATTTAGATTCATCTGAACAATGCACACAATTCATTAACTGTGTCAGTGGTTGTTAATTTTCAGGGTTGGACATCCAGAATTTGGATGAGTGAACCAAATAGGGAAATATATTGGATTTTCAAATTCCTGTACTTTTTTCTTCCAAAAACTAGATGTGTGGATCTTGTAATGTAGATTTAAGCATATTAAGTCATGTCACATCAGACCAGTTTGGATCTGCATAACAACAGGAAAAGACCTTTCTTTCAAATTTGTTGCCTTTCTTTAGAAATCTGACTCAAAAGGTCATATGGACAAGATGGGTGCAAGAAAATGCTACTGAATATCGCAAATAGGATCCTTTTTGGGTGCAAAACCAGTAAAATACAACAGCACCAACTGCCCAGCAGCATCTATGAATCTGGATTCATTAGTTTAGTTTTGAAATCATTTATAGACTTACATGCCATATGTGATACTAAAATAGTAAAATTTGGGTTGAAGCTACTATCATAAGTTTTTTTCCAATTTATTTTTGTGGGTTTTTATGTCTTTTAAAGTATGTTTATAAAGATAAGTATTAATATGCTACCATCTCATGGACAATGGAAGAGCAGAATTAATTAACATCATAAGTTACAAATGCTGACAAAATTGACAAATTAAAACAAACTTGAAACAAGGTAATCTGCCGCCAAAATAACCCAAAAGCATTCAATATATGAAAAAGAACCCAAACATATGATGCCAAATACATACCATGATACAATAAGGAGAACTTGTAAAGAAGCAGCTGTGCAAAACCAAAGCAATAACATCTATACCTTGATCATTTCTGGCGGTGAATATGATCATTCCTGTCTCATCACCCACCAAACATTCAGCAATTCGCATTTGGCGAGGTTGAGGACCATCGGGACGACCTTTCTGCATCACCATCTTAGTACTGACCACATTCACAGTTAGAGTGTGGCCACTGGTCCCCGGGCGAAGCTGCTCAACCTTGGTGAACACTGGCTTCCTCAATCCTGGTTTTGATTCTGCCATAGCTAAATTCCTATTTCATACAAAACCCAAAGTCACAAAAACCTTCACTGAAGGCAACAGAAGAACAGGTGCAGCACACAACATGCCAATCTTATAAGATATTAATGCATAACCTAAAATAATAATTTTTTTAATTATATGAATCTCATCACCCCCACAAGGATATATATATCAATGATTCCTTTGATATTAATTTGTAAAGGAACAAAAGTAGGTTATAAAATTTGTCACTTTTTATCTTCTTTAATCAAAATTTTGATACAAGGAGAAACCCGATTTTGGGCAATTTGAAGTAATCCAAGTAAGCAAGCTCAATTAACATCAATCAATTGCATATATAAATCAAGCTTGAACGGATAACAAAGTGGGAAAACAATGAGATTGATAATAGGATTTGGAACCTTACCTGTAACTGGAAGTGAAATTGCGATGGCGAAGAGGGTGTGATGTGATGAAATTGAAAAAAGGAGATCTGAAACATCAAAAGTAGCCGTCGAGGTCGGATTTCAAGGTTTGATGATGTTCGCTGTTGTCGGGTCAATGTTGACCCGCTCCGACCCAATATATTTTTGCTGATAATTACAAAAAATTAAAAAAAAACAAAGGTAGCTGGCCCAATAACCATGGAGACGTCTAATATGCAACTCATAGAATGAGGTGCATGTGGTATGTACCTCATTGCAGGACCTTCCTGAACCGTTGATATGATAGGATCTTACTTCTATTTGAAAATTAGGTGTTGTGTTTTTGCTAATTATAGTGGGATATATTCACCAAAAAAGAAAATGGGATATGAGAAATAAAAAATTAAGTCTTACACTCGTAGTTGGAGATATGGTAATTCTTGTGATATTGGTTAAGAATTGGAAAGAGTTAGGGTTAATTATTTGTAGTTCCATAAAAATTATTATATAAAATTATGATTTTAATTCTAAAAGAATATAAAAATTAAAATTTCAATATCGAATTTATACTTAATTTCAGAGGCCAAAGGGGTACTGACATTTTTGGAAGATTGCAAGATATAAACCACTGTATCAAGTATCAACCCGCATTTGTGGTAGCAATTCACTTTTGTGAATTTTAGTTTTACTTGTTGAGCAACAATTGGCTGGTGTGATGTGATTAGTGAAAACGAGTGTACATGAACCAAGGTGCCTCACCATATTATCCAGAGAACAATAATGTAATTCCTATACTGAAACTTGTATACACACATTTCTATTTAGAGCATGTTTCACGTACTGTTTACCATCTTTAAAATTGGATTTGAAGACTCACAATCCGGTTTGGAATTTCTTTTAACATGTTTTTTTTATAAGCATTTTTTTCACATGTTTGATATCTCCAAAAGTCCATTAACTATAAGTGAGTTTGAGTTCCAAACCATAATTAAAGAAGAGATGAAAAAATATTACTTTTTTATTTTCCAAAATTGAGTTTGAGTTTTCAAATAATACTCATATCATACTATACTTAAAACATTAAAGAACTCTCATACTTTTAATAAAGAGATAAATGATTAAACAAAATCAAAGAAGAATTCCATATCTACACATCTAAAAGTCCGCTTAAATTATATAATTCAAATTGGATTCATTCAATCAAAACTATTTAATATAATAAATATTTAAATATAAATCAGTTATTATAAACTTACTTTTAATCAAACCGAGATTACAAAACTCAGTTCTTCGGAACTAAATTTTGCAAACGATTCCCAAACACATACTTATTAGTTTTATAAAAGTGAGATTGATTTAAATTTATTTTTAAAAAAATAAACAAGTGTAAGGAATTAATAGTTAGACACATTTTAGAGTAAGAATATAAAAATATCATTATTATATTATATTATATATGTAACAAAACAGTGAAACAAACACCAACGTTAGCTACTTATAACCAAAGGCTGGTGGAAGAAGCAGAGATAAGCCGTTAGGAAAACATGTCTTTCTGTGCTGCACTCTCCTCCACAACTTCCCACCTCACTACCCTTACCTCTCTCCCTTCCACCACTCCACTTTCTCTCAGATTTTCCTTCTCTTCCCGGGAAAACAGAAAACCAATCACACCATACACAAACTATTTCCCTCACAAGCATCCATTTTCAGCAAGGCCTGCCAGAGTTATAGTAAAATCCCAGGCTACTGCACCTGCTTCTTCTGAAGCTGTCAAAGTGACACCTATACCTTCTGATATGAAGGCCTGGGTCTATGGGGAATATGGGGGTGTGGATGTCTTGAAGTTTGACTCCAATGTTGCTGTGCCTGATGTTAAGGAGGATCAGGTGCTTGTCAAAGTTGTTGCTGCAGCTCTTAACCCTGTTGATTTCAAGAGAAGGCAGGGGAAGTTCAGGGCCACTGATTCTCCACTCCCGGTGACTCACTTTCTTTCAAATTTGTTTGTTTTTTGTTCTCTTTTTCTTTATTTATTATTTGGGTGAACTGGATTCATGCATGGTCTAGTGGGAAATAGGAGATGAGAAAGAAAATTATGGTAGGTGGTAAATTTCCATGTCCATGTGTTAGAAACACTTATTATCCTTCCTTCTTTTCTCTTTTATCATCCAATTCTACCCAATTGATTTAATTTTCTAATATTAGTCATCTAAGGCTTATAGAATTATGCTCACAAACTAATGTAACTAGACTGACTAACTAACAAATACAATTCGTATCACCATATTCCTAAGAAAAATGGATAATTAAAATAGCATGTTTATATTACTCTTTTTTGCCTTGCTCACAATTAAATTAGCATATCTCAAAACAATTGTTTCAAGCACATGAATAAAAGATGATAAATTCATCAATTATAGTATAAAGTATAGAGTTTGTTATAATTGAAGATGGTTTTATGAATGGAGTCAAAGCTCACAGTAATAGGGTGCAAAGATAGGACAAGACTTATGCGTAGTTCCATAGATACTTGTGGTGTTGTTTTCCAATGAAAATAATACATATATAACAGCTCATCAATGAAAATATAACATGTGTAACAGTTGTTATACATGTCCTCTTCTCATTAAAAAACAACACCACAAGTATCGAAAGAACAACACCGAGTTGTGTTCTCAAAGATATTGCAGTCTTGCAAGAGAGTTTAGGGGGAAAAGGAAATAACAGCTTCAGCTGATTCCTTAATTTTTTAGGAGTAACTAAGTAATGAGATCAATTTTTGCTTGTTTTGTTCATAGACTGTTCCGGGCTATGATGTTGCTGGTGTGGTGGTGAAGGTTGGTAGTAAAGTAAAGGACTTCAAAGTGGGAGATGAAGTATATGGGGATATAAATGAGAAAGCACTAGAAGGGCCAAAGCAGTTTGGGTCTCTGGCTGAGTACACGGCTGTTGAGGAGAAACTATTGGCACCAAAACCTAAAAATTTGGATTTTGCTCAAGCTGCTGCTCTTCCTCTTGCAATTGAGACTGCTTATGAGGGCTTGGAGAAGACTGGATTTTCTCCTGGTAAATCTATTCTTGTTCTCAATGGTTCTGGTGGAGTTGGAAGTCTAGTGATTCAGGTATTTACTCTCCAAATTAGATTTTTCATGCTTAAAATAAATACATCAATAGCAGGTTTTGAAGTTTCTCCTCTTTTAACACACACAGTTGCACACTCTCTCTCACACATACACATAATTTTTATATATATCAAAATGTCACATGAAGATTGTGTTTGGATCACAATCTCTGAAATAAGTTAGAGTTTTTGCCTCTTAGACAATGAATCAGTGACTAAATCCATTCATCTGCTAACTGAAGAATTAGCTAGCTCAGCTCAAAGCATTTATTGATAATATATTACTTCATATATCATCTGGTAATGCTGATCTTTCTGCCAGTCATTAGTGCTCACTGCTCAGTAAAAAAAAAAAAAAGGTTTAAGGGTGTGTTTATTGGTGAACGTAGTGCTTGCTGGCACATCAGCTATTTTGGCCTTTAATTGTACTTATACACTGTACAGGCCTTTCCCTGCAAAATTAAGCTTCTATTCAGCACAAAATTTATTGAGGAAATTCACTATTTGATACCACTATTTGTTTCGATAGCAGGCCTTAAAACCATACACTTGCAAGAATTTACAACTCTGCATCTCTTGCTGTTGATTTAAAATGTTTGTTTACAGATCAATGACAGAGATGAAGAGATTGTCAGGATTTGTAAGTCTATGGTTGTTAGAGTAGCATACTAGTTGCGATGGTTTTAGAGTACTTCGAACTTTTTAAAAAAAAAAACTGATACAATTTTTTTGCTTTACAGATTTCTGAATGTAAAAATCATACTATAAGCAAAAAAGCAAAAAATAATTTGCTAGGCATCTACGGAGGAAATATGTTTTTTCAGATTTCTAGCATGAGGGAAAATCAATACAAATTCAAAATGCTGTAAAAAAATTCACTCACTTTCAAGTTACATTTTATGTATATCTTCAATGACTAACAGCTAGCTAAGCAAGTTTTTGGAGCTTCAAAAGTTGCTGCCACTTCAAGCACTAGAAATTTGGAGTTGTTGAAAAGCTTGGGAGCTGATTTGGCTATTGACTACACAAAGGAGAACTTTGAAGACTTGCCAGAAAAATTTGATGTAGTTTATGATGCCATTGGTAAAATTCTGTTTTCCTTGTATCACTTTTGTTCTTCCGGACTTACTAGATTCTCGAACAATTTGGCATACAGGAGTTTATGATAATGAGAAGTATTTTGTTATTGTTGCATCATAAAAATATTAATCAATACAACCATAAGTAGATTATAAAATTGCATTATCATTGTAAATTAGAGACTAAAACCTGTCTAGTCAAATGAGAAAACTGCTATCAGTATTGGTAGATGAGAAAGGAATTTGTAAGCTTATATCTTAATATTCAGAAATTGATTAAAATATTCTAATCTATTATGGAAGATATAGTCACATGAAACTTTAGTCTCCAGATTTTAACTCCATAATATTTTCTTTCCCATAACTCAAATTTGGAAGACTGATATTGCTGATGCTGATACTGTTTCATTCCTTGTTGGTGGTTTGCAGGGCAATGTGAAAGGGCAGTGAAGGCAGTGAAAGAAGGTGGCAGTGTGGTAGCACTCACAGGTGCTGTTACACCACCTGGCTTCAGATTTGTAGTTACTTCTGATGGAGCTGTTATGAGGAAACTAAACCCTTATTTAGAGAGTGGGAAGGTGAAGCCAGTAGTAGACCCCAAAGGTCCATTCCCCTTTGCCCAGGTTGTTGAAGCCTTCTCTTACCTTGAAACAAACCGAGCTACAGGAAAGGTTGTTATACATCCCATCCCATGAATCAAATAAAACTAAAAGGGATAGGCAATTTTGCTATGTATCTAATTATATGCTCACTCTATGAGAAAATCAGAGTTCAGATTACAGCTAAAAATTAGACATAAGGAATTTCACTCTTGCATTCTTTGAAGAAAAAAACTCCTCTAAATTAAGTTTACCTCTAAGGTGGTAAGAATACATTCACCTTTAATTTAATCTAGAATGCATTGGGATCCTAACCTAATAAAATTACCTAACAAACTGCCATGATCCATCCTCAAGTGAAGCAATTGTGCTTCCCTGCTTGGTCTGTCTTTAGCTTTTTAATTGGTTAATATTGTTGTGGGCAATGGAAATTAAAAAAGGGTAATATTGGAACTAAAAAATTTTATTGATTCCACTCCATTACTAACCATTGTGACTTCCAAACAATGGAGTGAAATCTCTCTCCATTCTCACATTTAAACTTTCAAACAATGGAGTGGTATACTCTTCCCTCTCCACTCCATTCGACCACATCTCACTCCATTACTTACCACTCCACTCCATCCCCTTTAAAACTCCCAAACATAGCCTAAGCTTTACATGACTATTGTTTGAAAGCAAGACTTTCAATAAAAAAACGCCTTTGTAGCTAAGGAGAGAGTTACTTTGAAAGCATGACTATTGGTTGGATCATTCGTGGCAACCAAGTAAGTAATCTATGAACGTGAGATCAATTCAGCGTATAAGGCACAGCTCGGGATCATTGGGTTCCCCTCAACGTTGTTAAAGTCGAACTGAAATACTCGGCTATTTCCATTATAGAATATCTGCACTTGTTGCCATATCGAAAAATCATGATGTGGGCATCTTCTAATCAAATCCTGAAAGCACTCACAAGCTTCATATAAAGATTCATGCTTCATATTGTGCAAAATTTGTAATGTCAGCTCTGAGCTTGGGAGACTTTGAAGGAGCCAGAAACTGATGAGTCAACTAATCCCAAGCTGGTAATGGAGCCCGCTGGTAAAAAGGACAACCGCTAAATTGTCGTGTCTATCAAAGAGAATGGAAATAACCTTAATCTGATAGCATCTTTGGAGACACTCAAGAACTTCTTCTTCAAATGAGCATTGGAATCTTCGGTAAGCAACCCCCAAATTGCGCAGAGGTCTGGATCATGGAAATCAAGGCCGGCTTGATCTCAAAATTATTAGCCTCCACAATAGGATTGATGGTGCTATCTGTCAATTCAGCAATGACCCAATGGGCGTGAAATAATCTTGAAGTGTACTTCGATCGGCCATTATGCGATTTTGTTTGCTTTGCCTCCTTAATCTGTGAGCAGTTCTCTCGATCTCACTGTCAAACTGTAAATCAGGTAGTTGAGAACAAGTTAGCATATAACCAAGACAATTAATGAAGATGACCGAAGGAACAAAATTAAACAAAAATAAATAAAATAAAATAAAATAAAAAGAATCGATAAAATTGGCGTCTAAATTAACTAGAAATTAGTTTTCCTAATATCACCCAAAACAATCCCCGATAACGTCGCTACAAACTTGTTGCGTTAAAATCGCACTTAATGGCACCCTATCGCTCAAGTAATAAAGCAGTATTTGGGACTCTAAGTTATCAAACTCACAAGGATTGTTGGTAATTACTAAGTCGATTACCCTTATGTTATTTAGACAATAAATTCGAGTGTGCAAAGGTAGATTAAAAAGCAATTAAGAGAAAGCAAAGAAACCGAAGATTATCAAGCAAAGATTCAATTATGGTAAGTCTAGGGTGTCTAGTTTCACTTATGCCAATACATATGATATTATCCAATTCCTCAATAATATGTGTTTCCTATTGATTGTCAATCATTTATTCTAATTCTATTCATACCCAATGGTCGTGCAATATTAACATTCTTTTCCTTAATCTGAAACCCCTAATGATCATGCAAAGCAAGCAATCAAGAAAATCATAAAGAGTCATCAAGTTTGTTAATTCAATAACTGATAGAAAATAAGTGATTGATTTTGGTCCACTCAACCCCAAATTCTATTAATCCTAGAGTTTTGTTAACTAATTATGATAAGGTCGTCAGTCAATCAATTAACTTTCTAAAGGGCGCGCAATCCTTATTAGAATACAAAGCGCTTGGAAAAATCCAACCAATTGGGTAAACACAAAATATATTGAAATCAAGAAAACATCATAAATAATTAAGCATAAGATCCACCATAACACTAGGTATGAGTTTAGCTACGCATGATCAAGGAGTACATGACATAAACTAAAACCAAGTTCAAATCCATAAAAGAATAATAGAAGAAACTAAAAATCGAAAACCCCTTGTGGTGAAACAGGTCCTTCACCAACAATCGGGGAGATCGTCCTTCGCTTTATAGCTTCAAGAATCTTCAATCCGCTACAACGTCTCTGATCAAGCAAAGGGCTATAGCAACTTTCTCTCTGAATGTGAGGTCCCCTTTTTCTTAATCCTTGTTTTCTATTTATAAGCAAATCAAGCCTCATTCGCATCTACTGTGTCAAAACAATGAGCATGGCTGTGCTTAAGGTGAGCACGACCGTGTTGGAAATAAATCAGTGTCCCCGGTCTTACAAGGCCATTCTGAGCAAGGGTGTGTTTTATGGAAACTAGCGTCACTGTGTTGAAGTAAATGAATTGAGCAAGGGCGTGCTTGAGGGGAGCACAACTGTTCTAAATTTTCGGCGTCAGCTCCGTGCTTAAAGGCCATAGATGAGCAAGGCCTTGCTGATGTGCACGACCGTGCTTAAGGTAAGCACGGTCGTGCTCTTTGGCATACTTCATAAAAAGCTTTTTTTCTTAAAAAATCCCAAAGTTGCTTCCTTTTTGCCAATTTTAATGCCTTAGTGTCATAATTCTTCAATCCATGACAATTAAGAAAAATCGGGTAAATATATTTCATGAAATCTCCAAATAAACGCCAAATCATGCCCAATTTCCCAACATTTAAGTATATAAAACGATAGTTTATCAACAACCATTTCCAATAGTTGGCGGAAAGGTCTCTGGCACCATACATGCGGCTCTTCTTCTTGCTACCAACAAACTTTGCCCAAACATGCAGCGGAAACCGCTCCTCCTCCTCGGGGTCAGCTAGGGTGGATGGGGAAGAGGCTAATGCTTGAGATCTAGCCCGAGTCATCCTCGCCTCAAACTCCTCCTGTTATGCATAATCAAACAAATAATCAGTGCATATATAATATATAATTGATTATTTAAATATTATTGATTATTCCTACCTTATTAAATATTATGATTATTCCTACCATATTTATTTACAATGCTCTTTAGGTATATAATAATATAATGACAAAGTAACTTAGCAGCTCATAGTCAAATACAAAGACAAACTATAATGTATCAAAATAGCGTGAATGTGTGTGTATTACTTCAGTAAGAAGATGTATCAAAAAACCATCAAATTCATTTCAAACCCACAACATAGGGTCCAATATCAAGGGCATAATTATAGTAATGAATAGAAACCAATCACAAATTTCAATCTTCCAAAAATCAATAGAACAAGATTAAAACATGACTAAGTTTGAAAGCTAGCATCTCCACACCTCAACTCCTTGCTAAATCGTGAAGGAAATGGCTTGAGTAGAAGCTGAAACGGAGGAACTGAGATAGGGAAACTGACGAACCCTACAATAGAAGACCAGATTTCAATTAAACTCATGACAACCCAAAAATTGACAGAAAATAAATAGCACCATCCAATATCATGCAAAAAAAATTATGCAATCCCAAATGAAACTCCCAGTACACAGTTTGAAATTCCCCAATTTGCAATCAACATTGAAAGTCCTAGTCACAAATCCCATTTTTTCAAAGACCAAAACCCCAAATTCAGAAATTCAATCATCACAACACAGAAAAATAAACAAACAATTGATTCAACCATCACAGAACGCAACAACGTAAAAAAGGAGGAAGAGGAGAATAAGATTACCTTAGAATCAGAAGCCACTCCAGAACCTCAAATCAAACAACTACAAACAGAAGGAGCTCAGAGGGAGGCGCGACTGTCGGGAGCCGTGGAAGGAGGCACGACTGCCGCGTGGTGGTTGTCATTCCTGAGCAGAGGGGGAATGAGGGATTAAAGAGAAAGATGGAAAGAGGGGAGGAGAGAAACTTACAGAGGCGGACGACAGGAGGAGACGAACGAAGGCGGGCAGAGGAGACAAAAGGTGGTGGTCGTGGAGGCAGAGACCAACGAAGGAGAAGTGGGAGTTCTGAGTGAAGAGAAAGTGAAAGTGAGGGGGCGGTTCGCGCTCACCCTTAATTGAAACTTTTTGACGGCCGTAGTTCCCTTACCGACGACCACACCATTCAGTACGTGAGAAAACTCAATATTGACGAGCATGGCCGTCGGTAATGCACAAATGAAACGTTAGCATTACCGACGGTCAGACCCTTCGATAATTGAAAACAACCATACCGACGACTAAAACCGTAGAAAATTTGGCGCCCTTTATTTCGCATAAAGACACGCCAAATATAACGACGAATTACAGAAGTTTATGCCGTCAATAATTGATTTTTTTTCTACACTGACGACCTTGGCCATCGAAAAGTTTGAAGAAAACGTATTGTCTTGTTACTGAGGGCCTAAATCGCTGGAAAGGGTTGAAATATTGACGGCCATTTCTCTGTCGGTAATAATCTGTCGGAAATAGCACAGATTCTTGTAGTGTATATGGTTGATAAATATATTTCTAAAAGTTAAATATTTTGGCAATTGTTAAAAAAAAAAAAAATTACATCTTACAAAGGTGACACATGACAGCACTTTCCGACACTTTTCGTCCATGATTTTTGGTTATTCATAGAAGGACAAATTGCTATTTCAATATAGTCTATTATAACAACGGTTAAATCACATTTTCAATATATGTCATTTTACAAAAAAAAATCTATATATTTTAATAAAGTGTATAATTTATTTTTATTTATATTTATCAATTAATATTCTAACTTCTAAGTATACAAAACTGAAAAACCTTATAAACTAAGGTATAAGAAGATTTATAATTTTTAACATACATAACAACATTTTCAAATATTTCTGCCTCAAATTAAAAATTACAGTTTCATATGTTCAATGCATACGATTACATAGACATAAGTTATGATAATTAATAACATGTCTCGTGCGTAGACGGGCTATAATATTATTAATTTAGGCCGAGTGTTTGCTTTTATTTTGGGGGTTCGGAGAAAATGAAAGGAGGGCGGGGGTACAACAAATGCAAGAAACTTGTGAAACGAGTCATGTACATCATCCACTGCAGGGTTCAGGGCACTTCCCCTTGTTGCAGGAGCTAGTCTTTTAAATGGATAGAGAGGGCGAGATTTTGAAGTCCAGATCCCATAGCTCAAAGGTGCCATTGACAAAATCGTAATGTGCACCCTTCAAGGCAAGTGTTTTCTTCACAACCCCATCTCTCACAAATGGATAAGTCAATAAGTTCCCTAGCGATACATTAACAGCTTCCTGCATTGGAATGAATACAGAAGAAAAACCTTTAGTTACGAGATCCAATAATTAAATTTGGAAGCAGGAGATTTAATATGACAATAAATTTAGGTCCTTGCGCTTTGCTATGTATCACATAACTAAATAGAAACAAACTATGCCACCAAATAACAAAGTGGAAATTTGGGGCATATAGAGCCCCTTAAGTAAAAATGATAGTGTTTTTTCACTTGCCTTCTCGCAGTTGGTACACTGCTCGGAGAAACTTAAGCTGGTTGCTTCTGCTTTAACCTTGGCCTTTGCTGGAGTACAAATTTGGACCCATTGCTCTATGAAATCACTGTATGATCACAGAGGATGAGGAAGGAAGTGAATTTCATGTTATTATGGGCATTACGTTCTCTCTTTTTTTGCCAAGAATTTAAATATAAAAACAGTTAAGATTAATGGAAGTCACAATGTAGTACTATAAAATTCATCGGCAGCAAATCCAAAACCAGATGATATATTCAAACAAAATATCATTTATATGGATAATTTTCTAGTAAAAAACGTCTCTCCTGTTGAAGTTATGAGTTTAAATAGAGAAAAAGAATAAAAAGAATGAAGACTCCAAAATATGATTATGATTGATCATTGATTATGATTTTGTTGTTTCAAAAAGCTTAAGCACTAACCCCTATTTATAGGGATACAAGACTCCTAATCCTAAGTGAATAAGGAAACTAATTATGATAATAACTACGTGATAAGAACCTAATCCTATGAGATAATTCAAGATACTCTTATCATAAGATAAGATAAAATCATATATTCTAACACTCCCCTCAAGCTAAAGCTTACTAAGCTTTAAGCTTGTTACAAATATACCCTTTGAAAGAGAAAATTTAATAACCAGCAATAAAGTTTGTTCCCAAGAACAAACCATCGAGAAACCAACTGAAGAAACCACCGCTGACTTCACGAACGACAAGCAAACCAAACATAAATGATAATAGGTCAGCGCTTACAACAGCTGAAGATTGAACTGGAAGTTGTCACAAGTTCAAACCAAACTAGAATGATTTTTGGTAACGGCCGAAATTCATAGATCTGAGAAGTCTTCGACCTTCTTTTGGGTCTCGTCGATCTTCTTCTTGCGTCTCCACGGACTCGTTCCAAAAGTAAATGAATATTGTCAGAATGAACATTGGCAAAAAATATGAATTTATATGTGAAATGAGCTGACTCGCTGTCATGTACATCAGTCAAAAGTCACTCCAAATTGGGCTTTATAGGCCTCCAAATATCAATGAAAACAAATGAATCTTGCCAGAATAAACATTGGCAAAAATATGAATTTATATGTGAAATGAACCGACTCGCTGGCATGTACATCAGTCAAAAGTCGCTCCAAATTGGGCTCTATATATAAGCCTCCGAATATCAATGCCAATTTTAGGCAAACGCTTAACCACCACCATGGACAGAAGCATGAAACAATTATCAATGCTTAACCAATTTTTTTTTTGTTGCATTGATGTAAAGAAAAAGAATTATGAATACAATTATTAGAATAGTCCCAAACTTTTGGGGACTCGGCAGCGGAATAATGACAGGACAGGTCACGGAGGATGATACCGTTTTGATACCATGTTGAAGTTATGAGTTTAGATAGAGAAAAAGAATAAAAAGAATGAAGACTCCAAAATATGATTATGATTGATCATTGATTATGATTTTGTTGTTTCAAAAAGCTTAAGCACTAATCCCTATTTACAGGGATACAAGACTCCTAATCCTAAGTGAATAAGGAAACTAATTATGATAATAACTACGTGATAAGAACCTAATCCTATGAGATAATTCAAGATATTCTTATCATAAGATAATATCATATATTCTAACATCTCCTTTCTCATGAGTCATCACCAAATTAAGTACATTACTACCATTTGACATGGAAAGACAGGGAACAAAATGTTCCACATGTTTCTCTATATTGTTGGTATGTGCCCAAAGCAGCATTTCTCAAAAGTTGCCCCCCCCCCCCCTTGCTTTGTTATACCTTTTGGTTGCCTCCAGTACGGTGTAACCAACAAGGAAAGAAAACCGTTTCTTTACTGTTAATTGAGCCTGGCATGTGAGTGATGACACTACTTAGCATTTGAGGACTGAAAAAGGGATTTGTGAACCACCAAGTTACTTGGAAGTCCTCTAGCTACCACAATAGTTTAAGGTTTTCATCACATATACTTTTTATTTTGGCCATACATCATATATATTTTCGGTATTCAATCATTCTTTTGCCAAAATTATTTAAACCCTTCTTTTACTAGATTCAACCAATAATAGGGCAGACTTATACCTTGCAGTGGTCCCATCATCTGGGATAGACATGAGCCCCTTTATACCTCCACAGCAGCTGTGTCCAATGACCACAATATTCTCCACCTGTATAACACTCCCTTTAGAACCACAAAAATAAATATATACACACATATGCATAGGCTATAACATATATGATGAGAACACTTTACATATTAAGAATGTGACAACAATAAAATTTTAATTATACAGTGATATATGAATAATCAAGACTAAAAATTATTTAATGGTTATATAATAATCATTTAAAAAAGTCATATGCATTTATTTTTTAATCTTGATTATTCAAATAATTAGATCTAATTATCTACCTTCATTTTTTTGACATTATTAAAATAGACAAACTATTCTCAAATCACATATTTATCCTTCCACACACCACTATTTTTTTTCACTTTCTCCCTTTCGTTTCCCCCCTTTTCTTTATGATTATTAAAGAGAAGGTGCGGGGGTAGGTGTTAGGATATAATTCGACGACTACAGCCAAATATTAAAAAAAAAAGTAGATACTGGAAATGAAACTAAAATATATAGCTGCTTACGTGGTAGTTGAGTACTTTGCTCATCCCTTGCTTTTGCAATATGCGTCAACTGAACCACGCTTTAGGTTTATCTTTTTTTTTTTTTTTTTGATAAGTATTTCTGTTATTCATATCCTAATCCAGGTTAGGAAGATAGAAAACAACTGGATACACTCCAAGTCTGATCCAGAATATGACCAAAATTTTAAAACCCCCTTTCCTGGTATGAGTCAAGGGACCTCGTTAAAATCTTCTGATGCAAAACACTCCTTAGGGATAAAATCATCAAGAAGGAAAAAAAATACCCCTACAGCTAATATCCATAAACATCTAGTATTCCCAATATAGGTAGAAAAATCCTTATGACAGCACATGTCTAAACCTCCCGCATGAGCTTAGAGCATATTACAAAACATTACAAAATAAAAGCACGAGGATAATATAGGTGAAATTCTCAATTATCCTGTTGAAATAAAAGATTATCCCTACTTTGGCCCCTCTCCCATCTTTTCTTCCTTTGTCATAGGTTTATCTAATACTCTTTGTCTATGTAGTGTGCAAAAAAAAAAAAAAAAAAAATATTTGTCTATGTAACATTTTTCCTAACTTAAATATGCTTTGGTTGATGTTATAGAATAGACATGAGATGCGTGTGGATCCCAACAAATAATGAGGCAACTTCTCCCCCACCAAATGTTTTTCTTTTTCACATGCATGCCACCTTATAGGAGAAGTGGAGAACCCTATCATATCTGGTAAGAGAGGAACACTCGGATAAATGGAAGGGTTATTTACCTTTAAATGTAAGACTGCATATTCAATGGCCGCCCCTGCTCCTGAATACTTCGTCTGCAATAACAAAAAGGCGAGTCAAATTAAAGGGACAACTTTTGATGACAAAATTGAATTAGGTTTATGTTTTGGATTTTTCTTTACATCTCAAATACAACACTAATTACTAGAGATGAAGATGTCGTATATAAATATGAGTGTGGTATTATTTAAAGGACTTAATTGATAGACATTGTCAGTGTAAAAGAAATTTACACTGTCAATCAATCAGAAATTACCATATAAGCTAAGGTGTTTTATTCTTATCCTAACTACCTTAAAAGTCATCTATATCATGATTTCTGATTGATTGACAGTGTAACAGTGCATAATAATTAAACTCTTATTTAAATATCATATTTTATATGTTTAAAGGACAGAACTCTTAGGTATATTACATCCAATTAATCACTACTTTTAAATAGTAATTATTTTAATTGTGTTACTTAACATAGTCAAACATGTGGTAGACAAATTAAACCTTGTCATATGGTGGAACCATGTTGGCGATGTTTCGGACCACAAAGGCTTCACCCGGTTGGAAATCCAGAACATGGGACGGGCAAACTCTCGAGTCTGAGCAAGCAAACACCATAAACTGCATGTGTGCGACAAAGTAATATTACAATTAATAATCAGTAATTAACAACACTTTATGCATCAGAAATTGACATTTACTTTATGAAAAGCAGGAAATTAAGTCAATGCATATAGTGGACTTTTAATATAAAACTATTCAATATCAAAATAATTAGACAGATTATGTCAATGAAAAAGACCTCTTGCATGCTGTATACACAATTACACATGGTGCCTAGTTAAGTGATCATAGTTAACGCATGCGTATATTTGACTATAAAATAGGGAAAGAAAACCTTCATTATTAAACTTAGTTAGAACAGTCGTCTAGCTCCTCCATTTTATTTCATTTTATATGCCCTTTTATGGTGAGTTTAAAGAAAGTCAATTTGACCCAATGTAGAGCCCAATGGGCATTGAAAGTTAGAAAGCCATGTTCTAACCTTTGGACTCTGACCTTTGGCAAGTTCACCATACAAATCTGGATTCTTCCTGAAATAAAAAGACAAGAATGCACCCAGTGAAACTGTAATTCCCTCACCAGTTAAATTACAATACAAAGTAAATTATCCAATTGAATATATTAGCATTACTTGCTTTAGTATCTCAAAGAAGGGTCAAAATAAAAGCCTCAAAACACAAAGCAAAGTAACATTTTTGTACCCAAAAAAAAAAGGAACTTTATAGAATGGTCAATTGGTCATCTTATCTTATGATATCTCATCATACATGTCATCAATATGTAGTTAAAGGTCAACTTATACCGTCGCTGATTACATTAAATATGATAAGTACCGTTAAGACGTGTCTCCTTTTATTTTAAGGTTGTAACCGACATTTGGTCCACACTGAGTAATATTGATGGTGACAGTCAAACAGTATCTACTTATATTCTGGGTGTAAAAAAATTACTACCTTTTTACGTTACATGTATACTGTTTCATTTGCATGGGACCGAAACAGTGACGGAAACCAAAGGGAACTACCCAGTAGGGGCAGTAAGGGCATTTCACAGGGCAAAACAGCGAAAGATCAGCGTATTCTAGCCAAGCAACAAGAAAGTTCGGTTGGTGTGGTGTCAGGTGTGGAAATTCAAAATTAATAAACAGAAGTCCTATAGCTAATACTAGTAATTTGATACTACAAAAATTATCAACACTCAACCTTTCCAAAAGGATTAATCGCTTGGTTATATCCATTTGGAATACCGTTTATTCAAATCAAAAAATTATATGATACACAAATTATTATTTCACACTATTATTTTATATTATTTTTTATACTGACACCCCCGAACTCATGTGTTTGGGTTCATATTCGTGATTAATGATTACATATTAATATTAAATAGACATAATTAATCACAAACTTATATAAGTCAGTAAAAAAAAATAGTGTTAAAATATTAAGTTCGATAGTGCTATGTATTATTAGAGACCATAGACATACTCGAATTTCTCAGTCTTGAAATGGATGAACCCGGTTCGGATCCTCTCGTCCGGGTTAAAAGGCTTCGAACCGGCAGCCTCTAATTCCGCCGTCAACTGCTTGATATTTGCGGCGGCGACGCTCCCAAGGTCCGCTTTCTCGCTGAAAACAAACAAACAATAGTTACACATTCATAAAAGTCAGAACTCAAAACGCGTCAGGGCTTTGGGACCCACTTCCTGCCAGACATGAACCAGGGCCACCTTTGTTAAATCAAAACAAACAGATTGCTTTGTTTGGTAAATAGCAAATTACGGAGCAAACTGACGCGAAAGGATAAGGATAATGTTTATTTGTCTTAATTACATAACCGAAGCGGTGTTGAACCGTGTTGTTTTGTCGTTTCGGTTTCGGTGAGAAATAAAGTGTTTACCTGAGAAGCTTCGTGAGTGCTGCAATGGCCTCATCGTATGACTTTCCTGCTGCCATGTCTTAATTCCTCTGCAGCTTGTTCCAATTCCGAACAAACACAACTCGGTTAATTATAACACAAAACAACAACAATACATAATAAATCTTCTTCAGAAATTCATTATTTCACATAATGTTGATCGCGGCAATATGTGAGTGTGTGTGTGTGTGTTAGAGAAAATTAATATGGAAGAAGAGATGATTTGAATTATATTGTGTCGTGATCAGATCAGATATGAAGGTGAGAGCAGAAAATCGTAGACGTGTATTGTAGGAAGTAAATTGATCATATATAGCATGATGGGAATCTGGAACAGGAAGAAAATAAAGCATCGCATCTGCACGGACCTTTTTTACCTATAATCAGAGACTGAGAGAGAGATAGAGATTCTGATAGCGGTGCGGTGAGAGGAAGAGGAAAATTTGATAAGTTAGATCTTACGAGTGTGTGTGATATAAATATATATTATAGATAGATCAATTTGGTTCCACGCCCTACCTAGAAAGAGGCCACAAATGGGACCAGGAGTTACGTATTCTGCGCCATAGAAGCCGGGTCTGTATTTATAATAAAGAAAAATCTATGGTATCATTTAGGTACCATGCAAGTACCATGCCTGCATCTATGTAATTCAATTATATTGTAAGAATTTAATTCAATATAACATTAACATAACTGTTTAATTGAGGTGTCAGATTTTGATGGATATAGAATATTCAAACCCTCCATTTTTCAAAAGTACCATAAAGATGTCCTTATAATAATCCACCTCACGTCACTTGCTCATAAGTTATCCACGAAAGACATCAAAATAAGAAACGGCCATATTTGTCTTCAGCTTCCGCATTTGGATTGTGACGTTGAATTTACGGGTGTAACTGAGGGGAGTTAAGCCGAATACTTTGAAATTTAGGATTGGTGTGTGAAAAAAATATAGATGCTCAAATTTATATAGTCATTTAAAGGAGACAAATTTAAAGTTTATGTTTGGCTTTCTTTAAAATTACGAAGTTTGAGCTTGACTCGTTTAACTTATTTAATGCTTGATTTTTTTTCTTTCAATCAAATTTATTTTTAAATTTATTAATTTAATATTTAAGAAACATCTTTATACTAAAAGATGAAATAAAATTATAATTCTCCAAATAAATATAATAATAAAATTATAACTCTCTAGATAATATGTATATACATGATAGCATTGGCAAAATAAGTCAATCTTCCAGGTCACTAACCTGTCGAAAATGCGCCGAAAATGGGGCAGGGCACACTACAAGAAAATGGCCATGATGAGTTGAGAAAATGGGTTGAGAAAGTTAACCGACCGCATTTTATAGTACTAACTGACCTGCCACCGGTTTTCGTGTAGCAGTGATGAGTACACAGTTTTGAGACAGTCTCGCCCCAACCGTTGGATGTTTGGAGCTGAAAAATGGATTTATTGTCAGATACTATAGAACATCAGTGTTCGATCCTATACACTACAAAATGCGATTTTTCTCATTTTAAAACATCTTTTGAGCCTCCCTAGGGCTAGGGAGAACCATTCAAACCCTAATTTGCATCTCCTTGGTGTTTAAAAAGGAAAAGAGGAGGAATCTTGATTATCCATCTTCATCTTCATTGAGTTCCTTCTTCCCTTCTCTTTCCTTTGTTTATTTTGAGGTTTTTTTATGACGTTTAGTCGAACCCTTCTTTGTTAGGGGAATGATAGAACTTAATTATTGATGATGCTTTAACTTTGATTGAGTTATTCTATGAACTTTTCCTTTGTTTGAGCATCAATTGTTTTGCTTATTAATGCTTTTAAATTTGGCTCTCCTTCAAATGATTTGTTAGCTCATATTTATGCTACGAACACTAGTAGAAAATACCCTTTTCACGTCAGGATTTAACATCAGTTATTTCTAAATGGATGTTAAAAATGGAGGCGGTGGCAAACTTGTAAATAAATGATTGAGGGAACACACTTTTAACATCGGTTATTTTGAAAACCAATGTTAAAAGTAGAGGCGGTGGCAAACTTGTAAATAAATGGTTGATGGAACAAACTTTTAACATCGGTTTCTTTTTAACCGATGTTAAAAAATGACTTTTGACATCGATTAAAAAGAAACCGATGTTAAAAAGTGAGTTTTAACATCGGTTCATTGTCCAACCGATGTTAAATGTCAAAATTTTAAATTTAAGTCTCGCGCGTTTCTCTCTTTATCGTGTACAGTACTCTCGCTACTCATCATCTATGTTCTGTGCAAGCCCTCACTCTCGTTGTTTGGTCGTCGCATTTCTTCAGCCGTCCACCGAGCGAGCCACCATGACCATCGTGAGGTCCACCACCAGAAGAAAACACCACCACGAGCCGCGAGGTCCATAATCCGTGCCATTGTAACTCCCCCACACCACCGTGTTTCTTCATTTATTTTTGTTTCTAGTTTACGTTTTTGGTTAGATTTCAGGATTTTAGGATTTCTCTTGTTTTGGTTTATGGATTTATTTCGTTTTGGACGAAACCCTCAAATCTTGCCATGAGGGCTTTTCTTTTTTATTTTAATCCTTTCACGTTTAAACTATATTTTGCATTTCAAATGTAATTGACTGAAAATAAAGTAACCAATTGGTTATAGTTAGGGTTTTTTTTCTATGCATTGCATAGTAAGCATTTACCCACGTGCATTTGGAATGATTTTTGGTTGTTGTTTGTTTGTTAAAAAGTCAGGATTTTTTATTCTCTAGATGATTCGGTTTGTCAACCTGATAAATGAGCTTCGATCATTATACAATCATAATTACTATTGCCCGATATTTTCTTTTTGGTGAAATTGCTTGAACTTGATGAATTATATATTTATTTGTTGTGCTTATATTAGTTTCTTTTATTTTCAAATGTATGGTTAGATTGTATAGTCCTTTATAAAGAGTTTGCATATATTATGGAATTACAATTCGCACGGATTGGTTCTCTATTCTAGCTATTTTTGTGACCTCAAGATGATGTAGGTTATACTGTTCTTGATCAGACATGAGCGTAAAAACTTATTCTTGCTTATATTTTTAGATATGTGAAATCGCCTGCACCTCGTATGTGAGTTTTAGCCTCTAAATTATCTACACATTATCTCATAAAACTAATATCTCTGTGTAGTTGTTTAGGTCTCTCTTCATCATCTGTAAATATTGTTTCTTGTGAGGAGCATGAGGATAATTTTAATGAAGCTGTCAATGCACATTTTAGTGAAGGAGACAGAAATTTGTCAATAAGGTGCGCTCTTTTATTACCCTTAATATCAGATTCAGAAATCTACATTGTCCAACTAGTATTACTCTATCTTCTACATGTTCCTGTTAATTCATGTGATATTGATATATAAATTCATTCCTTCGTGACCAGAATGCATGATACATTTGTTGCTATTCAAATGGTGATTTGTATATGAACTACTTAGATTCATAATCAAGTGAAATCGGACTTGTAGCGTTTTCATCCTTATTTTCTCCTTATTAATGTTTCATTTAATTCCCCAAAGAAATACCCAAAAAGATTTTATTGCTTTAATCACTTCTTTTATTTTATTGAGTTTCTTCTTCCCAACGTACATGTCTAAATAGTTGGTTACTTTGCAAATCAGTAGTTGGCCATCAATATTTATAGATGATACTTGATTTCTCAATGTTTTATACTACTTAAAATATGATCGAGTACACTTGACATGTTCTTGTCAATCACTCTTTGCGGGCAGGATCCTATTCCCCCTATTGAGCAGAAAAAAACTATTAAATGCTAGTCACGAATTGCAATATATATAAAACATCTAGGACTACTTAATAACAAACATCCACGGTCAATAGATACGTTAGAGAAATGAGTAAAAAGTAAAAACTGAGTTCATATGGGTGTCAAAAGCTGTAAATTCTAAATAAAATAAATAAATAAATAAAAATAAAAGTTATGCTTTTATAATTACATTAAGAGCCAGTTTGTTACAGATTATGAAAAAATGATTTTCATATAAAATAATTTAGAGTGCGTTTGTTTTAGATTATTTGATCATAAAAATCATTTTTTTAAGTTAAAAATCATTTTTAGTGATTTTAATTGTGTTTGTTTAAGATTTTTTAGGAAATCATTTTTAAAAAAAAAATCATTTTTATGGCTAAAATGAGAAGCTATTCCATTTAGCTTCTCACTAAAATCTGATTCTATAGAGGAGAGAGAAAATATGTTTGTTACAGATTATGAAAAAATGATTTTTATTTAATCTCTAAATTATTTTATATGGAAATCATTTTTTCATAATAAAAATCATTTTTTCATAATCTGTAACAAACATATTTTCTCTCTCCTCTATAGAATCAGATTTTAGTGAGAAGCTAAATGGAATAGCTTCTCATTTTAGCCATAAAAATGATTTCCTAAAAAATCTTAAACAAACACAATTAAAATCACTAAAAATGATTTTTAACTTTAAAAAATGATTTTTATG
Source organism: Ammopiptanthus mongolicus (assembly GCA_039655645.1). Taxonomy (NCBI): domain Eukaryota; kingdom Viridiplantae; phylum Streptophyta; class Magnoliopsida; order Fabales; family Fabaceae; genus Ammopiptanthus; species Ammopiptanthus mongolicus. Next base: position 86,769,606 of record CM077343.1, read on the forward strand.
ATCAAATAATCTAAAACAAACGCACTCTAAATCACATTGTTGAAAAACTTGAAGCTTAATTATGAAAATAAACCATCAAAGTAGATTAGATATTTTAGATCTAACTCCTAAACATTAGAGTATTTGGACTTGTAATTGGAGAAAGGGAGAGGTAGAGAGGGTACATATATAAGCGTAGGTATATATACACAAATAGCAAATTCGACTTTTTTCCACTCTGCCCTGTGAATGAGATTGTTGCTAAGGGAAATGAGAATGAAATAGCTTAACTGGTAGGTTATTTTGCTGCATTGGGCCAATAGGTGGGACTACCAGAAGAAAAAGGCGAGCTACCTCAAAAATGCTATGGCCATTAACAACGGAGGAAAATGGAGAATGGAATGAATTTGGAGGGCCATATGGAAGGCATCTCCTATAGGATAAAGGAAGCAAAAATGTCAAGTAATTAATTATGCCAGCTTTGTGTTTGTAAGACAATACTTCCTTATCTCAAATCAAAGCCTAGAGGAGTGGGGACGGTTGGTTTCAGGCCCTTAACTTTAAGCCACAAGTATAGGTTAGGACAAAACTTTCCTATGAATATGTTGCATAAAATGTTCTCTTTGTTCCAAAAGACAATTTCATGAATATGATTTTTCTTCATTGTCATCAATTTGTCACGTAATCTTATTTGAACGGTCGGCTTTTTTGCTTTTTAGCAGTCAGTTCACAAGCTTAATTATTATTATTTTTCGGATTCGCAGAAAATGAGAAACACCCACTTATAGGATGATATATCTTACTACGAATTGTCTTACTTATTTAGAAAAAGAGAAAAATGTTTCAAAGTTACTGATATAAGCGATTCCAAGAATTTGTGATAAGATTTATAGGATGATGTATCATTTCTCCTCCATTCCTCCATTATTTATATTAAGTATTAAAGTTTCTAGCTTGGTTGAATATGAGTAAAAAATTATTTATATTTGGGCAATTATTATCCAATGAACTAATTTTTGGATTTGTATTGTCACCAACAATTCACTTTCCAGCCACTTTGTAGCAAATTTTCAACCATTGGATGTATGCATTAATTGATCTGGACCATTAAATGCATGTGAAGATCTCAATATTCCTACAATATTTTTGGCCGTATAATTGCACCACTGGAGAGAATCCAAATCCTAATTTTTTGGGTGGAATAACACGCACTTATTCTTGTAAGGTTGGCCCACTTATTCAAGCTCCGGCTTAACGTTTGCTGGGCTTGGGAACAGTGTGTGGGGTGATGGAGGTTCACTGGACGGTTGGTGTGTCTCTGTTATGGTTGCTGCACGATGACAACGGCTGCAAGTATAGCATCATGGTGGTTGTGGCATCTTGGCGCGATGGAGATGTGTGGTTTGTTTCAAGATCAGGATGAGATTAATAGAGTTCATGAAAGAAGTGCATTTAGTATTAGAGTGAATCTCGACAATGGTCAAGAATGCCATGAATAAGATCCGATATGGCAGAGATAAGGGTGATTTGCTCTTCCCGCACGCGTTGCAAGGATTGTGAATGTTGGAGATCCGTTGCACACTAGTGGCTCTCTATTCCTATTCCTCGATATAGGATGGTAAAAAAAAAAGTTTTATTTAACTCTATGTTCAAGTTTATTACGTTCTTTTTTATTAATAGAAAATTTAAGTGTTACTTTTATATATGCAGGTGAAAGAGAGGAACCCAGGCCCCACGACATACGAGGTCCTGGAAAGGACCAAGAAGACCAATCATGAGGAGTGGGTAAGCAAGAAGGCCAAAAACATTACGGTAAGCAATCATTATATATGTTTTATTGTTTTTTAATTTGAGATATTATGCAGGACAAGTTCCATCACTGTCGAGAGGAGGTTGGGACGTATAGTTAGGGGCGGCACTTTGCTAACTGCTGCCTCTGACAATGCCATCTTCTTGGAGCTGGTTGGAAGTCAGAACAGGAAGGGTCATGTATAAGGGTTGGGGTAGCTGGGGGATGAGTTCATGCCTTCATCAAAGCCACGTACTCAGTACGACCTCGTTCCTCCCCAATCTATCGATAGGTCATCACCAACCTAAATGTTGAGCTTATAGCGAAGGACAATGTGATCCGAGATGCAGCTGGGTTAGTTGCAGGAGCATAAAAGTCCACTTCTGCAGGTTTTCCAACACTTAGGATTCCAACTTAGTGGTTCGGATTCTAGTGGTCTTGACAATGTAGATGGCACCATCCAGCCCAACAATGATGTCGATGCTAATATGATAGGTCATTCCCCCACCACTCTGTCACATTTATTCTTTAGGAGATACATTTCCTATATTACATCTTGTTATTCTTTACGGATTAAATAATAATGTATTAAATTCATGGATCATTTGAATGAATTTATTTTATTTATATTCTATTATTTGATTTTTTATATTTCTATTTACAAAATTTATTTAACTTTTATATGATTTTATCTTAATTGTAGTTTTCATAAAAAAGTAAATGTAAAAAACTTCAATCTTTTGAGACCGAATATATTTGATCAATAAATTGGTTTTATTGCTAATTAGTGATCGAATATATTTGATCAAAAAATTTATATATATAATCGGTCACTAATTTGGTCACCTAATCATGAGATGGAGACCAAGTTAGCGACCGTTTATCTTTTATTTAGCGACTAAATGTCCTGTTGCTATTAGCTACCGAATATGAAATCAATCGCTGAGTCACTTTGCGACCACTATTTTGGCAATCACCATTCTTCGGTCGCTACCTGATTTAGCAACCGAATTTTTACAATTAGAGACGGATTTCTTCGATCGCTAAAGGCCTGTTTTTTTTAGTGATATTTACATAAGTTTACTTTGTGTGTATGTCTACTACATGGCCGCGTATTTTTTTTTTTTCAATGTCAATTATCGAAGTTAATATAATTTTCATACAGAATGCATTTTGAGTATTTATTACGAAAATATTTGAAATAATATAACTAGTTTTTTTTTGGATACAAGGGCAAAAGCACAAAAACAAAATCCTAGCAAAAGGGACGGAAGACAAATCACCCAAATATTCTAGTTGAAGCCAAGTTGGAGATCTCTCAAGAATCTTGAAGGAGACCTATCCGCATAGAAGTTAGCCTCCCTAAATTGGCTATGTGTGTGACACCCAGGGCCGACGAGGGCGGGGAGTGATCGTTGGTACAAAAGTTGAAACACGGACAAGGAGCGACTCCTGACAGACTTCTAGACGGAGGGACACATGAATGAACCAACTTCACAATAGAACGAGAGGGGTCCCGAGACTGTGCAGGTATGAGACTGCATAGTTGAGGGACTCCGAGACTATATAAGTATGAGATTGTACAATTGATGAAGGCTTAAAGGAATTGATTTGTATTATATCTATACCAACAAGATGCATCTTCTTTTCGGAAACATATCACTTAGGAATTCCAAGGTTAAGCATGCTTGACTTGGAGTAATAATCTTGGGATAGGTGACCTTTTGAAAAGTTTTTATGGGAAGCGTGTGAGTGAGAACAAAGCACGCTGATATTCTAAGAAGAAAACTATTTTTTCAAGAGAAAAGAGAGAATAAATGATGAAACACAGTCTAATGCATCAATTAAATTTAGATAGTAATGTTGAAAATTTTGTTGAGTAATCTATTTAGCCTCCTCCTCCTCTTAAAGCTATATATAAGGACTGAACAAGAAAAATTAATTTTGATTCTTTGATACCTGAAACATCCACAAATTAATTAGTTTGTTTCTATATGTGAAGAAGCCATTCACGAGAATCAAGGCTAAAGAAACGACCAGAGTCAGAATAACCCAATCTACACCGGATTGCAGTGGCGTGAGTGCAGTCCCGAAAGCAATGAATCGGACTTTCCGCAGCTAGATTGCAGCGTTGACACATAGTAGCATCAGTAATACTCGTATCGCTTCTCAGTTTATTAACAGGGACACAGTCATGGAGGAGTAGCTAAAGAAGTAACTTAACCTTCTCAGGTATACGAAGCCTCCAAAGGCAAGTCCAAGAGGCATCACCAGCCCCAAATAACGAAGCCGAAGCTAACCAATAGTAAGCAAATTTGGCAGAGTAATGACCATCATAAGAGAAACAAGGTTGAAAAATCTTCCATGGTGGATATGCGAGGCAAACAGATGGACAAGATTTCAGACAACAGAGAGGAAGGGTTCACTCCTGCAATAGCTCGAGAATTGCAGAAATGGGAGCGAAGCCTTTGGCAAATGAGGGAACTTGTGAGGCAGAAGAACATAAAGATCTTGCATTCTTGTTTTTGGAATAAATGAGGTTCCATTCCGGTGGCGTTTGGTTTGTATTGTCAGGTAAACTATAATTTCGGGAATCTGATTCGAAGGAATATTTTTTCCTACCTTCACACATGGTAATAGAGTTTTTAACTTTCATTTACTAATTTTATTCTCGAACATCTTTTACACTATCACTCAATGTTATATGGTGAATTCTCTGGTATCCAGAAAATGGAAGGGTAAACCCATATATCACCTCAATTAAATGAATCAAGTTAGTGGGTTATGTCAAATGGTTCTCATCAAATGTTTGAGTCACCTCAATTAAATACCCCCATCCATTTCTTGGGTATGTGAGAATTCAGTATGTTATATTGCTAGATCATTAAAGAAATGTGACATTTGATATATTTATTACGAAAGCTAAACATTTCTTTTCATGATATGGCAATGCATGATTGAGAGATAACGTATAAAATATTTACACAATCACACATCAAAATTAAATTCATGTGAAAATATATACGGACTAAACTTGTAAATTTTATTCCAATTATATGTTATGCAATTAAAACATAAAAAGGTCCGATCATATAATTAGTTGTCGGGGGAATAAATGTGCTTTGTCTTTGTAAAGGAAATGTTATTTAGATTTTTCAACAACTTTAATTTTTAAATATATTTTTAGTACATTCAAAACAAAAAAAATTAATATCGATCAAAATTTATGAGCTACTACAGATTTAATATTGAATATTTCTTTAGAATAGTATTAAACTTGAATTTCCAAAGTTTCTAAGCAAAGTTTTCAAAAATTTGAATTAATACTGCCAAAGAAAATTTGAGACTAAATGTTGTGTTTTCTGTTCACCTGCAAAGTTCCAGATAGTAGACATAGGAATCGAGTTGTCCGGATAACTAGCATTGATGTCTACTTCATGAAGACGTAAATAAATGGGACAAAGTTCCTTTCCTTAGTTAGACTATAAGCCCTCCCTGTTTTTTGTAACATATTTTTTATGCACCTTTGTTTGGCAAGAGCTAAAGTAGTATTTTTATATAAGTGCTAACCAGTAGATAGGAGAAGCTATTTAATAAGTAAAAACAATTTTTTTTAAACAGATATGGAAGATAATATCATAAAATAAAAATTACAATATATACAACACCAATCGAGGAATTACAAACTCCTGTCTTTCACAAAGAGCAAAAAATATTCCCCACATCGCAGTTTTGGCAAAACACCAAAACGAGTTAGCTAACTCCTATATGTAAACCATTTGCGTAGATTATATTCCCACCTATCATAATTAGATAAACCAACCGTAAAAGCTACGAAAACGTTGGATTGGGATCTCAAAAAGGATGAAGGTTCCTGCTGAATCTATTGGCATTGGCGAAGAACCCAACCAATTCTTGTCTGTAAGGCAAGAATGATCTTCGTTTATCGCTCTATTTCCTCATTCTTCCCATCACGTAAAGCTTCTCGTGAGCTGACAATGTCGTTTTGCGCTTCCGATCATTTGTCTTCTTTTTTGTGACATTTTTTGCTTTCACATCATCAAGCGTCATTGGCTTCGTGGAAGATGGAACCAAAGGATTCAAGAAAACGAAAGTATCTTGGCCACTGCTATTGCTCCGTAGCTTCAAATCCCGTCGGAACCTCCAAAGCTTCGAAAACCCCGTGGAGTTGCTCTTCTTGCAGCTCTCGTTTGAAGTCTCAACCTCCAACATTGTAACTTTTTTCGACCCCTTGCCAATTTCACTTGCGTCACCTTCTCTAGTTAGCCTTTTTTCAGATTCTCGTTAAGGACATTAGCTCGAATTTTCCCCAACGTAAATGTTAGATTACATTCAAGGTTAAAAAAAAATTCGGACAACTAAAAAAATTAAGAAAATAAAAATTAGAACTTAAATATTAAATGTATACGTAGGAGATCTTAAATTTAAATTGATATTAAGTTTTTTCGTTTTCAACGTACTAAGAATATATTTAAAAATAAAAATTGTTGACAAATCTTAATAACATTTCACGTACAAAGACAAAGCACATTTATTATGTAAGTAGTTTAAATGTAAAAAAAGTCATTTAATTAACTTAAAAATACATTCACTCATAATTATAATTGTACAAAAAAGAACAATTTCGATTTACTTAAGTATTAATATACATTTTATACTATGACTCAATGTTATATTGCAATATCATTAAAGAAATGTGACATTTGATATATTAGTTATGAGAGCTAAACGTTTATTTCCATGATATGACAATGTATGATTGAGAGATGGCGTATAAAATATTTACACAGTGACCCATCAAACTTGTAAATTTTATTCTCATTATATGTTATGCAATGAAAAAATAAGAAGGTCAGATTGTAGCATTAGTTGTCAGGGAGAGGTACTACGATCTATCTTGGAAGGTACTTTCTTCGTTAGTTTACGAGTTGTGGTAGGCCAGATGGTCAGGCATCGGCAATGTCTGAAGGCGCGCAATACTGAAAATGGGAAATTCATAAGAATGAGAATTGAATTATGCACACCATGAGCTTTAAATTTCACTACAAATAGACTGAGTCTCCTCAACCATTCACGAGTTACTCAATTTTTAGTCCAGTACGGACACAATATCCATATAAACAAGGTTGTGCGGGGTTGCATGACCCTCTACTCAACTTAGTTAGATAATAAAGCTTTGAAAAATCGGTTTGAATTTTTTGTCTCAGAAGCTTCCCCTTGACGTTTGCAAAGTCACCTGAGCTTATGATATTTGAAGACTATATCCATAGGATGAAATGAGGGAATGATACAAGTAGTTGTATTAAGCTCACGAGATAATTAGATCACACCATCGAGATTCAGAGAAATTAATGATTCCAAAGTCTCCATGAAAGGAAAAAAAAAAAAAAGAAGAAGAATAAGTTATATTAAAATCCAGAATGTTTAGAAAATTATAATTTCATTAGAATAGTATTAAACTTGCATGCGTTTCCTACTTTTCTAAGCAAAGTTTTCTATAATTTGATTTAATGCTGCCAAAGAAAATTTGAGAATAAATGTTGTGTTTTCTCTTCACCTGCAAAGTTTTATACTCACTCTGTTAATTATAATGTTTAAGAGATAAAATGGGCTATCACATAGTTGTTGACATTTTTTTTTATATTTTAGGTCCAAATAGCAGACATAGGAATCTAGTTGCCCGGATAACTAGCATTGATGTCTACATCATGAAGACGTAGATAAATGGGACAAAGTTCCTTTCCTTAGTTAGACTATAAGCCCTCCCTGTTTTTTGTAACATATTTTTTATGCACCTTTGTTTGGCAAGAGCTAAAGTAGTATTTTTATATAAGTGCTAACCAGTAGATAGGAGAAGCTATTTAATAAGTAAAAACAATTTTTTTTAA